>JAUTXW010003647.1:0-630814 GCA_030620095.1 Kuschelorhynchus macadamiae | reverse complement strand
TCACAAACTAACAATTTGCAAAACTTTGGATACCAATTTTGGGTAGGCCAAAAGGGTACTATTAGTATTCCTTCGGCACCATCTGCGATAATTTTTGTTATAACTTTTCCTACTATAGAGAAGGGTGGAAATGCATAAAAAAAGAATTCAGACCAATTTAATGTGAATGCGTCGACTTTAAAAGCATTAGGATCTCGTTTCCAGGATACAAAGGTCTTACATTTTGCGTTAAGGGATGATGCAAACATATCTATCTGGGGCAGGCCAAATTTTGAAATAATCTGTTGATAAACTTTGATATTTAATGAGTACTCTGTTTCCACCTTTAATGATCTAGACTCCCTATCTGCTTCTATGTTATGGTGAGTATTAATATATGAGGCAAACACATAAATATTCCTTGCTTCACACCATTTCCATAATTTATTAGTAATAAAATTAAGTTTAGAATACTTAACACTGCCCATACGATTAATTAGAGATACTGCAGTAATATTGTCAATTCTAAGCAGAATGTAACAATTTCGAAGGTTATTAGCAAAACATTTTAGACCATTAAAGGCAGCTAAAATCTCTAAATAATTAATATGGAATGTAGATTCTATATCATTCCAAAACCCGTTAGTTCTTTCGTTACTACAAAAAATTCCCCATCCGGTGTTTGAAACATCACTAAATATTTCCAGCCTGTAATCTACTGGACCAATATATTGGCTACTGCTTGGTAATTTTTTCAACCACCATCGCAAATCTTCTTGTGATTTTTCCGCGATTTTCAATTTAGCATTATAATTCCCCCCGTTTTCTTGCAAAGCAATACATTTCTCCCTTTCCATTTGTTTTACATATAATTTACTGTATTTAAAGGCTAAACACATTGAGTTTAAAAAACCAACTAATCTAGCGAGTTCTCGAATTTTTATTTTTTGCTTATGAAGAACCCTGTTAATCTTAATCCGTGCTTTGTGCATCTTATCTTCAGTTGGTCGAACGATAAGATGTATACTATTCCACATAAAGCCTAAAAATACGCATTCCCTCATAGGAACCAGGGAGCTTTTTTGAAAATTAATAATAAACCCCAATTTATAAAGTAAATTTACGGTCTCTGAAACATTAAGGGAGCATTCCTCTTGAGATTTTCCCAATAAAAAATAATCATCTAAATAATTTACAGACTCGAAACCTAAAGATCTTAGTTTAAAATTTACAGGTTTTAATAATTTTGTAAATACGTATGGTGCTATACATAGCCCAAACGGCATACAAGAAAATTCAAAGAGGGTATTATTAAATTCGAATCTTAAAAATTTTCTGTACTTTCTGAATACAGGTATAACGAAGTATGCATCCTTCAAATCAAGAGCTGCCATGTAAGAGTCTTTCATTATTAAATTTTTTACAGATCGATAATCCTCAAGCTTAAAATGAGGAGCTTCGACGTATTTATTAAGACGCTTCAAATTTAATACAAATCTGAAACCACCATCTGATTTAGGTACTAAAAAATAAGGTGATAAAAACTCGCCGCGCTGGTGTTTGCATTTACAAATGGCTCCAATTGCTTCTAATTTTAAAATAGCCCTATTCAGATTATTAAACTCTTTTTTAGAAGGTTTAAAATTTTTTGGTGCTCGTTTCTGTATTGGTTTTTTAATAAATGGAATTGAGTACCCAGAAACCCAACGTAGAAGAGTTGGATTTGAAGTGATGTTAGCCCATTCACTTTGAAACAGTTTAATTCTACCAGCATATTTTTTAGGTACCTCTAATTGTGAAATTTCCTCGACCATCGTTGCTGCTGACTGGACTGAGTGTTGCGATGCCACTGCGGCTGCCTCCCTTTCCTTTCCTTGTCGTACTTCTCTGTCTTGAATTTGGGTCTGTTGCTCTGGCGCTTGTAGTTTAAATGGTCCTTTTTGTCTTTCTTGTAGCCTGAAGAGCTTGCTTTTAAATCAAAACCAGTTTTCTTCACTTCTTTTGCCGTTTTATATTTTTCCTGGAAGTCCTCTCCAAACAAAAGAGAGTCAATCTTGGATTTCATTGCTACCTTCTGAACATCGGTGTTTAACGAAGGATATAACTCATGCTTTCGGTGGTATGATATTAGGTAATGTGCCTCACAAATCAATTTTGCTGTGTCAGCTAAAGCTGTCTTGATATTGTCGTCGATCTTCTGCGAGTCTTGGTCTTGCGACAAAATGATGTTTAACACTGAGCCTTGTGCCGTTAGGGCTCTGCCTAATTTGTTCTGAATGCTCATAGAAAATTGATCTCTTTTAATCTGAACTGGTGTTAGGGACACCTCAATTTCGGGATTTAATTTTGGGGCGTCTAAAAACGGACAGTTTTCAGCCATTTTATATTTCTCAGTGAGCGCCTCCCTGGTATCTTTTTCCAACCCTGCGCTCAAATAACTTGACCATCGAGTAACTAAAGCATCACATAAAGGGGGACCCTTCTCTCCCGTACTATTTGGATCGTCCCCCAAAATGGCGCTCATGGCTGCTTCCCTCACTTCTCTTTCCCGAGACTCCCGATCATTCGAGGAAGAAGACTCTGATTCTGACTATGAACTTGTAGAGTCCTGACCTGGAACAAAATACGTTTCTAACTATTTTTCATTTCGTATTAAGCTTTTTTGATATACAAATGCACCGGTATAGATCAATAGTTGGCTAAATGCAAAACAACTATTATCTTGTATTTTAGGTTGCTCACAAAAAGGTGAGAAAATAACCACTTCAACTTCGATTAGTTGCCCCAAACAAAGGGGAAAACAACCTATCGACAGTTGGCCAGTAAGTAAGTATATTCATGAATTAATATTGTAAAGCCGCATATTAATGTTGTCGGCAGCAAACGAATTATTTATCTTTTCCCTTTCTCACCATAAGGCATAGTAATACTTTTTTATCAGCCTGGGTTGATCCGTCGGAGTCATTGTGAATCACCAATCTTATTACGTGTCAATATAAACAAACCTTCTACCTATATATTTGTAATATTAAGATTTGATATTTATATTTATCATTAAGTAGATCCTATTTTCAGAAAAAAAAATGAAAAGGTTCCTTTTGCCTTCTGTAAGACTATTATATACTCTTGCCTATCTAAGTGCGTATTCATAACTATAGCATAAACAAAACCTAATATGTTTCAAAAGCCATAAATAATGCACGTGATCGTGATATACTTTGCCATGCTGACTCGAGTGTCTGGCGATATTTATTGCTCTTCATATTATATAATTTAACTTACTTGAAGTGGGATTTTCCATGTATTTTTCAAATTTCTCCATCTTCTTCCTGAGGTCTTCAAGCAATCGTTTCTTTGCTTTTCTCTTAGGGTCTTGCCTCGATTTTCGCTTCATTTTGTAACAACAATTTTCACTCCGCGAACACAATTTAAACCTTGTTGTCGTCGCACAACACGAAACATTAATGATACATGAACTCGTGGTGAGCCGGTGCGTCTGAATTTTGAACAGTGTTGTCAGTTCGTGACCGAAATATTATTACAAAACATAGTGTTCCGAATGGGTTTAATGAAGTATAATTGAATATTTATATTTAAATAGGTTTACAAAACAACTTGCAAGACCCGAAATATGTTTATGCAAAATTGGCGATACACAACTTTTGAGCCTCGATTTCTGACTCACGTTGTAGTTTGCGAGGTATGGTGCAATGGCAAAAAAGTTTCCTTATAAGTGCGACCACAACATACTAAAATATGAAATGATAAACTGGGAATTAAACTTTATTCCCACTTTAAACTGGGAATTAGGCTCAATTCCCACTTTAAATTGGGAATTAGGCTTAATTCCCACTTTAAACTGGGAATTAGTGTGGATAAAATATATATAAATATATTTAAATATTGGTTAAATAAGTAGGATTTTTAATTCCCACTTTAAACTGGGAATTAGTGTTAATTCACGCTTTAAACTGGGAATTAGTGTTAATTCCCACTTTAAACTGGGAATTAGTGTTAATTCCCACTTTAAACTAGGAATTAGTCTTAATTCGCACTTTAAACTGGAAATTAGGCTTAGTTCCCACTTTAAACTGGGAATTAGCCTTAATTCCCTCTTTAAACTGGGAATTAACCTTAATGCCCACTTTAAACTGGGAATTAGTGTTAATTCCCACTTTAAACTTGGAATTAGTGTTAATTCTCACCTTAAACTGGGAATAAGTGTTAATTCTCACTTTAAACTGGGAATTAGGCTTAATTCCTACTTTAAACTGGGAATTAGTCTTAATTCCCACTTTAAACTGGGAATTAACCTTAATTCCCACTTTAAATGAATATTAGTCTTAATTATCACTTTAAACTGGGAATTAGTCTTAAGTCCCACTTTAAACTGGGAATTAGTCTTAATTCCCACCTTAAACTGGGAATTATAAAAAAAGAAATGGTGTGGCCCGAATACGCTTTCGTACAAATCCCCTTGATATTCTAAAATATATACTTGAAAACAACTTCATCCATACCCAATATCACCATTTCATTACAAATCTTCATCTCTTTACCTGTGAACAATAACGTAGCGAGACTTAGCGCCTGGGAGGATATAATTATTATTCAACACGGTTTCAAGTTGTATGACGAAGATTAACCAAAGGGAATAGGGAGAAAAACCAAAAAGTCAACAAATATTGTAAAACTATTTTCATAAAAAAAAATTTTAGCAAAAGAAAAAATTAAAATTAAAGACTAACATATTTTACTATACTTAAAAAGTTTGGGAGGAGGGGTTATGTCCCCCATATGTCCCCACGTGGCTGAACCACCGTGTGTGACTGATGCTTCTGGTAAGAGATCCTTCTCAAAAGTGAAACTAATTAAAAGGTATTTGAGGTCTACCATGGCATAAGAAAGCTTACCTGGTTTGGCAATCTTAGGTATACAGCAAGAGATTCTCGATAAATCATAAGAGAATTTGCGGCATATAAATTGGGTGTATTTATATGCAAACATATAAATTGCGTGTATTTATATGTTTCTAAATTACTTACCTGATTTAATTAAATGCTTTATTTGTTTCGTATTTAGTTTGGTTTTTTGCCTTTGTAGGTCTATAACTATTGTATTAAATTTTAGTTTTTGAAATTTCTGTTTTATTACCAAATTAAAATCAAATAGACCATTCCTTTTAAATGTTTAAATAACTGTAAATTTATATTATAGCAAACAATGAAATTTAAAAAATGTATGTTAATCTAAATTCTTATTCTTAAAGATATTATTTACATACGATATATAAAGGGCTCCAAGATATTTAGGGCACGCGGGCGCCGATAACTCTTGCGGGATCCCTCCAATCTACTTTGTTAAAAATGAATAGTTGTCCATTTTATTTCTCAATAATAAGCCAAAATGCACTTCCAAAATATGTACGCTAAATGGCCCAGTAATGCTTTTCAAAGCCATTTATTATTTCAATGGACAATATTGTCGGCGCAGTCCTACTATTTTTGACAAATCACCCCTAAATTGCAGCTAATTAGTTTCCGGAGTTCTGAATCTACAATGAAACAACGATTTCATTGAATATTTCGACAACCGGAAATGCAGCGTATTCTAAACGGAAGCTCGCAGCTATTCGCTGAATAATGCGCGCCATCGAATTGAAAAAAATAAACAGGGTTTCGTGAGGAATAACTTATGTTTAACCCAGTGACACTTCATTCACGGTTTTAATTTTTTTATTGTGTATATTTTTTATATATGTTCTTTTATTACCGAAAAGTAAGTTTTAAAATACTATATTTAATGACCAAAAAAGTTAAAAAGATTAAAATACATAGGGTTCTTTTCAATAATTCAGTTATAATACTGATACGTATTTAGTTTATAGATTAGCTTAGATCTTTTATGGGTACACAACAGTCTTCCTACATTTGTTGCGGAGAGAAACTTTTCAATGCGTGTGTGTGTGAGTGTTGTTAATAAAATATAGTTATGAGATGGTACGATATATATAAAACACCATCGTCAAAGGTTTAAGAGTTAGACGAGCTCTAGTTGCCATGGTACTTAAAACTCTTAGTTTGCCAGTTATGTTTCGCTTATGTCACTGTCATTTCGCAATTGTGTTATATTTATTCAATTGTTGAAATGTCATCTTAAACCTATAACTGTCAAGTTAGACCTGGTCTAAATTTAAACCTCTTTAGCGAATACAGGTGTTAGTCTTGCACTTTTGAAGTTGAAACATGTTAGAGATATTAGACTGCACGAACGAAATAGGACAAATAGTACCAAGACCATAAAACGCCATATTACTATAACAGAAAGTACCTTAAATTTGTTAAAATGAATCTTAAAACCTTCAAGGAAATCATATATATCCAAGATCCAATACAATAGAGTGAATAACAAACAAAGGTTGAATTACTATTAGGAAAAAATAATATAAAAACTTTTTAACAGAAAGTTTTTATTATTCTGTACAAAGAAGAAATAATATGTCCCACACTTTTACTTTTAGTCAACTTTTTATGCCTGCATCGTACCGAATAATTTGGAGGAAGACAATAATTTTTTTATTGTATTTTAGTCTTTGGAAACTTCATTATAGCTAAATTTAATGCAAGAGTATTAATTAATCTAGTCGGTTGGTAAAACCAAAATCAGGATCAAAGACAGCAAAAACCAAGAACATTAACTAAATCGCACGACTGACGCATGATAGTATTTTTCCTAACAAATGTGGACGTTTCCCGCTCGAGACTGCCATTGATTTAAAATAATTTAAGTCCAACAGCTATATTCAAATTTGTATTTAAAACGTCCCATTTTATTACTTATTCATATGGTATTTTGTGGTAAAAGTACAAGTAGTTGCATCGACCAAGTTGATAACAGGTCCTAACTGGTCTGCGTGGCATCATCCTTATTGACCCTATTTGATGTCAGTATAAAATTTTTCGCACTAGTGTAGAAAATATTTTCCGCACTAGTGCTAAAAAACAAGTTTTCTACACTAAAACCTGTGTTGAAAAATAAAATTTTCCACACGCTTGTTTGATGAAGCTCGTGTTTTATTGGTATATCAACAATTATTTATTTGTGTTCAACTCCAAGAATCTCCAGACAACCAAATTAATGATTTTCCTATATACGAATTAGTATTATGTCGGAAAATAGCCGGAAGATACTATTCACAGTAAACACAATGCTAATAGGTGGGAGAAATCAGTATCTAATTTAAGAATTCTTAGCGTTGTAATATTTTTTTCGACTCCTCTATTAATAAACATTCTCTTTACTCAATAAATTAAGCCATTCTTATGCCCAATTGTGCATAAAGAAAAATATCGAATAGTTGTGCATTATAATAACGTAGTTGTCTATCTCCTGGAAATACACCAAGGCAAATTCTCTCTTTATCTAATTATGTTTAACTAGATGAGACAAAAAATTACTAGAATACTAAGTGTCAGTTTTAAACCGTTAAATCATTCAAATTAATCAATGTCACTCAGTGTCAGAATTTGAGGGATAATTTAATTATAATTATTTGAATTTGTTAATTTAAAATAGTAAAACGATTTAACTATGAAACTAAATACATAATTTTCAATGTTGTTTCATATTTTGAGGTCCAAAAAGATCATTTCGAAGCCAAATGGAAAAATTGCGTGCAAGTAGTTGCTGAAGCACTAAAGATTTCGGAGAGAAACATTTACCGGCTAAGGAATTATCCTGTACCTCAAGGTGTATTTATGCTTGGATTATAAAGTTGGTTTTATATTTAAAAGATCAAATAACCAAAAATTCCTTGTAGAACTTCCATCTATTCGTAGGAGGCGTACCTTTTTGCGGATTTTTAAACCGGTGAAAACTTGGATTTTTAGTAGGGGTATTAATAAGAAAACATTAATTTTTAATTCACTTGAATAATATTTTGAATTAGGGTGCTTTTAAAGGAGCAATTTTGGCTCAAAACTTGTAGCGACCTTTCCCCTCATCATAAAAAAGGGCGATTTCGTGCAAAAAATATATTTTATTGTCAATAAAGTTAAATATGTTACCAGATTTTCTAAATGGAATAAAAAGATTGTTGCACTCCACAAAATGGGGACTTTAGGGTGTTAAAATTGTAATAAAATGTATTGTTGTATATGTACCAATTTTCGAATCTCTACAGGAAACACAAGTGGATAAAAATTTTCCCGCAGATTTGAAACTATATCATACATTCCATGTCAATAAAAGGTTTTTATATAAAACAACGCCCATTTTTAGCATTATTCAGATTTATTCTTTGAACATCCTACATACAGGTATGAATACAGTATCACTCTGAAATAAGAATACACGTGCATATTGCAAGTAGAAAAGTTCTAGTCGTTTGTTTTTTGACTTGGTGTACTGGAATGACTATATTAGCATAGTAACGCTCAGCTGTGCATTATGATGCATATGTGGCAATCAAATTAGCCTTGAACCGCTCAAACCGCGGGATTTCTCTGCATCGCGTCATGTTGTTTTGGATTTCTTGACATTTTGTATTGTTTGCATTGACTAGTGATAGCAAGAATATTTGAAATTTGAGGTTCAAATCGGTAATAATTATGTTCGTTATTTAAACTTAAACATCGCACCATCCGGTAGCATATTTAGTAACAGCAGAGACTCCAGACGTTCAGCTCCTTAAGAGTATTTTTATTCTTACTCTAAGTTTGGCTCGCGATCGACTCGCATTGGCTATACTTTTCTTGGCCTCTAGAAATGGCAGACGTTCTAAAGCTAGCATGTCTGCTATTACTGAACAGTTATACGCCTTACTGCATTTGAAGAAATAAACATATCGCCCTCGAATAAGAAGCAAATTGAAAATTGTTCTTTATATAATTTTTTGACGAAATATCGGCCGTTATTTGATTTTTGTTTGTATATTTTAAACGAATGAAAAGATTATTAATATTAGTAATATATATTGCCAATTGGAAAGCCACTTAAAGCATAATTTTAGTATATTTTACTACAATTATGCTTTTTACAGCCGAATTCTAGTAAATTGTAGTAATTCTAAAAAATAATACATCTTTAATTTATTTCTTTATTCGCAAGGCAACTTAATAATCGAAATTTAAAAGCATTAGAATTTAAAAATTTGAAAAAAAAAATGCGAGCATAAAACAAAAAAATATTATTTATTTCTTGTTTTGCTTTAGCGATTTTATATTTTGACGTACATAATAGCCAAGTAATAATGATTAGATCAATTACTAATTTTTATTTGATTTATTAATAAACTCAAACACACAACTGAATAAAACTTATATTTCTAAGCCAACACTAAAGCTAAGAAATATACAAGGACGTTTTCGTTTCGAAGCTATTCCCGTGTATTAACAATTATTATGAAATCCTGATATTAAGAAAATTTTTCACTTTCGCATATTTGTCCCTGTTTTTCAAAAACAAAAAAATTTCCCATTAGTAGGTAAATTATTGTTTCCTTTTAATATGGAATTATCACTAATTTCAATATTTGAGCAAAGTAGACGCCATCGATATATCGCCCGTCAAAAAAACTGTCGTCAGATTACAAAGCTAACCGCAATACCTGGATATAAACCAAAGTGTTTGGGTTTCAGCATAAGACTCCAAAAATTTTTCGAGAAAAAATTGCGGATAGAAATCAGGCATTTTAAATTCATGTTTCCAAACCATTTCGTGAAAATAAATGTGCTATTGCAAAATTTCTCTCTTGTTAGGTAGGTAAGAAATAAATAAATAACTTACTCCTTATTTACCGGTGGGTCATTACAATGCGAATCAATCAACAAGACTTAGAACTTAGGTCACCAATGAGAACATACATAATTACTGATCTGTGTTAATATAAATAAAATTATACCGTGTACTTACCGGGGCGCTTAACACCCCTCACAAATTCTTTTTTAGCACATTTGGTCTACTCAACTATTAATTCACTTCACTAGGTGATCGGCCTGGTGAATAAACATGATGACAAATATTATAAAACCGTCTACTTATTCAATCACTCTTCTCGTCTTCACTGTCATCGTCTTTCAAGTTAATGATAAATTTGTCTCCGCCATTCATGACAAAATCTGGCTCAATTGTCTATACTTATCTTCACATCGGATTGTTTTTGCTGTTGCCTTTTTCCAGTCATCATCTGTAATTCGCGAAACTTCGCAATGAATCAGGTCAACAACTTTCCTGTCAAATTTAGGGAAGGTATTTTTACGTCTAATTCATCTTTCGATCTGCGCCCACATGAGCTCTATGGGGCTAAATATACAAAAATACGGAGGAAGTCGTTAAACAGTGTGTCCATGCTTTCTTGTGATATTGTCGGTCATATATTGCTTTTCAAAGGTTTTAGTTCGGAGTACTTCAAGTAATTGAGTTTTTTTTGTAATTTTCTTCGAATTACATTTCGTGTTTTATCAAGAATGTTTGTATTTCTTGTTTGGATGATGAGGTGTTTGGAATTTTTGAAATTAATCTCGAATGGTAACTCGCATTATCCATAATAATAACGCTATTAGATTTCAAATTAGGAATTAATGTATGCTCAAACCATTCTTCAAATATCTCAGAGTTCATGTTTTTATGGTAATCAACGTTTCATTCATCCAGTGTTTTTCCACATAGTTTTAACGCATTTGCTACTTATCCATCAGTAAATCCACAATGGAGAATAACCATTCTAGACCCTTTACTATGAGGTACACCTTTTAGCTGACACTTGACTGAATCATCGGTCCAGCCTTTTTTGCCGTGTCGTGGATATCATACCAAGTCTCATTTAAATAGTGGTCGATTCTCGCTTCTAAATTCTTTTATATTTTCTAAATATCTGTAACGCCATTGAACGATTCTACGGTGTTCCATTATGGCCACTCGTTTATTAACAATTTTATATTTAAAACCTAATTTCTTAGGCCAACGTCTCAATGTTGTTTTTGGACAAGGTCTACACATTTCAACAAACTCTTTGTATATTGCGTCAATAGTAGGAATTTCATTACTTTTATATTTATTATAAACCAGACTTTTCAAACGTTTTGCGGTCGACCAAGTCAGTTCTTTCTGTTTTCCAGCATCAAACCTTTTTTCTTTTTGTCTAATACCCTTATTGACAATATCACGCATTGTCGTATAGGGAATTCCAGTTAATGTCGCTGCTTTTTTAATCATACTTCCTTCGCCGTTATTTTCTCGATCATTCATGAGATTATTATACACATTCAGACAAATCTGTTTTGCTTGTTCGTTAAGGTGAAACCTTTTTCATCTATTTAATGTGTTTTCGTCGTTAGAGTCAGAGTCGGTATTTTCCGAAATTTCACTAATATTCTATTTAAGCGAAGCTGAATCCTCCCAATGGCAAAACATTGCACACTTTTTATAATTTATTATCACTACCGTTACTATTATTAATATACAGGCAATCGTTTAACATAAACGAAATGTTATAATTATAAAACGAGTTATCAAAAAAAAACACAATTTCAAACTATACTATTTACGAACAACAATACACATGCAAATACAACTAAAGCCAAACAGTTATGAAGGGAATTTCCTTGATACATCTCCGATCCACAGCAGCGCTAGTCGGCGGGGAGATCAAGAGACGGCTCGGGCGCCATGGAACGAAGTTTTGTTAGTCCGAGCTCAAATGGCATTACGGTAAAGATTATCGAAAGGAATATTCCTGTTATTTGGCCCTTTTTCATAATTTAACAACACAAAATGGCTTTTTCACAATAGAGTCCTACTTTTAGGCAATATTTATCCATATAATAGTCAATTTGAGAAGCAAATCCACGACTCCAATTTTTTGTTATAAGAGTATATACTAAAAGCGGCAACTGTTTTGGTTTTTTTATGCTGGCGATATATCGATGGCGCCTACTTTAGAAGGTTCAGTATCTTGAGTCGGTGGTGTAAATTGACTAGCAGATGAGTCTTGACACTTGCGATGGTTGAAACATTTTAACGCTTGGTTGTTCGCAACTAGTTCTTGACAGAGCTGTTACAAATCAGTGAGGTTTAAATCTTTTTACGATTTAAATACATTTTTTGATTTAAATATTTTAATTATAATCTTTTTTCCGAAAATGATTTTTGATTCATGATTTAAATCTTTTTGAAAAGTATCTTTGATTTTTTGATTTAAAAATTAAGATTTAAATCTTTTCGAAATGATTTAAATCTCTAAAAATATTTAAATCTTTTTAAAAAGATTTAAATCATTTTAAAATGATATAAATCTTACTAAAACGATGTAAATATAGAAAAAGTACATGCAAAGAAGAAGGAAAATTTCCGGAGCCGACAAAAAGGGGTCAAATACATACCGCCAAAGATAAAATAAAACATGCCGTTCCCTACAAATCAAACTTTATTCCGTTCTTGTCTAATAGCAACTAACCACCTAAAATACAAATTGATTCATCCTTTTGGTACCTAAAGCAGTGGCGTAGCTACACCCCCGCCAGCCCCCGCGGTCGCAGGGGGCTCACGAGGTCAGGGGGCCCGGCGATAATAGCAAATGAACTCAAGGGGATTATGAGAGTAGGTATGACCTTTTTTTTTAGTCATTATATATTTTCCGGATATGCTTTGGGGGCTACATTTATTGACAAGTAAAGGACCTTTTTTTGCCATCAGTTATTTTTCTGTTTTGAGAGGGGGCCCTTTACCGAAAACCGAAGGGGGGGCCCAAAATTTGTAGCTACGCCACTGACCCAAAGGGAGCTTTCTATTTTTATAACACCATAAAATTAATCATGAATAAGAGTCTTAGGCAGACATGCAAATATGGTAAAATACTTCTTTATGAACCAGCTTATAGTCTATTTAGTCAATGTAGACTATAGTTTGTCTCCGAATATTACACAATTATAAATATTAAAATAAACGTTTTACATATTATTTTGAATCTTATATTGTACGTTAAATTGAAATCTTTATCAAAAATTATTGTATTTAGATATTATATTTTCTTTTATATTTTTCAATAAAATTGCTTAAAAGCGCTTTTTGGTCTTTATAAGGTAGTGCGTATTTTCCCCTAAACTACATCGGCCGAAACAGTTAGTGGACCGAAACTTCACTGGCCCTAACAGTCGAAATCCCGACAGATTGGAATGTGTGGAATGCGGCGCTAGCCCGACACTTTAAATAGCGAATTGGCGAGCTACGCTACTAGCTAAAAATTCTTTAAATGGGCCTCCTGTGTTGTCAAGTTTTATTGATAAAAATAAATATATTGTTTGTTTATTCATTTTTAATCAAAACTACACCATGAAAAAATGATGTTAGCGTATTTCCCTGTATTCTAACTTTGAAGTGAAAATATTTTTATTGTTTTTTTTGTTTATTATAAAGCATTTGTTTATCACAAGATAATTTCTATTTAATGGAATAATGAAGATTGAATATTGAAAAAAAAAAATGTTGGAAAGCCCAGGAAGAGGTTATTGCTTGTTTGCATCGAGATGATTTTAAACCTTCTACTTTTAAACTGGGTATGTTTATTTTAGAATAGTGTGAATATGGTATAAAATTGCAACCATTTCAGTTTTTACACTCAGATAGTCTTATTTGTTGATGTTGATGTTGTTCCCTACCTAAAGATAAAACAAAAGACCATATAAAAATCCACAAAAGCCTTTAAGCTTGAATATATATCTTTCAACTAATTTGTTTTGTGAGCTTTTTGAGACACATAATTTCTACTTTTTTTTAAGTTTTTTTGGTGTTTCATTTTTTATCCTGATCCTAAGCAAATACCTATCTAAAAATCAGTTTTTATCAGTCACATATTGATTAGGGTTTTATAAGATTGTTAATGATTTTCCCTAAGCTTGTTATTCATGCAGGTACTTTATTAATTATAATTTGTTTTAGGACCAATGCAAGTCTTGATGTTTGATATAGGTATCGTAGACAAGGCTTAGGAAGTTAGTTCTGCTCATATGTATGTGCATTGCAGATGTTAGTGACGTGTATATTATAGTCATACTTGAGTACTCTTTGTTGCTCTGTTTGCATAGGAAGAAAGAAAAGACTTTAGTTACGGGTATTGATCTGAGTGTCATATAGCCCCAGTTATAGCCCATTCCATCAATGTAATAATTGGGCCTCTTTGTTATATGGAAGCTTCAAATTCTGCACCTTTAAATTTACTAAATATGCTTGTCACATAAAGTGGATAAATTTACTAAATATGCTTGTCACATAAAGTTGCTCATTTATAATTACTGTTGCTGAGAAAGTGTGTAGTTTGAGAAATAAAAAAGATGCACCATATGATAAATGTAGTGTCAACTTTATTTTTAATTCCATGTTGAATAAATTTTTTAAAGTGTATTACATATTTTGTATATTAATTAAAGATATATAGCTAAAGTCGATTAGAAATTTAAATAATTTTTCCCCATATTTTAAAAATATTAACAGTTGGTATACACAATTCAGTAATAAGTTAATTTAGTAAGTATGCCAGATATCGCACATCACATCTTCAATTTTTTTTTAAATCTACGTATGGTTTAGGAAAAAGTTAGGTGCATGATATAATTTTAAATGACAAGTCTTTCGAAGATACCCTCAATTAATTTCATGCTTTCAGATTCTTAAGTTTATTAACTGGTATAAAGTAGTTTAGATCTTGTAAATTATTTTATCAATTAACTTTTAAAATATAAACTTTTATAGCCTAATCTTATAGAATTTCCAAAAAATATTACATCTTATTGTTGACTTTACCATATGTTGGGAACTGGCCGCCAAACTTATAAGAATGCGTATTGTTAAAAAAAATTGTGGTATATCTTTTAGAATCTTTATTCAAGTAAATGTTAAGTTTTCTAAACAAATAGTTCCAAACCTTAAGGTTGAGACAGTGTTTCAAGAGGGATAGACATTGACTAAAAGCATTATCCCTTATAATACCTGTAGTGCTTTGTTTAATGTTGGATTAAGTAAAATAATTTGTAATTGAGAAAAATCTAGTTTAAACAATATCTTATTTAACTGACTTTGACATAATGTCATTATTTGTTAAAATAAACTCATAGTAAATGGTGCCAAGGATATATAATCAAATCCCATTGGAATTTAAGAACAAATCATATTATATAATTACACAAAAATCTTGAATACTTCAAAAGGAAGTAAGCATTTTATGATGGCATACGAATTTTGATTGATCATAAATTAAACCTTCATTTAACTTTTTTCTTGAAAGGGGTAGAAAAAATGGTAAATGCAGAAGTTGTAGATTTTTAATCTATTAGTTTCTATGTATACTGGGTGTTTTTTGGAAAAGCATGACAATTTTTTTTTGTTTTGATGGTACACCCTGTATATGTCCATCAAATGGGTCTTTTCTTGCTAATTATAATTATATTAGGTTTGACACATTGAACACAGGAAATTGACAATATATCTATTATCAGAGATGTTAGAGAAAACATAACACAGATATGAATAACTTGCCTCTTATGTCATGGTTTTTCTCAATTGCCTTTAAAGGTAAAGATATCAAACCTAATATATTTATGATTAGCAAAAAGATGCCTATTTAATGGACATAATATAACATGGGTGTCCCACAAAAAAATGAGGGTTCAATTTATAATCAATATTCCTGTACATCATTAGATGATAATTGATCATTTTAGATGATAAAAATACTATTTGTTTGCCTGTCATTGTTATTATATTTTGTTGTTGGTAAAAGTATTTCTGATACAACCTATCTTCAATTTTAATTGTCACGGTTTTAATATGATAATTTTAAAATAATGCACATACAGCTATAGACCATGGTATAGTGAGTATATTATATTATTATCCTTTATTTAGCATTTTGCTAGTTTACAAATTCACAATGTTTGTATTTATTTAATATATTGTTATATAAAAAGAAAACTTAATTTTACAAAAGAAATAATAAAGTACAAAACATAGAAAAATAGTTAAGTAATGAATCCTAAAATATTTAATACAGTCAGGTAATAAAACTTAGATACTGAAACTAGAAGTAAAATATAAGTTTAACTCCAAAAGAAAAAATTAAGTGCTAAAATAAATATAATATATAATAACTAGGAATAAGTTTTGTAATTTTTTAATTAAAACACATAAATTTACTGATTTATTTGTTTGTGCCCGAATGCATAAAAATCATACAATTACATTAACTATTACAAATTTAAGTACAGTAAAAAGCTTTCAATAAATAACATCAGAGTCAACAACAGAAGATTTTTTAGTTCGAAAGTTCATTTAGAGAAATGATTTATATAATTTCCCATAAGAAAATATAATGAGAAAGAACTTGGTAAATTTCAATAAAAACTTTTAAGTAACAAATGTCCACTTAGACTCTGTGACATCAAGAGAATACATTTTTCGTTTTTCACTCCAATGTTATACTTCCTTCCTCAGCAAAGCTTAACTCTCAAACGTTAGCTAAACATTTTGATGGTAAGGTCTGTTTGAGATGGAAAACTGTTACTTAAATCACAATATCCAAAGTTTTGATCTTGATCTTAAAAAACAATTGTTTTGCTTTTTCAATTTCTCCAAATGCAACAGACCATAATTATTAATTATACAAAAACAGATGTTTTAGTGATCCATATTTCTTTAATTTTTTTTGCATTGTGTAATGAAGCTACATATAATTTAGTGAGTTTTTTACCCTTACAATAAAAAAATACTGATATTTAATCTCCTATGATCATTTTTGAAGCTTAGATTGCATTGGTTTTGATTAAAATGCTACAACTCACATCACTTTTTTACAATATGAATAATTTAAGTCTGACTACAAATTTCATAAGAAATGAATTACTGCTACCCCTCTTTTTGACTAAATATGGTGGTGGTTTTTAAAGCTAGATTTAAGGTGTGAACGAACTATTTTTAATGAATTGAAGAAGTAATCAAAATAACTGGCTTCTTAAAGCTAAAGAAGCAAGCTTTCAAATTCTGAAAAGATTAACAAGATACATTGTCTTGTTTTTAAAATACAGATACCTGTATTTTTCCTATGATAACTTTAATTAAGTTTATGTAGAGACTATGGTTTTTTTCTGAGTCCAGTCTGGAGTAAGCCTAACCCTGGATGTAATAATAATAGCTATATTTTAAAAAATGATATATTTTAAATCATTTTGTGTATTTAGTCACAATTATACATCTGTGTAAGTTTCTAATTTTTGTGAGGCATTTGACACAATCCCTCAGGCTATGCTACTGGACATTGTGCATAGCTATATGATGTGGAGGATCTGTGTTAAATGTTTTTAAAATGTATCTGATTATGTTAAAGTAGGAGGAGCTTTGAGCCAGCCTATGCTGATGACTTTATTTTGATTTTCCCCAGTAATACACAGGAAGAAGTGTAGGATTTATTAATTAAGGACATGAATAAGGTTAAATGGTTTTTGGATCATTTTAAACTGACTCTTAATGTAAAGAAAACTAATTTATTTAATTACATCAATTAATCATCCAAATTTTAATTAAATTAGCATAGATTATTTGAGTGTACTATTACAGCTAGGAAATAAAGCAATAAAAAGTTTTAAGAAGTAAAAGTCTATTCATAAATAAGTCAAGACACATTGTAATGGCATAAATAAAAACCTACTTCACAAAATGGTGAATAAGTCCTTATATAGCTTGTTTTCAGAATAAATCTAAACCTAAGATTATATTAAACATAAATTTTATTTAAAACACATTACAGTAAATGTTATCTTCTTATGATGTAATCGGTTTTCTCAACTCACAAAGGGGTTGTTTTCACATGCCTCGCCCCTGGCAATAACTGAATCGGTATAGTTGGTAAGAAGGCCAGATTTTAACCAATGACACAGTCCAAGATATCATTTTCTTACTTTCTAGAGCTTCCATCTTGTTGGTGATCTTATTACATAATGGTCATCCTTGGGCATACTAAAAATAAAGAAAATCTCTAATTACTTTCAAAAACATTAACACACTTATTAAAAAAAAAAGAAATGAATGAAATAGATATGGCACTACTTAGAAAAATAATCACTGGTGAACTTATGCTATTTGAATTTTAAAAAGAAAACGAAAAAAAAAACTACATATATTTAAATAATGATCCCATATAATTTCAAAAAAATGATCAAACTAAATGCTTATTTGTGGAAGTATGTTATAAATATATCAGAAGTTGTGCCATCTATGCATTTTTATATTCCGATAAAACTTTAAATTCTATGAATGTCAGTTTTTAAATATTTACAATTGGACAAAAAATGGTGGATCTACAGGCATTTCCTTTATTTTGTTTAGCTGGCCGTGTCACAAATATTAATGCAATTTTTAACAGACTTCAAAAAAGGAGGTTATCAATTTCACCCTATGCATTTTTTTATGTATGTACAACGATTACTCTGCGATGGTTTCAACAATTTGGATGAACTTTTCAGAGAATATTCCGGATATTGCTCGAGTGGTCCCACAGCTGGCATATTGTAAAAAAGTATGACGTTCACCATTTTATCAGGAATTTACATAGATATTCTATGGTTATTTATTAAATATGACTTTTAAAATAAAACTCATATAAATAGAACTAAAAAGGATGAAATAAAAGATGTATAAAAATTAAACTGACTTCAAAAAATGCACCTAAAATTGGAAAATAATATTATATTCCATCTGGAAAATTTTAGTCACCAAGCGAATAGAGATAGTAAAACAAAACACTCGTTACATTAATATATTTTGGTAATTAAGAATAAGTTTGGCTTTGACTTCACAGACACAGGGTATGGGATTCGCTTCTGGCGAGTTACTTCACAATATCTACTTCAAAAAAAACACTAAAAAGTAAAAAATAATATTTTATTCCACATTGAAAATTTGACTTTATGAAGTCATCTTCAAACTAATTCTTAATAACTTAATCATAAACAGACATTTATATAATGAGTACCTACATATATGGGAATAAAATATTACTGTTTACTTTTTGTTGTTTATTATATTGATTTAGTAATTTTTATTTCATCCTTGTTAGTTTTCTTTATACAAAGTTTCAAGTTATAAAGCCTAAACTTAGGTTAAAATTTTAGACGCCTTGAGTCCATTGCATATGAAATTTTACCAGAATCACCATATTAACATCAATACTTTTTTCCTGGCAATATAGTGAACGTGGTATAGATTGTCTTTCGCGCTCGTGTATACATGTAGAACATGTTAAATATGGCATCATTCCGCTATATTTAATATGTTTGCTATGGGACCACTCCAGTAACATCCTGAATATTCCCTATTTCATCCAAACTGGTCATACAAGACAATCACATACCATTGCTCTTTCCATTCATTTAACATCTTAATTCAGCTCAATATTTTTAATTATATAAGCAAATTTAATTCAATATCTAAATCAGATTTGTCAATAAGACAGAATTCTTAGACAATAAAAGCATTTAAGTTACATTAAAATTTCAATTATATTTGTGCCATAAATAAATTCTTATTCATCTCTCATAGAAAACCTTGTAGAGTGTAGAGGAAAATTTAAATGATTTTAGTTATCATAACACTTCCTTTTTGTTTGTGTATTTTTGTCTGTTTTTATAAAAAACAATGTTTGTTTTTTTTTTCAAATAAATAAATATATATTAACAGAAAATAGTCATTAACATTTTTAGACTTAACAAATTACAAAATCAAAGTGCAACCTATCAAAATATAAAACAAGTAAATATATATTATAAATATATATATATATATATATATATATATATATATATATATATATATATAGGGTGGCCCATCGAAAACGTACCGCAAGGCATAACGGTCAGGGTAATTTTTTTTTCAAAAAATCCAAAAACACGTCAATTTTGTTTGTGAGGGGGACAATTTTTGCCCTTAAAATGATCGCAAAATTTTCAACCCTCTAAGCGGGGGTGTCATCCCCCAAACTTTTTCAAATGGGAAGAGGGGTCAAGTGGTACCGCAATGAAAAGGGCTTTCTATTCTCTATACATTCCCGCTTTGGTTTTTATAATGAGGAGGTGAGAAAAAACAGACTTCTAATGAGCTATTTGGTGTTACGTGTCACCTAGCAAAGCAAGAATTATCTTTCAGAGGCCATAATGAAAAAAGCGATTCCGTTAGTGCGGGAAATTTTCGGGAAACTTTTAATCTGTTAATTAAACGTGATAACGAAATACAACAACATTTAAAAAAAATTGGAAATATTTTTTCTGGTTTATCAAAAACTATCCAGAATGATTTGATATCCTGTATTTCCGATTACCTTGCAGATACAATTCATAGGGAGATAAAAGAGTCGTTGTTTTTTGCAGTGCAAGCTGACGATACTACGGATATTTCTGAGAAGTCCCAATGTGCGATTTCAATTCGGTACGTTAATAAATACGGTGAAATCAAAGAAAGTTTCTTGGGTTTTCATGACGTTAGCGAAGACAGAACAGCGGACGCAATGTATGGATTAATTGTTACAGTCATAGGCAATTTCGATTATAAAACAAAATTAGTTGGGCAATGCTACGATGGCAGGTTCATTGAATGGTTTGCAAAAAAAAGTTAAAGATGATGCTCCTTTTGCTTTGTTTACGCATTGTAGTGCGCACAGATTGAATTTGGTTTTACAAACTGGTTCAAAAAATATAAAAAATTGCCGAATTTTTTTCGCATGTGCGTCCTCGATTCCCGGATTTTTTCATCAGTCTGCAAAACGGACATTTACTTTAGATTCGACGATAGGAAAGAGGATTTCTTCCAGTTCAGACACCAGGTGGGCTTCCCGTTCTAAAATCATTCAAATCTTGCACTCTGAATGGGAAGGCCTAAAATTAGTTTTTTCTAAAATTATTGACGACCAATCATCATCAGCTGAGTCAATAAACGGGGCCAAGGGATATCTTAAATTTATGAACGATTTAGAATTTTCGTTTCTTACCGCTGTGTATAAACATATTTTTGACATAACTGACCCCCTTTTCAACATTCTACAGAAAAAATCATTGGACATCACCTATTGTAAAAAGCAAATATTTATGGCAAGAGATCGTATCAAGTTATTGAGAAATGAGACAATGTTTAATACAATATTTGAACAAACCCAAACAAGGATTTTTAATAATAGGGACTCAGGGCAATTGTCAAAAAGAATTAAGTTATCGGACACCATTAAAGGCGATGAGCAAAGTTCTTTACGCATTTTATTTTATGAGATAATTGACAATATTGTGACTCAAATAGAAGTTAGGTTTGCAGATATGTCTCAGTTATTATATTTCTTTAGCGGATTCCTCAAAATTCGAAGAATATAGCAAAAATTTTCCGCTTGAATTTGTGACGAATGTGACCAACTTTTATAAAAATTTCTTTGACAAACAAAAATTAATTAATGAGCTTAGTGTAATATATCTCGATGAACAATTTGCATTGCTGAGCGTCGAGGCAATTTTAAAACATTTCGTAAAAAATGAACTTCAAGAAATATTTCCTGAAAGTTACAAACTTTTTGCGTTAATTGCTACCATACCTATTACAAGTACCTCAGTGGAAAGACATTTCTCTTGTTTAAAGCGAATAAAAACGTATTCTCGCAATACAATAAAAAATGAACGTTTATCGTCACTTGCGCTAATTTCAATAGAAAAAGAGTTGTTCTGCTCCTTACAGAAGGCTGATAACTTTACGGATGTCATAATAAGTAAATTCGCCCTTTTAAAAGATAGGCGGATAAATTTAATTTATAAAACTTAGTTGTCAGCTAAGTGTGTACGCGGCTTAACGTTTTCTTATAACGTCATTATTCTTGAAATTATTGTGGTTGTCGCCTACCCTAGCCTAAACACCACGAGCCGCCACTGAAAATCGGTCAAGTCATTTAGAAAATATGAAGGATTGAAATTTAAAATGTTTATTTACAAATTATCAGAGTAAATGATAAGGATAAATTCCTTCGACCAATTCGCTATTTTTGTCCTGTTATTTTAGATGTTTACTGCTGATTTTAGTGATTTGACATGCCACAACGATCAGGTGCGGTAGTTGCTAGATAGCTGTTCTGTAACTTGTGCGTTTAAATTTCTCAATATCATTAAATTTTTTATCAATAATTATGGTGTACTCACTTGCAGAAAAAGTGGAAATAATCGAACTTTATTTTAAAAATAATGAATGTGGCAATCGGGTTGCGCAGATATTTAATGAACCACATCCTGAAAAACACCTTTCCGGCAAAATTGTTCGCGAGTTAGTAGCAAAATTTCGCGAAACTGGATCCCTTATGAATAAAAAGAGGCAGATGGAAAATCCTGTAGTAAATGAAGTATGGAGGTCTTTGTATTGGGCGAAGTTGCCATGGATAGTACGCTGAGTACAAGAAAATTAGCCAATGAGACCGGCGTGAATCGTACAAGTGTCCAAAGAATATTGAAAAAACACCATTTCCACCCGTATAAAATTCAGTTGGTACAAGAACTCAACGAAGACGATTTTGATCGCCGCTTGCAATTTTGTGAAACTATTAGTGAACGAGTGGCCAATAATAATAATTTTCTATTCAATGTGTGTTTTTCGGATGAGTGCACTTTCTTTTTGAACGGTGTAGTTAATCGGCATAACTGTCGGTACTGGGCTGAGAACAACCCCAGGGTATTTCACGAGGTGCACACACAACATCCTCAGAAATTGAACGTGTGGGCTGGTATTTTTGGAAATTCTATTGTGGGTCCTTTTTTTCTTCCTGGAACTCTAACAGGTGATATGTACTTAGATTTACTGGAAAATACCATCGACCCAGCCCTAACTGACATCATCGAAAATAATCCTGGATACGTTGAAGCGGAACTGATATTTCAACAAGACGGTGCACCTCCACATTACTCTCAAAATGTGCGTAATTATTTAAACACTAACTTTCCCGGGCGGTGGATAGGACGAAGGGGTGCCATTGAGTGGCCTCCCCGGTCACCCGACTTGACTCCTTTAGACTTTTTTCTATGGGGACACATAAAAAGTAAAGTGTATAGCACTCCACTTGCCTCATTAGAAGATCTGCGAACACGAATTATTGACGTTTGTCGCGAAGTGACCCCTCAAGTTCTTCAGAATGTTCGAGAACGATTTGAAGCTAATTTGTATTACTGTATGGAGGTCGACGGGCAACATTTTCAGCATTTGCTTCATTAATACGGTAAGTTTTTTTTTATTTAATTCAATTTATGCGTTTTTAAAAAAATGTATTTTTCAAATTTCAATCCTTCATATTTTCTAAATGACTTGACCGATTTTCATAACCAAAGCGGGAATGTATAGAGAATAGAAAGCCCTTTTCATTACGGTACCACTTGACCCCTCTTCCCATTTGAAAAAGTTTGGGGGATGACACCCCCGCTTAGAGGGTTGAAAATTTTGCGATCATTTTAAGGGCAAAAGTTGTCCCCCTCACAAACAAAATTGACGTGTTTTTGGATTTTTTGAAAAAAAAATTACCCTGGCCGTTATGCCTTGCGGTACGTTTTCGATGGGCCACCCTGTATATATACATATATATATATATATATATATATATATATATATATATATATATATATATATACATATATATATATATATATATATATATATATATATATATATAAGGTCAAAGACATCTTAAAATAAAGCCTAATAGTTTTATTGTCCTATTCGTGATATTATCTATGTATTTGGCAAAAGTAAATTTGTAATTCAATAGCATTCCCAAGTCTTCAAAAGTATCAACTCTTTTCAAGATTCTTTCGTTTAGTGTATAAATAATGTATTTTTTAAACAATGGAAACTTAATTTCTAGAAATAGAGATATCTCCAATAATATCAACACAGGGGTAGGAAAGATTTGGTTATGACACTTCACCAAATTTCTTTATTTAATAAGGGTTCTCTAGTCGGATGTATAAAATTATATATATTACCATTAAAAATAAAATGTATTCAAAAGATAAAAGTAAACCAAAAAATTCTTATTGAAAGAGAATTCTGTTCCCCAGATGATTATTTTAACTTTTATATACAGATTACGTCCTGCTTATATGTAGAGCCTATTATGAATGAACTGTTCATTTAAATCATTGAAGAAATAGAGAACATCAAAATACCTTAGGGGTTCCGAGGGGTTTTCCAACATTGAAGACACAAGTGTTACATTTTGTAAACATTAACAAAATAGGTTGCCTTTTTTGAAAATACAGACCCCAAATAAATTTTGTCCCAGGCCAAAACTAGGGTAAGCATGGCTCTGTATGAGAGTAATAGATATCTTTTTAAAAATGATAAGTATATGGATCTCTTCATGTGAAATAAATCTTCAAAGCACTTTATTTTGCTACTTATTTAACAAATTTTTCTAAAAGTTATCTTTAAATAGAAAATATTTTGAAAAAAAAAATGCCTCATACATATATATAACTATTTTGACATATGAATTACCTCAGCAGTTCTATATTTATTCTCAGATGGACTAGGGAAGCATTCCTCACTGCTTTGTCTGTCTACTCATAATTTTATATGCAAAGCTGATTTTCATTTTTTTATTGTTGCCTGAGATACATACCCCGATTTGCCAAGATGGAGCCCACTGTGGTTAATACATCCATGAATTTACTTGGTTTTCCTAAAAATGCAAACACAACTATATATCATAATCATGTTATCAACCAAATACAAATGTTTTTGTCGAGTTTTTTCTTTTAACTAACATTTAGTGTGCACTATACATTAAAAAACCGATATATTGAAGAAAATCCGAAGAGGAACATTAAAGAAAATAGATGTATACACAAAAAAAGAATCTAGATGGCTTACCAATATGAAATATGTATGTTACAATATACTTTCTGATGTCCTAATTTGATAGCCCATTTAAATTGCTGAATCTAACTTTCTAGTAATCTCGTTCTTGAAATTGCATTTAAATGGGCGAAAAACTGAGAATTCAGGACTTATCGGGAACACAGTAAAAGCTTGCATATTATTTCTGCACGTTTCACAACCAACTAACAATTTACAGGCATTTTTCGTCATGTTAGTAAAACTTATTTTATTGTATCTTAACACTGATACGGTAGCAGTAGAATTAATACGTAGCTATTTGCTATTTTTATAAACTAGGTAATTCTTTGAGAACGATTTAAAACTTATTATTCAGGAATATTAATAACATGTTATCAAACATAAATAAAAAAACACAATTGACAATATTACTAATATTGTCGGAAATATGTACTTCTTTAGAACAATAATGCACTTTGGCAACAGTGACAGAAGTTTCTTACATCATTGGCGTGCATGTTTATGTATTTCGACGTTTAAGGCCAACGACTAATTCCATGCATTCCAATGTGTCGGGATTTCGACTGTTAGCGCCAGTGACGGTTATGTGTAATGTAGGTTCGGGCAAGTGAAGTTTAGGGCCAAATACATCGAACCCTTTATAATTTATACAGTAGACACCTAAAGCCAATTGTAAATTTTTTGCGATATCCGTATACGTAATACGTATACATAATGTATACGGTGGAAATGGTGGAATAATCCCTTAAAGCCACCGACGCGTGCGACGATCTGCATACGAATATGGAACTTTCAAATGTCATTGAAAGTGGCAGTTTTATAATCCATCTTTGGATCTAGGTTAAAAAACTTTTTTTGACGCAAATATTTTTGACTCTTGACAGATCCATATCCGGTGTATTTATGTCCGTAACATAAATCTATCAACATATCGAGCTTAGCATGATGCGGATACGGATACGGTCGGATATTTGATTTGGTTTAAGTGGCTAGTAACAGAATTCGCAATGAAGTGTGTTGACTATATGGAAACGTTATACCTATATTTTATGGCAACTGTTATATATTACGGATATATAAAATACGAAAAACACTTCAGAG
The DNA here is from genome assembly GCA_030620095.1 of Kuschelorhynchus macadamiae. Classification (NCBI taxonomy): domain Eukaryota; kingdom Metazoa; phylum Arthropoda; class Insecta; order Coleoptera; family Curculionidae; genus Kuschelorhynchus; species Kuschelorhynchus macadamiae. The sequence continues at coordinate 604,828 of JAUTXW010003647.1, read as the reverse complement.
AATAATCAGTCTGAAATAAATAAAGAAAGAAAACCCTATAGATATAACTAAACTAACTAGATTTTTTTAGCTAGACTAATAATATTTTTAAGGAAAACTTAATTTTTAAAAAACAGATTAAACCCATTTATTTTTAGTGATGTTTCTTATTTAAATATTTTGAAATGATTTAAATCTTTTGAAAAGATTTAAATAGTTCCTAAAACGATTTAAATTTTAAAAAAGATTTAAATACAAAAAGATTTAGTACTTAAATCTTTTTTTATGCACAACATGATCTTTGATTTAAATCATTTGTCAAAATAAAAAGTATCTACAACGTTTGATTTAAATCAAGCTCTGGTTCTTGAATCTCACAATCTTACAATGTTTTACATTGTAACCCACAGGGCACGTACAATTGCATGACAGAATGTCAACTTTATATATCATATTTGTATAGTGCATAACTTCAATGGTAATTAACTTGTTACAAACTCACTCGTAATAAGCACCTTACCATTCTTGTTATGTAATATACTATTATCTACAACATGCAGGTTAAGACTTTATTACATCAATAATTTTAAGTTAAGTTATGTAATGTGCTTCGTTACATCAGTAATGTTTTAGTGATTTTTATTTGTATTAAAAGATATTAAAAAATAATATTAACAATGTGTTATTTCGAAGAACCAAAAATATAAGTGATGTAATAAATTTGCCGGCTACATAGTAGTTTTGATCAGATGTGATAAAAATTTAACTGCATTTAAACTGTTGATGTCGTAGAAAAAATGCTGTATATTACCAAAGACCGATTATACTTCGAATAAACCTGGAATCAGCGCTAAGTTTCCGTCCCATTTGCCGACATACAGCCCCATACCATTAACGATCCACCTTCATGTTTAATAGTACGTCAAAGATTATCTGTTTTTAACACTTTCTCCAAACTAAATGACGTCCATCCGACCCAAAAATATATTTGCTCTCACCGGTAAAAATCACATTGTTCCAAAACTCAGGTAAAGCTGGTTAGCGATATCAAGCCGATTTTACCTATTAATTTCAATAATAAATTACTTATTTCTTGCAACAGGTGCTTTATAACAAAACTTTTTCATTCACTAAGCTCGTTCTGTTGGACTTAAATTGTCTTTGTTATTTTGGTTTCACAACGTTTCGAATGGTAACTGTCTCCAATCGTTTTCAACTGTAAACTAAAGGCTAACTCTAAATGTGCGGGCTTATTTATATACTAGTCGTGTTCAGTGATGCCCGAAGTCTCCGCTCGCTGTCTACCTTTACCGTGAAGTTTAGGGAAATCAGCTTGAGCTAGAAGCGGCTTACAAATGTTTGGAATATCGACGGTACGCTTATTAAAAATGTCTTGAAAACGATTGGAGATAGTTGCTATTCCAAACATTGTAGAACCAAAATAATAAAAAAATGCAAGTCCGACAGAAAGAGTTTAATTCTGCATTGGCTGTTACCTTCAAACAAACTTAGTACATTGTTCTGTATTCATTCTGCTCATATTTTTATTGAAAGTAATATTTATATCTGCAGTTAGCTAAACAGCACTAATTTTTGGATTTTAACTTAGTTACAAGTAGTATATTCTAGTGTGTTATACATCTCACCCTCCAATGGAGGAGCTGATGTTATTTTTGCATCTACTTAAACGTTAGGTAATTTTTAAACTCAATGTTCGCAAAACCTAACCAAATAGACCCTTTCAAATTCCCTCTACCCTAATTAGACCCAAATTGAGTCTGATTCACCCATGTTGCTGACGTCATTTTACGTACACCTCGATGATGTGATATTTTTATATTATAAATTTCGTTCCTAACCCAACGCTATCTTTCAATCCTCAGATGTCATAAACCTAAATAAATAGCTCAACTCGCTGGCTCATTTTACATCCACCTGAACAAGCACAGCACTTTAAAATTTCTAAAAATCTGCTTAATCACCGGTAACTTCCAGGTGTCGATATCATAAAATCAGATGGATAGTCGAACTAGTCAGGTATATTCAAAATAAACATTCCTAAAATATAATAAATAAATACGTCCTAGATTGCTGCTTTCCCCGGGGGAAAGGTTACTTATCGCACCTTTTGTCTCGATAAATGATACCCTTTTCGCACAAATATGTTACTTGCTTTATCACCAATTTACCATTACATTGTTTGTTTTATTACTAGACATTTCACATCTTTTCCTAAAAAGAATCATAAAGTTCGATTTCAAAGAAATATTCTCTTGCATTTTCTCGCAATTTGAAAAGCTAGGACAGCTGTACGTATACAACGAGTTCATGGCAGGTGTGCATAAATTTATCGGCTAGGAATATAAAATGTTATTTTACTTAATCATCAGAACCATATTAAACAAATTAAACACATATATATAGCTAAATAGGGGTCTTTATTAATATTTTTTAAAACCATACATGTATTACATAATTTAAACACAATATATGAAATACCTATCTATTTAGATTAACTTTTACACTTGCTTATATTTATACCTAAAAATAAAGCCCAACCATTATCATTTTTTTTAGTTTATAAGTAAATAGACGATAAGGATCAATACGGTTTTTCAAAGGGTTTTTACACTCATACAAAGTTCGGGTTGTTTTAATATACTTTTCTGTGATCATAACTTAGTCTATGTGAAAGAGATGAAATATTTACACAACAGTCCTCACAGAACAAGACTAAAACTCCTGTTAGAAATACTAAAATACGGCGTACAAGCCGTGTATCAGTGAAGCCTGTGGTGCCGATATTCCAGGAACGCAGACCCATAAATTAGGTCTTAAGTGTGTTAACGTAAACACGGATATCGATATGGACGTTTATAAAAAATCTGTCAAGGCAGTATTAGTTTTCGTAAAAGGGTTAGTCTTTTAAAGAACGCTCAATTGTAAAGGCATATTATTATTCCTAATAATATAGTTTTAATTAATCGTATGTAGGCTTTTATTTGGTTATCCTGATACTCCATACTATTTATTGAAAAATAGATTTACAAAGTATTAGAAACAATATATTTTTTACTCAATATATATTTAGATATTACGTACGGATTAATCTAAGGCATTCTAGGGGAGAAAGGAGTCATGTAGTATGAAAGCATAAATTTTAATGTTCTTGCTGAATTTCTTTCTTTCCTCAATTCTAGCTTTACCTCTACAGGACAGTTTTTAATTCCCTCTGGTTGGTTACTACAATCTATAACAAAAACCGGGTTCCAGAAGAATTCTGTTATACCCATCATGAGTTTATTCGAGTCTCTGCCAAAATAACTTCCCTTAAAGCTTTATACTACGCTTGTGCAAAAAGCTTTTTAACAAAATCCAAATTCCAACGTACATATATATAACTATATAACTATATATATATATATATATATATATATATATATATATATATATATATATATATATATATATATATATATATATATATATATATATATATATATATATATATATATATATATATATATATATATATATATATATATATATATATATATATATAATATATATATATATATATATATATATATATATATATATATATATATATATGATAGAAATATAATGTTTTCATTCAGGGTGTACATCCGCCCACTACTGTCGTTCTGAAAACAACAGTTTTGCTGACGTTTCGCCAAAATCACATTTGTCATTTTTGAAGCTTTCTTTCGCGCGTCCGAATAGAGACTGAAGTTTTGGTCACTGCAACGCTTTCTTTTATACCTATTTTCTTCCCTCTACCCATTGAAATTTATTTTGTGGCCGGTTTCCTGATGATATTGGAATAGAGCTGAGGTTTTTTATTTGTTTCTGATGGTGAGTTTATACTCTTCCAGTGGACCATTGGTAACAGTTAAATTTGAGGAAATAAACATTTTATGACTACTGTGAAATCATTTTTTTTACCAACATTACATATGTAATATTAACCCAGTAAATAAATAATAGGCTCTATATTACATTTTTAGCGTTTATAAGGCGATGGCAGTGAAGCTATTTCGCCCTAACTCGAGTGGATGTTACCACTTTTGTTTCTGGATACGCGTGATGGTTCGTTCAGCTTCGATCGGAGCCGCCTCGTGCCTAGTCGCGCGCTTGGATTTCACAGCGCGAGAGCGGGGGAGGGTCGCGATAATATGTACCCTTGTGGCCATTTTTAGTTTTGGTTACTGGTTAGTATTGCTAATATTTTTAATTGTGCGTACGTATGGATGAGTCCCGCTGCGTAATCGATCAACTACTTGAAAAATAATTCTCATTGTACGGTTTTGAAGAAAAAAAGGAGATAATTGAAAATGGAAGACCAACACCTATTTTAAATGGTTTAAAAAAGGTATCAAAAAAAGTAGTTCGTAATTTTAAATTTAGTTGGTATAGTGAAAACCCTTGGTTTATGTGGTTGCAAGAAAAATAGACTGTATTGTTGGCCGTGAAATTGAATGATGAAATTTCTCCGTTACATGTAAGATGTGTAGCTAATTTGATTCAGTTGGGCAAAATAAGGATCGAAAGTTGTCTCAACCAAGCTTTTAAGGCAAATATTGCTAAATATAACGAAACTGTTTAAAAAAATAGATATATCGTTAGCACACTTATAGATGCCATATGTTTTTTGGCCAAACAAGGATTGCCGTTTCGGGGTCATTTTGAGGGGGATGACTCTGACAATAGGGGTAAATACAGGGAATTGTTAACATTAATTGCCAAAAAAGATCAAACATTTTGCCAACATGTAGAAACGTCAACTGTTTTTTCGGGAGTTTCGATTGACATACAAAACGATATTATTGAGGCTATATCTATACATTTATGATTGACGAAATTAAATCACAAATTGTCGTAGCAAATTTTATAGCTGTTATATTGGATGAAAGCACCGACGTTTCAAACCAATCGCAACTTTCGGTCGTATTTAGATATGTTTGCCCGGACGGTGATGTTTCTGAGAGATTTTTGAAAAAAAATTTTTTGTTAACGTTAATAAAGAGCGTTCAGCGAAAATTTTATTCAGTGTGTTAAATGAGTTTCAGTATCGAAATAAACTAATTGCTCAGACTTATGATGGTGCGGCAGTAATGAGCGGGCACCACAACGGCCTACAAAAACTGGTTAAAGACAGGTATCAAGATGCAATTTTTGTTCATTGTTATGCCCATAGACTCAATTTGGTTTTACAGCAATCAGTAGAACATATTATAGAGTGTAAAACTTTTTTCAAACGTTATCAGGATTTGCTGCATTTTTTTTTAAATCGTCCAAAAGGGCTGGTGCTTTGGATAAATTAGTACAAAAACGTTTGCCCAAAGTAGCAGCAACCAGGTGGATTTACGCTGGTAGACTCCTTGAGGTAGTTTCTTGTATTCGTTTAGAGCTTCTCGAACTATTTAAAGAGATGCATACTGACACTGCAACATGGGATGGAGAGACACGAATTTGTTCAAAAGGCTTTTACATTACATTGCAAGAATTTGATTTTAATTTCTTTTTAAATTTCTTTCAGATTATTCTACCAAAATCAGAAATTTTGTTTGATTTTTTTGTTTACAGAAAAAAATACATGACATTGGATTTGGCACGAAAAAAGTTAATGAATTTCTAGATTTTTTGCAATTAGAGCGGAATAATTTTGAAGGTCTGTGGTCAAAACAAGAGAACTTTGTAAATGATGATGTATCCAAACCCAATAAGAGGCAACGAATTACAAATATTAACAATGATAAAGAGATATCTTATCGACGACTTTTTTTTGAAATTTTCGACACCATGATTATTCAACTTAAAAACAGGTTTTCTGATTTAAAGCATCTAGAATGTCTGGCACTATATGATTTTGACAATTTCAAAAATTATTAAAAAAAAATTCCAGATAGCGCCTTTCATCAACTTGTAAAGCTATTTGGACAAAAATTTGATACAGTAAAGTCAAAAACCGAATTGACACTTCTTTATAATGATCAAGATTATGAAATGATGATAATCAGAAAATTTGCAAGAATTTTGTCAATATTTAAAATCTTCAGAGCTTGATAATGCATTTCCGGAAGCTTTTAAATTGGCAAACTTATTTTTAATAATTTCGGCTACAAGTGCATCCGTTGAAAGAAGTTTTTCAGCAATGAAACGGATTAAGACATGTCAAAGAAATACACAATTGCAAGATCGAATATTCTCACTTTCTTTAATTTCCATTGAGAAACGCTTTTTAAATGAATTAATGAAAAATCTTCTTTTTACAATTCTGTTATTAACATTTTTGCAAATAAAGAAAATTGCCAAATCGAGTTGAGATATAAACAATAATTTTGAAAATATGTTTTTCCTACTTTGTTCGTTTGTGTTCTTTTTGTAGTAGAATGGTATATTTAGTTTTTCTTATTGTTTGTTTGATGTTTGTTTTATATATTATTTATATTGTTTATACATATTGATTTTTAATCGTTTTATTTTATCCCACAGCCTTGTATTAGTTATAGCATAAGACTTTAAATAATGTAAAAACAATTTAAATAAAATACCTAAATTAAGCAAAAATTTATATTTGAGAGGTTCAAAATAAACTTTTTTTAAATAATATTTTTCACATCTTGTTTTGGTTCAGAAAAAGTCACGCGTCGCCACTGTGCTCTTCCACTCCTGCCGATTTTCGCCGGTTAGTTTGCCCCACGTACATCTTTTCACAGTCCTTGCACGAAATGCTGTATAATCCGTGGTTTTCAAGTTTGTGTATACAGATATATAAAATGTGTTTTTATTCCGGGTGTACATCCATTGACAACTGCCGTTCTGAAAGAACACATTTGGCATTTTCGCCTCCGTAGAGAGTCAAATGATTCGTAGTTTTCAAAACCCAAATATCCAAAGTTGTCTCTCTCGCCGATGATAATTCATAGAGATTCTATTTTCTAAAAGGACTTTTTACTACTGCACCATCACAACCTTTACCAATGCGTCCGAATAACTTAACTTCTCGCGATCTTCTGGTATAATATTTGGCACCTACCACTTAATATGTGGCTTCTACTTCATCAATGTAGCAATTTTCCGATGTATGTCAGCTTTGGCTTCACATTCAAAATTCCTTTGAAATAGTCTTGTGCGAAATCGAAAAGATATTTTAAGGAAATTTTCACACCGGTACTTTATAGCCAATCAGATGCCTTTATTTTTCAACGTTACCATAGCAACGGGTTGGATTTCCGGAAATTTTCCAGGGTAAGCTGGAGGTGATTAAACTGGAAATCTTTTTGACATATGTCATGTGATAAGACAGGAAATTTACATTATCGCATTATTGCTTAGATATTTTATTCCAAAGTTTGGGCTTTCTATAATAAAACAACTTTATAATAAATTTATTTTATTTTACAAAGCCTATTTTATTTTTTGCATCTTCTGACGCTTGTTATACAAAGTGGTTTGTAAAAACACAACATTTATAAATCAACGCTAAACCTAAACTACTACGCCTAGAGCGACATTTGGAGAATACCCTTCTTAATAGTTCCCTCGTAAGAGAATTATTGTAATTATTAAATATTCTAATTATTTACGGATATCCACGTTTTACTCAATTCCGTCGGTTTGTCTGCCTGTTCGCGGCATAGCTACAACAAAAAACTACATAACCGATTGACTTCAAATTTTTGGCAAAAATTAAGGGTCATATGAGGATGACCTGGTAACATTTTGGTAAAAATCTAATATGGTGAAACTAATTGGTGGCCTAGTGAAATTAAAACAAAAATCTAAAACACTACTTTACCTGAAATTTTGTACAAGTATTACTTGGAATCAGCTTATTACGAATCCGAGATGGTGAAACAAATTAGCGGCTTAATAAAATATTTAAAAAATCAGCCTCAAAAAAAATACTTATTATGGCGGCCAAATACTTTTTGTTCAATTGGCTTCAAATTGATGAATCAAAATGGCGGTCTTAAAAAATCACCATAAACTTATCCAATTTATTTTAAATTGTGTCCAAAGATCAAGTCGGCACTGGTAAAATGCCCAAAAAATGTGCAAATCTATGTGCGCAACTAAAATGGGCCACACTTCACTATTCCTAATAAAAGGAAATAAATAATTTCCTTTTATTAGCAATTGAAATTGAATTGAAATAATAATGAGGGAATGATGCTTTTTCATGTAAGCCCAAATGCTGAAAGAGATTAATATCTCAGAAATAGTGGCGTAACCAGTTGTTAAGAACGGAGGGAGGCAGGCTAGTGTAGGGGCGCCAGAATGAAATAACATGTTTCGAAAACGCCAAAAAAAAAATAGTGACAACCTAAAAGAATAGTCTTGACATTGTGAAAGCTACCCCATGGATACAGCCGAGCAAAAATTAGTGACGACTAAAAAAAAGCACATTTTAAAAGCTAATCCTTAGATGACCCCTACCAGACGGCAGGACTTTTTTGAAGGGGGGAGGCGCTATGTAAAAGGTGCGGGGGTCACCGACCCCCCTGGCTACGCCACTGCCAGAAACAGTAAAATAATTTAAAAAAGCTAAAAATATGCCTATTTCAATTTAGTTTTGCATATTTTAGATTTATTTTTCATATACAGGGTGGCTGAAAACATCTGGATAAATATTAGGAAATTTGATTTATTTATATGTATACAATCATTTTATTTAAAGTTGCCTTCTACCTGTCAATTTTGTTTATTTTTTGCATCTTTTAACGTTTTGTATTATACAAAGCCGCACAAAAAAATATCAAAAATACTTTTAAGTTAATTTAGTTCACAAACTCTATAGCGCTTTTTAAATTATTTTTTTATTTATTTTGACGTACGTACATAACCACAGGGTGGTCTATAAAAACAAAATTCGATAGGTTTAACGTTTAGTTGAAGTTGCTACACCTAGAATTATAAAACGTTATAAATCATATTCATTTTTTTATGCAAGCTCCAAGCAAGAAAGTACTTTTTAAACTTCGTCCCCTAAAGAGGTAAAACATCACCCTAAAATTCCCAAAAATTAATATCTTACTTTTTTGCAAATTTCATAGGCATAGCATTTTTCATATTAAGTTGTTGTACAACAAACTGGATGCCGCAAAATATTTGGAAATGTTTTAAATTTATAAGACAGAGACTATTATCAAAATTCTCGACTTTAATGTTGTTTTGCCTTTTTTTGTTGCATATTTTAACTTTTTGCCTAACTGCCTAAAAAGTGCGAAAATTTCATCCTTTATTTGCGTTAATTTTTATTTATGACATATCCCCATAGGAAAAAATCGCACGGTGTGAGATCCGGCGATCTTGCTGGCCACCGAATTTAACCTCCTCTTCCTATCCACCTATTGGGATATAACTGGTCCAAATACTGAGGAACATTGAGTGGAAAATGAGGCGGAGCACCATCTTGCTGATACCACATGTTTTGACGTTCTCGGATAGGAACATCTTCTAAAAGAATTGGAAGATGATTCACTAAAAAATTTAGGTACATTTCTCCATTTAAAACACCGTCAAAAAAGTGAGGTCCAATAATTCGGTTTCCGAGAATCCCACCCCAGACATTAAGAGACTCTACTCTTTGATTGTCAATTGTTCTCATCCAATGGGGATTTGTGGTACTATAATAGTGCATATTATGCCTATTAACTACACCATTGCTCTTAAACGAAGCCTCGTCGGTGAACAAAACATTTTTTAAAAATAACGCATCTTGATTAATATGCATCTGAAGGATCCTGCAAAAGTGTACCCTATTTTCGAAATCATCATCATAAAGTTCTTGCGTCAAAGACAAATGGTAGGGATGGTATTTGTGTTTTCGAGATGTTCTGGAAACGGTACTTTGACATATCTAATTCACTGGCCAAAGTTCGTGAACTTACTTGAGGATTTTCTTCCAAACTTAACAAAACCTTTAATTCATTGTCTTCGTTTATTATGAATTCTTTTTTTCTCTTTTTAGGATAAGCAACACTTCCTGTTTGTCTAAACCGATGTAGTTTTATTAGAACTTCACGGCTTGGCTGTCTTCTACCTGGAAATTTTTCTTGGTATAGACGTTTAGCAGTTTTTATCTTACGCTGACATTCACCAATTAGTAAAAGCATGTCACTTAATTCGTTGATGGGGAACTTTTGATTAAACGCCATAAAAATTTATACTTTAAAATGTAAAATTTTTAATACTGACAAAACCTCACATGACATTTGCATCAACTGGTGTTTTTCCTACAAAAGTACAAGTACCGTCGACCGAAAAACTAAACAATAAAATAACAAATCTTATGTTATGCCGCAGGTATAATTTACAATTTTTAAACATTAATATCTCATAAACCGTTAAATTTAGCTATATCACTTTAATATAATTTTTTTTCTAGAATTTTATGAAGAATCCGAAAATGAATAAAAAAATGTAAGTTCTTATTTAAAAAATTGCATTTAGACCACGCCCAGCATTTTTGACCGACCCTCTATAAAAACAGTTACCGTAAAAATATATATTGTTGAAATTCGAAACACTTTTGTATTTAATTTTTTCAGTTAATCCTAATAGTATAAGAAATAAATGGAGGGTGCCACATGGTTGACTCACCCTGTATATATATATATATATATATATATATATATATATATATATATATATATATATATATATATATATATATATATATATATATATATATATATATATACAGTGTGTTAATTATTGTCGTTATATATATATATACATATATATATATATATATATATATATATATATATATATATATATATATATATATAGGGTGGTCGAAATTGGTCTGTTTTAACAGAGAAAACCTATTTCCTGACTAGATAGAGCAAAACTGACTTAGGTGTCATGGGCTCGATTTCTGAGAAATGTTTAATGGCAAAAACCGCCTGCCGATATTTTCACTGCCAACTGAGATATAGGGCGTTTTTCAATTTTCGGCCATTTTGAAAATTGTCCATAACTTTTTTATTTTGCGGAATATTAACATTCTGCAAAGACATTCTAAAGGCACTTTTTTATGTGCAATCCAGTGGCATACTCAGATTTTTTCTATAGTTGTCCGTTTTATCATAAATAGGCAAAACTTTTTTTTTTCAAATGGAAATCATAGTTGGCTATAAATTATAAAAAATGCTCGCGTTTAGCCCTTTTCAGTGATATAAAGTTGTAGGTACTTATTTTCAAAAATAACGAAAATATTAGGTGTTTTTGGTTTACATCGAAGTAGGCTTTGATTTGTGATGACAATATCTCAATTATGTATTGTTAAGATTTATAGTTTGTTAGCAACTTAAACACAACTTTAAATAACACTAGCTAACGTTATTTTAATTATTTATTATTAATTTTTTTTATTTTTTTTTGTTTACATAGCAAAGTTGAACAAAATTAACAAACTAAACTACTATTTACAGCTACAAGTGAAAATAAAAAATAATTATGAAAATCTAGGTATTTAGTTAGATAGGTTTCTGATAAATATATTTAGAGAAGTTGTTCAAATTGAGCCCCTCCCTGTTGAATACAAACTAAGCATCTTTTGCGTACCGAGTTGCAACTATTTATTAGTTCTACTGGGCTAATAGATGCAAAAGCTTGCCTAGTGGCCTCTTGCAATTCTTCTTTTGTGTGAAAGGTTCTTCCTTTAAATATCAAGTCCTTCAATCTTCCCCACAAAAAAAAATCTAAGGGAGTTAAGTCACAGGACCTAGCAGGCCAAGGTATGGGGCCCCACGTACCAATCCAATTTTCTCGAAATTCGAAGTTTAAAAGATCAGTTGTGATCCTTGCATTGTGCGGGGGACAACCATCTTGTTGATAGTAGATATTTCTGGCATCAGCTAAAGGTATGTCTTCCAACAAAGGGACAATATATGTGCGCAAAATATTTACATAATCATCTGCAGTTAAATTTCCATCGTAAAAATAAGGTCCCACAAATCTTCCTGGGAATATCCCCACCCATATATTGAATCCACACCGACCTTGCCGGTCTTGTTGCACAACTACGTGTGGATTTTCAGTGGACCAGTGATATGAATTATATCTATTAAATATACCAGAAGTATCTACTCTGGATTCATCACTCCAAATAATATTTAATGGAAAATTCTCATTCTCCATGAATTTTTGCTCATACCACTGACAAAATCTCAATCTTCTAGCGGCGTCCCCTTCACGGAGTTGATGAACTCTTCTCGTTCTGTACGGTTTGAATTTATGTTTTTTGAGTATTTTTAAAACGGTGGTCTTTGGAACATTCGTTATATTAGCCAATGTTCGAGAGGAGGTGCCAGGATGATCTAATACCTCACCAATTATATTTAGCTGCTGGATTTCCTTTTCTTCCTTTAGTTCATAATGTCTTGTTCTTAACTTTTTAAAACTTCCGTAATTTACTAAATTACTTTTTAATGTTTGATAAATTCGGTTATCCGGTTGACGTCGCTCGGGAAATGTATTAAAATATAATTCACTAGCTGCTTCAGGAACTTCGTTAGATAATATGTAACATTTTAACATATCATACTTTTCATAATTCTCAAACATATTTTGTCAGCAACTTAACACAACTTTATAAAGATAACACCAAAACGCAATAATTACACCAGGCTACAGTAATCTGACAGCAATATATTCAAAATATTGAACGCGCGTCATTATTCCAAGGCCTACTTCGATGTAAACCAAAAACACCTAATATTTTCGTTATTTTTGAAAATAAGTACCTACAACTTTATATCACTGAAAAGGGCTAAACGCGAGCATTTTTTATAATTTATAGCCAACTATGATTTCCATTTGAAAAAAAAAGTTTTGCCTATTTATGATAAAACGGACAACTATAGAAAAAATCTGAGTACGCCACTGGATTGCACATAAAAAAGTGCCTTTAGAATGTCTTTGCAGAATGTTAATATTCCGCAAAATAAAAAAGTTATGGACAATTTTCAAAATGGCCGAAAATTGAAAAACGCCCTATATCTCAGTTGGCAGTGAAAATATCGGCAGGCGGTTTTTGCCATTAAACATTTCTCAGAAATCGAGCCCATGACACCTAAGTCAGTTTTGCTCTATCTAGTCAGGAAATAGGTTTTCTCTGTTAAAACAGACCAATTTCGACCACCCGGTACAGTACGTTAATTATTGTCGTGGACATATTTCAGGGGATGATAGTACTCGATAAAATAGGAAAAAAATGCTAATATATACATGGTTAAAAATGCACCATTTTCGTTATACAGGGTGTCAAAGCTTCAATTTTGTTCTCGTTTTTTGCGTTTTTTCCAGTTCCTTCTGAGACAATTGGTTCAAATTTAGAACATGTATTATTTATACGAACCTCTACGATAAAATATCAAAATCGTGGATGGTAGTATACAGGGTTACATTTTTTGCACCACCTACAAGCTTATCTTGCGGAACGTTTTTTTGAAGCACCCTGTATGAATTCTGGTATAAAATTTAAACTCTTTGTTCGTTTCTTTAGCTTTTTCGTATTTTGCATTATTTTCGTATCTATCACAGTTTTCGACTTATTTGCGATAATCGATGCATTGCGTCGATGGCATGTAGGCGAAATTAAGCAAAAAATTAAGAAACGGGTTTTATTTTAAATCAACCGACATGATAATAAACAATTAGTTAAAATTATTACAGTTAAATTAATAATAAAACAAAACTATAAAAGTTGTTGAAAATGTCCGCCTCTTGCTAGAATGCAAGAATCAAGTCTTCGCTTCATGGACTGACGGACTTAAATCTTTTTCTGTCTGGATTGGGGTCTGATACACTAATGTTTTCAGGTGTCCCCAGAAAAAGAAATCCAGGCTATTCAGATCTGGAGATCTAGGGGGCATGGCTAAAGTTCCCCTTGCCCTATCCAACGGTTGTTAAAATTATTATTTTGGAACTCCCTCACCTCTATGCTGAAATGTGCTGGTGCACCATCGTGCGTGCACATTTGATTTCTAAGAAGAATTGGCACGTCTTCTAGCAATACCGGGAGTTCGTCTTCGAGAAATTGATGATAATATTGTCCGTTTAGCCTTGCTGGCAGGAAAAATGGACCTATCAAATAATCTCCAATAATGCCGGCCCACACATTTACCGAAAATTGTTGCTGGAAATTATTTTCATGTATCGAATGTGGATTATCTTCTGCCCAAAAATGATTGTTATGAAAATTACGTATGGCATTCCTAGACAAATTTGCCTCGCTAAATATAAAATCGTGTTTCCAAATAATGGATTTGGGCTAGCATTTGTAAGAACCACTGGCAAAAATTTAAACGGAGTGGAAAGTCACGTGGGAGAAGAGCTTGAACCCTTTGGGTGTGGTAAGGATACATTAAGTTTTCTAATCAAATTTTCCGTACAAGCACAAATGAAATGTTAAGTGTTGCTGCAATTTTCCTCGTACTGGTAGCAGGATCATTTTCTACTGCATTCAGAACTGCTTCCTCGACTTCAGGAGTCCTAACCGTTCTATTTGCTCCTGCTAAATGAGTGGATTTCTTGAATGATCCATTTTCACATAGCCGATTATGTACCTTTGCAAATGTTTGTCTATTGGGCACCATGCGATTTGGATATTTCTGTTCATAGAGTAGTCTGGCTTCATAACAATTGCCGTTGGCAAGTCCATAAATGAAATGAATTTCTGCATATTCTTGATTTGTGAATTCATCCATCATTAAACAACTCGAAACAACTACGGAAACGTCAAACAAAAAAATATTTCTTACAAAATGTCAGATTAAACAACAGAATTATCAAATGACCTGCCTCAGCCTACTACCTTTTTTCTAGTTTCATTATCTAGCCTACATTTAATTTGCATCTATGGCAATTATTGCAAATAAGTCGAAAACTGTGATAGATATATATATATATATATATATATATATATATATATATATATATATATATATATATATATATATATATATATATATATATATATATATATATATATATATATATATATATATATATATATATATATATATATATATATATATATATATATATTCGGTTTCCGGATGTACTTCCGTTCACTACTGTCGTTCTTAAAAGAACAGTTTTGCTTATTGGATTTAAGTTTTTAACTTTAGGTGTACGAAATAACTTAAAAAACGTAGATTTGGGTTTAGATTTCCACTTCCAGGCAATTTTTTTTAACCTAATATACAAAAACTGGTTAAAACTGATTAGCATTAATAGATATTTTTCTTTAGTTAGTCGTATCACTTAATTCTGATTTTAAATCGTTTTGAAATTTAGCTATTTTTATAAGGATATAACTTAATATTTTGAAGTTATCTAGACTAGTCGTTTATAAATGTAGGTTTTCGTTCGAAATCTTTCAATAGTTTTCCTAAATATGTTTTTTAGATTATGAAAAGATAAATATATTTAGCAGCTAGTCTTGTAACTTTATATTTGGCTTTATATGTTTATTGACCTGATTCTGTTTTTAAATTTAAGCAGTAGTTTGAAAAAAGATAGATTAGTGTTGGTCTTTTATTTTATACGATATACGTTGTGTTAAATCCGTATAAGTTTCTAAGCCTTTCTGAAAATTAGTTAAACTCTAACTAAAGCATTTTAAAAGTATATTTGCAAATATAAAAATGTATAGGCTTCTACCTAGGTTTCTGCTATAAAAATTTTAAGACTAAAGCTATTTAAAATTGTGCCTAAAGCCAAAAAATTATAAAATCTCTAAACCGAAAATATACTATAAAATAAACTCTTTACTTGAAAAGCTAATGATGGAAAATGGAATAATATATCAGTAAGCTTATTTGAAATCAGTGCCTTGCCATTAAAAACAATATTTCTGTTTAAACCTAAAACTCCAAAGCATATTTTAAGATCTTCTGAAACCAAAACGTACGATTAAAAATTAAAAACTTTTTCAGCGACCTGTCTTCAAACTGTTTGAACCAAAAGTAGAATAATGTGGTACTGTAATATTTCACTATCTTTTTTCAAACTACTGCTCAAATTTAAAAACAGAACAGAACAGGGCAATAAACATATAAAGCGAAACATAAAGTTACAAGACTAGCTGTTAAATATATTTATCTTTTCATAATCTAAAAAATATATTTAAGAAAACTATTGAAAGATTTCGAACAAAAACCTACATTTACAAACGACTAGTTTAGATAACTTCAAAATATTAAGTTATATCCTTATAAAAATAGCTAAATTTCAAAACGATTTAAAATCAGAATTAAGTGATACGATTGACTAAAAAAAATATCTATTAATGCTAATCAGTTTTAACCAGTTTTTATATATTAAGTTAAAAAAAATTGCCTGGAAGTGAAAATCTAATCCCAAATCTATGTTTTTTAAGTTATTTCGTACACCTAAAGTTAAAAGCTTCTCTTTAAATTCCAACTTAAATCAAAAAAGGTAAGCAAATCTGTTCTTTTAAGAACGACAGTAGTGTATATGTACGTCCGGAAACCGTGAAGAACTTAGAATCAATATATATATATATATATATATATATATATATATATATATATATATATATATATATATATATATATATATATATATATATATATATATATATATATATATATATATATATATATATATATATATATATATATATATATATATATATATATATATATATATATATATATATATATATATATATATATATATATATATATATATATATATATATATATATATATATATATATATATATATATATATATATATATATATGCATGTATATAGATAAATAAATAAATAAATAAATAATGTCTTTATTTCATAGCAAACATTTTAAATAACACACTTGTAAAATGGCGGCGAGATCTAGCTAAATGCTACTCACTTCTAACCGCCTCTTTAACAAAAAAAAAAAAATATATATATATATATATATATATATATATATATATATATATATATATATATAATATTATCAGAAGTACCTATAAATATAGAATTCCAACAACTAGGTAACAAATTAACCATAATCATTATAATAACCATCAATTGATATAATTATTAGTTTGAACAAATGCTTTAATGTGTTTCTTAAAAGTTTCGACGCTGGAGCAAGCAGTAATTCCTGATGGCAAAGAATTAAAGATTTTCGCGGAATTGTAGCCAAATGAACGCTGAAAGAGCGCAGTACTGTGTCTGGGGACATTAAGCAGGCCACAGTGTCGGGTCAACCTACTGTGAATATTCGATCTAGGGATAAGCTTCTCAAACAGATATTCTGGTTGTTTAGTTTGAATAATTTTAAAAATTATTGTTGCCAAATGTAACAGAAATCTTTCCTGTAAGGTGAACCATCTGGATTTCACAAAGAGAGGAGTAACATGGTCAAATTTTCGATGTCCATACGCAAACTTGAGACAGGCATTCTGAAGTTTTTGTAAACTATATTTATCTTTTTCAAATAAAGTTGGCCAATATACTACGTCGCAATATCCCAAACCTGAAAGGATCAAGGCATCACACAATCCCAATTTCACATCGGAAGATAAATAATTCCGATGCAGATGCAGGGTATGGAGCTTGGCAAATCCCCTCTGTAAAAGACTGGAAACATGCGCCTCAAAGCGCAATTGAGGATCAAAAATTAGTCCGAGAGAGAAGTGGATGATGGTGGTAATTGTTGACCGTTGATTTTGATAACAAAGTTTTCACGCAAAGACAATAAATCACGGTTTTTACCAAACAAAAGAAACTGAGATTTAGAACCATTCAGAATCAACCCATGATGTTTAGAAATTTCATATATTATTTCTAGATCCCCATTTATATGTTCTTCTGCAAGCTTGGAGTTACATGCAAAAAATGAATAGTATATTTGCATACCATCTGCATATTGATGGGAACTACAGTTTTTCATAAAGCAAGAAAAGTCAGAAGTATAAGCAGAAAATAACAATGGGCCCAAGATGCTTCCCTGGGGCACGCCTCTAGATAATGGTAAGAGTTCCGATGACGAATCGCCAATCACCACTCTCTGTTTCCGACCAGTTAAATAACTTTCGATAAAGAGAAGAGAAGAAGCATCCAGGCCAAAGTATCCTAATTTAGCACACATGATCCTATGGTCCAAGGTGTCAAATGCCTTACTGTAATCCAAAAGTACAAGAGAGGTATTTTTTCCCTGATCACAAGCATAAAAAATATCATCAGTAACTTTTAAAAGAGCAGTAGTAGTACTGTGTAAGGGACGAAATCCTGATTGAGTGGAAGGAATTATTTTATTACTAGCGAGAAACTTACTGAGTTGTTCATGAATTACCCTCTCAAGTATTTTCGACACAGCAGGTAGTATGCTTATAGGCCGAAACTGACTGACATGCCCCGGATTAGCAATTTTAGGGATAGGCAAAACATTTGCACACTTCCAGGCCGAGGGATACTTAGAGCTGAGAAGAGAAAAATTAATAATATGGACAACCTGATCCGTTAGGTGAGGGATAACAAAAGACAGCATTTTAAGGTCAATGTTGTCACTGCCCCTGGCATTAGTTTTAATGCTACGTAAAATTTTTTCAACCTGATCATTACTAACCTGTGTAAAATTTAGTTTGTTTTGAATACTAGGATGAGTTTTATTAATATAATGGGCTGAGATAAATTCATTATTGCTTAAATCGGGAATGGGAATGCTATTGATGAAATAAGTATTAAAAGAACTAACAGTACCTATATCCCCAGGAGCTGTTCTAAGAGTGGTATTTATATTTAAATATTTAATTGTACGCCAAAAAGCTTTAGGATCCGATTGAAATTTATATTGTAAATAAGCGCGTTTCTCATTTCTTACAGCGGTTGTAACAAAATTCCTTAAAGATTTATATTCTTCCCATAAAGTACCGGTCTTTTGTTTTTTATACTTCGCACGTGCTCTATTACGCAGTTTTATAAGAAGCTTTAAGTTATCCGTCAGCCAAGGGGCAGGAGCCTTTGATATGCGCGCAGTTTTAAGGGGTGCATGGACATCAAAAACCCGACGGACGTTGTCATTAAAAATCTCAACCTTTACATCAATATTGTCACACTGGTAAAAACCATGCCAATCTAACTGCAATAAATCCGCAACAAAAAAATCGTTATTAAAATTTGAATAATCCCGATAAGTTCGAAATGAGATTGGAGGTTTTGTTTTTTGAATTTTTAATTTACATTGAACTAAGTGATGATCTGAAATATCATCTAGTAGTAGAAATATCATAGAGAATATTTTCACGCGATGTCACTAGTATGTCAAGTAACGACGAAGTGTTATCCATAACACGCGTTGGCGCGTCGATTAATTGATATAGCCCATACTTAGAAAAAAAGTTATTTAAGTACAATGAACTAGTGTTATTGGTTTTTGAGAGGTCTACATTAAAATCGCCCCCAAATATGACAGAATCATACTTGGGTAAAAAAGAAACTAAGACATTTTCTAATTCATCAATACAACTCCTCAAATTTGCATTGGGAGGCCTATAAATCGTCCCAAAACACAGTTCCTTACCCTTCATTTTAAATGATATCCATAATTGTTCAAGGGGACCCGAGGAAGGAGGGGTGGAAACAACTTTAAACTTAAAACCATTACCAATATAAAAAGCAACTCCCCACCACGTCCTCCATGGTCCCTTCTTACTAAGTTATAACCAGTTATATGCAAGGCTTCATCAGAAATTTTATCATAAAGCCAGGTCTCAGAGAGTCCTAGAATGTCCACTTGCTCCGCATCTACAAAATCTGCAAACACGTCAAACCTGGAACACAAAGATCTAACATTCAAATGCGCAAAACTAGAAAAATCGATTCTTTCCATGATATATAGATAGATTTATATATAGATACATATATATAAATTTATATATATATATATATATATATATATATATATATATATATATGTATATATATATATATGCATGTATATAGATACATATATATATATATATATATATATATATATATATATATATATATATATATATGTATATTAGATACATATATGAATATATATATATATATATATATATATATATATATATATATATATATTCATATATGTATCTATATATATATATATATATATATATATATATATATATATATATATATAATATATATATATATACATATATATAAATATATATATATATATATATACATATATATATTTATATAGGAAGATTTTCTTTGGTTTTTTTTGGCCTCAAGTTATTTTTTTGGAAAAATAAAACAAATTCATTTTTCGGCACTAATTTTCATTTTGTTTATTGCAAACGTTTCGGCTAAATGCCTTCATCAGTGCTGTTTGACTGAAACTAAAAACAGTACTATTTTATATTATGCGAAGTCAACATTTTTTTTTTTTTTTAAATGTAAAGACAAAATGTTACATACATATACTTATAGACACATAATTAAAAATAACCTTTTTTTTTTTTTTTTATATAATAATAATTCGTTACGCTAACTAAAATTCCTAGTAATTTATACTTTCAAACTCACCTAAGAAGGTAACTTCCTGCATTCAGCAAACCAAAACAGAATAAAATTTTTGTCACGTCACATTTAGTATACAGTATTAGACGCCAACAAAACATGTAAAATTTTTATTTATAAAACTACGGTGGCATGTTAGTCTACCGATATATTTTGACTGGAATTGCACCTCGTTTTGAAGCAGTTGCTTGTCTTTCTGATTGTTTTTACTGAAGCAAAAAATTGTATATTGTGTTGTTGTTTTGGTGTATAGCATGAGGGCCTTTAATTATACTATTTGTTATTATAATCAATTGGTAATTACTGTATATATATATATATATATATATATATATATATATATATATATATATATATATATATATATATATATATGTTATATATATATATATATATATATATATATATATATATGCATGTACAGGGTGGTCGAAATTGGTCTGTTTTAACAGAGAAAACCTATTTCCTGACTAGATAGAGCAAAACTGACTTAGGTGTCATGGGCTCGATTTCTGAGAAATGTTTAATGGCAAAAACCGCCTGCCGATATTTTCACTGCCAACTGAACTAGCGTTTTTCAATTTTCGGCCATTTTGAAAATTGTCCATAACTTTTTTATTTTGCGGAATATTAACATTCTGCAAAGACATTCTAAAGGCTCTTTTTTATGTGCAATCCAGTGGCATACTCAGATTTTTTCTATAGTTGTCCGTTTTATCATAAATAGGCAAAACTTTTTTTTTTCAAATGGAAATCATAGTTGGCTATAAATTATAAAAAATGCTCGCGTTTAGCCCTTTTCAGTGATATAAAGTTGTAGGTACTTATTTTCAAAAATAACGAAAATATTAGGTGTTTTTGGTTTACATCGAAGTAGGCTTTGATTTGTGATGACAATATATTATGTATTGTTAAGATTTATAGTTTGTTAGCAACTTAAACACAACTTTAAATAACACTAGCTAACGTTATTTTAATTATTTATTATTAATTTTTTTTATTTTTTTTTGTTTACATAGCAAAGTTGAACAAAATTAACAAACTAAACTACTATTTACAGCTACAAGTGAAAATAAAAAATAATTATGAAAATCTATATTTAGTTAGATAGGTTTCTGATAAATATATTTAGAGAAGTTGTTCAAATTGAGCCCCTCCCTGTTGAATACAAACTAAGCATCTTTTGCGTACCGAGTTGCATATATATATATATATATTGCAATTCTTCTTTTGTGTGAAAGGTTCTTCCTTTAAATATATAATCTTCCCCACAAAAAAAAATCTATATAAGTCATATATCCAATTTTCTCGAAATTCGATTTAAAAGATCAGTTGTGATCCTTGCATTGTGCGGGGGACAACCATCTTGTTGATAGTAGATATTTCTGGCATCAGCTAAAGGTATGTCTTCCAACAAAGGGATGTGCGCAAAATATTTACATAATCATCTGCAGTTAAATTTCCATAAAAATAAGGTCCCACAAATCTTCCTCGGAATATATATATATATTGCCGGTCTTGTTGCACATACGTGTGGATTTTCAGTGGATAGTGATATGAATTATATCTATTAAATATACCAGAAGTATCTACTCTGGATTCATCATAAATAATATTTAATGGAAAATTCTCATTCTCCATTTTTGCTCATATAAAATCTATCTTCTAGCGGCGTCCCCTTCACGGAGTTGATAACTCTTCTCGTTCTGTACGGTTTGAATTTATGTTTTTTGAGTATTTTTAAAACGGTGGTCTTTGGAACATTCGTTATATTAGCCAATGTTCGAGAGGAGGTGCCAGGATGATCTAATACCTATATTTAGCTGCTGGATTTCCTTTTCTTCCTTTAGTTCATATATTTTTAAAACTTCCGTAATTCACTAAATTACTTTTTAATGTTTGATAAATTCGGTTATCCGGTTGACGTCGCTCGGGAAATGTATTAAAATATAATTCACTAGCTGCTTCAGGAACTTCGTTAGATAATATGTAACATTTTAACATATCATACTTTTCATAATTCTCAAACATATTTTGTCAGCAACTTAGCACAACTTTATAAAGATAACACCAAAACGCAATAATTACACCAGACTACAGTAATCTGACAGCAATATATTCAAAATATTGAACGCGCGTCATTATTCCAAGGCCTACTTCGATGTAAACCAAAAACACCTAATATTTTCGTTATTTTTGAAAATAAGTACCTACAACTTTATATCACTGAAAAGGGCTAAACGCGAGCATTTTTTATAATTTATAGCCAACTATGATTTCCATTTGAAAAAAAAAAGTTTTGCCTATTTATGATAAAACGGACAACTATAGAAAAAATCTGAGTACGCCACTGGATTGCACATAAAAAAGTGCCTTTAGAGTGTCTTTGCAGAATGTTAATATTCCGCAAAATAAAAAAGTTATGGACAATTTTCAAAATGGCCGAAAATTGAAAAACGCCCTATATCTCAGTTGGCAGTGAAAATATCGGCAGGCGGTTTTTGCCATTAAACATTTCTCAGAAATCGAGCCCATGACACCTAAGTCAGTTTTGCTCTATCTAGTCAGGAAATAGGTTTTCTCTGTTAAAACAGACCAATTTCGACCACCCGGTATATAGATACATATATATAAATATATATATGTATATATATATATATATATATATATATATATATGCATGTATATAGATACATATATGTATATATATATATATATATATATATATATATATATATATATATATATATATATATACATGTATATATATATATATATATATATATATATATATATATATATATATATATATATATATATATATATATATATATATATATATATATATATATATATATATATATATATATATATATATATATATATATATATATATATATATATATATATATATATATATATATATATATATATATATATATATATATATATATATATATTATTGCGTTTTTTCCAGTTTCTTCTGAGACAATTAGTTCAAATTTAAAAATATTCAAATCGTGGATGGTAGTATACAGGGTGTTACATTTTTTGCATCACCTACAAGTTTATCCTGCGGAACTTTTTTTTGCAGCACCCTGTGTGAATTCTGATATAAAATTTAAATTCTTTGTCCATTTCTTTAGCTCTTTCGTATTTTGCATTATTCTCGTATCTATCATAGTTTTCGACTTATTTGCAATAATTGCCATAGTGTGGAAAAAAAGTATGGACTACCCCTCATAATTTGGTAGTTTGTAGGTCTTATGGAAAATGCTCGAACACGTTAATTTAGTTTATTAGATTCCCACATTCTGATAAAATTTATTCGTTTTTTGTATTGACATCTGTCAAAAATATGACGTAATCAACATTTTTTTTAAATGGCAACATATGGCATGTAACACATCATTTCAAAGCTCCTGTTTTGCTCAGTCTGTTCCTAGATTTTAGTGCGATTCTGTTGTGCCATTTTAAAATGGCGACCGTTTAATTGTGGGTGGAAAAAAGTATGGACTACCTCTATAATAATTGGTCTTCCGGTTTTATAGAAAATGCTCGGATACGCGAATTAGTTTTTTAGTTTCCCACATTCTGATAAAATTTATTTGTTTTTTTATTGACATCTGTCAAAAATATGACAAATGTCGAATATTGTTATAATAAAGCAAAATGTATGATTATGTGTAAACCATTTGTGCTGTAGTTACACACTGACAAATGATTAACAAATTATTGAATTATTATAGTTTATGACGGCTATTTGTCAGTTTGTCACTTTCCAAAAAAATTTGAGATTTCTCCTGAGTTCAATAAGAAATTATATTTGCCTGCTAGAATAAGAAGCTTCAAATTTGCACATGCTGAAATAATTGGATTAAAATAAAAAATGGTATAACTAACTAAATTAAATCTGATGTTTCAAAATAACTGAAAACTATTGAATTATTATAAGTATTATGACGAGAGATTTAAATAAACTGCAAGGAATTAATTAATAGAATGTCTATTATTATTAATCAATGTCAAAATTATTGTTGATTAAAGAAACAGGAATGTTATAACATCTAGATTATAAAAGAATTATCTCTTATTAAAACTCAATTATGAAAAATATGAGTAAATTATTGTGAAGTGTTTTATCGTTAGCTGAAAATTACATAAATTTTAGGAAGAAATGCAAATTTAAATTTACCTCTACAATTACAACACTATGACATGAGTACCCAATATTTAGGTACTTAACATAAAATTTTACTTAAATTACAAAAAACATAAAAGCCTCTTACTACCTATAAGCTATAAGCTCTTAAAACAAAACAGCTACTTGGCAAAACAATGTTAACTTTAAGATGATTCTTCTAGTAAAATAAATGAGCTCTTTGCGGTAAAATAAAAGCCTGGTGTTATAGCTTTAAGCTCTCTTAAAGTGTTTCCAATCCCAGTTAAAGCTTCATAGAATCATAACAATATCGATCATCAGTAGAACTTTTTACACTTAGTGTAAAATGACGGCACCCAGAGACTATCAGAACTAACACTTCGTTGCACTTCTGCAGATAGGTAGTAAAAGGAATCTTTTTGTTTGGTCCAAGGATTTTTAAAGAGTTTGTATATCACGAAAAAAATTGATGTTTCCTGTTCCGCTGCATGACACCAACCCATCGAGTACTTTCGATGACAGAGACCCACTATAAGACAGTTAACAAAACATTATCGCGAAAAGTCTCAAAACATGCCCTTTTGCCATGAAAACGCAATCACCGATCAAACTCATCGAATAAACATTACTGGGAGAGTATAAAGGGCTACCTAAATTCAGTGAGATTACTAAGGTGCCGTCAAACGATGTCTCACATTATGAACCTATCGATTGTTAGTTATTGAGGATATTTATAAATTTGTGTTTTTATATTAAGTTATTAGTTATTTTATACAAATAAATAGACAATAATCTAGAACTTACCCGTTGTAACAGGCATTTTCAAAATGATTGAGGTGGAAAAAGAAATTCGATATCTCACTGTCGTTGTAATAATACTTTTTTGTCATAGTAAGCTTAGACCAATCAAACACAAACAAAAATTAACGTCAGTATTAACAAATTGTTACGCTAAATATTAGTAAGATTTTGATGTCATTGCGTTGTGATTGAAGAATTCAGTTTTTATTAAACCAAAAATGACGCTCAGTGAAAAAGACCGTATTGAAATTCTTATTCTTATTCTTCTTCTCCGTAACCAACCATCATCGCCGAAGATCTACCAACGAGGTACGTGAACTTTTCAATCAAATTCATCCAGACCGAACGCCAATTTCGCAATCCACCGTTTGCAAGATTTTAAGAAAATATGAAGAATATGGCCGTGTTAAAAATTTACTTAAAAGTGGAAGACCGAAGGTAGATTAAAATATTCAGCTCGACGTCCTGTTGGTCGTTGAAGAAAATCCGCATAGTACCAGTCCGCAACTAGCACTTGCAAAACAATTTAGCACAAAGAAAAATACCACCCCTACAAAGTTAGCTTGGTACACGGATTAAATGAGAATGATTTCGATCGAAGACTGCAATTCTGCGAAATCATGCCTATTTGTAATCAAAATGTAAACTTTGGCATAAATATTTTATTCTCAGATGAAGCAACTTTTTACCTCAACGGTACTGTTGTACAAAATTGTCGATATTGGCCTAAAGAAAATCCACATCAGATCCAAGAAGTTCACTGTCAATCACCTCAGAAACTTAATTTATGGGACGGCATATTGAAACGTAGAGTGTCAGGGCCATTTTTCTTTGAAGAAAATCTTACTGGTGAAGCCTACTTGAATTTTTTGCAGTTTGAACTTTTGCCAGCTTTAGTCGCTCTTTATCCTGATCACAATAATCCGATATGCCTATTCTAGAAATTTGGTTTCAACAAGATGAAGCCCAGCCCCACTATGCAAGAGAAGTTAGGGAATATCTCGATGTGATGTTTCCAGGAAAAAGGATTAGCCGACGGGGTGCCATTGAATGGCCAGCTAGGTTACCCGATATGACCCCATTAAACTTTTTTTGTGTGGCTATTTAAAATCCAAAGTTTTTTTGAATAGACTATGAGATACTGATGAAATAAAGTACCGCATAAGAACGGAAATACGAAACATTATACCGGGAATGATACAAAATTTTCAAGAAGAATTTGTTTCTAGAATTGGCCACTGTCAAGTCAAGTTATCATTCTAATTTCATTATTAAGTTTTCTTTGTTTGTATTGTTTTATTTAATATTACGCGTTCTTCTTTGTTAATAAAACCATTATTCATGTTGTTTTTTTTTTATTTTTTCTCTGACAAAACAAGAAAGATTTATTCATTTTCTGGGAGTTAATTTAAGGTAATTATCATAATTGAGCAAGCGCCATTTTTAAACGGCACAACCGAATTGGACTAAAATCTAGGAACATACCGAGTGAAACCAGAGCTTTCAAATGATGTATCACATGCCATATGTTGCAATTAAAAAAATGTCAGAAACTAAAAAATTAAATTACCGTGTTCGCGCATTTTCCATAAAACCTGAAGACTACCGAATTATTAGAGGTAGTCCATACTTTTTTCCACGCAAAAATGAACGGTCTCCATTTTGAAATGGCACAACAGAATCGCACTAAAATCTAGGAACCTATTGAGTGAAACAAGAGCTTTCAATTGACGTATCACATGCCATATGTTACCTTAAAAAAAAATGTCAATTTCGTCATATTTTTGACAGATGTCAATAGAAAAACCAATAAATGTTATCAGAATGTGACAAACTAAAATACTGTTCGAGCTGTGTTCGAGCATTTTCCATAAAATGTACAGACTACCAAATTATTAGGGGTAGTCCATACTTTTTTTCCACACAGTATATGTATATATATATATATATATATATATAGTTGTAGAAGTTCTTGAACCTATATTTAATATATATATATATATATATATATATATATATATATATATATATATATATATATATATATATATATATATATATATATATATATATATATATATAATATTTTTTTGGGGTGTTCTGGTAGATATCTTAATTTCCATTCCAACCACCCCAAAAAAATAAAGATCAATCTAGTGTTGGCTCTAAAAACACGTATTGAAAGGATTTCTCACCCTAGTCTACTTAGAAAAAACTTAAAAAGATTGTATGATATTCTCCTCAAGAAATCATATCCACAAAAGTTATTAAAAAAACTATTATATAACACAGCTCCAATAATCAACCCTGGAGAGAGAAATGATGGAATAAGTCCCAACATCAGTGCCTTTGATTCTCAAAATAGACCGAGGTACTATTTTTCGTTACCTTACATAAAAGAAATTTCAACAAAAATAACTAAGTTGTTCAAGTATGATCAATCAAAATCGCCTTTAAACATAATAAAATAGTAGGCAACACTTTTACAAAATTAAAAGATAGGGATGAAATACAAAAAACTTCAAACATTGTATACAGTATTCCTTGTTCAGAGTGTGAGGGTATTTACATAGGCCAAACCTCTAGGGCCCTAAAAGACAGAATAACTTCGCATAGAAGGCGACTGTAGATTAATGAAAAATACTTGTGCACTTTCAGAACACACAAATCAATCAGGGCACTTATTCAACTTTAATGACCCAAATATTATGTAAGGAAACTAATTATAACAAGAGACTGTTTCTGGAAATGGTTAAATATTTCTGAATCCTAATTCGTTAAATAAGAGAGCTGATATCGAAGACCTTAGTTATATTTATTCAAATTTACTCAATCTGAACAATTATACGAACAACAATAATAGTTTAAATAACACAGAATTTTCTTTTAAAAAATATAAGTATCTGTACGTATTATATCCATATACCTTTCTATAGTCAGTCTCTTTAATTCGAGTAGTTTGTCGTGGGCATAAATTCGACTTTTAATTCATACTTGTTCTGGTTTGATTAAGATATTTCTCAACTACTGATTTTTCTTTGTATCTGGATGTATATCGATGTGATTACATAGCTAAATCCTAGATCTGTGTTTCAATCATCCTGACAGAACGTACTATAACATTCTTTACATGTGAAAAAAAACCTACATAAGAAATTTACTTGCTTCGTATTTCAATATAAACATATATGGAGAACAGGAATTCCTGCCAGTATGTAAAATCTAATTTTAATGTTAAGGTCAAAGTGTGTTTGTTTTTCGCAAGAAGTTATCGATACTAATTGCAAAGCAGTGAGTACAATTTTCTATTTTTTTTTTTTCTAAAAATCCTCAAATTCTAATTAATGTGCATACAGAGATAAAAAACAAATTTCTTCTCATATTGCAGCCCTGAAGAAGGTAATAATCATTACCGAAAGCTTGGCGTAGCTTAAAAGCAATTTAAATCTAGCCCTAAATTAGGACCGATACCCCAATAATTAGGTTACTTGATGTTCAACTAGTCGGTCAAGACTACCCTATATATATATATATATATATATATATATATATATATTATATATATATATATATATATATATATATATATATATATATATATATATATATATATATATATATATATATATAAGGCTTGCAGTTTTAATATAAATGCTACTTTCAAATTAAGTTTGGTATTTGAGTTTATTCTAATAACAGTTCACATATATAGTTTATATTTGCTTTTTAACCGTTTAAATGGAGAATTTTAGAAAAAACCTTCTTTTTGTCAGTGCAATATAAAGTTTTGGACAAGATGTTTAGTGTTTAAGAAAAATTAGTGAGCTGATAGATGCGTTTTAGCAGATGATTTTCCTGCTTTTATGAATGGTCAAACCAGAAAATGATCTAGACATTTTTGTTGAAGGTGAAACCACTGACGATGTTTATCATAAAGTATTACCCATTTTGGTAGTAAGAAAATATTATTATGATTGGCCAGAATTTATAAAGGTCGAAAAAACTTTTATAGTGATCGTGGAAAATAGTTTTTGGGGATCAATTTTTGAAAGTGTAATACTAGAGCAATTTGTTCAAGTTTTATAGGATTTCAATATGATTACGTTATCTGTAACCAAAAACAGAAAATAAATATCTTTCTACAGTGTATAAAACAGAGTTGAGAAATATTTAAGACATAATTAATCTAAAAAGTTTTAACCACAAGAGTTAAGCCTACTATAATTAAACAAATTGGTATGACTTTATTTTTGGTCTTGCAAAAAATTGTTTCCAAATTAATGTCGTCTACTTTACTTTGGAAAATAGTTTTGTAAACTATGTTTTAGCTTCTAGTATTATATAGTGTAGTAAAAATATAATTGTATGTTAAAAATAAAGTATTTTGTTTATTTTCTCATTAGGAAATATGTACTTAACAATACCTTAGTTGCAGATCTTCGAATTTAACGCTTTTCCGGTTTTTGCTTTCTGCTTAAAAAATCTTGTTACTTCATACTTTTCTAGGGTAATGTCTTGGAAAGTATTTTTATGAAAATAGAAGGTATTACCCTAATGTTCAAACCGGGGTTTTGCATTTCCGTTTTTTACTATTTTTTATTTTAGCCTTTTTTAAAATACTACTTTTAATACTGAACACATATTAAGCTTAAAAGTAATTGTTTTAATGTGAAAATGTAAACCCAAATCTATGGTAGCTAAGTTATTTTGTAGACCTAATGTTCAAAACCCCTTTTCCAAAATCAAAATCTAAAACTCAAATATCTTTTTCAAACTTAGATCTAAAACTCAACATGAAAAAATCTAAGACCAATAATAAATGAATTAAGAAAAATGTTAATATTTTCAGGATCTAAGATTTAAAAATAGTGTTGGTCTTTTAATTTATACGATACACGTTGTGTTAAATCCATATAAGTTTCTAAGCCTTTCTGAAAATTAGTTAAACTCTAACTAAAACATTTTAAAAATATATTTGCAAATATAAAAATGTATAGGCTTCTACCTAGGTTTCTGCTATACAAATCTTAAGACTAAAGCTATTTAAAATTGTGCCTAAAGCCAAAAAATTATAAAATCTCTAAACCGAAAATATACTATAAAATAAACTCTTTACTTGAAAAGCTAATGATGGAAAATGGAATAATATATCAGTAAGCCTATTTGAAATCAATGCCTTGCCATTAGAAATAATATTTCTGTTTAAAACTAAAATTCCAAAGCATATTTTAAGATCTTTGAAACCAAAACGTACGATTAAACGTATGACAATTTTTAATCATGTAATTTTGATACAATCATTTTTTGATTAACATTATTATAAGTATTATTAAAATTACATTGATAATAGTCATTAAAAGTTATTGTTTTAAGTTCAGTTTTATTAATTTCCTTTGCTTTTTTAATAATGTTATAATTTTGAATAAAATTATCAATTTCTTTTAAATCTATTCCTTGATTTTTCATTTTTTTATATCTTTTTCTAATTCCATTTGTGTTTTATATACTTTTATAAAATACGTTTTAGATTTGAGACCTATAAATTCTAACATAATTGTTCCATTTAGTTCATCTTTCATTAATCCTAAAACTTCTTATTTTTTAAGGACATATTATATATACGTTGTTATAAGGATAATCTGAAGTATCAGATAAATGAATATCTTCTTTAATATGTTGATAGATATCGTCAACGAAAAAAAAAATGATATATTAAAGAATCGGTATCTGTATACAAAAGTTTTGCGTTAGATCCAATTTATTTTTTATATAGTTATAATCAAAGTCATAAAGAAACGTTTTTTTTTTGACAGATCCAAAAAAATGCTTAAACTTACAAATATTGGTTTTATTTATTTTTACTTCTAATCGTGACATTTCGACAAGAACAATGTCATTAGAAATACAAGTACAACTATGAAAGTTTGGTTGTGAAATATAAAAATTTGCTCCATATCTACCATTCCATCTTGTTACTAACTTAATATCTTTATGTTTGCGTACGTTTTCTATAGTTTTTTACAAAGAATGCATTATTTAATAACTTAAAAAAATTTTTTTTAAATCATTTTTACTTTCTTTTCGTAAATTTGTATTTAAATCAATATATTTTTTTTAACAACAGGATTGATCAAATTTTAATACTTAATCTATTTCTATAATTTTTAATCCTAATTGTAAAGCTTGTTTTAAATTTCGATAATGAATTACATAATTTTTTTTTAATAAAAACTGTATTTAGCAATTTTGGAAGTTTTTATTTTGGTGGACATAAATGTTCCGGACAAAGTGGTAAATCTTTATGTAATTGAAAAAGTTCTTCAGGATATTCTATATCAACTTCAAATATATATCCAATGGCGCTATCATCAGCAATATTTAAAACAATATTAGGTGTAAAATTATTTGGATTACTCCATTTAAATTTTTTTTAAGGTAATGGTAAACTCATTGCTGCACCATATGATTTATTAACATCAAAATACATTAAATAAGATTGAGTTAATTTTGAATCGTAAGATGTTTCCATATATTTATTATTAGCTTTACCATATCTATTCGAACGTTGAGATCTACCTCCTCGAATACCTCTTTCGATAAATAAAAGCATGTCAATGTGATACCTTGTGACAAAACAATTTGATAAGTTAAACCTGGAACTGTATAGGTCCACAATGCATCTAGTTCGTATGTTGTTAGACACATATCTCTAAAGTTTTCAAAAATATCAGCCAAAAAGAAAACGTCAGTTTTAAGGTATAATTCTGCATATTCTTGTAAATTTTTGATATTAAAAGTATTCCAAAAACGGTTTGAGCAAAACAATATTCATTTTGTGAAATATTTTTACCACTAATGGAACTATAAAAAGATTCTATTTTCGGTAGTGTTGTGTCTTTTATTTTTTTCCGACAATCTAAATATCCATATGAAAAAAAACTCCTTTACGTGATAGTAATTCAAATTCGTTATTTGAAGTATAAAAACTTTTAAGAATATTTTTTTATCATTAGGTAAATAAGAGGATAAATTGTTAATACTGGAAGACATAAATCTATAAGAATCCAGAAATCTAAAATTAATATTTGTGTTTTCTATATATTTTGTAAAAGAAAAAATTAATGGGTAATAAAATAATGTTTTCCCTTTACATTAAGACTGAGTGCTTTAATTAAGAAATGACTGTCATAGCCGGAGAGAGATTGTGGAATAATACAGGTATCATGGGGTCAGTTTCGCAGATAACAAAAGGTCAAGATGATTACAAGATGAATGAGCAGCACCACGAAACTGACAATGATCTCTAACTTTTTTTTTTCACCGAATGCAAATGGTTTTTTACAAATAAAACAATGAGATACAGAATAAAATTTATGTAATTCTTCTTTGTTTAAAGGTTTTATTGGAATTATATTTTTAAAAATTTTGTCAACTTGGTATGCAATATTTTCAAGTTCTTTTACGAACCATTCAATGCAATCTTTTACCTGTAAATATTTTAAAATATGATAAAGAATTATTACATTTAAAATAATATGTAATGCTGAAAGCTTTATGTTCTTGATATATTGTAGTAGACTTTGAATTAATTGTGTTTGGATTTATTTTCTCTAAAATATTTTGTAAATCGGCAGAAATTGCAAAAGGAACTATTTGTTTAAATTTAAAATTTGTAAATTTTAAAATATTGTTATCTTTAGATGGTAAAGTTATTTTGGTTGTATTCATAGTTTTACAACAAATTAAATGTTTTTGAAGATTTTCTTCAGTTTTAAAGTGATTTAAACATCTTTCACAAAACCATTTTTTGGGATTTATATTTCCTATTTGTTGGTTTAATACACGTGATAGATCTTTAATTAAAGCAAAATGATATATATTTGTATAGTTATTTTCATCACTAATATAATCTATTTTATTATTACAAGGAATCATTAATAAATTTATTTTTGGAGAATAATTTTGTTGACTTGAACACAGTGAAAATGCTAATTGATAATTTGTTTAATATTTCAAATTTTAATATATTTTTAATGCATATGGGAAATTCAATGTTATCATACTTTAATATCTCACTAAAATGAGGATAAGATGATGTTCTGTTTATATTTTTGTTTTTTTGTATCACTTACTGAAAATAAAGCACATACAATTGACCATAAAAAACAATATTGATCATTATTTTTAATGTTAATAATTCCTTTGTATTTTTAGAAAATTGAGGTATTTCTGTGTAAGTTGAAAGGTCAACATTTATAGGGGTAAAATTAGTTATATTTACTTTTAAATGTAAAATTTTGTATAACGCAAAACCAGAATCTCTTTCTTGAAATTCTTCCAATTTTTTTTTTAATTTTATTTTTCACATTTTCAGTATACCAATTTTTTTAGAGCAGTATTATTGTAAATAATTTCGTTTTTTGTAGTAAAATGTTTTTATATCAGTTTCCAAATTATGTGGTTTATAATAAACATTGCGGAAAATATAATATTAACTTTTAATAGATTTTTTTTAATTCCTTTTTTATCTAAATTGAAAAACTTTTATATGCTTTATTTAAAAAAAATTGTTGGATCTTTAATATTTAAGTTTATAATAGCACCTGTTCGTATTCGTTCCTAAAAACACGATTCAATAT
This sequence comes from Kuschelorhynchus macadamiae, assembly GCA_030620095.1. NCBI lineage: Eukaryota > Metazoa > Arthropoda > Insecta > Coleoptera > Curculionidae > Kuschelorhynchus > Kuschelorhynchus macadamiae. The sequence continues at coordinate 570,673 of JAUTXW010003647.1, read as the reverse complement.
GTTGCCATAATAATTTTTTTTTATTATTTTTAAATAGAGCAGAACGACTAAATTTTATTCTTTTTTGATTTTTAAAATTTTCCTTACAATTTGTTAAATAAGTTAAACTTGATTCAATTTTTGAAAAATTTGCAATACATTTTGATTTATTTTTTTTAACAGTTATTAATTAATTTTATAATTTTATTTAAATATTTTATACAAAATAAATATTCATCTTTTTTTAATTACTCTGCTTACCTGCTCGATTTTATGTAGCACTTTACTGACCAACTGATCAAGAGTCTGTAAGCTAATTTCAGAATTAACATCCATTTTTTATAATGGACTGAAGTCTATTAGAATAGTTGAATAGGGATCTGGGTATATACATATTTTTTTTAGTTGTTGCAGTGAATTAGATTTTATTATAATACATAAGATAATTACAGTGAATCTAAAATAATAAAGTTAACAAGTTAACCCACAATTAAAGAAATAAGTTTTTACACCTTATATAAAAATATATTCTATTTACAAATTAAGTAATCATTTCTACTGCGTAGTTGCATATGTAAATGTAAGTAATGGTTTTGTCCTTATAAAATAGGAGAGGTTTGAGTTTTTTGTATTATTCCATTTAAACATTTCATAAGAAATATATTTATCTTAAAATTTATATTTTTTCAAAGATAATATGTTTGAAACTAAATTTCCTAGCTTATTTACTCTCCCATTAAAACAAGAATCCACATCTTCACAAATTAATTTTCTTTTCAACAGAGCCTTGGTATTTTTAAATGCAATTTAAAACGTAATAAAAAGTGTTTTAAAACTGATGTAGAGAGAAAACCCCTATAAATGTTGACCTTTCAACTTACACAGAAATACCTCAATTTCCTAAAAATACAAAGGAATTAATAACATTAAAAATATTGATCAATATTGTTTTTTATGGTCAATTGTATGTGCTTTATATCCAGTAAGTGATAAAAAAACAAAAATATAAACAGAACATCGTCTTTTCCTCATTTTAGTGAGGTATTAAAGTATGATAACATTGAATTTCCCATATGCATTAAAAATATATTAAAATTTAAAATATTAAATAAATTATCAGTTAACGTTTTCACTATGTTCAAGTCAACAAAATTATTCTCCAAAAATAAATTTATTAATGATTCCTTGTAATAATAAAATAGATTATTTTAATGATGAAAATAACTATACAAATATATATCATTTTGCTTTAATTAAAGATCTATCACGCGTATTAAATCAACAAATAAGAAATATAAATCACAAAAAATGGTTTTGTGAAAGATGTTTAAATCACTTTAAAACTGAAGAAAATCTTCAAAAACATTTAATTTGTTGTAAAACTATGAATAAAACCAAAATAACTTTACCATCTGAATATAACAATATTTTAAAATTTTAAATTTAAACAAAAAGTTCCTTTTGCAATTTCTGCCGATTTACAAAATATTTTAGAGAAAATAACTCCAAACACAATTAATTCAAAGTCTACTACAATATATCAAGAACATAAAGCTTTCAGCATTACATATTATTTTAAATATAATAATTCTTTATCATATTTTAAAATATTTACAGGTAAAAGATTGCATTGAATGGTGAAAGAACTTGAGAATATTGCATACCAAGTTGACAAAATTTTTAAAAATATAATTCCAATAAAACCTTTAAACAAAGAAGAATTACATAAATTTTATTCTGTATCTCATTGTTTTATTTGTAAAAAAAAACCATTTGCATTCGATGAAAAAAAAAGTTACAGATCATTGTCAGTTTCGTGGTGCTACTCATTCATCTTGTAATCATCTTGACCTTTTGTTATCTGCGAAACTGACCCCATGATACCTGCATTATCTCAGTATCAATCTCTCTCCGGCTACGATAGTCATTTCTTAATTAAAGCACTCATTCTTAATGTAAAGGGAAAAAATTATTTTATTACCCATTAATAAAGAAAGATATATTTCTTTTACGAAATATATAGAAAACACAATAACAATTTTAGATTTCTGGATTCTTATAGATTTATGTCTTCCAGTATTAACAATTTATCCTCTTATTTACCTAATGAAAAAAAAAATATTCTTAAAAGCTTTTATATTCCAAATAACGAATTTGAATTACTATCATGTAAAGGAGTTTTTTTTACATGGATATTTAGATTGTTGGGAAAAATTAAAAGACACAACATTACCGAAAATAGAATCTTTTTATAGTTCCATTAGTGGCAAAAATATTTCACAAGATGAATATTGTTTTGCTCAAACCGTTTTTACAATACTTTTAATATCAAAAATTTACAAGAATATGCAGAATTATACCTTAAAACTGACGTTTTACTTTTGGCTGTTATTTTTGAAAACTTTAGAGATATGTGTCTAGCAACATACGAACTAGATGCATTGTGGACCTATACAGTTCCAGTTTTAACTTATCAAATTGTTTTGTCACAAGATGAATTAGAACTACTACTAACTGACATTGACATGCTTTTATTTATCGAAAGAGGTATTCGAGGAGGTATATCTCAATGTTCGAATAGATATGGGAAAACTAATAATAAATATATGGAAACATCTTACGATTCAAAATTAACTCAATCTTATTTAATGTATTTTGATGTTAATAATTCATATGGTGCAGCAATGAGTTTACCATTACCTCAAAAAAAATTTTAATGGAGAAATCCAAATAATTTTACACCTAATATTATTTTAAATATTGCTGACGATAGCGCCATTGGATATATATTTGAAGTTGATATAGAATATCCTAAAGAACTTTTTCAATTACATAAAGATTTACCACTTTGTCCGGAACATTTATGTCCACCAAAATCAAAACTTCCAAAATTGCTAACTACATTTTTTATTAAAAAAAAAATGTAATTCATTATCGAAATTTAAAACAAGCTTTACAATTAGGATTAAAAATTATAGAAATAAATTAAGTATTAAAATTTGATCAATCATGTTGGTTAAAAAAAATATATTTATTTAAATACAAATTTACGAAAAAAAAGTAAAAATGATTTTGAAAAAAAATTTTTAAATTATTAAATAATGCATTCTTTGGAAAAACCATAGAAAACGTACGCAAACATAAAGATATTAAGTTAGTAACAAGATGGAATGGTAGATATTGAGCAAATTTTTATATTTCACAACCAAACTTTCATAGTTGTGCATGTATTTCTAATGACATTGTTCTTATCGAAATATCACGATTAGAAGTAAAAATAAATAAAACCAATATTTGTAGGTTTTAGCATTTTTTTGGATCTGTCAAAAAAAAACGTTTCTTTATGACTTTGATTATATATATATATATATATATATATATATATATATATATATATATATATATATATATATATAAAAATTTGGATCTAACGCAAAACTTTTGTATAAAGATACCGATTCTTTAAAATATCATTTTTTTTTCGTTGACGATATCTATCAACATATTAAAGAAGATATTCATTTATTTGATACTTCAGATTATCCTTATAACAACGTATATATAATATGCCCTTAAAAAATAAAAAAATTTAGGATTAATGAAAGATGAACTAAATGGAACAATTATGTTTTTGTTGTTAATTTATAGGTCTCAAATCTAAAACGTATTCTATAAAAGTATATAAAACACAAATGGAATTAGAAAAAGATATAAAAAAAATGAAAAATCAAGGAATAGATTTAAAAGAAATTGATAATTTTATTCAAAATTATAACATTATTAAAAAAGCAAAGGGAATTAATAAAACTGCACTTAAAACAATAACTTTTTTGACTATTATCAATGTATTTTTAATAATACTTGTAATAATGTTAATCAAAAAATGATTGTATCAAAATTACATAAAATTTATACATTTAATCAGACAAAAGTTGCTCTAAATCCTTACGACGATAAAAGAATCGTCAATTACCAATATACAGATACTTTACCATGGGGATTTACTTAAAAGTTACCTAATTAAAAAAACAATATTCATCTTTTTAATTTTTTTAATTTATCTATTATCTGTTTCGAATAAAGCACCTAGAACAAAAAGTAAACAACAATAATTAAAGGTAACTATATTCTAAAAAATTAAATATATCAAAAAATATAATAAATAGGATATACAAAAAAATTACTATTTTTTAAAATTTTTTTTAGAATAAATAAAAAAAAATTACTCCACCAAGAACCAAACTTTTTGATGCACCATAATCATCGTCGTCGTCGTCGTCGTCATCGTTGACAGCAGCACCAACAACAACAACAACAACAACAACAGCAGTACCATCATCATCACAATTGGTTGATTCTAGTTGGGATGAAGATGGAACATTCGAAACTTATAATCCTATCCGTTACGTATCCAACCATTTGGTACTGCGATAAAGCCCGATAGGTGCTTCAAAAAGTGTAAAAAGAGAATTTCGTAGATTAGAACGAATAAAACATCATTCTCATCATCAACAACAACAAAACCAAATATCCAGGCAGGTATTAAATTAATAAATTTGTTGAATACCAATATTTACTTCATATAATAACTAAATTTACATTTTTTTTTTCAGATTAAATTAAGAAAAAACACACCCAGAGGCTCTAGCTCTTAGACAATTTATCTCTGAAGGGGCTGGATTCGATCTTTTCAGCGTAGAAGACCACACCATTGAACCATCATCAAGGACAAAAATTGACACAGGCATACAAATTGAAATACCACAAGGATTCTACGCTGAAATCCATTCAAGATCGGGCCTAAGCTACAAATATGGAATCGAAGTCGGAGCGGGCATCATTGATCAAGAATGTATTTATAGTTTTATCATCATCAAAAAAAAATCTATTAATTGCACTTTTGTATCGACTAACAGTATACTTTTTGAGACATTAAGGGGAAATAAAGGTTTCGGATCATCTGATAATATTAAATAAAATATTAAAATATGTTATGTTTTTTTATTTAAAAAACCTATACTCATAACACACAATAACTGCAAATTTTTATAAATCCAAACCGAATTTATATTAAAAAAAGTTCAACTTACAAATCCAGTGACATACCTACTTCAAGATGCAGAAAAACAAGATATTAAGGGAGGATTCTATGAACTTCAATTGCAAAAAGTTAAATATCGAGACATTTATTTAGTTGAAAAAGTGTTAAAACGTAAAAACAATAGAGTATTTGTAAAATGGTTAGGTTTCAGTGGTAAGCATAATAGTTGGATAGACAAAAATAATGTAGAGTGACTTAATAATAAAATAATTTTTTTTCATGTACGTTTTATTTATTATATATTATTTACATGTTTTCTACTTTATTTATCCTCCAACAGAAAAATAGTATTTATAACTATATAACAACTTGGCGTTTGATAATGCACAATGCCAAGTAGTGCCTGATGGATCCTTGTGAAAGTGACTTTCGGGAACTTTCTTAAACTTGCTTAGCTTCGGTTCACTCTCCAGAGGCATTTTAAAAAATTTTTCCTCACTTATACATTTTCTTAGAAAATTCACTTTTTCATCTCCTTTGACGTATATTTTTGGGGCATCATATCTTTTCATCACATGTTCTAAGACATTTGCTATTTCGTTCGAGTCTACTAAACCAGAGTCCCATATTAGACCACGATATGAGTTTTCGAGATAAGATATCGTTAACAACACACAATATCAAGACACAAAATTGAATTTTCTTCTGCCATAGTCCAAGTTACGAGATCCACTACGTAAAACTAACAACAAATAAAATAAACCGTAGTACTTTTTTTAACATTTTAATTTCAATATTTTTGCACTGTTCTATTTTGACATTAAAATCATAGACCTAATACTATTTACACCAAATACATAATTCGCTAAACAAGGATCAGAAAATTTTAATAACTTCTCTACGTTTTAAGTGTTTTTTAATATTTTTTTTCAACTGAACAATTACATCTTTGGCATAAAAATTGTATTCATTTATAGAGGTGTTACATATATATTAATTAAGTGTGCTATACATATTTTTTAATCACCTGGTATACGTTTTTATTCTAAACAAATATTATTTATTAAAACATTATTATTGCTCATCTCAATACTACTCAAAATTCTCGGTATTTTTCGAAAAACAAATATCTTACGTATTTATTCAAACATTGCTCATCTCAATACTACACAAACATCTCCTTATCTACATCCTCGACCTTTTCTTATCTGCGAACCTGACCTCTAGTCTTACGTCCAACATATTAATTTTAATTAACAGAAAAACAATTCTCGGAATTCGGCGAGGCGAGGCGAGGCTCTTGTGATGACGCGAGGCTGGGCGAAGCTCGCCTCTTGGAATTTTTTGGTAAATAACAGCTACCTGTGCAAACCAGGTGCACAAAAGTTGACAGGTAAACACTTCTTGCAGGCAGGTAAACCGAAGAGCTCCTGGGGCCTATCGGTGGTCAAGATGCCATCGAGGTGTTTCAGGACCACCCCTGCTACTACTTATATCTATATAAGTTCAAATTGTCACCTTTCATAAAATATATATTACAACACACTTTAAAGTGCGATGTTCAAAGTCATGATTTTAATAGTAAGTATATATATATATATATATATATATATATATATATATATATATATATATATATATATATATATATATATATATATATATATATATATATATATAGTTCTTCACGGACGGAAAAATACAATGTGTTTTCATTCCGGGTGTGCATCCGTTTACTACTGTCGTTCTGAAACTTTCGAATAAATATGACAATACTCTAAGACAGTCGAGTTAGCCACAAGTATCATCAGTAGACGTCGAGAAATTAGTGCGTAATATATCATACTACAATCTCTCAGAAAGATAAAAATCCGTACTGAGTAAGGGTTTTAATTTTGTGATAACTCCTAAGGAAATCCCCAAAGAAGAAATAATAGCTGGACAAAAACAACAAAAGCAGAGGAGATTCGACAAGAGGTGGCAAGAATTTTAACATCAAGCAAAGCACCAGAATAAAATCTAAATACCACTGAACAAAGGGTTCTAACAAACCTTAGAAAAAATAAAGACATCACAATCCTTCTAGCAGATAAAGGAAACGCAACTGTGGTTAGAAAACCCAAGATTACGTACAAAAAAAAAAAAAATATATATATATATATATATATATATATATATATATATATATATATATATATATATATATATATATATATATATATATATATATATATATATATATATATATATATTTATATATATATATATATATATATATATATATATATATATATATATATATATATATATATATATATATATATATATATATATATATATATATATATATATATATATATATATATATATATATATATATATATATATATATATATATTTTACGAAAGTTGACAATTTGAACTTATAGAACTTATATAGATATAGATAGTCCTAACACTGGAACCTGTGGTGGAAGATAGACCAAAATACAAGATTTCTAACCACATTACACTACAACTTGTTAAGTTCTGTACACGCGTTTCGCTAACCAAGTTAGCATCATTAGCAGATGATATCTGATTATCTCTCGAACAAGTTGTGGTGTAGTGTGGTTAGAACTCTTGTATTATGACAGATATAGATAATTTAATTAAAAGTCTAGTACAATTATACTCAAAAGAATCCTTGTTGTGATAAATGATGTTGCATGATCCAAATTTTAGTTTTTTTGTGAAATGAACGAAGTGAGTAGAAATAAATAACAATCCTTTAATTTAAAATCAGAGACTTTAATGAGATCAATCAAACCTTAATATTTACTTCTATTACTTATTACTAATGATACTATCAAGATAAAAATTTACCTGTTTGAGACGAAAATTTTCAACAATAAAACTTGTGTGTGACCTGTGAGACCCTGGAGAAGCAACACCAAACCCCTCTCCCCCTTATATACGCCACTGAAGACGAGACGATAGAAGGCCTTCCATCACCAACAGAGAGAAAAATATCCTCTCTGTCGTTTCCCTCGTTCTATAACAGATCAGACCTCATAATTTTCCTAAACCAAAATAAAATCCTGCCTTTAGATGGAATTCCGAATTGACTGTAAAATGTAATTCAAAACGACTTTTAACACTTTTTGATTTTTAAAGGGCCTGCACATAAAACTAAAATAAAAATGTCGTTGAAAGTGTAAAGAAAAGCAAAAGCTATATATATATATATATATATATATATATATATATATATATATATATATATATATATATATATATATATGTGATATATATATTATACAGATCTATGAAGTAGAAGGTACATGTCTGTATATTATGCTAAATCGAGAAAAGGTTTTTAATATCATATTCATCTGATTTGTTACAAAAATAATCCCTAACAATTTAAACTTGCTATTTCATTTATTTTGAAATTATATAAAACTGTGCAAAAACATGTATTAACTAAGATTAACCAACAACTTCCATTGTTCTGGAATAGGAGAGTCCCATCCTTTCTCTGATTGGCAATAGTTGTTTTTAGAATTCCAACATGTTTCCTTCTTTTTTCGGGTGTGGAAAAGTCGCTACTGCCTATGTCACCAGGATAGCTCTACCTAAAAACAAATTATTAGTACTATAAAAGTGAGTTTGTTTTTTATTCAAAACGTTAACTACTTTCCAAATTTCATGGGTTAGTAAGAAATGCACACAGTGCATACTATTGTTTAAGTGCCAGTTGATTAAAGGTAGAGAAGTTTACAAACAGACTAATTTAGATCGATGTAGACGACCAGGCAATATTTGCAGTAACAGCGACTGGAAGATCCGAAAATCGAAAGCTGCGAAAAGGACTTAGAATAGTCACCTGGAACGTGAGGGGCATCTTAGAACCTGAGAAATTACATAAACTTGAATGGGAAGTAACCACACAGAAAGTTGACATGTCTGGGATAGCAGAGACTCACTGGCAAAATAAAGGCCATTTTGAAATAGCTGATCATAAAATATTTATATCTAAAGCTGATACCACCAAAAAGGAATACTGAAGAAGATATATAGCTTGAATATCTCTCAATCAAGGAAAAATTGATCAAAATAACTTTGTAAATTTATGCATTTCAGGAATTCATAAATTTTAACTCTCATTTATTTAACACTAAAAAAATTAAATAACAATCTACAGGATCAATGATATATTTTCATTTGCCTATAGGCATAATGACAAACGTAGATTTTAAAATGTATACTTATTGAATATTTGCCGGTAATGCTCAACATTTTTATTAAATAAAAAAAAATATACTTCAATGGAAATGTCCTATATTTTTATAAAGGAAAATTAAAAACAAGGTTTTTCCATACTTGTTGAAGCTAACACAAACCAAAAAATATAAGAAATATGCAATTTAACGAAAAAGTGCAATGTTGTATTAAACAACAATAATTTATAAATGTTTTTGAAATAATATATTTCTTTTATGGTCCCTGCCCCAAGTGTTTTTGATAAAAGGGTATTTCCTATTATAAATATCAAGTGTAGGGAGAACGTAATAGGTGTTTATCACCTCATGTTAAAAGCAGAACTAATTATTTATTTAAATTTCCCATATACTTGCTTGGATTTCTATAAATATATATAAAAAATAAAATACTGTTCGAGACAGCAAAATCAAACCAAAGATCTACTTAGAAAGCAAAAATGCAGGTGTTTATATTGGTTTATAATAATTTGTATGTAATATATTGTAACGTTCTATAGCAAAAACAGTTTTGACCGAGATTTTGACTCTTATGTTGTCCCAAGTGTTGTCCTATATTTTTAGTTCAAAAAAGTGCCAACTCTAGGTATAAATATCACAAATTATAATAGCTATTGTGCAAGCATTTAATGACCTCGTTCAGGATGTTTTACAGTTGTGACTTGTGTTTAATGAAGAGTTTGTGCTTTGTATTCCTGCTTACCATTTAGAAAACTTCAAAAAAGAGAAACATAATTATTCCTATTGAGATTCCTATTTAAAAAGATATCATCTATCTCCACAACCTGAGCCATAAACGATTTTTATTGTGGCAAACTTATCTTAATCTAGGCTCCTTAAGTTTCAGATATTTTTCAAAATAGCACCGAGTGGCTTTTTGGCCAAAAAACGTTGCCGACCGAACCAGATAATATATTATACATTGTTGTAAAAATCTTTGTTTCCAAATTACAGAAATGAAATAAATCTAAGACGTGTTGTATCAGCATGAATTAATAGGTATACGATAGGTAGTACGTATTAAAACACCAAATCCCCAGTTTCTAAGTCCATGATTAAACAATAATCAAAGAATGCATGTCATATAACCTCACTTACCGCAAAACAAAACTTAAATTTGAATATAAGTAGCCCACTTTCTTACACGTTACACAAGCATGCACCATGTCTATATAAAAATAACACAACTTTCTTTAAAAAAACGCGTAAAATTCACAAAAACTAAACTATTTGTCGAAAACTCGTGAACGGAAAAACTGCAACGCTACAGTAAGCTATATGAATGAAGAAGTTCAGACAATTGCCGGTAGTGCGCATTTCTATAGTAAAAGGAAAAGCGACGTTGCCGAGAGTTCCTCATATTTCGAATATGTTAATACTTTTAGAAAAAAAAATTATTTGTCGGCAATGAAAAAATAATATCAATATTTGACAAACGATTCTCAAAATAATTTTCATTTTACAAAACCAAGTTTAACGAAGGACAATGTAATATCTACTCATTGTCTGCAGTATTTAAAGGGTTTGTATATATAATGTTGCGTTTTTAAATTTGGCTAAGGTGCAAAATGTAACCTAGATCTACAAGTACTATTTAAATATCTATGGTCTAAAACGTTTAACAAACGTCAGTCATAACGTAAGTTAGCGTTATAATTAACGTCGGAAAGGAGTGTTGAAAACATGAAGTTTGAAGACATCAAAATATAACATCTGGAGACGTCAAAAGTGATGTCAAAATAACTATTAAGGCGATTTCAAAACGTTTAAAGTGGATTTTGGAAAGCAAATGGCGCTATGTACCATTAGGACAATCGAGTACTTCACACAAAATAATGGACCAAGTGGGACAGATATCATTACTTAGAGCTCCGGTACCTAGCTAATAGAGCGCTGAGTACAATTTTATTATTCAATAAATCACAAGTATTATTAATAGTAACTAGTTGTAGCGCCAAATCACCCAAAGATTGTTTATGCTAACTGCGGATTTTGTAAGACCAATAAAAAATTTTATTATATAGAGTGTTACTATTTTACAGATTCACTATGTGCACGGCTTTTTACATGAAATTTCATTAAAATATTCTAGATTTTGAAAAAATTACCTATAATGAGATTTTCACTATATAAAATTTCACTATAAACAGAACCGTGTCACCTGATATATATATATATATATATATATATATATATATATAATATATATATATATATAGATATATATATATATATATATATATATATATATATATATATATATATATTTAATGAGAAAGCTATTAATGATGCACAGGGTTCCTGAACAACGAACAACAAAAATTACGAACCGGGAAAGCAACAAGTAGTCTTACCATATGTAATAGGCACAACAGACAAAATCTGAAGAATTCTTAGGAAACACAACATACAAATAATACACAAGCCAGAAACAACTATATATATATATATATATATATATATATATATATATATATATTTTTTTTTTTTTTTCTAATTTTCTTGGTTTAAGGTCGTTATATTAAACAACCAATTAGAAGGTATCTTTTAAAACATATATTTGATGTCTTGGTAACGTTTCGGCCATAGTTTTGGCCTTTTTAAAACCTTAAAGATTTTTTAGCACAATTTGTATATAAATAAAAGTATTTCAAATTTAAGGCTTACCATAGAACGTAAAATTATCAGATACATAATACACTAGATTAGACATATTCTGACGTATACTGGAACATTTATTTTACATTTTAAAATTATTAAGACGTTCACTGTATTAAAATCAGACAAATACTACGACTGTTGGTGATTATAATAAAAATATATATTTTATTTAAGTTGTTAATATCTTTTTTGTCGTTTATAGCATCCTTATTTTTATGAATTTCAGGCATTTCAAAAAATTTCCTTTTTTAACTGAGGTTCGGGTTTTAATATTTTAGCTTGTTTATAGTTGAATGTGTGATTTTTGGATATTTCATGGTTTGTTAATGCGGTGGTGTTTTTATATATATATATATATATATATATATATATATATATATATATATAAGAGCTGAGGTCGTGTGTTTGTTTCTAAGGCTGAGTTTATGCTCTTCCACTCTTACCGATATTCGCCTGTTAGTTTTCCCCACGTACATCTTTTCACAGTTCTGCCACGGAATGCTGTATACTCCGTGGTTTTCCAGTTTGATTTTATCTTTTGGGTTTCCAAGTAGTTTACCTATAGTTGTTTGTGGCTTGTGTATTCTTTGTATGTTGTGTTTCCTAAGAATTCTTCTGTGCGTTAATAGCTTTCTCTATAGTGCGATATATATATATATATATATATATATATATATATATATATATATATATATATATATATATATATATATGTAGACACTGTTCTGTTTACAGTGAAATTTTATATAGTGAAAATCTCTTTATAGCGTAATTTTTTCAAATTCTAGAATATTTTAATGAAATTTCATGTAAAAAGCCCTGCATATAGTGAATCTGTAAAATAGTAACACTCTATATAATAAAAATTTTTATTGGTCTTATAAAATTCACAGTTAGCATAAACAATCTTTGGGTGATTTGGCGCTACAACTAGTTACTATTAACTAATACTTATGATTTATTGATAAATAAAATTGTACTGCGCGCTTTATTAGCTAGGTACCGGAGCTCTAAGTAATGATATCTGTCCCACTTGGTCCATTATTTTGTGTAAAGTACTCGATTGTTCTAATGGTACAAGAGAACATCCGAAATCTTCGCCGGACTTGATACTCTATTTACCACGGAGCAGCATATAGTCAGCTGTGGCGAAACTTAAAACCCAAGAGTAGTAAATCAAAAATAGAAAATATATAACGCGGCAAGAACCAGTATATAGTAGAAAATGGGGATGACCGCTAAAGCAATGGAACTTATCTAACCATAGACAAGTGTTTCTGACTTAAAGGCTTCATCAGTACAGTCAACTAGTTGAAAGACGAGTACAATTAGCGCCAAAATGAATACACAAAACAATAGCAGAGTCACCAACATGAGCAAAACCGACATTTGTGATTACCAAGAGAACATCCGAAATCTTCACCGTACTTGATACTCTCTTTACCACGGAGCTGCATATAGTCACCTGTGGCGAAACTCATAACCCAAGAGTAGTAAATCAAAAATAGAAAATATATAACGCGGTAAGAACTAGTATATAGTAGAAAACGGATTCTTTGGGATGACCGCTAAAGCAATGGAATTTGGCTAACCCTAGACAGGTGTTTCTGACTTAAAGTCTTATCAGTACAGTCAACTAGTTGAAAAACAATACCAGAGTCACCAACAGGAGCAAAACCGACATTTGTGATTACCAGGAGAACATCCGAAGTCTTTGCCGGACTTGATACTCTATTTACCACGGAGCAGCCTATAGTTACCTGTGGCGAAACTCATAACCCAAGAGTAGTAAATCAAAAATAGAAAATATATAACGCGACAAGAACTAATATATATATATATATATATATATATATATATATATATATATAATTTTCATGTTTGTTAATAATTAATACGTGTATGTTAATCTACATCTGACACAAAATATAACTACTGAATATAATTTGAATAATTAAAGCATGTTCATATTTTGTGATTACATGCATATTAAAGTTTTTAATCACATCGGTTGGGCTTTGGGAATTTATAATTGTAGGGATTTAACAAAATGCTATGTTAACAAATTTATTATATAGTTCATTTTCATTATGATTTTATGACGATGTTCATCAGCAAAATTAACTACTATTTGACGATAGATTGAACAATAAGTAATGAGGATTTAACTTAATTTAAAATCTCTAGCTTTATTTTAGTGCGTTTGTAATTAAAGGTCTATATATAGAGAAATCAAGATTTTATTTATGTATTAGTTAACATTATTAGTAGACACATTTTGAGGATTTGAGATAAAATTATTAAAAATACTTCATTACAATATTATTTAAACTTCTCTCTGTTTTTCTCTCGTTATAATAATATGTAATGACAATGCGAGGGCAAGACAGTTTTTTCTATTTTTTGATAAAATAGGAGCCATCTGTACCTCTAGGAACGAAAGTCAACTGATGATTACAGATAGATTTATGGTGAAATCGGGTAAATGCCAACCATTGGACGTATGTGGCCCGCTTTATTTACATTTCCAACATGAAGCGGCGCCCCCTATATGAACCTTTTGAAATTGTCTGGGCGAAAATATCTTAATAGATAAATAGCATTTCACCTTGCCCCTATCATAATACACTTATCTCAAAATTTTTTGGGGATAAATTTATAATTTAAACCACGAAAGTAAATAGCAGTGAAGAGTTACCTCAAAGAATTGAGTTAACAGTTCGGGGTGCCTCCTCAAACATAATACTATGTATTCAACAAAAATGAGATTAACTTTACCTTGCTTAAAAATTAAATTCACTTTTAAATCAAGTAATTTTACCAACAGTGTTTAATAAAAATAATTGTTGAAGAATTATTTATATTTAAATTACATTATTTTGTTTTCTTTTTATTTTCATAGTTTGGATAATTCAGGAAATAATTAAATCATGCTGTATTTATTTTCAACTGAAAATAGTATGTCTAATGTCATGTATGACAATTTTTAAATCGATTTTTGCCGAAAATGGAATGTCCTAATGAATTAAACGCAGAGTATCTTTTCTAGAAAACTTTGGGTTTATATAATATTAGTTAGGTTCATTTTTCCCTCTCTGTCTCTCATTCGGGACAGAATTGATATTTTTGAGTTCAGTATTGGACGTCTAAAATCTATCAAAATACCCAAATTTCATAGTCTTTAAAAGTTTCGAAAATATTTAGGAAAAACGATCGTCGGAGGGCTCGACTCTTAACGCAGCAGTTTTCATCTTATATTTACATGACTTTTTAGTCTTTTTTATACTAATTACTCTGTAAAAATATTGGCTCTTAATTTCGGGATATCCTGAATATGTTTCATATCAATTCTTGTTAGAACAGATTTAATTTACTCTTTTTAAACATGGTGATAATATGAAAAACATTTTCAGCAAACTATTGTTCAGATATCATGATGCAAATACTCCTGACAATTCCTCCTGCAATCAAATGTGAAACGTCGATTTGTAATCTCAACTTGACACGTGTGTTGATGTTAGGTTTGTTGAGTTAAATCTACCAGTATGCCCTGAAAATTATTATGACGAAATATGCCACATATTACTGAGATTGAATCGTTAATGAAAGAAAGAGTGATTTGGGGTCTACTTAATTTGAACTTTTTATTTTTATCGAGAATTTTCTTCTTTTATCAAAGTTTTGATACCTTTATATTTACACTGCATTATTTGCATTTAATACCAGCAGAATGTTGCTTAGGAAAACCACTACCCACTGTATTATGCTATAACAATGTCTTTGTGTTATAAAAATTAATCTCTTTTTTTTCGTTTCAACAGGTACAGTGTCCCGGATAGATTAGCTGTCAGCTTTTAATATTACAATATGAGGTAATTAAATTAGGCTTCTTAAGTTCCCTGCTAAATTTTACTAAAAAAAAGACAACACAAAGATATAGCTTTCTATTAGCTGAGACTCCAGATTAAAAATCAGGTACTTCTGAAGTTTGATAATATTTTAAAATTTCAAGTCAAGTGGAATGCCATCTGTATTATTAAATAAAAATAATGACAAGAAATAGAAACAAGTTAATGCTAAACTGGAGATTATCTATTCTGAATCTGGAATCTTTCGCTTACTCTAATTATATAATCGACGCACTGCTTTTTGGATGATACTAAAAAAATAAGTTTTTTATTGCTAGCACTTATCACAAATAAAAATCTAAGTATTTCTCCCGGCTTGACTTACTAGAGATAAAAAAAGATTTTGATTCAAAAACTTATTTTTGGTTTTCAGAAAGGTACTTTACCTTGTTGTTTTGCCAAGGAGCTGGTAACATCTTTAGTAACTCCAAGATTTGCTTTATCCTTCAGTTTTGTACTTTCTTGCTGTCATGTTGCTTATATGTATTTGATTTATTTTGCAAGAAATTTTCATTTTTTTTTGCGAATACTTACCTTTAAAAATAATATTTAAATGCTTCTTCCCGATTGTAAGAACAATTATATGAAATGCAGATGCATAATTTTCCAAAAGAGGTAAAACTAATATAGAACTACATTAGATATCAATAATAGTAAATTATATAAATAAGTAAATAAATAAAAAAATAAATAGGTAAATAAAAATTAACTCCGATAGATTATTCCTCCAGTTTGCAAGAATCGTAGAATAAGAGAGCCACAAAATAATCGCTTTCACTCAGTAAACATTTAAAAATTACATAATAATACAAATTATATATCGCTTAAAATAATCTATATATTTAGAACACAGGTGTCAGTTATGACCGCTGACTGCTATCTGTTCACTGATTCACGGTTGTTAAAATAGCATAGAAGTACCGTTGCTTGCTTCATAACTCAGGACCTGGCATACGATATGTTACAAGTATGTTCAGACGGAATGAACCGTTTACCCGTGTCATTAACAAAGAGAGATAGATATACTATTGTAGTGGAAAGCTAGAGCGCGTATAAACCAAAAATGCAAATAAATGTCTTTTGCAGTAAATTAAGTATTTTTTTTAATAGTTTTTCCAGCAATATTTCCGTGACGTAGCAACAAATTCTCCAGTCACGTTTCAGTAGATATACATGGGACACAAGTTTAGTGAAGGGGCAATCACATGTAATATACATTATAAACTTGAGTTATTCGGTAATTGAACCTTTAATTTTATCTTTTGTGGAATGATAAGACGGGTACATGGGCAAGTTTAAAATAATAATAATAGCTAAATGGTAAATTTTACCTTGTTTAAGGATGATAACAAGAATCAAGGGAAAACTCCTGAACAAAGAGCTGCATCGCCTACGGATTTCACAAGCATATGATACTAGTTTTACTTAAGCCACAATCTTAATAAGATAACCAGATTCAGGGGTTAATTGTGTAAAATAGTACTTTATATTATTAAAAATATATATATCTCCTGAACAAAGAGCTGCATCACCTACGAATTTCACAGGCATATGATGCTAGTCATGTTTAAGCCACAACCCTAATATGATAACTAGATTCAGGGAATAACGGTGTAAAATAGTACTTTATATTATTAAAAAATTCATATCTCGTGAACAATGTGCTGCATCACTTTTGGATTTTACAAGCCACTTAGTTATGTTTAAGCCACAGTCCTAATATGAAAACCAGATTCAGGGGATAACGGAGTAAAATAGTATTTTATATTATTAAAAAATGCATATTTCTGGAACGAAGATTACATCATCTACGGACTTTACCAGGTATATGACAATAGTCATATTCAAGCTACAATTAATAGATTCAGGGGAGAACGGTGTAAAATAGTACTTTATATTATTAAAACATTTATATCCCGTGAACAAAGAGCTGTACCACCTACTGCGGATTTGTCAAGCATATGTATACGTATATATATGTATATACTTAGTAATATTCAAGCTACAGTCTTAATAGCATATCCAGATTCAGAGAAAACGGTGTAAAATAATACTTTATGTTATTAAACAATTCAATTCATATTTACCTACGGATTTTACAAGCGTATGATACTAGTCATATTCAAGCTATAGTCCTAATAAAATAACCGGATTCAGGGGATAACGGTGTAAATTAGTACTTTATATTTAAAAAAAATCATATTTCCTGAACAGGGTGCTGTATCACCTACAGATTTTACAAGCATATGATGCTAGTCATGTTTAAGCTACATTTCTAATATGATAACCAGATTCAGGGGATAACGGTGTAAAATAGTACTTTATATTATTAAAAAATGTTTCTTTCAGAAACGAATAGCTGCATCACTACGGATTCTACAAGCAAATGTTACTAGTCATGTTTAAGCTACAGTCATAATATGATAACCACATTCAGGGGATAACTGTGTAAAATGGTATTTTATGTTACTGAAAATTCATATCTCTCGGACAAAGAACTGCATCACAAACGGATTTTACAAGCATATGATACTAATCATGTTTAAGCTAACATGATGTGCAGATTCAGGGGATAACGGTGTAAAAATAGTTCTTTATATTATTAAAAATGCATATCCCCTGAACAAAGAGATGTATCACCTACGGATTTCACAAGCATATGATAATGATCATGTTTAAGCTACAGTTTTAATATGATAAGTAAATTCAGGAGATAACGGTGTAAA
This sequence comes from Kuschelorhynchus macadamiae, assembly GCA_030620095.1. Classification (NCBI taxonomy): domain Eukaryota; kingdom Metazoa; phylum Arthropoda; class Insecta; order Coleoptera; family Curculionidae; genus Kuschelorhynchus; species Kuschelorhynchus macadamiae. Next base: position 552,097 of record JAUTXW010003647.1, on the reverse strand, counting down.
ATGGTACTTTATATTATTAAAAATTCATATCCCATGAACAAAGATCTGTATCACCTACGGATTTTACAAGCATATGACACTAGTAATATACAAGCTACAATCCTGACAAGATAACCAGATTCAGGGGATAACGGTGTAAAATACTACTTTATATTAATAAAAAATTCATATCTCCTAAACAAAGAGCTGCATCACTTACATATTTTACAAGAATATGATACTAGTGATACTTAAGCTACAGTCCTAATAAGTTAACTAGATTCAACGGATAACGGTGTAAAGTAGTACTTTATATTATTAAAAAATATATATGCTCTGAACAAAGAGCTGCAACACCTTTTTTACAAGCATATGATGCTAGTCACGTAATAGATAACAATCATAAAACTAATTGGAATTCTTCTAGTATTTTGGTAAAAGAATCATGATCCAAAAAACGTAAATTAAAGGAAGTGCCTTAATACTGTTAAATAAAGACAATTATGTAGCATCTTGTTCAATTAATTTTAGTACACCCGCTTAAATCTGCTAAATTATGAAGTAAAAAAGAACACTGTAATATACAGTAAATTAAAATCAACATAGTCTAGGAACTTATATTTTTTCACCTTATCTTAACAATAAAAATAACACTTTTAAATTAACATTCTGTCAGAGATTTACTATTCCGCACCATTCAATCAAAAAATAAATCTCTGGATTGTTAGGTTAGTATATATATTTATTTGCATGTATCTGCTACCATATTCTGTATGAATGTCAATTTTCATACATTTGGCTCTATACTCTCTTAAAAGATGATGACTTATTTAATACGACATGTTCGTATATCAAATGTTCTGTTCGTACTAAATCCAGTATGAATGCTAATTTTGGTACATTTGATTCTGTGCTATCTTAAAAAACAATCTACTCTAATGACATCGCTGTAACACAAAAAATTAAATTAATTCCAATCAGTATTTATCATTTTCGGTGGCTATAAGAAATACGTCGAGACTTCAATTAAATGTATGATTCCTGGGTATAGGATCATATTTTCAGATCTTTGTTTTTTTTTAATTATTAATTTAATAATTAATTAATATTAATATTAATTAATTTAATTAATAAAATTTGTCGAATCACAACTTTTAATTAAGTTGGGAGCTTTCTTATGAATGCCCAGCTTTCTTTGGAAAGTTCTCACTACTAGCTTTTTCCATTAAATTGAAATATGGATACAACGAAAAACTAAAAAATCCCTCTATACAATTTTTGTTTTTGGTGAAATGCCTCAAAATGGCTGTATTTTTTATACTCGTTCTTACAACAAATACAACCCTTAAAGGTCCTGTAGAGATATATCCCTCGATTTTATTCTTTTTTATTTTTTAGTATCAAGCAAAATTATACAACTGCGCGTTTTGCACTAATCTGTAACTTCAAATAAATCGTGCTTGCTTTGTGAAACCTCTGCCATTCCATCAGAAGTTCTTAAAGATTAGAAAATCCTTTAAAAATTTATATTATTGTAAATAATAATAATACTGTTTAGTATATGTAAAGTTTTGTTATATTTTATTTTATGGAGCAAATGTATAGAATATTATATTAATATTAAGTTTTATAGAAGTTAAGTTTTGGTATAAAGCTCCCCTTGGGTTAGGGTTACCTACATATTGTTTTTTAGTAAATAATTACATTTTGTTATCTTCACTCATCTTAAAACTGCTGTTTTGCACTAAAGGTAAGTTGTTTTGAGAGGGCAGCATTGGTTCATTTAAATAAAAAAAACACACTGCTTAAGGGAGAACTGCACGCCAAAAGTAAAAATCCAGCGACAAGGTCTAGTCAAGTTCAAAGTAAGATGAAAAGGTACATACGTATTAGAGAAATCCTCCTGCACGTCCGCCCTTAAAAAAATGTGTTATAAAAATACAAAGACATGAGTACGATTTACCATTTCAAATTTTGCAGTTACGTAGACAAAGGATCAGTGCAAGGCGGTAAAGAGCCATTTTGTGGAAAAAAAAATTATATGCGACGGCATTTGCGTCAAAAAGTGGTCAAAAAATGGTCGAAAATGAACAAATCTACTGTTTTATAATTCTAGATTTGATTTTTTCATAAAAATTCGCATTTAGCGCCCAACTATACATATTTTCCTACTAAAATCACATTGAAGCTAATACATATCTCTTATAGTTTTAACATAATATTGCAGCGGCGGAAGGCTTGCAAATGATCCATAATACTGCGTGCAGTTCCCCCTTAATAAGATGTTCAATTCCTATACTCATTAAACTATGCTAGTATGCAACAAACAAATTTACATATAAAATCTCTACGAGCTAAAAGTAAATATAGGTGATTTTCATTTAAAGTTGTTAAAATTCAAGAATGAATTCCGAATATGGATACCTCACAGATCCTCTTGTATATACGATCACAAACTATTATGAAAAATATGTTTTTTTTTAACTGAGATGTCTTTAGATATTACTGCACAAAAAGTATAAGCAAATATGGTGTTTATTTCCTATACTAATTAAACTATTTTAGTATGCGACAACCAAATTCACAAATAAAATCTCTACCAGTTAAAAATAAATATAGGTAATTTTCATTTAGTCATTTACCCCCTTATTCACTAAGAAGGTTTAAGAGTTAGACCAGATCTACTTGCCATGACAGTTAAAACTGTTAGTTGTTGTGTTTTGCTTATGTCACTCTCACTTCATAATTGTGACGTTTAAAAAAATAATTTGTTCTATCGTTACATTTGTCAGTTTAAACCAACGACGTATAAAATGGATAGACTCAGCATTCCTCTAAGGAACCGCTCAAAAAACAGATCAGTCATTGTTTGACAGATTTTGCATGAGTGGAAGAAAGATGGACTGATCTCATAAACAAAGTATAGAGTAAATGATAACAAGCGTCCCAGAATCACGACCTGACTCACCAGTGGCGCAGTTTTTTTTGCAGCAAATTCAGTTTTAAGTTTTCTGTTTTATCATCAAAGTTTAAGGCGGTCTTTTTAAATCAAATTTGATTTTCCTCTTTTTTATGAAGTCAACATCTGAAGTTCTCACGCTGTTTTTTTTAGAGTTTGAATGTTAGCAATCATGTCGCTCTATTAGTTTGTATTAGCGGTGAAAAAGAATCTATTATTGAATTTAAGGAGATTTTCGTGCCCGATTTTACACTCGTCATTTTGTGAGAACTTTATATGGTTTCAAGTTGCCAATGTTAATAACCTTAATTAGGTCTGTTCGCTTAACAGAATATTGTATACTTAATATTCTACACCAGAAAAGCAAATAAGGATTACCTGCCCTTTTTATTCTCATAAAATAATAAGTCTATTTCAACTAATCTAGGAACTCAAACAGATTGAAAAGTAAAACAAGGAATTCAAACAATATAATTTATTACTTATCCAATGGAATAATATATGCTGAAGAAATTAATATACACAATTAATTAATATACAACATAAAACATTTATTAAATTTTAAGTACATGCATGCAAAAAAATATGGTTCGATGTATTTGGCCCTAAACTTCACTTGCCCAAACCTACATTACACATAACCGTCACTGGCGCGAACAGTCGAAATCCCGACACATTGGAATGCATGGAATTCGTCGTTGGCCTTAAACGTCGAAATACATAAACATGCACGCCAATGACGTAAGAAACTTCTGTCACTGTTGCCAAAGTGCATTATTGTTCAAATGAAGTACATATTTCCGACAATATTAGAAATATTGTTTTTTATTTATGCTTGGTAACGTGTTATTAATATTCCTGAATAATAAGTTTTAAATGTTCTCAAAGAATTACAGAGTTTATAAAAATAGCAAATAGCTACGAATTAATTCTACTGCGACCGTATCAGTGTTAGGATACAATAAAATAAGTTTTACTACCATGATGAAAAATGTAATGTAAATTGTTAGTTGGTTCGGTTGTGAAAGGTGCAGAAATAATATGCAAGCTTTTACTGTGTTCCCGATATATCCTGAATTCTCAGTTTTTCGCCCATTTAAATGTATTTTCAAGAACGAGATTACTAGAAAGTTAGATTCAGCAATTTAAAGGGACTATCAATATTAGGACAGCAGAAAGTATATTGTAATGTACAAATTTCATATTGGTAAGCCACCTAGATTCTTTTTTTGCATATACATCTATTTTCTTAAATGTTCCTCTTCGGATTTTCTACAATATATCGGTTTTTTAATGTATAGTGCACACTAACTGTTAGTTAAAAGAAAAACCTCGACAAAAACATTTGTATTTGGTTGATAACATGATTATGATATATAGTTGTGTTTGCATTTTTAGGAAAACCAAGTAAATTCATGGATGTATCATCCACAATGGGCTCCATCTTGGCAAATCGGCGTATGAATCTCAGGCAACAATAAAAAATGAAAATCAGCTTTGCATATAAAATTATGAGTAGACAGACATAGCAGTGAGGAATGGTTCCATGGTCCATCTGAGAATAAATATAGAACTGCTGAGGTAATTCATGTCCCAATAATTAGATATTTTAATAATGATTTCTTTTTCAAAATATTTTCTTCTTACAAAGATAACTTTTAGAAAAATTTGTTAAATAGGTAGCAAAATAAAGTGCTTTGAAGATTTATTTTACATGAAGAGATCCATATACTTATCATTTTTAAAAAGATAACTATTACTCTCCTACAGAGCCGTGCTTACCCTAGACTTGGCCTGGGACAAATTTATTTGGGTCAGAATTTTCAAAAAAGGCAACCTATTTTGTTAATGTTTACAACATTTTAAACACTTGTGTCTTCGATGTTGGAATACCCCTCGGAAACCCTAAAGTATTTTGATCTTCTCTATTTCTTGAGTGATTTAAATGAACAGTTCATTCATACTAGGCTCTACACATAAGCAGGACGTAATCTGTATATAAAAGTTAACATAATCATCTGGGGAACAGAATTCTCTTTCAATAAGAATTTTTTGGTTTACTTTTATGCTTTGAATACATTTTATTTTTAATGGTAATATATATAATTTTATACATCCGACTAGAGGACCCTTATGAAATAAAGAAATTTGGTGAAGTGTCATAACCAAATCATTCCTACCCCTGTGTTGATATTATTGGATATATTCCTATTTCTAGAAATTAAGATTCCGTTGTTTAAAAAATACATTATTTATACACTGAACGAAAGCGTCTTGAAAAGAGTTGATACTGTTGAAGACTTGGAAGTGCTATTGAAGTCCAAATTTACTTTTGCCAAACACATAGATAATATCACGAATAGGGCAATAAAACTATTAGGCTTTATTTTAAGATGTCTTTGACCTTTCAGCAATGTGTATGTTCTAGAGTATTTTATACTGTGCCATATGGACTTGTGTAATTTATTTAAAATTCTTAACAATTTTATTAAGTCACCTTCTCTCTTATGTAAAATAAACTTTCATGTTTCTGTCAGATCAACAAGACAGGAGCTATTATTTCAGACTAAGTTCCACAGAATTTGATAGGTTGCACTTTGGTTTTGTAATTTGTTAAGTCTAAAAATGTTAATGGCTATTTTCTGTTCATCTATTTTTATTTATTTGAAAAAAAGCAAACATTGTTTCTTACAAAAACAGAAAAAAATACACAAACAAAAAGGAAGTGTTATGATAATTAAAATCATTTAAATTTTCCTCTACACTCTACAAGGTTTTCTATGAGAGATGCATAAGAATTTATTTATGGCACAAATATAATTGAAATTTTAATGTAACTTAAATTCTTTATTGTCTAAGAATTCTATATTATTGACAAACCTGATTTAGATATTGAATTAAATTTGCTTATATAAGTAAAAATATTGAGTTCAATTAAGATGTTAAATGAATGGAAATAGCAATGGTATGTGATTGCCTTGTATGACCAGTTTGGATGAAATAGGGAATATTCAGGATGTTACTGGAGTGGTCCCATAACAAACATTAAATATATCGGAATGATGCCATACACGTATACACAGCGCGAAAGACAATCTATATCGCGTTCACCATATTGCCAGGAAAAAAGTATGTATGTTAATATGGTGATTCTGGCAAAATTTCATATGCAATGGACTCAGGGAGTCTAAAATTTTTAACTTGAAACTTTCTATAAAGAAAACTAACAAGGATGAAATAAAAAAATAAAAATAACTAAATCCATATAATAAACAACAAAAAGTAAAAATAATATTTTATTCCCACGTATGTAGGTACTCATTATATAAATGTCTGTTTATGATTAAGTTATTAAGAATTAGTTTGAAGATGACTTCATAAAGTCAAATTTTCAATGTGGAATAAAATATCAAATTTTTACTTTTTAGTGTTTTTTTTAAGTCCGTTCTATTTTTTTATAAAAAATTCTGTTTGGATAACAACCCTTTCTGAAGTAGATATTGTGAAGTAACTCCCCAGAAGCGAATCCCATACCCTGTGTCTATGAAGTCAAAACCAAACTTATTCTTAATTACCTAATCACAAAAATATATTTATGTAATCAGTGTTTTGTTTTACTATCTCTATTCTTTGGTGACTAAAATTTTCCAGATGGAATATAATATTATTTTCCAATTTTAGGTGCATTTTTTGAAGTCGGTTTTATTTTTTTATACGTTTTTTTATTTCATCCATTTTAGTTCTATTTATATGAGTTTTATTTTAAAAGTCATATTTAACAAATAATCTATGTAAATTCCTGATAAAATGGTGAACGCTTTTTTGCCATGAATAAATATTTAATATAGCGTCATACTTTTTTACAATACGCTAGCTGTGGGACCACTCGGGCAATATTCCGGATATTCCCGGAAAAGTTCATCGAAATTGTTGAAACCATCGCAGAGTAATCGTTGTACATACATAAAAAAATGCATAGGGTGAAATTAATAACCTCCTTTTTTGAAGTCTGTTAAAAGTTGCATTAATATTTGTGACATGGCAAGCTAAACAAAATAAAGGAAATGCCTGTAGATCCACCATTTTTTGTCCAATTGTAAATATTTAAAAACTGACATTCATAGAATTTAAAGTTTTATCGGAATGTAAAAATGCATAGATGACATAATTTCTGATATATTTATAACATGTGTAAGATAAAGCTGGAATAAACATCCACAAATAAGCATTTAGTTTGATCATTTTTTTTTGAAATTATATGGGCTCATTATTTAAATATAATATGTAGTTTTTTTTCGTTTTCTTTTGAAAATTCAAATAGCGTAAGTTCACCAGTCCTGGTTATTTTTTGAAGTAGTGCCATTCTATTCATTCATTTCTTTTTTTTTAAATAAGTGTAAATGTTTTTGAAACAAATTAGGAATTTTCTTTATTTTTAGTATGCCCAAGGATGACCATTATGTAATAAGATCACCAACAAGATCTAAGCTCTAGAAAGTAAGAAAATGATATCATCTTGGACTGTGTCATTGGTTAAAATCTGGCCTTCTTACCAACTACACCGATTCAGTTATTGCCAGGGGTGAGGCAAGTGAAAACAACCCCTTTGTGAGTTGAGAAAACTGATTACATCATAAGAAGATAATATTTGCTGTATTGTGTTTAAAATAAAATTTATGTTTAATATAATCTTAGATTTAGATTTATTCTGAAAATAAGCTATATAAGGACTCATTCACCATTTTGGACTTATTTATGAATAGACTTTTACTTCTTAAAACTTTTTATTTCTTTAAATTTTTTATTACTTTATTTCCTAGCCGTAATAGTACACTCCAATAATCTATGCTAATTTAATTAAAATTTGGATGATTAATTGATGTAATTGAATAAATTAGTTTTCTTTATATTAAGAATCAGTTTAAAATTATCCAAAAACCATTTAACCTTATTTATGTCCTTAATTAATAAATCCTACACTTCTTCCCATATATTACTGGGGAAAATCAAAATGGAGTCATCAGCATAGGCAACCATTTTACCCCCTTATGCCAAGAATACAAAGAGTGTTGATATATATGTTTAAAAGCACAGGACACAGCACTGTACCTTATGGTACGCCAATTTTGATTTCTTTAACCTGACTCAAATCTCCTACTTTAACATAATTAGATACATTTTGAAAACATTCAACATGGATCCTCCACATCATATAGCTATCCACAACGTCCAGTAGCATAGCCTGAAGGATTGTGTCAAATGCCTCACAATAATTAGAAACTTACACAGATGTATAACTTTTACAAATATTTGTGATTAAATACACAAAATGATTTAAAGTATATAATTTTTTAAAATATAGCTATTATTATTACATCCAGGGTTAGGCTAACTCCAGACTGGGCTCAGAAAAAATTCATACAAACTCTCTACATAAACTTAATTAAAGTTATCATAGCAAAAATACAGTTGTCTGTATTTTAAAAACAAGACAATCTATCTTGTTAATCTTTTCAGAATTTGAAAAAACACCCAATATACATAGAAAATAATGGATTCAAAATCTGCAACTTCTGCGTTTACCAATTTTTTTCTACCCCTTTCAACAAAAGAGTTAAATGGAGGTTTAATTTATGATCAATCAAAATTCGTATGCAATCATAAAACGATTACTTCATTTTGAAGTATTCAAGATTTTTGTATAATTATATAATATGATTTGTTCTTAAATTCCAATGGCATTTGGTTATTTATCCTTGGCACAATTTTGACAAATAATGACATTATGCCAAAGTTAGTTAAATAAGATATTGTTTAAACTAGATTTTTCTCAATTAAAAATTATTTTGCTTAGTCGGACATTAAACAAAGCACTACAGGTATTATAAGGGATAATGTTTTTAGTCAATGTCTATCCCTCTTGAAACACTGTCTCAACCTTAGGTATTATTAGCCTTATAATATGCTACCTTATATGTTAATTGTGAAATGCCGGAATCTATATATATAAAACTATTGTAGGATACCTTTTTACTGGTTTGGAACTATTTATTTAGAAAACTTAACATTTACTTGAATAAAAATTCTAAAAGATACACCATAATTTTTTTTAACAATACGCAGTCTTATAAGTTTGGTGGCCAGTTCCCAACATATGGTAAAGTCAACGATAAAATATTTTTAGGAAATTCTATAAGATTAGGCTATAAAAGTTTGTATTTTAAAAGTTAATTGATAAAATAATTTACAAGATCTAAACTACTTTATGAAGAATAAGAAAGCATGAAATTAATTGAGAATATCTTCGGAAGACTCTTGTCATTTATAATTATATCATGTACCTAACTTTTTCCTAAACCATACTTAGATTTAAAAAAATATTGAAGGCGTGATGTGCGATATCTGGCATACTTACTAAAATAACTTATTACTGAATTGTGTATACCAACTCGAGAAAATATATAAATAGGCCACAGTTAATATTTTTAAAATATGGGGAAAAATTATTCATATTTCTAAACTTTGGCTATATATCTTTAATCAATATACAAAATGTGTGATACACTTTACAGCAATAAAAAAATTTATTTAACATAGAATTAAAAATAAAGTTGACACTACATTTATCATATGGTGCATCTTTTTTAATTCTCAAACTACACACTTTCTCAGCAACAGTAATTATAAATGAACCACTTTATGTGACAAGCATATTCAGTAAATTTAAAGGTGCAGAATTTGAAGCTTCTATATAATAAAGAGGGCCAATTATTACATTGATGGAATGGGCTATAATTGGGGCTATATGACACTCGGATCAATACACGTAACTAAAGTCTTTTCTTTCTTCCTATGCAATCAGGGCAACAAAGAGTACTGAAGTATGACTATAATATACACGTCACTAATATCTCCAATGCACATATGAGCAGAACTAACTTCCTAAGCCTTGTCTACGATACCTATATGAAACATAGAGAAGACTTGCATTGGTCCTAAAACAAATTACAATTAATAAAGTACCTGCATGAATAACAAGCCTAGGCAAAATCATTAACAATCTTATAAAACACTAATCAATATGTGACTGATAAAAACTGATTTTTAGATAGGTATTTGCTTAGCATCAGGATAAAAAATTAAACACTAAAAAAAGTTGAAATTGTGTGTCTCAAAAACAAATTAGTTAAAAGATATATGTTCAAGCTTCAAGGCTTTTGTGGATTTTTATCTGATCTTTTGAGTAAAACTTTATTTTATCTTTAGGTAGGGAACAACATCCACATTAATAATAGATGGGGACTCAATCCTATATAGTAACAAATAAGATTAACTTACATACCCAGTTTAAAAGTAGAAGGTTTAAAATCATCTGAATGCAAACAAGTAATAACCTCTTCCTGGGCATTCCAACAATTTTTTTTTCAATATTCAATCTCCATTATTCCATTAAATAGAAATTATCCTGTGACAAACAAATACTTTATAATAAACAAAAAAAAACAGTCAAAATATTTTCACTTCAAGGTTAGAATGTAGGCAAATACGCTAACATCATTTTTTCATGGTGTGGTTTTGATTAACAATGAATAAACAATATATTTATTTTTATCAATAAAACTTGACAACACAGCAGGCCCATTTAAAGAATTTTTAGTCAGTAGCGTAGCTCGCCAATTCGCTATTTAAAGTGTCGGGCTAGCGCCGCATTCCGCACATTCCAATCTGTCGGGATTTCGACTGTTAGGGCCAGTGAAGTTTCGGTCCACTAACTGTTTGGGCCGGTGTAGTTTAGGGGAAAATACGCACTACCAAAAATATCAATATGACAAGCCGAGAGAGCTTGTAAATAAAAGTGTCCTAGAGATAAGAATATTTCCCTTGTACAAGAATCGTGTTACTATCGTAAGCCCCGCTTATAGTCAGATATATTTCAATAATAAGTTGGTGTAAACATTTGAACTATGACTACATCCATACGATTTTGGTCCTTCTCGGCACCATTTAGTCGCCTAGCTGTTTCTGACCACCCCTACAGAAATTTTACAGTTATTTTCAAATAGTGGTTGCTAATCCGTAGTCGTTTCATTTTAAAGCAAGGGTTCTTCCGTAATGTGCAATTAAAGTTAATAAACAAAAGACTTTTTTTTACTGTCAGTGGGCGCTATCTTTTTAATATAACCGGTTAGAAAACCCAACTGCAGGTAGTTTTTCACATCAATATCACTTATTGCAATAAAAATGCAGTTGGTTTCCTGGTTTAAATAAATTGCCATCATTATGATTTTGGGAGTTTAATGTAAAATAAATATACGTGATCTTAAATTAAAAAATGTAGAATTTACAAAAAATATTATCATAATACTGAAGTTTTTGTTTGTAAAAATTAAGGTCTCTTACGATAAATATGTTGCATGGGAATTTCAAAACAAGTGAAAATTAAAAAACCATGAAAATCTTGCAACGAAAAATTTTCCAATGCTTCACAAACTTTATATAATGGAAGCATAACTGATTTTATGAAATCACAAATAAGACATATTTTTTAATAAAGAAAAGGAAGAATGAAATAACAATTAAATTCAAATGTTATGATATAGTACATATTACTCTAATTACAGTAAAGTCCTGTGTTGTGACATATCAATATTAGTTCAGTTTAACCACCGGAGAGAAAAACTTGCCATACCGTTAACTTAAAAAATAATTAAATGACTTCTTCTACGTCTTACGCACATTACAACTCCTAATTAACAAAAATTCACTACAAGTCTCGTCTATTGTCAAGATTTCTTTTCTACATACATTTTTACTTTTCGGAAGAGAACGATTGGATAAAAATTGACTTCAGAGTCCCGTTCAGATTTTTAAACCCTTGCTGTCCGAAAACTAGGGGGATGATTTCCAAATTATTATTTTTAATTTAAAGGGAACTTGTAAGCTAACACCATACTTAGTCCTGATATAAGTGGCATAATTGGTCTTGTCTAATGTGTTTAACTGTAAGGAAGCTGATTTTAACTCAGAATTGCCCCCGATTTCTGTTATGAAAGGACTCTGCGTAAAAGATACCTGGCATACTACATACAGCCCTTTTAAATACTTTTTATAATAGCAATAAAGGTCTGATTATAAAATACATATGTGCCCACTTACACTTCCAAACGTTACAGGACAGAATGAAATAAACATTAAAGTAACCTTGTATACCATTTCTGACATGTAGATACCAAACTCTAGCTAATTGTATGTATAATAATTTTCTAGAGCTCACCCACAAAAAAAAAACAAGACTATGAGGAATAAGGCTTGATACATACATAATACTGATTAATCACAGAAAATATAGAATTTCTTCTAATACAGACAGCCTTTCAGATAATACTAAATAAATATGGGCCTTAAAAACATTGAGAGGAAATATATAATTACCTAAAAAAAACTAAGCAAAACTCTATAGAGTTTATTTAAAATCATATCATTATAAATTCAACAATTACAAGGAATACCGAATAAGTAAATTTATTCATTTCGGGAAACTCTATAATTCTGATATATTTCTGACGACTGTCAGTCTTCAGAAAAGGGTGATATAAAAACTGGATAAAATTCTTCCATTTATGATTGTACTATAGGGTAAAGTGGGGATATTGACGAATACCTACAAATACATTTTAAAAACGAACAGGTTGGAAGATTAAGTGTTGCATAAAAAGTTTTTGATCAATTTGCATATCTAATCATGTTATTTTCATTAAACATGATTTAAAAACTTACTATGACTTAGACAGGTATTAAACAAAGAAATAATTTTAAAAATACTTTACATATATCAACAAAAAATGAAACCGACAAAAAAAATTAAATATTTTTATACAATAAAGTTATGCTTTATCAAATAAAACTACTTCTCAACTTTTGGCGTTCCAAACTACTGGCTACTATTTGTAATCGTTATTACAAGAAGCAATAAATCTAAATTTGCCTACGGCTAGCAAAACTTTTAGTTCTTTACACTGTACCACTCAGCGTGATCATTTTAACTTTTCCGAATTACGATCTGCTCTAACTTATTAGAGATATCAATTTAACTTGCATTTTTTAATAAGGCACCCTGAACATTTTACTTTCAATAGGTAGGTCTCCTACTGATTCTAAACGTACAGAATTTGATACCTTTATTTTTAGAAATACAATGGAATTGGAAAAATGGCTGGGCCATAAAACCAATGTGTATGACAAAGTGTTTCTCCATTTTTGAAGGATAAAGGTATCAAGAACAAAGGGGAAGAGACCTATCTACTGAAAGAGGAATTCAGAAAATGTCTCATTTAAAAAAAATGCCAGTTATATTTATATCTTTGAAAATTTACACACAAAATGACCACACTGTACACTATTAATTTAGAAAAATATATTAAAATGCCGTGCCGTGCCGTGCCTCTAATATTATATCTTGTATTTAGTATAACAAATATTTCTCTTGGTTTTCCATTCTATGACAATTTCAACATTGTTCTTTAGAAGTTGCATTAAAAAACTAGGTTATAAAAGTTGTTCATTGATCTCAGCTTGCAAAATGGAGAGGGGCCTGGAAAAGAAAGAATATAAAAATGATTATGGGGTTTAATTATTTTAGATATATTAAATATCAAAAGATTATATTAAAATTATAGAAATAATTCTTTTATTGTGAGAGACTCAAGGGAATTCCTATCCCACTCATGCTTTTTAAAATAAATAGATTACAAAAAAAATTAAGGTAAACTATTTTTAAAATAAAAGCAAAATGAAGTAAGATATCCTTAACTATATATAGAGAACTAGAAAAAAACCTATTTGTTAATCAAAATAGTAAGGTCCAGAGCTATATCCTTTAACTATATATAAAGAGCTAGAAAAATACCTATTTGTTAATCGAAATAGTCAGGTCCAGAGCTAAGTATTAACAAAGCGCTAATATAAACAATTTAACTGGTTTTTTTGCAGTAAGTACCTATACTGACAAAGATACAATTACAGTTATTTATACAATTTTTTGTACAAAGGTTAAATTAACTCAACTCAAGATAGGCTTTACTGCCTAATACTAATTCTTATTGAGAGAGCTGACAGTTTTATTATCTAAGTAGTTATAATGGCATAAAACTGGCACATACAACTACATAATTAAACAAACACATCTGTAGTTGTTTGTGCTTTTTTTATGTATTCTACATGTTTTTGTTGATTTAAAATCCAATGATGCCTGTTTGTTTGGCGAAACACGTGTAACCGTAGCTTTTTACTGTATTAAACCACTTCACTGAGACCGAGACATTGTTTTTCTTTTCTGCAATTATTAAACCAGGTCTCTTAGAGATATTATGGACCAATTACTTCTTCAACAGGGATTAAAACAAAATAAAAAATAAGAAGGGACATATTAAAATAGAATTCAGAATCTCGTTATAGTATTCCGTCAAATCGTAGTATGCCTTTTGCACTAATGTTTTGGCAGCCCCGGAACTATACTGATACTGACATATACTTTTTTAGGGCGTCTTATGTATTCTATCAACTTCGAAGTTTTGCATACATTAATGTAATAAAAATTAGGTAATAACATGCAAAATTTGTAACAAACACCCAGTTCTATTTTACTCAATGTAATTTTGTTGTTACCCTTTATTTCATATGTATTCTGACTTATATTTTGGAAGTCTACTTGAGAATTTGTCAAACCTGATTATCACTCATAAATTCTTTCTAAAAACTAAAATGTAAATGTACTTTTATCTGGAACTCCACTCTTGCATAATTCTACCGCACACAGATAACACATTTTAAAAGTTATTTGTTGTTATAAGTATAAATTGTATCTAATAAATTTCTTTTTTTAAATAAAATAAATACTTCACAATAAGCGAATTTCCAGGTACTTCGTCGGGGAAATAGGCAGAGCCTTTTTACTGAAAATTTAAGGAAAAAGCATATCACAAACTGGTAAGTGGTTCTTACACCATTTTGTTTCACTAAATTACAGATTTACCAATTCAATTCCATGCACAAAATTTGAACTGTATTAAATAGTTTGTCCCGAACAGACTAATTAACACACAGACCTATCAATGGAAATAAACATGATTTCGGCCTCTTGCAACCCTAAAACATTGACATCTCTAAAAATTTGGAAAGATGATTTTATTTACATAACAGTATTTACATCGAACAGAAGAAGCAAGAAAAATTATTATATAATGTTCTCCCGATATGTTTAAATCTAAGAAAAATTGGTTAATTATTTTTAAAACACTTCTTATATGAGGATGCATATTTAAAGTTAAAACTGTTTTTTTTTTCAATGATCATGTGATATCTGTATCTATTATTTTTGCTATTGGCGTTTTTTTATATAAGATAAAGTTAAAGACAAAATTATAACAACCTATACACATAGACCAGTAAAAATAACAATTAAAAGATTTTGGAATTAAAATGTTTTTTGGTTTTGTTTTTATAACATTTTACATCCCAAAGCACATAGCAACAACAAAAATGCGTCAATAATCCCAGATTACAAACAGATATACACATGTTTTTATGATTGTACAAGAGTGTGTTTTGGTTTTTGTAAAACATATTAAATTATTACATTTTATATTAGCTATCGAGTTACTATAAATATCAGTGTGAGTTTAATTTTTAAATAGAGAAACTTACCAATACAATTTTCTCTAAATTATCCCAGTATCACATTTTGAGGTAGCCTTATTAGGTCATGACCATTACAATGGAGGAGTAGTATCTACTAATTTGTAGCTCTGGCCGCATTTGATCTAATCAGTCCTCAGCCATCAAGTTTATTCATATGACTGGACACAAAATAATCCTTGCATTATTTAGTTCTTTTGGGAAAATTGTTCAAAATTTCAACCTATTATTTGTCGTTTTCATGGTAATCTAAAACCAAATATTAAGTTTGGGCGCTGTAAAGTACTTAAAGTTTAAGTCTTTAGCATAGTCCTTGCGACAAGCATGTTATAGTATTAACTAAAAAAAAGTTCGTCTGTGTCGAGATTCGAACCCACCACCTATACGACGCGGGCCGAGAACCCTACCACCACGCTGCAAAGCTTATAAAAGAAAATAAATAAATGGCTTATATTAGTTAGCTGAACGCTAATGAACTCACATGTAATTTTACGTGAATCAAAATTTAGAAATTTCGTTCACGTTATCGTAGAAGGGATAGAGCGTTAAACGCAATCTATCTTTAGTTCTCTCTCTTCTGTCTATACTTGAAAAATCAAGTATATACCAAAAAAAGTCTTAAAAATTACTAGATCGGACCAAACGGAAGTTATTTTTAACATTTATTGTAAGGACAGATGCAGAAAAAAATGCACGATAAACAACCTACATAACTTTGCCTCTTATAAAAAATCTGTAACCCAGAGCTAGAAATCTTTGTAATATAATGGCCCCAAACACAAAATTAAAAGCTAGCAATAAGAAACCAAGCAATAACTATATAATAGATTGCATAATAAAGTGCATGGTGTTATATGGGCATAAATGAACCACTTGAAATTCATTATATCTTTACTTACTTACTTCTACTTTATTATTCTCTGTAAGCATTAAAAGGTTTTAAAAACAGAATTTTGAAATTTTATCTGCAGTTTAAAGGTTACTTACCGGCGTAAACACGCTTTCAGGTTGAAATCATCCCTTTTCTTACATATTCTCCTAGATACTACTATATTTAACTGTAACTCATAACCCACAGTAAATTTAAATACTAAAAACCATGAAAATCCAGGACAAACACAACAAAAATATCTAACAGACGTCAAAACAAGACAACAATGCAAGGTCGAAATGAGTCAGGACACCCTCCACAGATGGCGCATTCGTTTGTAATGGCTGACAAGACCGATGAATGTGGTGTCTTTGTTTAGATAACGTGTTTAGATAACGACAGCTTGTAACCAGTGTCTACTCCGATTAATTTCGATTTGACAGCTTAGCGTTTATTGCTTCCGGGAATGTCTACTCTCTCGGAGCGCTCACAGTGAGATAAATACACACTTGGTGCACATTCATTTTACCTACGGAGCAGCTTGAAGTAAAGGTGGGAAATGACTCGGGTAAATGCAACAGTGCCAAATATTATTCCTTTAGGCAAAACTTTTAATTAATAAAAATGAAATGATAAAAAAAAGCTTTCCCGGTTTGTTTGTTATTATTTATTTAAAGTTATTTTAGAAATATAATGCAATATTAACTTTCCTAAAAGCAATATTTTTGCCAATATCTTCGTGAATTAAGCACAGTAATCCCAAAATTTACTGTCGAGAGTAGCAAATCTGTCAAACGCGCTTTCTATAGTTTAATGACTGATCGTTTTTAAATGTAAACAATGAAGTCTATCCTATTTATTTATATGTCGTTGGTTTAAACCTATAACTGTCAAGTTAGACCAGGTCTAAATTTAAACCTCTTTAGTGAATACGGGTATAAAACAGCAGGATGAATATCGAATATGGATACTTTACAGATAAATAGGAGAATAAACAATTTTGAAGTCTATGGTTTTCTATTTTACCTCGAATGACCAAAAGCAAATATGGTATATGGTCTATGTTTGTGGTGTTACATTAACACAAAGTATACAAAGTAAGAATACGTCACACATGTAAGAAAAACAGGGGGTGCTTTTTAAGCTAAAACAAATGCCCAAGACAAATCCTATCTGCAAAAATCGACAATAAATAACTACAAATAGTACCTTAACTTTTGTACTTTTGCAATAAGTGCATTCAAAACCACTAAAATGCTCCATATCTCAAAACTACTGATTTGCACTTAAGACAAGTTGTCTTAGGAGAGCAGCGTTGGTCTATTTAAATAAAAAAACGCATTGCTTAATTAAGGTTTAGGGTTTATACTAAATACACTATTTTACTATACGACAAACAAATTCACAAATAAAATCTTTACAAGCTAAAAGTATCTATTTTCATTTAAAGTCATTATTAAAACACCAGAATGCATATAGAATATGGATAAGTTTATGACTTTTACTTTATTCAGTAATTTATATGCAAATATTCTATAATATCAAAAGTTGACGCCCCACATCCTTGTTATTAAGAAATTTCAAAAATTCCATAGTCAGCTTAGGTAAATCTTATAACTGCTCCATTTTCTTGTTTTAAAATTAGTAGTTAATTTGCGTTAATATATTTTATTCTCATATTCTCTATATTAGCCTCCAAAACAGGTATAAGAGTAATCCTCTGAGAATAAAATACACAGCGCCTGCCTCCCAATGTTACATAACAAAACTGAATCTCATCAAAACTGTGGCGATAGAATACTAAAAGTCACGACTATTACGACGAGTATACCACTCCCTACCGAAACATTTCAAAGTCAAGTGTTAAGGACATCTCAAAGTCATAGATTGAGGACGTGACAAGGTCAAACAACTTGAACTTCAAAACATTTTGAAAGTCATTTGAAAGTCCTTGGGCCCTGATATCTCCATGTCAAAAAATTACATCTTCAAAACATCTCAAAGTTAAATGGACCCAAGGTCAAGTGGGCGGGGCCTCCTTCAAGGTCACAGGGCTAAGGGGACAGGGAGAGACGTAAGAGGGCGTAAGGCACATAATAGTTCTTACACGATTATTGTCCAGGCCTGACACACATATATGAATACGTACATAAAACATTCATTCACATACCATACATATTTAAATTAAACCACTGATTCGATACTCCAGTACGATATTTCTAAATTTTGTTTTATTTGTTATTAATTTAGTTAACAGTATTATTATTATTACAATTTTTATTTTAATATGTATATTATTTTTCTAAATTTTTGTAGTTTTATTTACATAATCATAAAAAAATCAATTATGACATTTATTTATATTTCCATAAAAAGAAGGCTTTTATTCTAGAAAATTTCACCATAATGGCTCATCACCAAAATTTTACCACTTTATCCCTATGCCACATTTGAGTTTTGTGCAAAATTTGAGGGAAAAACATTCTTTTAAGCCGCCATTTTATTTTGCCATATATGATGGACACATTTTTACTAGTTCATCCTATTTCACACTTAATAGTTGTGCAAAATTTCAATCAAACTGGATAAGTAGCTTTTTAATACTGTCATTTTAAACATCCCATTTTGTTCCACAATAATGACTCCTCACCAAAAATTTACCAAATTATCTTCATATCACACTTGATTTTTGTGTATAATTTAAAATTAATTGAATAAGTATTTTTTTCAGACCGATTTTATAAATCGCCATTTGATTACGATATCTTGGATTGGTACCAAAATTTTTACCAGTTTATAGTATATAACACTGGATTTTTGTGCAAAATTTGAAACAATCTAGGAAGTAGTTTATTTACATTGGTTTTTTTATTCTTAGGCCGCCACTCTATTCAGCTATATTGGATTTGTACCAATAATTTATCAGTTCATCCCCATACCACAGTTAATTTTTCTGCAAATTCTTGGGTAAATTGAATAAATAATTTTTATTAATAATTTCTTTATAAACATTTTGTTAGGTCACTTTGAAGTTAATCTGATAAGTAATTTTTCAACTATGTCGCGAACAGACTGACAGACAAACAGATCGACGGAATTGAGAAAATGTGTTTTTCGGCATCTAGGGATCTGAAAAAATGAAGATCTGAAAAAATCTTGGAAGGTGATTTTTTCTCGATTACAATGCTTTCCTTTACGATGAAAGTAAAAAACCTCCCTTAGTGGCTTGGGAGACGGTTTCGTTTTATTTTGTTTAAAATGTTGGATAATTCTCAGAGAATCTGAAATAAATTCCAATATTTCGCTAATTCTAATTTTAATTAAAATCAATTTGATACTTTGTTTTATTATACTTTTAATTCAATTAATATTTGATTGATTAATTTGGATCTAGTTAACATTAGCATACTACTTTTTTATTTTTCAATTTATATATCTATTTATATATATATATATATATATATATATATATATATATATACAGGGTGTTAATTAATAGGAAAAAATGATAATATATATACATGGTCAAAAACGCACCATTTTCGTTATACAGTGTCAAGGTTGCAATTTTTTTTCTCGTTTTTTGCGTTTTTTTCCAGTTCCTTCTGAGACAATTAGTCCTTAACCTCTACGATAAAGTATCAAAATCGTGGATGGTAGTATACAGAGTGTTACATTTTTTTGTACAACCTACAAGTTTATCTTGCGAAACTTTTTTTTGGAGCACCCTGTATGAATTTTGATATAAAATTTAAACTTTTTGTTCATTTCTTTAGGTCTTTCGTATTTTGCGTTATTCTCGTATCTATCACAGTTTTCGACTTATTTGCAATAATCGACGCATTGCATCAATGGCATGTAGGCGAAATTAAGCAAAAAATTAAGAAACATCAAACGTAGTATTGAGAATGATGTCGCATGAGGCTATTATTCTGTTTCTTAAATCTTCTTCTGTCTGGATTGCGGTCTGATACACCAATGTTTTCAGGTGTCCCCAGAAAAAGAAATCCAGGCTATTAAGATCTAGAGATCTAGGGGGGCATGGCTGAGGTCCCCCTCGCCCTATCCAACGGTTGTTAAAATATTTAGGAACTCCCTCACCTCTATGCTGAAATGTGCTGGTGCACCATCGTGCGTGAACCACATTTGATTTCTAAGAAGAATTGGCACGTCTTCTAGCAATACCGAGAGTTCGTATTCGAGAAATTGACGATAATATCTTCCGTTTAGCCTTGCTGGCAGGAAAAATGGACCTATCAAATAATCTCCAATAATACCGGCCCACACATTTACTGAAAATTATTGCTGGAAATTATTTTCATGTATCGAATCCGGATTTCTGCCCAAAAATGATTGTTATGAAAATTACGTATGGCATTCCTAGAAAAACTTGCCTCATCGATAAATAAAGTCGTGTTTCCAAATAATGGATTTTGGGCTAGCACTTGTAAGAACCACTGGCAAAAATTTAAACGGAGTGGAAACTCACGTGGGAGAAGAGCTTGAACCCTTTGGATGCGGTAAGGATTCATTAAGTTGTCTAATAAAATTTTCCATACAAGCACAAATGAAAGGTTAAGTGTTGTTGCAATTTTCCTCGTACTGGTAGCAGGATCATTTTCTACTGCATTCAGGACTGCTTCCTCGACTTCAGGAGTCCTAACCGTTCTATTTCTGCCTGCTAAATGAGTGGATTTCTTGAATGATCCATTTTCACATAGCCGATTATGTTTGTCTATTGGACACCATGCGATTTGGATATTTCTGTTCATAGACTCGTCTGGCTTCATAACAATTGCCGTTGGCAAGTCTATAAATGAAATGAATTTCTGCATATTCTTGATTTGTGAATTCAACCATCATTAAACAACTCGAAACAACTACGGAAACGTCAAACAAAAAAGATTTCTTACAAAATATCAGATTAAAGACAGAATTAACAAATGACCTGCCTCAGCCTACTACCTTTTTTTCCAGTTTTATTATTTAGCCTACACTTAATTTGCATCTATGGTAATTATTGCAAATAAGTCGAAAACTGTGATAGATACGAGAATAATGCAAAATACGAAAGAGCTAAAGAAATGAACAAAGAGTTTAAATTTTATATCAGAATTCATGCAGGGTGCTGCAAAAAAAAGTTCCGCAAGATAAACTTGTAGATGATGCAAAAAATTTTACACTCTGTATACTACCATCCACGATTTTAATATTTTATCGTAGAGGATCTTAAAAATGATACATGTTCTAAATTTGAACTAATTGTCTCAGATGGAGCTGGAAAAAAACGGTAAAAACGAGAAAAAAATTGAAACTTTGACATACATACATACAGGGTGTATATATTGGCATTTTTTTCCTATTTTGTCAAGTACTATCAACGCAGAAATATGTTCACGACATTAACTAACACCCTGTATATATATATATATATATATATATATATATATATATATATATATATATATATATATATGTATGTATATATATATATATATATATATATATATGTATATATATATATATATATATATATATATATATATATATATATATATATATATATATATATATATATATATATATTTCTTCATCCAGATCTGTAATTTCACATGTTCTAATTTAAAATATTTTGTTTATTTCCAATCTTCCGACAAAACTACGCTGGTTTTATAATAATATATAATAATAATACATAACCTACAAACCAACGATAACCACATGCCCTAAAGAAATTTCGAATTTCCTTCATAATTTTAGTTATGTTTAATGAATTTTGATAAAAACTTGTGAAAAAAATACTTCTAGTAGTCTAGACTAGTAGTCACTAATAAGCATACCAAATTTTAAGTCTTTGTATCTAATAGAACAGTTAAAAACAGCAACTACAAAAATTGCACTAGAAACATATTTTTAAACTAAAAAAGTGTGTTTAATTTCTTAATTTAAAAGAAAATTAAAAATGTTCAGGAAAAATAGGGAAGGAATAAAAGTGAAAAAAATCACCCTCCGAGATTATTTCAAATATTTTCGCTTCAAGGTCACTACATGCCCAAAAACATGTTTTCTCGATTCCGTCGGTCTGCCTGCCTGTTCGCGGCATAGGTAGGAAACTATTCACCCGACCGACTTCAAAACTTGGTCAAAAATTAAGGGTCACATGGGGATGATCCGGTAACATTTTGTGAAATATTAAAAAAAAATATAACTAAGAACTATTTATCCAGTTTACCCCAAATTTGCAACAGAAATAAGATATTACGTAGGAATCAATTGGTAAAATTTTGGTATGAATCCAAGGTGGCGAAACAAAATGGGGCTTAATAAAATATTTTTAAAATCAGTCTGGAAAACTACTTAATAGAATAATTATTTTGCATGTTCTAAATATTTATTTTTATAATTAAATTAAGAGAAAAAAGCGATTATACTTCAAAGGAAAGCCAAATAGCTACAAAAGTTGATTTTTAAATAAAAAATTAATTTTAAATGAAATACATTTTATTTTATTAAGTATAATATTTAAGACATTAAAAACTAATTTTATATATTTTTTTAATTAAATATAATATATACAATTCTTTTATGATTCTTTTAATTTAACTAATATTTGATTGAGTAATTGGGATCTAGTTAACATTATCATACTAATTTTTTATTTTTTAATCTAGATTTATAAATCATAAGACTAATTGAATATATTTCGATTACCATGGATTTATAAATTAAAGATCACAATTCATCATCAAGATATAATGTAATTCCACCTATTTTAATCGAAAATAGTTTGTTTGCCCATCTTTCCACAGGCTTTAAAATACTTTATTATAATCAAATGAAAAAACAGTAATAAATGTATTTTTGTATTTTTGACTTTTGTAGAAAAATAGCTTTTTTGATCATTTTTGTTTAACAAAGACATGTGTATAGCAGCTTCTATTAATCTGATAGGAACAAAAAAAAATCATTTCCAAACTGCGCTGGTTTCAGACTTTTATGTCTAATATATAACCTACAAAACAACAAAAACCACATGCCATAAAGAATTTTCAGTTTTCCTTCATAATTTTAGTTATGTTTAATGAATTTTGATAACAACTTGTAAAAAGATACTTCTACTAGTCACTAATAAGCATACCAAATTCTGTATCTAATAGAACAGTTAAAAATAGCAATTTAATTTGGAAATTGGTCACTACTACAAACTGCGTCAGTAGTTTTTGTACAAACCGGCCAAATTAAATGATTTATTTCTTTAGATCTAGGTTTGGTTTGATTTCCCTTCAAAATTGCACATCAAAAATATTTTTTAAATAAAAAAGTCTATTTAATTTCTAATTTGAGAGAAAATTAAGAATTTTAAAAAAATTGTTATTTCCCTCGTAAAAGAGAAGTAGCGTAATCACGTTTATTATTATTTCAGATCTCTACTTTTCAAGGTCCCTAAATGGCAAAAAACATGTTTTCTCTAATCCGTCGATCTGTCCGGCTACTGGTTAAAATTAAGGGTTACATGGGATGATCTAGTCATATTTTGGTAAAAATCTAAAATTGTAACTAATAAAGTAGATATTCAAATTTTGCACTAAAATCAAATATTACGTAGGAATCAACCGGTAGAGCTTTAGTATGAATCCAAGAGGGCGAAAAGAAAATGGCGACTTAATAAAATATTTTAAAATTCATCCTGGAAAAGCTACTATTCAGCCTGGAAAAACTACTTAATAGAATGATTTTTTTCATGTTTTAAATATTTATTTTTATATATAAATATAGAGAAAAAAGCAGTGATACTTAAAAGGAAAGTCAAATAGTTACAGAAGTTAATTTTTAAACAAAAAAGTGTTTTTAATTAATATCTTAAATTTAAATAAAATACATTCTATTTTATTGAATATGATATTTGAAACACTAAAAAATAATTTTTCATTTTTTTTATTTAAGATCTTAAAATACAATTCCTTATTTGAAAAAAAATAGTTTTAGAGCCAATTTATATAGAATAAAAAAACCTACATTAGAAAAATAAAACATTCAATTCGACCGGATTGCAAAAAAACTGCACACGATTCATAATAAAAATTTAATAATTACCCGCTCTATTAGATACAAATACGTAAAATACAAAAGTCAAAAAAATGGCTTCAGGTCGTTGAGTAGTGCAAAACTTCAAGATTTCCTTTTTTTTTCTTATCCCACCAATATAGTATAAATAAATACCCCAGGGGAAAGAGCAGTTCATTTTTCACGAATATTTCCGCTATACTGACTCTACTAATATTGCAGAAAATGATTACTCTACACGCCACGGCCAAGCAATATTACTTTTAGTTTATTTTTATTACTTCTCTCTTAATTACTCCCCGATCTTTGCCTTTTTGGGTCCATGGACACCGCAAAATATGTTTTTCCATTTCCATTAGTCTGTCGCTGTGTCTTGCTGTTGTTGTCATTCTATCTGTACGCGGCATAGCTTAAAAACTACTTATCCCATTGATTCCAAATTTTGGTCAAAAATCAAGAGTCAGAAAAGAATGGCAAAAATCCAAAATGGCGGCATCACAAAATGTAAAAAAACATTATGAAGAAACTACTTATTTAATAGACTTGAATATTTATCTAATGGACGTTTGTTTCACTATGGCAGAACAAAATGACGGAATAATGAAAAAATTCGGTACCAAAAAACTACTTCCAAATCGAAATTTTGCATAAAAATGAAATGTTAAACAGGGAGTGATAGGCTGTTATCTGAATATTTTACTTAAGACTGCAGTACACAACCTTAGTAAGGAGATTAAGTCGATTAGGTGCAACAATTTTATTTTTATTTCATCTCACACCTCATTCTTTGAATAATTGATCTGAATTTTATTATATTTAAATCTATTTCTTAAATAGGTATGTCTAACGTGAACTATTGCAGTGCTCTACACTGAATAAACAAACAATATAATCTTTATTAAAGGATTGCTAGGACTATACCATATAAATACAATTTTTAGAATGTTACGTGTATTTTTGTCGTTTCGTGACGAGAAATATACCTTAATGTGTGTTTTTAATTGAATTATTATAAGGTGATAATCTACAAGGTAAACAGGTTGTCGTCGATAGTTTTACTAAATTTGTATAAAACAGAAATTATTACGTATGTGCAGGTTTAAATATTTGATCTCGGCATATAAAAAGATGGTTTTTGAATATTAATTAATAGTTTTATCATTCCTTACAGCAAGTTCACTACACAACTAATGTTATATAATGTGTTATTATACAAATACAACTGATGTCATAATAGACAAATAGCTGAAATAGCTAGTTAGAATAAATGATGTGTCTTTTACTCTTTTATGCCTGCAAGCAGATATTAAATTTGTTTAAAATCAATAAGAGTCGGCAACGTTACCATACCAGGAACTTGTGCGGTTGCACATTTTGCCACTTAAAGAAGACTCATTTTTGAAATACATATAGTTACTTGATGATTACTTTGTATAAATCATGTAATTTACACATGTTAATACTTATATTTCACTTTTCTTGAGGAATATTCCGGAAAAAGACAAATTACAGATTTTTAAATTTTTTTTCTTTGTAATTATTTTGTATATATTTTTTACCGTTTTTCTTATATTTTTATGTTGTGTTACAGTGTTACTCCAGCCAAACTCACCGTAATCTTTAATAGGCCTCTATTACATGCAAAAATTAAAACTTCAGACAATACATCCAGGCATCTGCGGAGACCTTTGAAAGGTCACGGGCCCTACATGTTTTGGGGAACCGTGGGTAAATATTGAGATGATCAAGAAAGTGAGGTTTGGTGTTTGTATAGTTGAAAATGTATGAAGGATTAGGCAGAGCCTTTGAATTGAATTGAATTGAATCTCAAGAATTCATAATTTGTTCTCTGAGAGAGACTCTAAACTACTCCATATTACCAAAGTTCTGTCAAATTGATCTTAAATTAAAAAATGAAATATTGATCTTAGCAACTTGCTTTTGCCTAGAGTTATAATGTATTCTTTAAAATAGTAACGAGTAAATTTAAATTTTTTAATTACATTTAATATGTTAATTGCGACACTGATTCAACTCACTGCTATTTTTTTTAATTTGTCAGTTATCATTATTTACTGAGATGTGGAACTGCATAATATTAGTATTAATTTGTATATTAAATAAAGTATCAGTCAATAGCCTCTAGCAATAAGAAAGTAATATATAATGTTTTTCAGCATTCTTTCTGTTTGGAATGCCTATATATACAAATAAATTTGCGCAACTCATAGAATTTGTCAGCCATGTTGTCACCGCCATTACGAATTTTTAAATGTTGACTAAAAATTTATAAACCGTTTAATCGCTCTTTTTAAATCCGCTCTCCTAGCGAATTTAGGATTTTATTTTAATCTCACGCACAAAATATTTCAAAAGTATAATTTCTCAGACTGTGAATTTCATAACTGACTTAACATATATTCACGTCACATTGTTATTGCGTTAGAGCAATATTTGATATAAAACACCAGTTTTTGTGGTGCTTTTCACGAAGAATCAGTGACGGATAAGGAGGTCAGGGGACGCGAAGTTTAATAAACTTGTGGGGCCCGGAGGGGCAACTCACTCTGCGTAAAACTTACGGCGACGTCAGAAATCACTAATTACAACGGAACAAAAACTCCCTTAGGAAACTTAAAAAAATCGGTAAATTTTCTTAACCCGGAACTTCCCTCGTTATGATTTTTTCCATTTGTTTAGGAATAGTGAAGTGTAACCCAAATTGGGTCAGTATATAGTCACAGTATATATGTGCTACATATACATATTTTCATTTTTACCAATATGTTTACCATTTCCTTTCCGCCTATGCCACACTTGACTTTTGGACATAATTTAAAATAAATTCAATAAGTAATGCTTACATTGACACACACCGCCATTTTGCTACATCATGTTGAATTCATACCAGTTTATACCATCTTCATATTTAATTTTTCTGCAAAATTTAAGTTCAATTGAACAAGATAGATTTTTTCACGTTAATTTGTTAAAACATTTATTTGGTCGCTATTTTGTTTCGCCATCTTAAATTGAAATTCATATTATCAGTTGGACTCCGTTGGACCCAAATATCACTGATATTAGGTTTCTAAATGGTTGTCATTAGCGATCTGCTTGGTGTATTATTTTAGGTTAAAATCCAGTAAAAACCAAAAGCTCTTTTTTAAGTTGTCGACGATTCGCCAATTTTTTGTTGCATCCTCAGGACACATAGATTTTATATCCTGCGTGAAATCCATATTGTCAGTCTTTACCTACTCCGTTGGTCCGCAGATATATCCTAACCCCAAGTAATATACCACTTTAACATATAAAATCGTTATCGAAAACCATTTAGAAACTTAATACCTGCGGACCAACGTAGTAGGTATAGACTAATAATATACGTTTGATGCAAGTTACGTCCCCTATACTGTTTAGGTTGCATTTATATAATTTAGATAAGAGAAACATATAAATAGAGGTAAAATGTAAAATTGCGTTACTGTTAGTCTGTCCTCGATTCTGAACGTTTGTTTCATTTTTTAAAATAAAGTTACGTAATTTTTAAAAAGTGCTTTCCGCTCGACCACAACGTAACTGGCGCAGTCGCTAGGATAGTGAAACGTGAAAAAAAAACACGGTTTTTTCCAAAATATTATTCACTAAACCTACAAAACAAGACGAATCGAAGAACCCAAAATTCAGAAACCGATTGGAAGACAAATAGTGCCGATCTAAGGCGGCTTTCAAGAGGAAAAATCTGAAGAGAATTGGGAGCCTACTGGGAGCAGATAGTGCCGATCTAAGGCGACTTCCACAAAGACCATCTTTAACGGGGAACCCGACGGAAAGAAACGAGACAGCTAGCACATCACCAAGAACCACTGGGGAGGACAAAAATCGCCGATCCAGCAGTTCAACTGGGGAGGACAAACATCGCCAAACCAGCGTAGATTTAAGGACCTAGAATAAGGAAGAAACAACAAGAAACCAACAAGAAAACTGATGAAACTCTTTTTTCTTCTAGTATTGTAAGTCGAAAACATTTTTTTTACCAATTTTTCATATTTGCAAAAATAAGTAATTTTTTTTCATTTTAGTAACAAACAACGTAAATTTGAAATTTATTTTTGGAAATACCCATTTTATTTTGAAACCATTTTATTTGCAACATTTTATTTTTGTGTATATGTAAGTGTATATATATATTTTTGCGTATAACCATATTTTTCGTATATCCATATTTTTGCTTAAAAGTATATATTTTATATTTAGTGTATGTATATATATATATATATATATATATATATATATATATATATATAAAAGAGAACCAGAAATTTCAATTTCTGTGCGGTTCTTGGTCGTAAAAAGTTATACAAAACGAAACCAGTAACGGTAAGGATTACTCCTTCACCATTTTGTCGGGAATCGACCAAAACATGACGCTATGTTTGTTTCCAGGGCCAAGGTGCCAATCTGCTACCGTGGTATCTGCCCCGGCAAGGCTCATCAGGCAGTTTCCTTGGGGGTATCGGTATTAAAACCGAAATACCCAAACCCTGAAACAAACAAGGTGTCATGTCATTCGACTTTGAACGTCGACGAGGGAAATAGGCAACCAGTGGCGCCATCTGTAGGTACTATGGTGCAACTAAATCGCTTTAGATGCGACCTAATTTGGAGCACAAGACGACACATCTGTGCAAAAATAAATATTTCGAATATTTCCCTCGTCGACGTTCAAAGTCGAATGACATGACACCTTGTTTGTTTCAGGGTTTGGGTATTTCAATTTGATGAGCCTTGCCGGGGCAGATACGGTTCTTGGTCGTAAAAAGTTATACAAAATGGTGAAACCAGTTTCGTTTTGTATAACTTTTTACGACCAAGAACCGCACAGAAATTGAAATTTCTGTTTCTCTTTTATTTTTGCACAGATGTGTCGTCTTGTGCTCCAAAGTAGGTCGCATCTAAAGCGATTTAGTTGCACCATAGTACCTACAGATGGCGCCACTGGTTGCCTATTTCCCTCGTCGACGTTCAAAGTCGAATGACATGACACCTTGTTTGTTTCAGGGTTTGGGTATTTCGGTTTTAATACCGATACCCCCAAGGAAACTGCCTGATGAGCCTTGCCGGGGCAGATACCACGGTAGCAGATTGGCACCTTGGCCCTGGAAACAAACATAGCGTCATGTTTTGGTCGATTCCCGACAAAATGGTGAAGGAGTAATCCTTACCGTTACTGGTTTCGTTTTGTATAACTTTTTACGACCAAGAACCGCACAGAAATTGAAATTTCTGTTTCTCTTTTATTTTTGCACAGATGTGTCGTCTTGTGCTCCAAAGTAGGTCGCATCTAAAGCGATTTAGTTGCACCATAGTACCTACAGATGGCGCCACTGGTTGCCTATTTCCCTCGTCGACGTTCAAAGTCGAATGACATGACACCTTGTTTGTTTCAGGGTTTGGGTATTTCGGTTTTAATACCGATACCCCCCAAGGAAACTGCCTGATGAGCCTTGCCGGGGCAGATACTACGGTAGCAGATTGGCACCTTGGCCCTGGAAACAAACATAGCGTCATGTTTTGGTCGATTCCCGACAAAATCATTAAGGAGTAATCCTTACCGATACTGGTTTTGTTTAATATATATATATATATATATATATATATATATATATATATACATATATATATATAAATCGCCAAAATTGAGCTATTTCGAGAATTTAATTTAGACGATCTAATCGACTCTATAAACGATCTATCAATTAATTCTGGTTCAACTGACAATAAAACAAAAAATAAGAAAATGGCAACAAACTATACTCTTTTGCGTTATCAAGCAGATAATGTTCAAATTTTGATGGAAATCCAAAATTGTTACAAAGATTTATAACAGCCTCTGAAAATTTATTAAAAGCTTTTTAAAATGTAAATAACGTAAATGATCCTATAAACATTTGTCTATTTGATACCATATTAAGTAAATTAATAGGTAGAGTCGCAGAACTTATTGTTTCAAGAGCTAAATTAAATAATTGGAACTTAGTTAAACAAGCCCTAATAAATACTTTTGCGGATCAAAGATCTATCGATTGCCTTATTCAAGATTTAATTAATTTAAAACCTTATAAAAATGAACATCCTTTAAATTTTGGTATGAGAATTCAAGATTTTAGAAGTTAACTTTCGGCAAAATTAAATGCTACAAATGAAGACGCCGCAACAAAATTAATTAAGATTACTCATTATGATGAATTCGCTTTAAAAACATTTATACGAGGTTTACCGTACAATATGCAATTAGTCATACGTTTAAAAAATCCAACTGTGCTTGAAAAAGCTATGGCCTTTGTGCGTGAAGAAGAAAATTTTATTTATTTTAAAAACGCTCAAATGCAATTACCACAAAATAAATCTGTACCAATAAGTACACCAAATTTACAAAATAAAAATCAAAAAAGACAACCAACATATAAACCAAATTATTCACATAATTTTAGTCCTAACTATTCGAGCAATTTTAATCCAAACTATTTACAAAATAATCCTAATTTTCCAAGATTTCCAAATAATATAAACGGAAATAATGTTCCAAGTTATTTTGGAAGAAATCCAAATAATTTCTCACAAAACTTTCAAAGACCAAATTTTACACAAAACTTACAAAGACCTATTTTTAATCAACCTAGACCTTTTATGAGAACAAATTCTAATTTTGCTCAAAACTCTATGAGAACTACACAAGTAGAACCAATGGACACAAGCTCTGGTAATACTATTTTAAACAATAATTTACAAAACAAAAAAGTAAATAGTGAACTTTATAACCAAGAAGTTTTACAGCAAAATACCACAAATGATATTCAAAATAATGATTATGCCGATAATCAAGGAATAATAAATTTTGAAAATATTGATTATGCTGATAATCAAGAAATATCGAATTTTGAAAATCCCTATTATGAACAAAATGATATATATATGCCAAACTATATCGATATGTGCCAAGAACAAGAATATGACCAAGAAAATACCGAAAATGTAAATTTTTCGAAACCGAGCCTGAACAACAATATGAGATAGTAATTCTAAATAACTATTCAGCTGAATTACCGAATATTTATATTCCCGAATTAAATGCAAATTTTCTATTAGATACAGAAAGTACTCGAAGTTTTATAAAACCAGAAATTGCTTACAGATATTTTTCTAATTATATTGTAAACGAAATTTTTCAAGTGCAAACCGCACATGCAACGTCCTTTCATAATGAAATTGCGACCATTCCAATATTTCCGATATTTAAAACTCACGGAGAACATACATTTTATTTATTCGATTTTTCAGACAAATTTGACGGATTAATAGGTTAAGATCTTATTATGCAACTTAATGCTAATTTAGATTTTAATACACAACTTTTGCAATTACCCTATGTTGAAATCCCTATACGTTATTTAGGAAAAATTGAAAATAAATTTTCACCCAAAATGTTAAAAGAAAAATTTACTTATATTATACCACCAAGATGTATTCAAAAAATAAAAGTACCTGTGAACATCACAGAAGGAATAGGTATACTTGATTACCAAAAATTCGGATATGTAGAAATTCCCGAATGTTTAGTTGAGATAAAAAATAACCTTACTTATGTAACTGTTTTAAATTCCTCAGAACATACCAATAAATTACAATTTCTTGAACCCCTAGATGTTGAAAAAATAAATGTAAACGAACTCAATTTCGTAGATTACAACCCTAATGAACAACCATATGATAAAAATCTAGATAATCAATTAAAAACTAATTTAAAAAACTTAAGACTAGATCATTGCAATTACGAGGAAAAACAAAAAATTCGTAAACTATGTTTCGAATATAGAGATATTTTCCATTGTGAAGGAATACCCTTAACTTTTACAAATGCTATTAAACATCAAATAAAACTAACTACAGATACTCCTATTTACACTAAAAGTTATAGATATCCTGAAATTTATAAAAAAGAAGTTAAAGATCAAATTTCAAAACTTTTAGCCCAAAATATAATAAGAGAATCAAACTCTCCATATTCATCTCCAATTTGGATAGTTCCTAAAAAGCTTGACGCTTCAGGAAAACCAAAATATCGTTTAGTTTGTGATCTAAGACGTATTAATGACGTAAGTGTAGCAGACAAAATGCCACTACCAAATATTAACGAAATTTTAGATAAACTAGGTAAAGCACAATATTTTTCTACAATAGACCTTGCTAACGGTTTTCATCAAATCGAAATGTGTAAGGAAGATATTCCCAAAACAGCATTTAGTACAGTTTTCGGACATTATGAATTTTTAAGAATGCCCTTCGGTTTAAAAAATGCACCCGCGACATTCCAACGCGTCATGAACAATATATTAAGAGGATTACAAGATGAAATATGCTTTGTATATTTAGACGATATAATTGTTTTTAGTACAAGTCTAGATGAACATATTTTAAAACTAAGAAAAATATTTAATCGATTAAGAGAAGCCAATTTTAAAATACAGTTAGATAAATCTGAATTTTTGAAAAAAGAAGTCCAGTATTTAGGACTTGTTGTAACACAAAACGGAATTAAACCAAATCCTGAAAAAATTTCAGCAGTAAAAAATTTTCCTATACCGAAGACTCAAAAAGAAATTAAATCATTTTTAGGCTTAATAGGATATTATCGCCGCTTTATACAAGATTTTGCTAAAATAACAAAACCAATGACAAAATGTCTTAAAAAGAACTCTAAAATAGAGCATACATCAGATTTTGTAAATGCGTTCGAACATTGTAAAAACTTATTAATCAATTCACCGATATTACAATATCCTGATTTTACAAAACCATTTATATTAAATACAGATGCTAGTAATTATGCTTTAGGAGCAATTCTATCTCAAGGGACAATACCCAATGACAAACCAATCGCTTACGCATCGCGTACTTTAAATGAAACTGAAACTAGATATTCGACTACAGAAAAAGAACTTTTAGCCGTAGTTTGGGCATGTAAATATTTCCGACCTTATTTATTCGGAAGGCAATTTTTTATATATGTTGATCATAGACCATTAGTATGGCTATTTAATCAAAAAGATGTAAATTCAAAACTAACTCGATGGAGATTACGTTTAGAAGAATTTGATTATAAAATAATATATAAAAAAGGCACTCAAAATAGCAATGCCGACGCCCTATCAGGAATACAATTAAATTTATACGAAAATGATTCGGTAATAAACAATCCCGGAGACGCGGATCATGACATAGTTGAATACTTGCGTAATCTTTCGGAAAACGTTATTGTGACTAATAGAGATAACCCTGACTTAGATCAAGTGCAAAACTTAGATAATAACTTGCCCTCGACATCAGCAATTCGAGAAAACAATGAACAAAAGATAACTATTCTATCTGACATTCAAGTTCGACCTGCAGTAAGTACCTCAGATAATACGGTGCATAGTAATCAATATGATATATATATATATATATATATATATTATATATATATAATAAAAGGTCACCTCACCCAAAGATAAAAGTTTACTTCGAAACATTTGAAAAAAGTTATATTAATAAGGTAGAATTACCAACGGATCCTGAAATAATTAAACAATTTATTCGTGATTATATGAACAGCGAAAAAACGTGTTATATATATTTTTATAACGAAGAACTTATACCCGTATTTACAAACGTGTATACAAAATTTTAGGAAACCTAAAATAATAAGATGTACTAAACTAGTCAATAATATTTCTGACCAAGATGAAAAAATTTTATTAATAACCCATCAACACCAAAGTAAAACTAATCATAGAGGAATAACTGAAACGTATGATCGACTTAAAATGAATTATTACTGGAATAAAATGAAACAAGATGTCACTCAATTAATAGATGACTGTATAACCTGTCAAACTCTAAAATATAGTAGACAGAAATCGTATGTGCCCTTAGTAAAAACTGAAACACCGTCCAAACCTTTTCAAATAATTCATATAGATACATTTACTTTTGAAAAAAATAATTGTCTTACAATATTTGATAAATTCTCAAAATATGGACAAGCCTATGTATATGATAAAAACGCTAAATCAGTTTGCGATAAACTTATAAACTATTTTTCATATTTCGGATGTCCAGAAACAATTGTTAGTGATAATGGCTCTGAGTTCAATAATGAATTAGTAAAAGAATTACTAAAAGCTCAAAAAATAAATATTCACTTTACAACTCCCCTCCATCACGAGTCTAGTGGCCCAATTGAAAGGTATTATTCTACTCTAATCGAACATTTAAGAATATTAAAAGAAAAGGATAAAACTAAACCAATCTCAGAATTATTACCCTATGCAGTTATAGCATATAACAGCTCAAAGCATAGTACAACAAAATATACACCACATGAATTAATTTTAGGACACACAAACTCTCGTGATCCTTTTGAGCTAATATCGACTACATTTTATTCAGACTATGTAGTATCTCATAAACAAAAGGTAGATGCAATCTATAATAAAGTCACAGAAAAAACTGAAACTCAAAAAGAAGTCATGTTAGTAAAAACTAACCCAAAAGGTGACAAACCCTACGAATTTAAACTTAATCAAAAGGTATATAAAAACTTATAAAAAAAATCAAGCAAAGTTCAGCGGACCTTATATAATAAAAGAACTACTTGAACATAATCGGGTAAAAATACAAAATGTTAAAAATCCCAAAAAGACTGAAATTATACATGTAAAAGAATTAAAACAACCTCTTGTTACAGATGGTCCTACGCCCGAGGAGACAAACCAAAATATTACGACTTAAATCAAAACCCTGGCATATTACCCTACAAATTAGGACATGCACAGAAAACAACTAATCATTGGACATTTATACAAATATTTGACATAAAAGGTATAATAGAAGAATATAAATCTTTAAGTTTAAAATATAATATGTTAAAAGCACATTTGCGGAATAAAACCGACTATAATACGGAATATTATAATTCTTATATAATTATTGATAATCAAAAACAGAAAATATTACGTCAAATTAATGAAATATTACCTCCTAAACAAATTAGGCATAAAAGAGGCTTAATTAATGGACTAGGTAGCATAATAAAAAGTATAACAGGGAATTTAGATGAGGATGATGCAATGGCAATTAATAACGAAATAAATATATTAAAACAAAATCAAAATAATATTAAATTATCTATGGATAAACAAATCACTCTACTTAGTAACTCAATTAAAAGTTTTCAAGAAATATCTAAGAATATATCTCATAATCAAAATATCCTAGAATACAGGGTAAATCAAACAATACAAGTTTTAAACCAAATAGAAATCCAAGAAATCTCCGATTTTGATTATTATCGGACTCAAATGGTTTTAACACAAATGTATATGTTATTTCAAAATATATATGATATATTAGCAAATATAGAAGTTGCTATGTCTTTTGCTAAACTAAATAACTTCCATAATACTATAATTCAACCTAAAGAATTATTAACAGAAATAAATCTGATTAAATTATTTGAACCAATTTTAGAAAATATCATTAAATACGAAAATGTTCTAGAGATAAAAGGCTATGTAATAAACAGCGAAGTTACTTTTATGCTAGAAATTCCGTTAGTCGAAAAACAAGATTATACTTTATTTTATCTATTTCCAATACCAATACCTAATGGCGAATATTATAAAACGATAATACCAAATTTTAATTATCTCATAATAAATGAAAAGAATGTCGGATATTCTAATGATCCTTGTAAGAAAGTAACGGACAATGAATATTTCTGTAATCACATTCACTCTGAGAATGTATTTAAAACACTACCATGCGAAATGCAATTATTAAGATAATCACATAATATCACGAACTGCAAGCAAATTTCCGTAAAATTAGAAAATCTAGAAATTCAAAATATTGATGAAGGCAAATGGGTTGTTGTAACAAATAAAGACATTACAGCTACCGAAAATTGTAAAAATAATCAAAATACCATTTTATTAAACGGGACTTATTTAATTGAGTTAAGCCCTATATGTAGTCTTAAGATAAATGATGAATACTTAGGAGTTATAAGAACTCTAAGAATGAATATTTAAATATACCTTTACCTAATATTAATTTAAATATTACAAGCAAAACTGTCTATAGTAATATAAGATTTTTGAAAACGAATAAACCTGGAAAAACTTGATGATTTACAAAATGAAATAAATGAGCAGAAAATTGAAAATACTAAACTTTTGACTAACACTGTATATTACCATAAGACAAGTTTGTGGACTATTTTATTGTATGCAATTTTAACCATTGTAATATTTTATATTTTGTACAAGTATTTATGGCCTAAAGTAAAGATTCTTAAAATTAAAGAAAATGAGGTAAATAATAATATAATAATTTAAATTTGATTTGTTCCAAATAAAATTAGGTCATAAAAACTTTCAGTTTATATGCCCATCAAGGGGTAGAGGAGTTACGTCCTCTATACTGTTTAGGTTGCATTTATATAATTTAGATAAGAGAAACATATAAATAGAGGTAAAATGTAAAATTGCGTTACTGTTAGTCTGTCCTCGATTCTGAACGTTTGTTTCATTTTTTAAAATAAAGTTACGTAATTTTTAAAAAGTGCTTTCCGCTCGACCACAACGTAACTTGCAGGATATAGAACCTATATATGTATCCTAAGGATTCAACAAAAGTTGCGAAACGTCGACAATATAAAAAAGTCTAAATAATACACCTCACTAACAACAACAAGAGGATCGTTAACGAAACCTATTTAGATCTAGATCTATATATATGTGTCCTGAGGAAGCACCAATTGAGTTGCGAAACGTCGACAATTTAAAAGGACTTGTTTTCTTTTACTGAATTTTAGCCCCAAATAATACACTACTCTAACAGAAGTTTTTTAAAATTGTTCTGTCATATTGAATTTTTACCAAAATATTACCAGGTCATCCTTATATGACCCTTAAGTTTTGGTCAAAATTTGAATTAAATCGGGTAAGTAATATTTAAGTTATATCGCGAACTGACAGACAGACAGACGTACCGACAGAATTGATAAAACATGTTTTATTAGCATGTAGGGACGCTAAAACCTGAAGATATGTAAGTCCTAAGAGGGCGATTTTTTCACGATTACAAAAATTTTATTTGGCCGCAATTTTATTCCGCCACCTTGAATTAGTAACACAGTTTTACTAGTTGAGTTCTATACCACAATTAGTTATGACACACAATTGAAATCAATCCATTATGTAGTGTTTTCAGGCTGAATTTTTAAATATTTTATTATACCGCCATTTTGTTTCGCCATTTTGGATTCGCACCAAAATGTTACCAGTTGATTCCAACATAATACTTACTGTTTTTGCAAAATTTGAGATAAATTAGATGAGTAGTTTTTTAATAATAATTTTAACTTTTCACTAGGCCGCCATTTTGTTTCGCACGAATTGGATTTTTGCCAAAATGTTACCAGTTCATCCCCATATGA
Organism: Kuschelorhynchus macadamiae; assembly: GCA_030620095.1. Taxonomy (NCBI): domain Eukaryota; kingdom Metazoa; phylum Arthropoda; class Insecta; order Coleoptera; family Curculionidae; genus Kuschelorhynchus; species Kuschelorhynchus macadamiae. The sequence continues at coordinate 513,985 of JAUTXW010003647.1, read as the reverse complement.
CCATTAATTTTTTATCAAAATTTGAAGACAGACAGACAGACAGACCGACAGACGGACCGACGGAATTGATAAAACATATTTGTTGGCATCTAGCGACGCTAAAACGTAGAGATGTATAAAACCTGAGATAGTAATTTTTTCATGATTACAAATATTTTATTTGGCCGCAATTTTATTCGGCCATCTTGAATTAATACCACTATTTTACTAGTTGATCCCTATACCACAATTAGTTATGGCACACAATTTGAAATTAGACCTTTAAGCAGTTTTTCAGGCTGAATTTTTAAATATTTTATTAAGCCGCCATTTTGTTCCGCAATCTTCGATTCGTACCAAAATATTACCAGTTGATTAAAACATAATACTTGATGTTTTTGCAAAATTCGAAATAAATTGGATGAGTAGATTTATTATCGCTGTATTAGATTTTTACCAAAATCTTACCAGGTCATCCCCATATGACCCTTAATTTTTGACCAAAATTTGAAATCAATCGAGTAAGTAGTTTTTAGCTACGCCGCGAAAAGATAGATAGACAGAGAGACAGACCGACTGAATTGAGAAAAGATGTTTTTTGTCGTCTAGGGACCCTGAAACGTGAAGATCTGAAAAACTCGTCATATTCGATAGATAAAAGATGCATCTTGGAATTGCAAATATCTCCCACTATATTATTTTTGTAAATAATTTTCAACATTCATTGAGTTACTCTGTTTAGTAATTTTGGTAATTTTTAAATATTCTTTAAACGGCTTGCATTCATTACCTGATATATATGCCGTAGGCAAATTTAGACTTTTTAGAATCTACCTAGGCATTTTACAAAAAGCCGGTAAAACACGAGCATACAATACATTTTTCATTATAACTACCCGAATTCAGGCAAATCGACAAAATGCCGGCAAAATAAGAACAGAAGAATATATATCACGTTGTGACGAATTACTATTAGGCATTTTACAATTTACCTAAAGCGGTGTCGTCTAAACATGAATATAAAAATGAGTCGACTTTTTTCCACCGGCATGTCAGTTCGACATGCAATAATAAATTAATGTGTGATCATAAACAATATATAAGCATATTTTGTTATTTTCATGGGAATTGTTTTCCATTTTTATTTGTAGTTTTATATTAGTATTAGCTGCATTCTTACCTAAATATTAAATAGTTATGTACCATTTTTTTTTATAATAGATTAGACTCTTTCAAATGTGATGGAAATTCGACATCGAGTAGTATTTATTTATCGATTATAAACAAGATATAAACATATTTTATTATTTTCAAAGGATTTGTTTTTTAATTTTAATTTGTAGTTTCATACTTGTGATAAGAAGGTACTAAAAGTACTAAAGTTAATAGCTATATTTTTATATCATGAAGTGTTAAATGTTTATTTATGTTTCCTTAATAAAAAGATTTAATACATTTACTGTAACTGTATTATTTTACTTAACGCTATGTCACTTTCCACTTTCCACTTTAAAGTTAGGTTAGGTTAGGATTGGTTAGGTTTGCTGTAAAGAAAACGCGCGGTAGCGCGCCAACCGAAATGCGCCCCTATGCGAATTTGATCGGGAACACTCGGAAAAAACTCGCCTCCGTTTATAACCACGAACTCAACGCGGGCAGCCAGCCGTGATTGAATAATAGAGGGAATTTCCAAATTAAAAAAAATTGAAAAAATATAAATTATGCATTATTTTATTTATTTGTTTCTGTTTGGAAATATTTATTGGGGGGTCATTGAACCCAACCTCAGATCTTGACACAAATTATAAATGTGATGTGTAACAAAAAAACATTAAAAAATAAATTCAACATACATATTTTAATTTATTTTTAACATTTAATGAGCTAATTGCTATAGTTCCTACAAAACTAGTAAAAATAATACTTTAAATAATAAATATAGGTTTGTCTAATAAAAAATGTTTTAGTCTTAACTCTAAAAGGTTAACAAAACTAATCGTTATAACAATATATCCTTTTAATCATTAAAATACAACACAGATACACCGTAGCAGTGGTTTTACAAATAGTATCTTCTCTATCTCATTTCGGCTATATATCTATAACATCATTTTAACACAGCAGACGTAAACAAGCGTTTGAGTGACTTGAAAAATATCAGCATTAAAAAAACTTCTTACACAGGAAGGATCCAGGGTGTCCAATAATGATTTTCTGTCGCTTCACTATTGATTAAAAAATGTAGGTACACCTTTACTTAAAAAATTTACCATTTTGCTGCCCAAGTTAAATAGGTATATTCTACTGTGCAAAGTATGCATATTTTTTAAACTGGCCTATTTTTACTCATTTTCTTCACCTATAATAGACTTAACATGTGGCTTAAAAACTTCCTAGAATGATATACATAGATGGAGGTTTTGAGGTAGGCTACAAATAGTAGAAACCAGAAAAAAAGCTGATACTGGAAAAATTTTATGTTGTCAGATACACAACTAAAAACAAAAACATTTTCTAAATCTTAATTAAATAAATGCATACCACACACTGTTTTATGTAAATTGAATAATACAGTTTTAGTTAATATCACTTAATAAACAATTGGCAGAGCCATAATATTGATAATCTGATTTAGTTTTAATATGTAGTTACTAGCATATATCAAAATTTTCACATTAGGTATATCTTCTTGAAACATAATTAGGTTTGTGTAGTCAATGCTAACATTTCATCAAATTCTTCTATACAGTAGCTGAACACTTCCTAGTTTAAATAATACAAATTCACACAGAAGACTTAAAGTAGGACTCTTAAATATACTTATTATGGTAATTGGAGGTTTTTTGTTTTATTTATTTCTGCAAAAGTTCCTTTTGAATGAGGAGTAGGCTCGACCGTAGGTAACTAATTTTCAGTTATATTATCTTTCTTTTGGTAATTATCATAATGACATGTATGTTGTTTGTTATCCCTAGTGTATTCATTAGTCAGCATTCTTCTTATATATTAGCTAAAACAAAAATATCTAGTTAGGTACATATAAAGACTATTGAAATATACATAAGTATGCTTAAATAAGATTATAATCTACATAAGAGCAAAAAAAATGTTTTATTTACTAGCAATTGTGTTATGTAAGGTTTCAGGGATCTGGTTTCCGTATTTGTCAAGGTAATTACTCAAGTACTTATGAATATTAATATTCAGCTACATGTAAGATATTTGACTTACTATACCATTTGAATCCAAACATATTTTTTAAAATACTTGAGTTTAAAATGTAACTTGAACTAATCCAAATAAAAATATTTCTACATAGTGTCTTGAGTTCTTTTACATCAGTTCAATGACTATTTGTGTATTTACATACATTATCTTGTTTTTTAAGAATTTTTTGAAATAACAGTTTGGTATGCTAATCCTAAGGAACTACATAATTTTCCCACTAGAAAACTAAATAATACATACCTGCATTTCAAACAGTATATAAGTGAATTCCAATAACCTGCAACTATCATACGTCCAAAATTCGACGAAAATATACAAATATGTGTGAAAAAAATCACTGATATATATTTAACTTCTATCTGTCAAATTAACGTTCGCTCATAACCACAAAAATCAAAACTGATAAACAAGGTCTAGGTTGATTTTATAATTAATAGCTCTTTAAGCGAAAGACGTATTTTTGTCTCTGTTTTCACCGTAATCATAAAAGAAGATAGAATTATGACCGATATATGAATTCCGTTAACAAATTTTAGCAAAGTGTATTGTAATCTTTTGAGGCCTTTACGCAATAAAAACATGGTTAACCTGTCATTTTTATCGGCCCTGGGTTCGCCTCACAATATACATCATCAAAATTTACGCGTAGGCACACTTTGTTTTCTCCCCACGAAATGTCAAAACTTGTGAGGAAGGGCCATCATGATTTTTGTAAGAATCGTTTTTTTCAGGAATATCCTCACCAGATTGTTTGAGCTTTGCTTGCAAATTTGACACTTTAGAAATAAAACTGTTTACAGTTTCACTTTGCAAATTCAGATTATAAAATTGGTCATTCAGCAGGTGTGAACTTACTTCAGATTTCTTTTCGAAAATACTTTCCCATTTTTCCCACATTTCTCGTGAAGTTGCACATTGCATTACGTGGGAAAGAATATCTTCTTCCATTCGGAGAACTAGCGCTTCTTGGGCACAAGCATCTTTTATTTTTCATTTAGCAATTTTATCCTCATCTCCAACCGGTATAGCTTCATCACCGCAGGTAATTTCAAATAGTCCCTTCACCATTAACACTACTTTGGTTTGAAACTTCCAATCATTTCAGTTGGAATTGTTTAACGTATTGGCGATCACTTCCATTATTCTTTTCCACTAAACGCGCACAGAAAAGTACCACAATATTTGACCTGCTAGGCCCATAACCTGAAGGGGAAACTGGTGATAGAAATAACAAGCAAAAACACGTGAAAAAGAAACTTTATTAAAAGGAAACTTATTTGAGATTACATATATAAATTTAAATTAAAATCTAAGTACAAGCGCTTGCCGGTTACTACACGTCTTCTCTTCAATGTCATAAAACAAAAAAACATCAACTAACTATTACCAACTACCTAAGACACTTTACACAAATAAAATATCAAAAACCCGGACTTTAGTGTTGCCAATCCATTTAGATAAGAAACATAATTTTGATTGCTATAACTACATAGTTTACGAATTATTTGCAAAAATAAACTAAACTCGTTTTTTAACTTTGTTAATAGCTTTTGAAATTATTTATATATGTATTGGACACTTCGGTTAATTTTTCTAGATGTCATTCCGAATCCAATAAGTCCTCATTGATATTAATTTAATAATTCTTACTAGCAGTAGCAAGAATTAACACTATTATGAGTTTGTGAATTAGCTTATAAATGTCATATTATCATGTAAGGATAGTATATTCCTGACACATTGGCGAACTCTAGTTTTAAGTTATCCATCAATGTTTTTAAAAAATATCTTGGCGAAAACTCCCGGGACTTTTGGCCAACAATTTAATCTAAAATTGCCACTCGTTCTAGCTAATAATAAAAAAAATTGTAATGTTACTTAAATTTGAAAAAGCACACTTTTGATTTTGGCTTGTGGCTTAAGAAGAAACTAAGTTAAGCTGATAAGGGTATAATGAACAAAAAAGGAATATTTATAGTCACTTTTATTAATCCTTTAAACACCGGAGTTATATCCGTTAGTTAATAATCCCTTAAACACCGGAGAGTGAAATTATCCATAAACTTCCATCCATACAATTTCCGCCAGGAGCTGGTGATTTGGGCCGACCTACTATTTGTTACCAGACCAGTTCAAAATTAAATTATACAATGTTCTACCAATTAATTCATATTTTTAGGTTTTTAATATAATCATAAGCACACGCGAAAAGATGACTGTTAGACACCCTCAAAGAATCTCAAAAAATTAAAATATTTATTTTTTTTTATTTAAATTTCTCTTACAAACGCAAACATAAATAATTGTAATTACATGTAAGAGTTTGTACACAGCTTAACTACCACTAAACTTACACATACGCAAACAAAAAAAAGCCATAGGAAAAACGTTACAGGTACCCTAAATGCTGCCCAAAAACAATGGCTTTATCTCACTAACTGGGGTTTATATTTCTGTTACTAATTTTAAGATTAATTTTAGGCACATACATATTGATCTAATTGACTAGACAGGTATCTTTGTATTTTATATCATTGACAATAAAATATAAAAATAAGATCCATGCAGGTATGTTTACCTGCATGGATCTTCTTTATTCAAGCTTGACGAAATTAAAAGTACTTAGCATGCTCATATAAGACACTATATATGGGTACACATTATTTTTTTAAACCTAGAGGTATCTGAGAAATCTTTTCTGCACTCGTTCAATGAGATCAATATTGATAGATGTTGTACTCAAGATGAGGTCTCACGAGAGCATTATACAACCTTGCAACGGTGTCAATGTTTATAAAAAAAAATGTATTTCTTATCACGAACCCTAGCTCCCTATAGGCTTTCTTTATTATATGATTATAATGCAAATTAAACTTAGGTTAGACTGGAGACAAATAATTAAGTCTCTACACTCATCCACTCTGTTTAAGCAAATTGTATTGTGGTAGTAATTATTTTGAAGAAAATTGATTTTACTAGTGGAAGTCATTGCCGAACACTCGTTAACATTTAGCGTCATCTTGTTTTCACAAAACCAATTAGAAACTAAGACTGATTTGGTCTCAGTTTTTAATTCGTTTTCTCAAAAAGTTGTAATTGTAGTGAAACTTCTTGGGAAGATCATTTATAAAAATAACAAACAGTAATAGGCCCAGGTTGAGGCACCTCAGATGTTACAGACAATCTCTTAGACAAACAATTTCCGATTTTAACTTTTAACCTATTACTTATGAGATATGATTTCATAAATAATACTACTTTTCCTGACATTAAATTACAAAAGCTTCTCCGACAAAATTCCATGACCAACTTTATCGAATGTTTTGGCACAATCTGTGATTATAACATCTAATTGGTGCTTACCATCTTAAGCTTCCCTAACAGCACTTATAAGGTCGCACAAATTAGTAACCGTTGACCTGCCAGCAAGAAAACCATGTTGCTGAGAGGCAAACATATCTTTACACTTATTTAAAATATCACCATATAAACTGGATTCAAAAATCATTGTTAAACAGTTTAGAACACTTATAGGTGTAATTGTATATAAGTTCCTTGTTACCTGAAACTGAAAAATTGGAGTAACAATCGAATCTTTCAATCTATTAGGAACACAAATTAGTTTCAATAGCCATATTGAATATCGGAACCATAGGCATAACTAAGAGATCAATGCAGCCCTTAAAAATATAAGAAAGAATGTTATCCTGACCGGTAGATTTTTTTAGGCTTCAACGTTTTGGCACTGTGAATGCTATGTTCAGAAATTGATGAAAATGTTAGGTTTTCCTGATAATTTAGATAAACCTTAGATCAACTCTTAAATAATGATATAGAATATTGTGCAATAGCAACAATGGGATCTATATTGTGCAATAGCAACAATAGTTGCTAAAGTGCATTTCAGTTGGAATAGCATAAGAAATCTTATGTGTTTTTACGAAGGCCTGAAAAATATCCACATTCATATTATCCTCTATATTATCCACATACAATCTATATTCATGTTTTGTATCTTCTCTAACCTCTTTTCTGAGAACTTCATACCTTGATATTTGCACGGAATCTGCAGTACCCCGCACTATCAATCTGCGAATATCGGACCAATCCACGGAACTAACGAAAGAGTATAAAAAAACTATAGTCCCCTTTAGCATAGTCATAAACATAAGATGATAAAAATGTTATCTGCATCTACATTATTAGAATTAACTCCAGCGCAGTGTGATACAAATCCTCTTTAACCAAGGGTTGCTTAGACCTACAAGAGACTATATTATTTAAGTTGTTCAGAACTAAGTCTAATTTCCTACTCAGATTTACAAGAGACTTTTTATCACAGCCTCCAGTTACATAATTAGGAATATCAAAGTCACCCATAATTAAAGTGTAACCATTATTTAAAATGAACTCTTCAACAGTAGCAAAAACAGTTGCAGTCATACCCAGCATTAAGGGGTACATATACACACTTTATTAGATACAATATATTCTTAAATAATCATGGTACTTGGGATTAGACCATGTCAAGTTGAGATTACTATCCGACGTTCTTTTTTTGATTGTACGAAGGTTCTTCACAAATCTTTACACCACGAGATCTGAACACTAAATATGTTATTCAGGAGAGCTTTTATACCCGACTTGGGCTTGCCGAAACATGGCCCTGTGTTGAGATTGGTTTACAATTTTGGTAAATAAACCTCACACCCACATTTAAAATTCAGTCCTTCAATCTCAAATGGTTTTTTTACTATATCTATCCTTCTCTAGTTTTTTAATTATTACGGTCCTGCCTTATGTTGTACCTATTGTCAAAGAGTTCAGCATTGTTGAAGCCATCCGTCATCAGTCAGGATTCCGTTATTACTATAATATCATATTGTTCCGACAAGATACTAGTGTAAAATTCATGTAAACATGAAGTTTAAAGTGTTAAGGAGCGGCTTTTTGGGTCAGTCTTCTAATAGAAGGTCTGATAATTGGGTCAGCACCATCTTCTTGGGGAAACTACATATCCGTTGGGTCAAGTTTCTCTTCTCCATGCATTTCTAAAGTCACGCTGTCTAATGGTTATTTTCATAGAGAAGTAAAATTCGGGATATTTCGAGAGATATTCCTTACATCGCACATTAGGTTGGTTTGGCTCTAAGAATTTTTGTAAATCCTCTGGTTGCGTGCCCACGGCCAGCCTTGTTACGTGAAGATGTATACATTTCTGTACTGTTTGAACTATATCGGCATTTTTATTTCTTCCAATAACAAATCTTCTCCTAGGCTTCGCCCTTCGTCCTCACAGGGCTGGTTTGGTCGTCAGCTTCAGAACTTTCAGCACTAATGATTTTTGGATTTTTTCGATCATTTGTTGCGTATTTGTTTATTGCCCCAGTTCAAGGACTTTTCTAGCTTCTTTGTGTTTGGTAGCATAAGATGTTCGTAAGCTTTCCGCAACAGCTTGGGCCCTTGCCACAACACTTCCGCTATTTAGCGGATTCTGTTCTTGGGCTTGGGTATCCTGACTCACACGTGTCGTTAACGTAGACGTTGACTTTGACATTTGGTGGCACGATTGACAAGACTGGCTGACGTTGCCAAATTTAGAGGAATCAAAATGCTCTTTTCTTGGAATTTTTTCATCTAACGTGTGTATCACTTACACAAAGTACACTTTGTGATCGTATTTTCCACGTCTCTTTTACAATATCTGCAATTTCCCGACAGGGAACTTCCCGACTTATCGTCTCCGGCCATGTCGTCGATGAAAATAATATTTGGGTAGTTATTTATCTAATAAATGTATTCGTTTAAAACCATCTGGCGTTTGCACAATTTCTTGTTCACTAACAAGGTATTTTTAAAGATGTTTATATACAGTGTGGCTCAAACTGGGTATACATGAATGAGTATCTTGAAAACTATAAGAGATAGGACATTAGCTAAATGGAGAAAGTTATAGGCTATTTTAGTTTTCCAAATATTTTGCGAAACTAAAAAGTTATATAATAATATTTTTTATTTCATAATATGTTTTTAAAATGTGTAATAACATTATTAGGACAGACACCTTTTGGCACGCGATACATTCGTGAATTACGGTTTTAATTCTGACGTTTCGGTTCTGAGATACCATCATGAAGTAATTTTTTCTTATAGCGGCCATTTTGTTTTTTCGCTTAATTAAAAAGAATATTTTTTTCCTTTCTGATTTGGAACTGTATCCTAAGTGGCAACAGTCAAGGGTAAGACTAGTCGCCAGGCTTGTAAAGAACCTAAGAATTCATGGAAGTTTTAAAGATCCAACACAAAAAAATACAATCAAGTCCGTGATCATATCATTAAACCGAATAGCTGCAAGAAATATACTTATTCCAAGGAATATAATTCAGAGAGTTCTCAATGGAAGTAAACATCGTTCGTATAAGCCTACTGTGTTCAAGTTTTATGAAAAAGTTTACCCAAGGTAATTAAAATTGTTAAACTGGTTTGTAAGCAATGCCAAGAAATACCCAATTTCAGCAGTAAAATCAATTGGACGACGAAACGTTTTCAGCAACCACGACAGCGGTGTATTTAACAAGCATAATCATCATTTTTGGGCTACCGAGAATCGTCATTAGTGACCCAACGTAGGCTATAAGTAAGATTTGGATTTAATGTATGGTGGCATATGTACAGTAAGTTAATCCCCAGTCCGCAAAATTCATCTAAAGTCAAATGCTATAATTTGTTTTTAGATAATCATCTTATAAGACCATTTATTTATAACCATACAATAACAGGCAAAAGGTATTTAAATCTTTTGGAAGGGCAGATATTACCGGTCGTGAGAGTTATAGTGACTAGAGAACAATTCCTGAATGATGGTTTCCACATAATAGTCGGGAAGTTCAAAATCTTCGGATATTAAACCCCTCGATTTTTATCGCTGGGATTACACATCTCTGAGAATATGTTAAAAATGAAGTGTGCGGGTTTTGGCCCCCTGCAACTATGAAACAATTAGAGAAAGCGTTCGGGGTGTCTTAAATAATATAAATAGAAACACTTTTCGCAAGATAACTAGTTTAAAAAACTATGCATTAATAAACAAGGCCGTCATTTTGAATAGTTTAGCTTAATATTATAGTTCAAAGTAGTTTATTGTGTTACTTAGTTTTGACGTACAGGCACGTAGCCAGGGGTGTCCCCACCCCCGATACTTTGAAAATATGTTGGTATATCCATGCTTCCTAAAATTTTACTGAGGTTTGAACGTTTGGACCCCCCGAATTGAATTTTTGGCTACGTGCTTGTTGATATAAGTAGTAATAAGTATAGGAAAGTAAGTAGTAGTAGTCTATAGAACGATATACAATAAGGAAATTGATAGTAATTGTTTTGTACCACAACTCCCCTTTGTAGCACCGCAGTACTCAGAATTTACACGGATTTGCATTGAAATGTTCTTTAATCATATTATCACGATATCATTGTCATTCTGATAAGTATCCTTTGGCTTTGGCTTTTCAAAACTTACATAATTTCTTGTTATACATTTTGAAACCAGTCGATTAGTTTTTCAAGCTGAATTTTTAAATATTTTACTAAGCCACCATTTTATTTCGCTATCATGGATTCGTACCAAAAGTTTACCAGTTCATTCCTGAATAATAGCTGATATTTGTGCAAAATTTGAGATACATTGGATAAGTAGTTTTTAGTAATAATTTTTTTTTACATTTCATTAGACCGCAATTGTGTTTTGCCATATTGGTTTCTTACCAAAATGTTACCAAGTCATCCCTTTATGTCCTTTAATTTTTGACCAAAATTTGAAGTCACTCTGATAAGTAGTTTTTAAGCTATGCTGTGAACTGACGGAGACAAAGAAACAGACGGACAGACGGAATTGATAAAATATATTTTTTGGCATCTAGGGACGCTAAAACGTGAAGATATGTAAAACCTGAGAAGATTTTTTCACGATTAAAAATATTATATTTAGCCGTCATCTTGAATTAGTACAACAGTTTTACTAGTTCATGTGTACCTATACCACAATTATTTTTGTCACGCAATTTGAAATCAGTCCATTAAGTAGTTTTTCAGGCTGAATCTTTAAATATTTTTTGTTTTGCCATATTAGATTTTTACCAAAATGTTACCAGGTCATTACCATATGACCCTTAAGGTTTATCCAAAATTTGAATTCAATCGCGTAAGTAGCTTTTAAGCTATGCCGCGAACTCACATACAGACAAACCGACAGACAGACCGACGGAATTGATAAAACATATTTTTTGGGATCTAGAGACTCTAAAACGTGAAGATATGTAAAACCTGAAAGGGCGATTTTTGCACGATTAAAAATATTGTGTTTAGCCGTTATTTTGTTCCCCCATCTTGAATTAGTACCACAGTTTTACTAGTTCATCTGTATACCACAATTATTTACGACACAATTTGACATCAGGCCGTTAAGTAGTTATCCAGGTTGAATTTTTTAATAAATTACTAAGCCGCCGTCTTGGATTCTGGAATTTTACCAGTGGATTCTCACATAACACTTGATTTTTTGTGCAAAATTTAAGATACATTGGATAAGTAGTTTTTTTAGTAATAACCAAAAGTTGAAGTCAATCGAGTAAGTAGATTTTTAGCTATGCCGCGAACAGACAGACCAACAAACTGATAGACAGACAGACAGACCGACGGAATAGAGAAAACATGTTTTTCGGTATCTAGGGACCCTGAAACGTAAAGATCTGAAAGAAATCTCGGAGGGTTTTTTACGAATACAATACTTCACTTTTACGAGGAAAATAAAAACAAAAAAAAAGTTTTAAATAAAACGATGCAGCAAAAATATATATGTCAGGGTGTCCCTGTGGACTCTGGGGGCATGTATTAGTCGTGTGCGTGATCTTAGGTGTCTAGTCCTACACACTTATTTTCGATCCTATTTTACCATTATCATAACCTTGCTGGCTGTTTTTGATTAACAAACGTCCGCTAATCCAATCCGACTAGTTACGGATATATATGCTACATACATTTATCTGTAAAAATCTCATTTAAAAAAAATAGCTATTTAAAAGTTAGGAATACTAAACTTTTTTTTGGACAGCTGCAAAAATATTTCTCTAAAATAAATTACGACATTAAAAAATACAAGAAACTGTGAAAACCGTATCTAAAAAATTTAAGCAGTTCAGAAGTCATGGGGAAAATAATTTTCTTTGACATGTAATTTTTTTTTAATTGCCTTAATAAAACGTACCTACCGTATTTGAAAATGATTGAAATTACAGGAAAAAATTTCAAATAAAGATGCCCCTAAAAGGAACTGTGAAGACCGTATATAACAATTTTAAGTAGTTCAGAAGTTACAGGAAAAAGACAATTTTGTTTGAGGGCTAAGACAAATTTTTTTCAAAATATACTCCCCTAAATGTTACACGAATTTTGAAAACCGTTTTTAAAAATTTTAAGCAGTTTAAAAGTTAAGGTTTTTTTCTGCAAACTTCATCTCGTATTTGCAACCGCTGTATATATTCCAAGACTCTTCCTAAACAGTTCATTTTGTGTATCTTTTTAAGTACTTTCCCGTGCCGTAACCAATTTTCCGACGAAACGCCTACTTTTTCATTTGAAAAAGAATCAGTTTTTCACAGAAATTTCTAATTTACTAGTACTTTTCAGACAGAAATCGAATAGTACCGACACACTGTACGTTTTATAAATTTAAAGAGTTTATATAAGTTAACAGACAATATACAGTATTAGATAAATGATAATTTATGTTCTTAAAGAAATGACAAATAGGCTAGATTTTTTCAGTACATGTTATTCTACACTTAATGACTTAATACTAAATATTAACATACATAATTAATATCATATTTCACTTTAACTATGATAAAATAAATTAAGGTATTTGCTTAAATGTGTCAGAGTTATTGTTCTGAAGTGGCACGTTTTAAAAAAATTAATAAAGCGGTGTTAAAATGAAACATAATAATTTTCCCCATCAATACGTATTTGTTTTAGTATCGGAACGAACACTACCGTACACCTTTTCATAAACTTTTGACAAAATGAAGTAAATATTACTTTAATATACCTACCGACTTTAGAAAAATTAAACATATAATAAGTATTTATTATGACATGGAACTTAGCAAATTACAACGAAATATGAAAATTATTTTGAATGTATGCACATAAACCATATTGAAATAAAGAAAGAAAATTGTAGAAACATGAAATTAAAAAATCGATCTTAATTTTTTTACTGCTCCGTACTTATCCTTTGTTCCTTTTCATTACGATTTTCGTCAATTGACAGCATGCTCTCAGGTAATAAGTCCATACAAAATTTAATAGTACAGTTCAAATATTGACTAAATCAGTAACGAAAATGAGAATTTCAAAAGTCGCTTACTTCTTCGGAAGAACTTATTCAAATTTACATCTACTAATCAAATAAAAACGGTTCATGTAAGGTCCCTACTCTCTTTACTATTAACCTTAACCTACAAGTATATTTGGTTACAAATGCATACCACATTAACTTTCATATGTCTGTAGATATCAAAAAAAGTTCTCAATACAAAACATTTTTCGAATTGTGCAAATTTTTATCTAGTGTTGTATACAAATATACAAGGTGTATAGCTTTTCTGATATCAATGAACTTTGGTTTCTTAAATATAATACTGTATATTATAAGCCCACGGAATGGGTTCCTTCTTGCCGATCACAAATAAATCGGTTTAATATATTTACCAATGAAGATAGTCGAGAAAGTTTAACGAAAATCCTGCTGTAAATCCTGTACCAAATGTGGTCCAGAAAAATTTTCGAACTGGTCTCTTAGAAACACTTCTCCTACAAGAAGTACAGTCAAATTAATGGCCCTATCTGTAATATTTTCCGAAATACGCTCTCCGAAAATTCGAAAAACTTTTCTGAAAAAAAAACACGACATCGCTACGTACCAACCGTAACAACAAACAGTCACGTTTTAGGTATAGAATTGTTAACGTTTGTCAGAACGAGAATTTTTTTCACAGCTGTCAAAATTGTCAGACTAAAAATTTTGAGCAGTTTAAAAGGTAAAAGAAAAAACTCGAACAGGCTTTTTGACAGGTCATAAAATATTTTTTTTGATTAAAACTTTAAAAGCTACATGGAACTGTAAAAATCATTTTTAAAAATTTTAAGAAATTCAAAAGATAAGGAAAACAAAAAAAACTTTTTTTGACAGCTATCAAAATATTTTAATTTAATAAATTGCGTCTGAGGAAGCTACATGGAACTATGAAAAACGGTTTTAATTATTTTATGTAGTTTAGAAATTGTGGGGAAAAACGTTTTTTTTACAACTCAGCATGTTTTTTTAAATAAATAACGTCTTTAAAAGTTACATGGAACTGTAAAAACCGTATTTAAATATTTCAGATAGTTTAAAAGTCACGGGAAAAACTTTTATTTTGACAGCTGTCAAAATATTTTTTTAAAACAACTGTGCCTTAAAAGTTAAATAAGAAATATTTAGGAAAAACTTACGAAAAAACAACCATTTTTTTGACAATTTCTTTTTTTTATTAAATTACATTATAAAAAAATAGAGAAAACTGTGAAAACCGTTTTTAAAAAGTTTAAAAGTCCTGGGGATTTTTTTTAAGAACTGTCAAAATATTTACACCACTAAAAGTTACATGTACCTGTGAAAACGAGAATTAAAAATTTTAAGCAGTTCAAAATCCACAAGGAGAATATCGCTTTTTTTAAGCTCTAAAAATATTAAAAACAAAAAAAAACGCAGTAGTTAAAATAGAGGAGCGTCTCCTCCTCCTCCTCTTCCTCTCTCTCATGTCCCTCATTCTTATCTTCCTCCCCTTTTATTCTCATTCGCATCATATTTTTAATTTTTTCTCTTTGTCCTCCCACATTTGATTTTGCATTCTTAAGTCTTATAAATAGGTGCATCAAGATCATTTTAGTATGCTGGGGCACATTTACTAAGCTGTGCTCGAGTTGCGTAAAAAGTTATTTTTGAATTTTTCCACCAATTGTGTATAAAACAAAAAGAAAAAATGTGTCAAGTAATAAGTGAATTATGTGTAATCGCGAAAAATTAGCTACATCTATCAGACAGTTAAAAGTTAAATATCTCAATTTCTTTGAAGTGATTTCGAAAGATGAATACACCAAGCTGTTTTATCCACTGAAACGAGATTATTTGGAAGCAATTGACTGTTGTGATGATTATTTAGAAGGAATTATAAGCCTTACTACGTTTTCAATACATTTGGGAAATCATACTTTGTAGGAGAATTAAGCCACCTATTAGAATTTATAGGAGAAGATTGCCAATTTATACCTGCTATTATTGCAACCCAAAAGAGGTTTCAATTATACAAAGATAAAAAACAGGTATCATCAAGAAAAGTTAATCCTATTCGCAAGAAACGTCCCCCCACATATTTAAGATATTATATTAAATAAATTAAATAGCTGAGTTGCTGATTGCAGTTAAATTATTAGAGGACAAATTTAGTAATCTTTCAAAAACCTATTTCTCATATTCTATGGCAAGTGGTCCGGAGTGGATAGATTTTTATTATAATCAATCTGCGGAATTCGTAACAACAAATACTTTGAAACATTAAATGTTTTTCAACTTATTCGAGATCTAAAAGATATTGGCTTTGGTTACTATTTAAAAGACTTGAAGCAATTTATTGACGAGGATACTATTCTTCAAGAAATTGAGAAGGAAGAATAAATTTAATAATATTCACAATGGAGCAAGTGGTTACTGAAATGTATGAAGAGTTTATTATATCTGCTGCATACTTCCAATATTTATCAATTGTAGGCGAAGAAGACGCAGAGGCACAAGATTTGTCAGCATACGTTAAGAATATAGATCGAATGGAACAATGTAAATTAGCTGCTAAATTTTGTAATGATTATTTAAAATATAAAAATGAGTATGAACTTTTAAATGAATTTAGAAAATTAGATTTAAGGTATCATATTAATTGTATTAAATCATGGTTAGTTAATGCAAAATAAAAATGTAATTAAGTTTTTTTATATTTTTATTCATTCATAAAACAATTGTCATATAAAAATAACACATTTGTCAAAGCACACATACAAGGTGATTTTGAATGATAGAAGCATTTTGGTTCCATTAGCTTTAGCGCTGGTTGTTCATCTATTTCAATCACAGGCTTTTTAGAATATTTCTCTATAAAATCCTTTTTTTCGGTTCCTTTTACAAAAACAAAATCTGCTTTCTTCGTAAGTGTTTCAATTATTTTTGGGAAATGATGTAATGGAGTAAATCCATTATTCCAATGTATACAATGATGATTTTTCATTAGCCATACCGCCTGCTTGTGACAATCAGGTGAAAGAAACTCCATTGGAAAAGGCTTTTTAAAAATGTAATGAGTCATTTCATAACCATCAAAAGCTGCAAGCTCTTTTGGTATAAATTTATTTTTTTCATCCTTGAATCCTTGAATATCCATAACCAATCTCATATTTTCAAAGCAGCAAATTTTTTAATGAGAATTTTTTTAATTGAATAATTTGCAATTTCTTCTTTCAGTCGATTAATTTTAAAAATAAATTTTTCAATTTGTTGTTGTAGTTTTGATGTCATGACTAAAACTAAAAGCTTTTGAAAATGCCTTTAAATTAAATCGAAGTATGAAAAGAGTGGGGATAAAGTTTATAATTGTTTCACAATTTTAGTAAGAGGGTTGTAGCTAAATAATTTGTCATGTAAAATAAGACAATAAGCAGAAGTATCTTTTTTAATTGTATTGTGTGTCTCAAATTCAATTCTCATTACTACGGATCCCGTTTGAATTGTTTCTTTTCGATGGGAGCAATCAATATGTGTAATAGGACTAATGTTTTTGAATTGTTCAGGATTAAAAATGGGTTCATTTGGAACACCATAGTAAGACTGTCTAAAGTTGGCAAACATTTCATATAAAGCAGAAAATTTGTTTTCTTCGAAATTTAAGTACAAATCGTGATAAGGATATCTTTCAGAATTTAAAAATACTCTAATATTTGACAAGTTAATATTGTCAAATTTACTCATATCTTTAGCAATTTTCCCTTTTCTGTTTTCTTGAAAGCCAATCACAACATGACGAGGAGCTTCTAGTTTACTACTTGTTTTTACCGGCCATGTGTGACGGGTTGTTTCGGTTAGAGAAGAATATTCAACAAGTTCCCAACTCCTAAATCCTATCAATATATCTTTATTTGATTCTAATATTTTTGATAGAGCAAGTTGTTGTGGCATATCAACTAGATTGTGAGGAACTTTCCAATAAATTTTATCGAAAGTAACCAATGGAGTGTCAGGAGCACTAACGGGGTGTGCCGGATCTTCTTTGAAGATAACACCATCTAAATCATCAGTTGATCTAATAAGAACTAATTCTTGTTTCATATTCATAATAATTTTTCTGTAATCCTCAAAAAATCCTAAAAGCATTTTTAGTGGTATGGATACGGAGAATTTTCCATCATCAACTAAAATTTTATCATCTTCTTTTCGATGTGGAAACCAACCTGCATTTTCCAGTTTTAAACTTTCGTTGGTATTGTGGGAAAGGTAGCTTTTTAAGGTTGATGCTAATCCAACATTTCTTATTGAATCTATAGTAATTCCGTTTAGTTCATAGCGGATTTCTCTGAACAAAAAGGCTATACCATTGTTAATAAATAGCAATTCTTTCTTATATTTATCTTCTGTATTAGTTAATTTTCCTTCGATATAAAGTAAACTATCTGATGGTACAGTGTAAGCATCGAGTTCTTGAATTGGGATCCTTATTTCATCATTGTAATTGAATTTTGAAGAAATATATGGTTGATATGTGTGAAGCTCTGAACTAACGATGGAATTGTCTACATAAAGCTTTTCGTTTACGTTTAATATGTTCATTATTTTAAAACAGTGAAACCCAAAGATGTTAGAAATATACGATTATCTCGTCTTAACTTGTTGGTGTTGGATTTGATACTGAACTGTTGTTTAGTCTTTTTCTTTTTATAAGTTTTTACTTTGTTGATAGTGGTAGGTGCAAGTCTCATTCCAAGGGCTCTATTATATCTAACAACCATTTTATATGTCACTAGCTTGTAAATGTAACCTTAATGTTATAGTTTCTCCTCTAAAACTGATAAGTTCTTCGTCTTGATCAACTATTTTAACGGTTATATTGTTAATTGCTTTGACGCTAACTGGAAAATACAAAATGGGCAAAGGAGATTCCACTATTTTATAGCCTGGAGCTACAGTTGGATAAAACTGGTGAATAATATGAACAGGTTTACCATTACTGTAAGAACCGACACAAATATTACAATCAATACAAATAGCATTCACCTTAGTTATTTTTGCAACATTATCTGATTCTTCCTCTTTCATAGCTTTTAGTATCCTGCTATTAAAACCCAACATTTTTCCTATCGAATCTTCCTTGGTAAAATCAATTTTTCTACTACACATTAAAAAAGTTTTTAGAGTGTTAACATTTGCTTTTAAAAGAAAAAAATTTTTTTCATTCGGAAATAAATCTTCTATACTTTCTCTTATGTATGTTTCTATATCTGTAATGTCATAAGTTCCGTCGGGAATAACAATTACTTTATTATCTATATAAAATTTATTATATCCTTCTTTTATATTGGGAATAGTCATAAACGTTTTGAAAATCAGCTAAACCCAGGTAATATTGTTTTCCATCCTCTAAATATATGGGCGGATTAAAATCAGCAGACAAAACAGAACTGTTTCCTGATATGGCAATTGTGGTGGACATTGCAGTTTATTTATGAATGAGATATTACAACAAATAATAAGTTTATATATTTTTTTGCAAAAATTTTAGGGATAGTTGACCACATTTATATGAATTAAATTTTTGTTTGTTTTCATAAGTATAAAATACATCCACTTTGCCATTCGAATTAAAATATTTGAGAAGTTCAAAAGGTGGTTTTAAATTTCCATAACTATCAAAATATATTACATTTTTGTTATTTTTAATATAAGCAGTCCAATGAGATCCTTTATTTTGTTTTTTATCCAAATTTACAATACCACACTCTTTCAGATTAATGTTTTTTGGAAGTTCATCGATCATAAAAACATCTCTAAAGCCAGTTATTTTTAACAGCTTTACATATTTAATAATATCATTGTTCGTAAGTGCTCTTTTTGGAAAACTTATTTTGAGTTTTTTTTTTGTCTGATTGCTTTCATTTTGACTGATCCTCCTTTATAAGGTCTAATAAATAGTCCTTTTCCTTTATATGGTCTAATATATAATTCTTTGCCTTCTTTAGAAGCATTTTCCATCGCAATATTATGCCTATGTATTTCTTCCAGCTGCTGTTTAGCTGCTTTAGCATCATTTACTGCCTTAGCAATTCCTGCCGCGCCTCCACCTAGTGCACCCAGGGCGCCAAGAATGGGAAACAAAAGAGGTAGAAATCCTCCAACTTTTTTGGGTGTTCGAATGATACGTTTTTTTCTCGATTTAAGTTTACCCCCTTTTTTATCTTTAAATCCCAAACCGAACTTTCTTTTACCCTTGATTATTCCTGCAACACTTAGAGCTGCAATTTTTTCACCAATGGAAGAATCCTTAGCTTTTACCCTATCCCAGGCTTTTTTTTTTCTAATATTTGGTCAGATATGTGTCTTCTTGATAAATCTTCAGTCTGAGAGTATGATATATCGTGTTCTTTACAAGCGGAATCCAATGGATTTATACCAACGTCACCTCTAGTTAATCTTTTCTCCAAGTTGGTGCCTGGACCACAATAAGTAGTTTATTAATTAATTTATTTACTAAACCAGAGCCTTTTCTATTACATCTTTTGATAGTTTTTTTCAATTTATGCCGACCCAGAGTCATTGAAGTTCTTTTTATACTATTGACATTTTTCTGGTATAAATACTTTTACAGCTAAAAATATGTACTAGTGTAATTAAGAATGAGGATTGAAAAACAAAAATTCTCTTTACCAGTAAATAATCATGACGAAAAAATTTTAAGTAAACAGTTGAGTTTGGTTCAAAAAGAGGACTCATAGTTGGTTGCAGTGGTAGCGATAAAACCAACGTTATGCTTACACTGCTCGAGCATCCTAATGGAATTAGGTTTGAAAATGTCTATGTTTATTCAAAGTCATTAGATCAACCAAAATATGAATATTTAAGAAAGTTGTTAAAGCCTATGAAAGAAATTGGATACTTTAAATACGATAGCGATGAGAACATTATTTCACCTCATGAGATAAAGCCAAATTCCGTTATCATTTTTGACGATATTCCTTGTCATAATCAATCTATTATTAGGGACTATTTCACGCATGGAAGGCATAGAAACACTGATTGTTTTTTTTATTTTTCAAGGATATTCCTCAATCCTTAAACGTCTAATTCGAGAAAATTCCAACTAATTAATTTTATTTAAACAGGACTGTTTGAGTTTAAAACATATATATAACGACCACTGTATATTGGATATGACATTTGATCAGTTTAAAAATATTTGTGCTAACTGTTGGATGGATTCATATGGCTTTCTTGTAATTGACAAAGATTGTGAAGTAAATCACGGCAGATACAGGAGTAAATTCGATTCCTTTATATATTTATAAAAGTGAAAATTTTGCAGTTTTATTTCATTTAAAACTTGTACAGCATGGAGAAACGTTTAGCTAGAGAATTAATAAAATCGAGACAAGCCGTGAAGCAGAAATATCGAAGCTTGAAATTAGCTACTTCTACCGCTCAGTCTGAATTAGAACAAACTTATAGACCAATAACACAACCTCTTAAACAGCTAATTTTAAATATTGGTAAATCCGAACCATTCGATTTAAAAGAAGAAAGAGTTTCAAAGTATGAAGAATTCAAAACACCTACAAAGCTTTATAAAACATCAACTCCGACGAAAACTATTTAGAAAACAGGAAAAACTCCGTTACTCCCCACCAACCTTTTTAGATGACAGTAGTATCACTCTCTTCTGTAGTACAACCATTGACATCAACTGTTATAGCGGAAACTTCAGATCCTTCTAGTGACACAACAACAAATTTAAACTTGTCAGACATATTGGAACAAACTAGAAAAACAATTCAAACCTATGTTGGTACACCATCATATAAAGATTACTTAGCAGATTTTCATGAATTACCCAGATCATATATTGATGAGGGTGTGAAAGATACACAACATAAATTTGACCATTATTATGGAATAGTTCATGACCTCGAAACAGATAAGTTTCTTTTGGTTTAACACAGATACCGGTAGAAATTATGGGAAAAGACATTAAAGTGGGAGGAATAACGTACACAGACACGCCAGGTTTATACGAATCGCTTTTCAAAAAAGAACCGAAAGGTTATAAGAAGGAAGATTTAGATAATTACATGAACATTCTAGCTAAAACAAATGTATATCGTAGGAATTTTGAGTCAAATGAACAAGTTCAAGGAAATACATCACACAAATATGTTACAATAATAGGACCATATTTACAAAGAAAGAGGATTACAAAGACAAAAACCTTGCAAAGATTAGTTACAGCATTTAACAAACCAAAACCTCCGTTTAGAACAACTAGAGCCAAAACAACAGGAAAGGGATTAATTTTGAAAACAAATAGATCAAATACAGCCTATGTATACTGGAATAATGTAAACGAAATTGTTGATAGGCTACGTTTATTAATTTCATCAAGTGATGCGGGAAATAATGCTCATAGTAACGAAATTATCTCTATTATTGAAGAATTAAGAGAAGATAAAGTTATACTATAAAAACAGCTATTAAATATACAGTTGATAAATTTGGACGCCATATTTCAAAACGTCAATCAATAAATTCTGCTTCTTTGGAAAATACAATTTATTCAAATATTGAAAGTAAAATTCTCAACAATTTTAAGTTAGATTTTATTAAACAAAATCAAGAGGGAATAAGTAACATTAATAATTTAAAAAGGAGATTAAGTGAAAATGAAACAAATAATGAAATCTTTGCTAAAAAGCTTAAGGTTTTTGATGAAAATTTTTTAAAGTATGAAAACCAAATTAAAGTATGTTATACCTCAATTGAAAACGTTAATAAACAGTTGCTAACGCTAAATCAAATAAGTAAAGATTTGCAATTTTTAAATGAACATGTTAAAAAGGAAGACAAAAAATTAAGTGATGATATCGACAAAATTAATAAAATAATGGAAACAAATATAAGAGAAGTAATAATTGAAAAACACAAGGAAAAGATTAATTAAGAACTTTTATAAAAAGTTAGATGATGAAAAAAAAAGAAATCAAAATAGTATTCTTAACAGTAGAACAATTGACCAACTCTCTTTGGAAGAAAAACAACAATATATTTCCTTTGGAAAGATAATGTCTAGTGTAATTAAGAAATTAGAACAAGAATTAAATAAAACAGAGGAGGAATTCAAAAATAGTGATAGTAGATCAACTACTTTCTTAACTGGAGAGATGAAAAACTCCTTTAATGCTTTAGAAAGGGAGATTACTAAAATTAGTAAAGTTTTAAATGAAAAACGTTATACAATACAAATTGATAAATGGAATGAATGGGAAAAAAACATATAAAAGTTATATTTCGAATTATTACAAAACATAGAAATTGAACTTCCTTTAAATTGAATAAACAAGTTTGTTGTCATGTCAACCGTTAAACAAAAAGTCGTTAATGAATTACATAAACCTGCTAGAAAAAACTACAAGCGCAGAAGGGTGGTGGTGAAAGGGTTAAATGATCTTTTTCAAGCTGATTTAGTTGAAATGTTACCCTATGCCAAATTTAATAAGGGATTTAAATATATCTTGATTACCATAAATGTATTTTCCAAGTACGTTTGGGCCGAACCGGTAAAATCTAAATCTGGAAATGAAAAAAATATTAATCAGTGCAAAAACTCCACCAAAAAACTTGCAAACGGACAGAGGGAGAGAGTTTTTCAATGTAAATTTTCAAAATTTGATGCAACAATTTCGAATTAACCAATATAGCTCGTTTTCCAATTTGAAAGCGAGTATAGTAGAAAGAGTGAACAGGACTTTAAAGAATAATATGTGGAAAATATTTAGCATTCAAGGAAATTACAAATGGTTTAATATATTAGCGGGTATTGTAAAAGAATATAACAATACAAAACATTCTTCAATAGGAATGAAGCCAAAACAAGTAAATAAAACAAATGAAAAGAGAATCTTGAAATCTGCATTTACTCATGCTAAAACGTTAGATATAAAATCTCCAAAGTTTAAAGTGGGTGATCACGTACGCATAAGCAAGCATCGAGAGGCATTTTCGAAAGGTTACACACCAAATTGGTCAAATGAGATATTCCACATTAAAGAAGTTAAGATGACAAACCCCTGGACTTATTTAATTCAAGACGAAGATAATCAGGACATTCTGGGTGGTTTTTATGAGCAAGAATTACTAAAAGTAAAGCATACCGATGTGTATCTTATTGAGAAGATTTTGAGAAGGAAAGGAAACAAAGTTTATGTGAAATGGTCAGGGCTTGATAAAAAATATAATACATGGATTGATAAAAAAAATATTGTTTAATTAAATTGAAATTAAATTTTAGTTAAATTTGTTTTATTTCTGTTCCTCACTTTATGCTTTAGCTGATACAAATTACAATGTCTGAAAAGTACCTACTCTTATGTGCTAATTAATTTCAAATAAAATTCACATTTGAGAAATTAAAATTTTATTAAGTAAAACATCAAATACAATTTTTATTAAAGCGTGTCAAATATATTTTATTTCTATGTTCCTCAGATAATATCGAATCTAGAATAAGTTTACAATCATTTATTCTTTTTTCAAAACGGAGTCTATCTAAGTACCACATCTGAAAGTTACTCATACGGGCTTGTCTGTAAGCAAAGCTCCACTTCACTAACACATGCACCTTATTGTTCCCTTCTAGAAAATATATTGTTTTCTTCGTAATATTTTCTTTTTGATCCATTTTCATTGTTTTCTTCTTATTCCATTTTGCTTCAATTTGTTTTCCATTTCTTCAGGATATAAAACAAGTAATTCCATCATAGTGGAAACATTTTCACTGTTAGGATTTTGTGTTGGACTTATTATATTATAAACATGCGTACACAAGTCGCCACAATCAGCTGAAATATTATTTTGAAATATTTTGAAATATGTATTGAATTCTTACCTTTTAATTATAGATAATCTATAATCAATAATTTCCTTCAATCGCCACAAATTATCCAAAGACTCTTGTCCTAAGTATATGAAGTGTGGGCCTTTTGTAATTTGCAGAACAGGGATATCATTTATTTTCTGGACCTGCAGATGAATGTTGTTTATCTTCACACTGGTTTGATCAACTTGAGGAAAGTAGAAATTGTTTACAATAATTCCTTGATGAACACAAATGTCTTTCCAATTTTCTTCGGTTAGTGCGATTAAAAATCCAGTTTTTTCACCAATTACAATTTTTGGAGAAAAATCATTTAAACTAATGCCAACAAGAACAAATTTTGACAAAGAATTATTTAAAAAATAAATTTTTAAATTAAGAAGCGTTTCTAAAGGCTTATGAACTACGGCGTTGTTCATAATGACTAAACCAGACTGAAACATATTGCGTTATTCTTGTACTTAGATATTCTCATCCCCACTTTCTTTAAAGTTTCGATTAAAATGGATTAATGAAAAAATAGATTTCCAGTTTGAAATTTGTAATAAAGATAAATAATTAAAATGGTAATGTATAAAAATAATGCAAAGTTTAATATAACGCTAATGATGAAAAAGTAATAATTTTTGAATCCATCATAATAATTGATATGGTTGGGGGTTATAATTTGTAACTGATTTTTTTAAACTCTAACCTTTCGATCCAATTTGTATCAAAAATAGATCGATTTGGATAATGATACAAAATTTAAAAAAATTTACTAGCATTTTCATCTGCATTTATTCGTTCCATCCAACTAATTATACTATTGTTAATAAAATCCAATTTTCATAAATTTATAATATTTACTTAAGAGTGACGTCTGTTTTATTAGAAAAACATATTTTACACTGTGTTACGCCAGGGGGATGATGAACATAAAAAACATTTTGGAAAATAAAATAAAGAAGAATGAATTGCGATCTACTGTTAGTCATTGAAACAAATTAATAATTATATTCCAAATTTATTAAGATTAAGCAGATACTTTCTCCACGAAAGCAAAAGCAGTTGTAAAAAAATAACAATAAAATACTTAATTTAAAGATATGTAAAAGTTCATAAATAAGGATATTAATAATACTATATAAAATGTGTAGCTTGAAGACTTATTTTGAATGGTTACAATTATTCGATTCCTATTTTTCCATAAACAGTTATTTAAATCACAATACCTAGCTAATTTCTTATGCTCCACAATAGGATCATCATAACTTAACCAATCAAAAATGTCAATACCACAATAAAAACATTTACAAATATCATTGATTGAAATATAGTAAAAGCCAGCTCCAGCCAACACTTCTGGCCTCAATTTTCCTTTCCATTTCTTAAAAGTGGAAAGTCGTTTTTCATATGTTTTAAAACAACTGTTATCAATTTTTTTGTCAAAAGTTTCTAAGCACATTTTGTGAAAGGCTTATGAAGACTAACTTTGGTTTCAAAAACAACAAATTTAAATATCTTATAATATCTACATAAATATATCTAAATCTTCATGTTCTGCATTCCATTGATACAAAGCAATATCTTGGTGTCCTCAAGCTAATGTATTAAAACTATAGGGAATTTTATACCGCTTATCATCTTCAGAACTCAAAACCAATTTATTAATTAATTCGGTGAAAAATGTGTGTTGTCTAGATCGAAAAACATACATTGAACAAAAGGTTTTAGAATGATTTTCAACAACATCTTTATAATAATAAAATCCAACTGCTTTTTAATGGCACTTTTCTTAACACCTTTTGCTTTTTTTGTTAAACTATTTTCCGTTTTAATACAATATGCTTTTGCTCCAGTACCAAAGAAAGCAGTAATGGGTTCACCAGCATTTCATCATTTTCCTATAACTAACTTTGTAATAGGCATTTCATGAATATTACCAAATTCATAATTAGATGTATCAAATTTGTGAATATTTTTTATCATATCAGAATAAATATTTGGAGTTGTGACTTCTAAAATGAACGAATCGGTATCGGTGTATAAAAGTGAAATATTTTCCTGACAAAGAGGTTTTAAAAAATTATAAAAGAAATCATACATGACAGTTTTAGATATATCTAATTTTGAGAAGCCTACATTTATTGGTTTATTGTAAGTAACTTGAATCTTTTGCATTTGAATAGCTACCAAGTTTTCAGAAAATATTGTTAAGTCCTTGAAATATGGTTTTGCAATTAAATTCTCAGCACCATCTTTTCTTCTATTTTTTTCCCACTCTGTAACAAGTCTTACGTCAATTCTCCTATCGACATTTTCCATAGTCTTGCCATAAATACTATTATTTGCCAACTTGTAAGTATTACGATCAAATTCATTCTTTGAATCATTTCTTAATCTTGAATTCAAGTCTATATATTTTTTCAACCAATCAGATTGAGAAAACTGTAAAACTCTATGAACTTTAGTCAACTTGAGTCCATGTTCCAAACATTGTTTTAATAACTGATAGTGAATAACATATTTTGATTTATCATTTAAATTGGGTATTAATTTTATGCATTTAGAATTTGGCGGTTTAAAGTTATCAAGACAAAACGGAAAATCGTTATGATAGGGATGTAGACTTGTAGGATATACTAAATCAACTTCTAAAACATATCCCTTATTAGATTTTTTAGAAATATTCATAATATTTAAATCGTTGATTTCTTTATGTGTTAACCAAACAAAATCTCCCGTTGGAATGTGCTGTGACATTGCATAACCATACAAATTTGTTGCATCATAATAAATTATGTATTTAGTTGGCTTTAAAGGATCAAAATTTAAAAGAAATGGATTATTAGCTTCAGATTTTCTTCAAATGCAAGAGCTCACACCACCGCGAACGCTTTTTTTTGAAAAAGTGTATCATATCTGGATCTGTTAACAATTCTATTCCAGTATAACGCAAACACGCCTCCCAGCATAAACCTGGAAAAGTGTAAAAATGATCTGGATCGAGCTTATATGTGGATAAACAAGTGCTTCTAAAATTTTCAAAAATATCTGCCAAAAGTAAAGTATCGGAGAGTAAGTAAAGGTCGGAGTATTGACCAAGAGATTCACATTTAAACAATTGCCAAACCTTTACAGCTCTTTGATATTCTGCATCACTGATGTGCTCATCCGTTAAAGTATTATAAAATTGCTCTTTCTGGGGTAAAGTTGTTTCTTCTAATTTTAAATAATCATCAATATAATTGTAAGGAAAAACACCTTTTTGGCGAATAAGTTTAAATTTTTCTTTATCATTGAAATTTTTTTTTATTTCTTTAAATTTTTTATCTTTTAAGCTTTCAGAGAGTTTTGATAAAGAATGGGATAGAAATTTAAAAGAATCAATGAACCTTAACGATATATTTTTTTCTTAGCCTTTTTGTCTTTTTATCAAAATAGTTATCCACATGAATAAGCTTTTCAAAGGAAATATATTTTTCCTTGTTTTGTGCGATAACTGTTAGTTGTTCTTTGTTTAAGCATAATTTTTTAAGAAATAGATGAGAATCATAATTACGCAAATTATGCAATATAACTGGAATAAAGTTAGGTATTCTGTAATTTATGTTGCAGAGTGAATGAGTTGGACCTCTATAAAGACCAGTTATATGGCAATGATCTGCAACCCTGTCATTTAAAAGAGGTTTATTACAAATATGACAAACTGTTTCATAGTTATGACAAATTTTGTCCAGTTCGTTCAAAGGAATCATCTTTTTAGGAACCTTTAAAAATTTATTGTATATGTTATACACGTCTCTTTCTAAAGAATTTATAAATAATGTATCACAATTTTGACCTCTATATCTTTCAAATTTAGAATAATTATCGTCGAAGGAACATTTAATGTAACAGGCAAATGAATGTGGAATATGTTCATATTGTTTTAAGGTGTATGAAGTATTAGGATTTTTGTCAACATTGTCATTATTTAAAGGCTTTAAAATGCATTCAAAATCTGCATACACCACGAAAAAAACTTTCATTTGTTTATGATATATTTACAAATTTCAAAATATTATCATATGAATAGTTTCCAAATGATGTTTAGACATTTGTGTAGAAACTAATTTTGATAAATCTTTAATATAGCAATAATGAAAAGTTTTTTCATCGTCATCACTTATTAACAATAAATTGACATGTTGATTTTTTTTATTCGATGAATAATAAAGTGGACCAATTACTTCATACCCCTTTTTAGGATTTATAATTTCTAATCCATATACATTAATAGAAATGTTATTTTTTTCTTCAAAAATCTTAATGTTCTTTAGCAACATTGGAAATTCTATACCTGACATATCCAAAACAGAAGAGTAGTGTGGGTAGGATGAAGTTTCAAAATCTAATCCGCTTGGTTGGTGAAGAGCAGACACAACTGCCCAGGCGAAGCAAAAGTTGTCATCATTCCTAATGTTGATCACAGCTTGACGTCTCTTGATCTCTTGAGGAAGTTCGTTAAAAGATGAGGCTCTCAGCGGATTGTGCTTGTTAACATTAATTTTCAAATGAAGTAAATTCATCAAAGCCCATCCTGCAACGTAAAAATTAAAAAATTACTTTTTTTGTTGCTGTTGTAAAATAGAAAGTAAATTCTTTACCTGAATGTCTTTCAGCAAATTCGTCAGCTTTCTGGTCAATAATGGTGCAGATTTGCTCTAAAAGTTCTTTTGTCTGATCGCCCTGGCAAATGACTTGGAACGGCGCATTAAAAGATTTGACATCATAGCTGTCGCTGCTGGGGTTAAAATAGAAACCGAACAGTTCCATATTTAGCTTGATACATTTATGTTTTTGCAGTTCTTGATCTATTAGATGTACAATTTTGTATTCCAAATATTGAAAATATTCTTTCACATTTATGAAGTTTTGGGGTGAGGAAATCCTATAAGATATTATTCGTTCCCTGAATGCCGACTTGATAATTTCAACACCTTCCTCCAAGCCTATTTTGGAATTGTTCTTGTGCACGAAGATGTCCACCCCATAGACTTTGGTTTATATTTTTCTTGCATTCTTTACAATATTTGTATAATCTATAAATTAAGAAAAAATATTTTACAAAATAAAACATGAAAAATAAAATGTTCTTACCTTTAATAAGCTTTGGTTGTTTCAACCAACTAGTGAGTGTTGTGGAATTTCCGCAAACATGTTTTTTAATATGTCGCAATAAATTATCCTTTTTAGTGAAGACTTTATTACATGTTACACACTTATGCATTTTATGAAGTTTTCTAGATAATAATAATAAAATTAATATTGTGCATTTTTATTTGGATATAGTCAAATTTTGAAAAAAGCAATTGCATTTTTGAAGTTTTCTGGATAATAATAATAAAATTAATATTGTGCATTTTTATTTAGTTATAGTCAAATTTTGAAAAAAGCAATAGAAATTAATTGACTTTATGAATCCATTTCTTCAAATGAGTCAACTAATTTGTCAAAGGCCTGTTTAACATAATTCACCGTACTTGCGTCTTCCTGTTTAATTGTGATCAAATCAGTTAAGAAGAGGAGGAGGAAGAAAAGGAGGAGGAAGATGATCAGGAAATTGACGAAGGAGTGGACATGGATGGACAACTGCTAAATTTAGGAACCGAGGCTGACGTAAAAGTAAGCAAGTTTAGGGCTAGTGAATTATTTAATAATTTTGAAGAAAAAGATGTATGTGTTATACAAAGCTACACTAAAATTAAAAGTCGAAGACTAGGAACATTTGCTATTTGCCTTCCTTGTAGTGCAATTCACATGAGATATTTACGGAGAGGGGAGTCCGATCATGTGAGCTGCCACTACAAAAGAGCTTATGTTGTTAGTGCTTCTGATTTACATTGTGCTATTTGTAGGATACATCTTTTTCTACTAATTCCTGAACATGCTTGCTTTTACTGCAATAAAAATTAAAAAAAAGAGATAGAAGATTATGTCGTTAAATATTAATATTAAACATAGTTTGTAAAGGTGATTATTTAAACAATATTAATTTTAAATATAGGTTACAAACGTAATGGGTAGATAATGTCAAAAATATTAATTTTAAACATAAATTGTAAAGATAATAAGTAGAATACGTCAACAATATTAATTTTAAAAAATGTCAACTGTTACTATAAGCGGTTATATATTTTCAGTGCTATATGCTATATATAATACTTCTTTTTATTCTAACATCTGACCCTGTATTTTTTTTTATTGCAACAAGAACGAAAAATGAAATAGCTAATCATATGTAAAAATAATGTGTAGATTATGTAAACTGCCACTATACTTGATGCAAATTATATTAATATTATTAGTATAATTAAAAAATAATATCTTTTAATTTCCACTGTTTATTTTAAAAATGTTAAACCATAACAATTGTTTTGTTATGTAATGTGAAAATTAGTATGTATTAAAAAACTTCTTAGAACATTGTTGTTTTAATATAGGAAAAGGAAAAAAAATATATTAATATATTATTATTAGTATAATAAAAAAATAATAACTTTTAATTTCCACTGTTTATTTTAAAATGTCAAACCATAACAAATTAGTATGTATTAAAAGACTTAAAGAATATTGTCGTTTCAATATAGGAAGAGGAAAAGGAAAAACTGTGTGTCAATTATTATATATATATATATATATATATATATATATATATATATATATATTACATTTACTTTTTACAAATTTATTTGACCAGAGTTTTCACAAACACAAATTATGAAAAATATTATCCTCTTTTTAAAACTACAACAAAATGATGTCTAATTACATCTTTGAAGATTTGTACCAAATAGTAATATCTAGTGCGACATACAGGACAATTGTTTACCATTATAGAACAACAATTTTCATCATTCCATCTTAAAATACATTTTAAACAAAAAATGTGGGAACATGTATTTGGTCTACGTGAATCATAAAATTCGGTTATTTCAAAACAAATAGCACAAAACACTTTTTTCTCTTCACTCAGTTTTGTTCAAGTTTTTTAAAACAATCCCATTTTCTTCTTCTCGAACTAATGGTATAGTTTCTTCTCGAACTCCTGGTATAATTTCTTCGAGGCTAATTGTCTGAAGCGGAATGGATCGATTTCTTTCTCCAACTGATTCACTCATTTTAATTTTAATATTCTTAATAGATTTATTCAACAGATTTTTTTCTTTTAACAGGCACTCGTAGCTTAGCATACTAAAATGATCTTGATGCACCTATTTATAAGACTTAAGAATGCAAAATCAAATGTGGGAGGACAAAGAGAAAAAATTAAAAATATGAAGCGAATGAGAATAAAAGGGGAGGAGGAGGAGGCGCTCCCCTATTTTAACTACTAAACGCCATTAATAGTTATTTAAATCTGTGAAAATCGTATATAAAAATTCTAAGGAGTCACTAGGTAAATTTATTTTTTAATAGCTACTAAAATATTTTTTGTAATAAATTACACCTGTAAAAGTTACAATTATCCTATCTATTATAGAAAACTCCAATTAAACCCTTTAAAAGGTTTAGGTAAAAAGAAAAATTAAAAAAGTCATGGCTACAAAAACTAAATTTTCTAAATTTATTATCCAAATCTCGTCAATCCATATTCCATACCGAAATATAACTAGGGAAAAAATTACAGGTTTTAAACTAGAATTTCTAAAGAAAGAAAATGTCCTACTGCCCCTATATAACAATATATGCTATACTTCTGTACGGAAAACTTGTGACGGGGACAAAAATTCAATCAGTCAATCAAACCCTACCTATTACCTATAACTTATAATGCCAATGTTTAAATCTTAAAAAATACCAAAAAATACTTTAATTGATGTCTTGTACCGAAAAGTTTCATTAAGAAAAAAAAACACAATTTCAAAAAAATGTCCTACCTACTTACTCTGTATAAAATAATAATAAACTTTACTACTTTTGCGAACAGTATAATACTGAACTTAATTACATTTCCTATGCTAAACATATACCAGCATAAAAAAAAATAGAAACTCTATGCCCGTATCCTAGAAAACCTCACAAAATTTATAAGCATACCGGACTACATACCAAAAAAATGCATCTATCCCGTATCCAATTAGATGCAAGTATTTTGGTGCTCTATCTGATCCTAAAACGATAATCGAATAGCACGTTTATTAAACGAATATCGATGTAATGCACGCAATCGAGAATGACAGCTAATTTTCTGAGAGATATTTTACAAAATTGGAGAAAGTATTATCGTTTAAATTGTAGCTACCTACTTAAATACATTGAAATCGTATACTGCCGATTTTAAAAATACCCAAGAATACTTTTTGGGTCCCTAAAATTAAATAATTTGTACTTAAATATTTATTCAATTACAATTCTGACAGAGACAAAAGTCAAGGATGAATGGATATTTTGAAATTTTTGATCATCTCAGAGAAACCTAGAAATTGTGCCCAAAAGCGTGCATTTTTTCTTTTAAATCGAATTTTCACCTATTTCCCCAGTAGCTAGAAGGAAATACTATAGAGGTTTTTGTAGCCAATCCTTTTTGTATCCTTTTCTCAGGAAATAATTCCGATTACTGTTTACAGTGAGCCTCACAGTGAGGTTAAATTTGGACTTTAAAGTTTCAACTTTGAAAAATCGCAGTAGTTTAACCGTGTACACTAAAATTTTGAAATTTGGTCACAGTCTACCTACGAGTATACTACATACTCAGAATCCTTTACAGATATTCTATTTTGTGTATATTTTTGAGCACTTTCCGCTGCCGTAATCAGTTTTCCGACAGGACGCTTGCTTTTTTCTATAAAAAACGAAATGTACCAAAAAAAATTTTTTTTCGAAAAATTTCAGTTTTTTTCAAAAATTTTAACTATCCGGTCGTTTTTCCGACAGAGATGCATTCAGGTTTTCGTTCTCCTCTATATTTCCAATGAAAAATGTCTCTTGCAAAATTTCGCTAGGACGCACCCAGTTCGAGCAATAAGCGCCCCAAAAAAAAACCCTTTTTTCGAACGAAAAAAAATCGTAAAATCACGAAACGGGTTCCAAGCTTAACCAAAAACAATAGGGTTCTATAGGACCCGAAGAGCCATCGTTCTAGAAAGTTTCGACAAAAAAAAATAAAAAATTGCGACCTGAACCGTATTACAACGAAGTTGACTTTTTTGGTCAACTTTGCGGTACCACATTTCCGGTACCTAATGTGGTACAGAAAAATCTGAAAACGAGTCGTGTAGATCTACGTCTCCTCTAAAAACACATGTCAAATTCATCGCCCTATCTCTAATAGTTTCCGAAATATACCCACCGGAAGGTCGAAAAACACGGTTTTCTGAAATGACACGACCCACACTAGGTTTTCGTCCCCGAGTGTGAGAGCCATAGTAACAAAGGGGCTTCGCGGCCGTTTGTTAACAAGTAATATGTAAGGTTTTCTCTGTAGATTCTGGGTGCGTGTAGTAGTCGTGTGCGTGACCTTAGGTATCTAGTCCTACACACTTATTTTCGATCCTATTTTACTATTATCATAACCTTGACGGCTATTTTTAATTAACAAACGTCCGCTAGTCCGATACATCCGGTTACGGATATATATATATATATATATATATATATATATATATATATATATATATATGCTATACATTTATCTGTTAGTATCTGAATACAAGGTGTTTTTTGGACAGCTGCAAAAATATTTCTCTAAAATAAATTACGACATTAAAAGTTACAGGAAACTGTGAAAACCGTATCTAAAAATTTTAAACAGTTCAAAAGTTATGGGGAAAATAATATTTTTTGACAAATGTCGAATTTACTTTTTATTAAATTGCATTATAAAAAATTGGAATAAAACTGTGAAAACCGTATATAAAAGTCACTAGGTAAACCCATTTTTCAATAGCTGTTAAAATATTTTTTGTAATAAATTACACCCGTAAAAGTTATCTATTATATAAAAAACTTCACAAAATATATGAACATACCGGACTATATACTAAAAAATGCATCTATCCCGTATCCAACTAGATGCAAGTATTGTGATGCTCTAATTGATCCCAAAACGATAATCGAATAGCACGTTTATTAAACGAATATTGATGTAATGCATGCAATCGAGATTGACAGCTAATTTTCTTAGAGATATTTTATAAAATTGGTGAAAGTATTATCCTTCAAATTGTAGCTTCCTACTTACAAACATTCAAATTTTCGGCTGCCAATTTTAAAAATACCCAAGAAATTCTATTTAAGTCTCTAAAATTAAATAACATTTACTTAAATATTTATTCAATTAAACTTCTGAGAGCGACGAAAGTGAAGGAGGAATGGATGTTTTGAAATTTTTGATCATCTCAGAGAAACCTAGAAATTGTGCTAGAAAAAAATATCATAGAGATTTTTGTAGCCAAATAAATCCTTCCTTCTTCTCCTGTCCTTCTGTCAGGAAATAATTCCCGATTACTGTTTACAGTGAGCCCACAGTGAGTTTAAATTTGGACGTAGTAATTTAACCGTATATGCTTAAATTTTGAAATTTAGTCACAATTTACCTATAAGTAACTAGTTTCGCAAAAATAATACCCCACGCCCTAGGTGTATTAGCTTTCTTGTCATACAGGGTAAAGTGGAAAAATGTACCCATTTTCGGGAAACTTTACAAATTTTATCTAGTAATTGCACCCCTTGCACAGACTGACAATCCTTCACAGATATTCCATTTCGTGTATATTTTTTAGCACTTTCCGATGCCGTAATCTGTTTTCTCACAGACGGCCAGCTTATTTGTATAAAAAACAAAATGTATCAAAAAAAAATTTTTTTTCGAAAAATTTCAGTTTTTCTTAAAAAATTTCTACTTTTCGGTCAATATTCCGACATAGATGCGTTCAGGTTTTTGTTCTCCTGTATTTCCAATGAAAAATGTCTCCTGCAAAATTTCGCTAGGACGCACCCAGTTCGAGCTATAAACGCCCCAAAACACCCTTTTTTCGAACGAAAAAGAACGTAACATCACGAAACGGGTTCGAAGCTCAACCGAAAACAATAGGGTTCTGTAGAACCCGAAGAGCCATCGTTGTAGAAAGTTTCGACAAAAAAAATACAAAATTGCGACCTGAACCGTGTTACATCGAAGTTGACTTTTTTGGTCGACTTTGCGGTACCACATCTCCGGCACCAAATGTGACACAGAAAAATCTGCAAACAAATCGTGTAAATGTACGTCTCCTCTAAAAACGCATGTCAAATTCATCGCCCTATCTCTAATAGTTTCCGAAATATACCTACCGGAAGGTCGAAACACACGGTTTTCTGAAATGACACGATCCACACCAGGTTTTCGTTCCCGAGTGTGAGAGCCATAGTAACAAACGGTCTTCGCGGCCGTTTGTTAACAAGTAATATGTCAGGTTTTCTCTGTAAATTCTGGGTATAATTATTCTCTGGACCTTAGGTGTCTAGTCCTACACACTTATTTTCGATCCTATTTTACTATTATCATAACCTTGACGGCTTTTTTTGATTAACAAACGTCCGCTTCCGATACTTTTGTTGTGTGACCCCAAAAAATTCAAATAATATTGAGGTAGTTATTTATTTGACAAATACCTTCATTTAAAGCCATCATGATACTGATCCACTTCATGTTCGCTAACAATCTATTTTTTGAAGTTTTCTATATATATAAAACTAAGAATGGTACCAGATATAAATGCCTCACCATACGAGGGACTCCAAAAAATTGAAATGTTTTCGAAGTAATTTATTTAAAAAATTCGCTCGTTTAAAACCATCTGGAGCATGTCCCAATCCATGTTCACTAACAAACTATGTTTTAAAACTTCCTATGAATGCATAGAAAACTTAAAATTGTACCAGATATGAATGCCTGACCATCGACGTACCAGATATGAATGATAATATTACCGTAGTTATTTTCTTGATAAATGAGTTCGCTTAAAATCCGGATATTGCCTCCCTTCATGTTTAATAACAAATTATGTTTTAAAGTATTCCATGTATCTACATAAAACTCAAAATGGTTCCAGATATAAATGATTCATCGATTAAAGAGCTCCAAAAAATTATAATTTTATCGAAGTAGTTATTTATTTCAAAAATTCGCTCGTTTAGAACTACTTAAACCCTGTTCCCACCCATGTTCAAGAACACATTATTTTTTAAAGTGTTCTATGATTATATAGAAAACTTAAAATGGTAGCAGATATTAATTAATACCTCACCGTTGCCGTCGGAGGGCCCCAAAAAAATGAAAAATAATATTGCGGTAGTAATTTATTGATAAATGCTTTTGCTAAAACCATTATAACACTGCCCTTCTTCATGTTCACTAACAAACTATTGAATGAATATATAGAAATATCAAAATGGTACCAAATATTAATGCTTCATCGTCAGCGGGCCCCAAGAAAATCTAAAATATATTATTGGCAGTTATTTATTTGATAAATGCGTTCCTTTAAATCCACCTGGATGCTACCCCACTCCATGTACACTAGAAAACTATTTTTTTTTAAGTTTTTAAATATAAAGGGAAAACTTAAAACGGTACCGGATATAAATGCCAATTCAATGTAGATTTTTTTAACACGTTTTTTAAAAAGATATATACGAAATGTTCCTATGTGGAGTGGTATCTTATCAAATGAAAAAAGGTTTAGCACTGTTCCAATGTTCCACTGTTCCACTGTGGTTTTGAATAATGGAATAATCAATATGATGTATTAGGTGAGCCGAGTCTTTAATAAGAAAGTTTAATCTTCTAAATAGCAAATGTACAAAACCAGTGAATCCAGCCAGAACCTAATGTTAACAAATTTTAATTGCAACGAAAAGATCATGGATTTTCAAAAATTTGCTATCGAACATGAAGTGGGATAATTTCCAAATTCTTTGAGACGAACGCATTCTTTAAATAAATAACTACTGTAATAACATTTAAATTTTTTTAACGCCCTTAGTCTGTGAGGCATTTATATATTGTACCATTTTGAGCTTTCTAGATATGCATTAAGAAACTAAAAAAATAGTTTGTTAGTGAACATGAAGTGGGATAGTGTCCAGATGGTTTTAAGCGTCATTTATCAAATAAATAAATATCACAATATCCTTTAATGAATTTTTGGGAGTTGCCGACGGTGAGCATTCATAGCTGGCACCATAGTAAACATTTTTACCCTACAAATATGTATGAAATCAAAGAGGCTTTTGGCACCATAAAGAACAAAAATGCTTCTGGATATGATGACATTTCTGTGAGGGTTTTTGCTAGGCTTCCTGATCGTGCATTGCATTTATTTGCTGAGGCCATCAACCAATCGTTCCTTACGGGGTGCTTTCCTCCATGCTTAAAAATGGCGACAATAGTTCCTCTGTTCAAGGGGGGAAATAGTGAGTAACCATCCAATTTTAGACCCATTTCCATGTTTCCAACAATGTCTAAAATCATCGAAAAGTTGGTAAAAAACTTTTAATAAGTAGCTTTAAAGTAATATGGACTATATTACTTTAAAGCTAATTAAGAGAGATTATTATACATTTTCTTTTTTAATATTAAAGTGGGTAAACCTCAATTTACTATACAATAAATTATTGTTTATTTGTAATAAACCCCAGAATTTCACCCTCTGACGGTATTGTGGGTCCATGTCACTTTAAAACGAATTAAGGAGGATTGAGTATATATTAATCATATATTATATTATTCTATTAAAATATGGAAGTGGGTAAATTAAAAGGGAGTATTTTAAGTTTTCTGTAAAAATATGAAAGTAGGTAAGTCTCAATTTACTTTACAAAATATTTTTATTTTTAATACAGCCCTCGATTTTCACCCTCTGAGGGGGTTTCGAGTCCATATCACTTTAAAACTAATTAAGGGGATTGATATAAGTATTCTTTAGAAATTTGAAAGTAAATTTAATTATTTTTCCTAAAACCCGTTATTTATACCCTCTCGGAGTAGCAAGTCCTTATAACTTTAAAACTAAGGGTAATTGATACAAGTCTTCTTTTAAAATATGTAAGAATTTTTCACCCTGTGAAAATTCAAAATTATGTTACAGGCTAACCCTATAAAGTTTAGTTAAAATCATGAAAAAACAGACGCCAAATCCGATTTCGAAGCTCGGCTTCCCTCACGTCTTCGGTCGAAGACCGAAGTCCAAGAACTTCTATCTTATTTTGATATTAATATCTCAACTAAGTAGCATTTTTGTGCTTGTAATTTGTAATACTATAATCAGAATTTATATGAGGTGGTGTTTTTTATAACATGGGAAAGCAGAAGAATAAAAATAGTTGTGACTAAAAACGATACTAATAAAAACTCTTAATTTATTTTATTTCAATACACGTAAAACAAAACATCTTTTCCTTTGATAAATTAAGAAAAACAATAGCATTCTAGTTTCTAGGGAACATAAAACAGTAAACACAAATTATAATCGATTAATCATATGTATATAAGAAATTATAATAAAATAAATAAAGAAGATTAGAAAAGTGGTTAATTTGTAACTAAAATTAAAAAGTTATATAATATGCTACAAAAAGAACTTACAAATTCAAAATGGTGTTAATTCTTGCAACTGCGTTTGGGTGCTCAGTGGATTCGGAATGAAGTCTAGGAAAATGTGCAAAAGTTTCAAACCCCCCATAAACAACAAGTCAAATGTTATTTATTAACAAATTAAGATTCAAAAAAAGTATTTAAACTATTTTTTTTTAGTTTTTTAGTGTACTAGTCAGACAGAGAAATTAAAATTGAAAGTGAGATGCATAGCCAATCCCGTTTGAAGGTCCTGTGCGTTATTGCGCATGTTGCTCATGCTCTTCAATATGTGTTTCTTAAATGACATGCCAGCGTCCGATTTGTACTAGGTTAAAGTCATAAATTATCAATATAACCTAGAAATTTAACCTCGTTTCGCCGCTCAGTGGTTTGGAATGTTATTGTATTAGTACAAATATGCCAACCTAGTAAAAATAACTAATTAAATAATATTATTAATTGTAGTACTAATAATTTTGTCTGTACGGAGTATTCGGAAATATTTGAGAAAAATTGTAGACATTATGCTAACAACATATGGTTTAGAGAGTAGAAATATTATAAAAGGATTGTTTAGTTAATTTCTGTACACGATATGTTTAAGTATTTATTATTACTGTTATGTTTTCAGAATATTTTGCAAAAAAATACTAATTAAAATAAATGGAAATCAGTTCATATTTTAAATTCGCAAATATAAAAAATTTGTAACATACGTACATACACTGTGCCTTATAGATTGTGGTTTGTAAATGGTTAATGTGGAAATGTATTCCTTTTTGAGGTTATTTTACGTAGTTTTGGTAAGAATGCTTTTTCCCGTATAGCAAAAAGATTTTGTTGTAGATTTCTAATATTGAAACTAAAATGTTTATGAGGTGTTAATAATTTTGTTAACTGTAGCTTACAACACATTGGCTCATGCATCGCGATGGTGGTTAGGATTTAACATTGTAAAAGTTTCTGGACTAAAAAGTTTTAGTCCAGAAATTAAGAAAAAGACTGGTCTGTTTAAACTTAGATGATGGCTACATCAATTTTACCTATTACATTTAAGGTGCTTTTGAAATTTCGACTTTCACTTTAGAATACTGAAAGTTGTGACAATAGGAGCATATAAATACTTTCCTTAAACTATGCTTATTTCGATGTTTTTTTTTATTTTAAGAATAATTTAGGAATTAAATTATCTACTAAATTTATTCGCACTTTGTTAAACTTAGCTCTTGTAATGTTTTGATCAACCTATTATTTATTACATGACAATTATTAGAAATTTGTAATTATTTTTCTGATAATCGCCTGGACCTTTTTGTAGCTTTGGCTTTAATAAACAATTTTTCATTTTGAACACTTAACACTATGTTTCTATTATAACAAATATCAAGTAAAAATGATTTGATTTCTTCTGAAATCATCGAGATCTAGTGAATTAAAAACGTAAAAAATAATATTTTTAACTTTTTCGCAACTCAACATATTTACCGAAGTTTAAATTGACTGACAAATTATTAAGAAAATTACGTCTCTCTACGTGTGAACTAATCCGCTAATCTGGTAAAACATGTAATGAAGAAACAAAAAGGACTAAAAATAGTTAAACAAATAAACGCAGAAACCATACAAAGCTTGTAGAAACATCGAAGCCCGACATGGCAGGGCAAGCATAGACTGCTTTTCATCATAGCAATAAGGGTTTGTCTCAAGAGATTCATACCTAAACTATAGGAAAAATGTATGAAAACATATCATGTAATATCATATACCGATTATACTTCCACAAAATTAATCACCTCAACTATTCGTGTCCCTGTTTATTTAGAGCGCACGCAACAATGTGTATATCGGTGTGGTCAGAAGCGTCTACTTGTTTAGAAATACAATACAAAAATTATGCTTGCGTATTTATAAAGGAACTTAACAATATTAGCCGAGCGGATGCAGTATGTCGCGGACTGACAACTCTGGGAATTCTTTGTCAGGACGTTGTTCAAGGCCAACAGCGCCGGCGCCGGGCATTGTACTACGCCGAAATCTCTCCATTGATCGCTACTGTAGGGAATACAATACAAAGTTAGGATTAGAAGTTCTCGAGACCGAGATCGAGACTGGATTAGTTTCGGTCTTGGTCTCAGTAATCTCAAAAATACAAAATTTAAAAATTAATAATTGTTAAATTTGATTTAGACAAACCCAGAGCTTTTTTGTCTTAAAAATTTAGGGTAAAAAAATACCCAACAATTGAATATTTCAGTAAAGTAGAAAAATGTAAGGCTTTTACACAAAAATGAGTAATTAAATATATATTTATTTAAAAAATAATTCTAGAAATCTGTAAATCGTAATAATGTACACTACCCACATAATCACTAAAGGGGGATATATAGGCAATATTAAGCTTACCAAAATAAATAACACATAACTGCTGTCTTTTGGACAAAAAAAAACGACAACCCTGAATTACTTCCATAGAACTATATATACTATAATCATCCATAGAACAATAATTAATTCACAATTATACACTATATAACTCTGCCGAAAGTCGTACAAGCAAGGTGTTCGACGGTCTGTACGCAAAAGTTTTGGATCCTTTGAACAGACTCTTTATCCTTGCTAAGAACTGCTGTCCAACAGACAGTATTACAATAAGAAGTCATAGCAATTAAACTATCGGAAAATATTATTTTAACAATTGTGCTGAGAATTTATTTAATAAGATACAAAAGCTCTAATTTCCAGTATGATTTTTGACTAAACTAGCTACGTAAGATTC
The DNA here is from genome assembly GCA_030620095.1 of Kuschelorhynchus macadamiae. Taxonomy (NCBI): domain Eukaryota; kingdom Metazoa; phylum Arthropoda; class Insecta; order Coleoptera; family Curculionidae; genus Kuschelorhynchus; species Kuschelorhynchus macadamiae. The sequence goes on along the minus strand of JAUTXW010003647.1, from coordinate 472,143 downwards.
AAATCTTGGATTAGAATCCAACAAACCCAAATTCTTTGCACAATCGACAAACTGCAATTCTGTATCATTCAAAATTATTTTAAAATCAGCATCATCATTTTCTAGATCCAAAAAGTTAAACTTGAGTGTTTGCTTCATTTAAGGCCTAGTAGAGAAAATACTTACTTCCCGGACTTTCCGGTCTAGGCCGGACTTTTCGAAAACTTAACTGTTTACAGTCACGGTGAGATATCGATTTACAGTATCAAAATTAATATATAAATATAAATTACCACATAACTTCTTAAATGTGTTTAAACATTTATGTTAATACAAAAAGGAAATAGGTGATAAACTATATATTTTTAAATAATACTAATAATTATTCAACTGAAAATATATTCAACTGTGTGAAATGTCTGTAAAAATGGAAAGTACATATTTGTCTGATTCGATATTTATTTTTTTAATGGAATGTACATTTTTTTCAAAAAAAAATCGATAATGGAAAAACTATTTTTTGAAAAAATGTGCTACTGAGTATATATTTTCGTAATAGGGTCTCCATCTTGGGAGTCCACTTAAGAGCAACTTATTTAACATTGGATGTCGTTCAAACTATTATCTGCGTTTAATAATGTCATTATACACAAAGATCCCATGAACCACAACAAAATTATGTGTCGCCTTTACGAATTCTTTTGGCGGATATAAGTAACATTATAAATACCTGCCTAAGAGTATACATTTTGAAATATTTTCAATCGTAACTAATCGAAACATTGTCGCTAAAATGAAATTATATAAAACAAATCTAGTATAAAATCAACAAACATACAGCATTCCTGCCGCCCCACTTAACTGTTTGATGACGTTGCCGCTATCAAATTGTTACATGTATTTTAGGGTAATAATAAGATTTGAATCAAATAGTAAAGGATACTGTGTTATGTATTACCTAAAGTTTATATTATTTATTTCGTACATTAAAATTTTTCAAAGCAGGCTGCAATTAATTGTGTTGGTATGAACTTAAGTTTAACTTTTTAGTTTGTTTCAGGTTTTCTGTCTGTAGTGGTCTTATAACTAAAATTATCAAACTGGTGCTAAAATTTTTTGGTAGAATACGCTGCATTTACGAGAACTGTAAATATAGGCATTATAATAATTTAGATAAGATATTCTAATTTTGTAGGATGACACAGGGTAAGCGAGTAAATTTTTAGTAGACACAAAGCACGAAAAACTAAATTCAAGTGTACTTTAAGATTTTTTAAAAAGCATTAAATGTAGTGTTGCATTGCAAGCAGCGTTTATTTCTTGATGCAATATTTATGTGTTTTAATGCGTGTCATGTTCTTAAACGTATTACAAAATAACAAAGCTGTCTGTGGAAATCTGTTATAAATTTGCATTCTAAGTAGGTGTATTGCAAAGTAGTTTTTAATGTAGATAGTTTTTCGATTGTTTACTTTCTTAAACACTAAAAAGCGTTATTTTTACCAGCAAAATACAATTAATTTGGAGTATCAACAGAAATTTAGTAGTTTCTGCTGAAACGGGGTAACAACTGGCAATTGTACAAATTCCAGTTAAAGGTCCAAAGTCAATGAAAGCTAAGGCATAAATCGTTTGATATTTTGCCGGATGTCACCTCTTATAATCCTTACTCTTTGATTATACTATATGAGCCTGTGACAATGCGATGTTTTAAATTGCTATAATCTATTTGTTATTAATTATTGAATATATTTTTTTTGTTTTTTATTAGCTTCAATAATTAATAACTAAAAAATTATAACAACTAAAAACATGGCAATGTCATAATCTCATATAGTAAAGTTGTGATTCACGAAGCGAAATAATTTTAGTGGGTTTTATTTAAGAATTATCCGACTTGAAATATAAAATAAAACTCTAAAAAAAGGTTAATTAACAATAGACCCATTTTTTTCATTGATTTTTTTTTCAGCGGGGTATTGTTCTTACAAGTGATGGTAATTTTTTGAAATTAATATTTAATAATTTAATTTTTTTACTTGTTATGGCTGCAGACTAGACCAGATTTCCTTTACTATAACGGTATAGCATATTTGCATCGATGATGAAAATACATCGAAGTGGTTACAAAGAAATAGTAAAATTGGCCATAAATTACAGACATCTAATATAAGCAATGCGATAGGATATAATACGCATTCCTCATTGACTATATATAGAATTATACGTACAGAAAAATTTCCGACGAGTTAGTGAATTCATATGAAAAAAAGACGAACCATTTATGTCCCGATATTCAAGAGGGATAGAAAGACACCATAAAAAAACTACAAAAAAAATGTGCAGATGGATAGTTTTAAACAGAAATATCTGTAGGGAATGATACAATTAGAATTGATTAGGGGTAATACAGGCATTCTACATCACTTCCCCTCCAAGACGTACTGCTCATGCGCGAGTATAGACGGGGCAGTCCTGGGACACCTCGATGGCATCTTGACCAACGATCGGTCCCAGGACCTCTTCGGCTCACCTGCCTGCAAGAAGTGTTTACCTGTCAACTTTTGTGCACCTGTCTTAAGCGCGGTTTGCACAGATAGCTGTTATTTACCAAAAAATTCCGAGAAGCCTCGCCTCGCCTCGCCGAATTCCGCAATACCGAGAATTGTTTTTCTGTTAATTAAAATTAATATGTTCGACGTAAGACTAGAGGTCAGGTTCGCAGATAAGAAAAGGTCGCGGATGTAGATAAGGAGATGTTTGTGTAGTATTGAGAGGAGCAATGTTTGAATAAATACGTAAAATATTTGTTTTTCGAAAAATACGGAGAATAGCTTGTTTTCATGAATGTGTTCGACGACGTAATAGCTTATACCAGGTGATAAAAAACGTATAGCACTTAAAGTAATTAATATATATGTAAAATATAGAGGATTTAATAGCAGTCGATCACGAACCAGACTGGTGGTAGTATATACCTGTTCCAGTCGACAGAACGTGTCAAGAGTGTAGAGGGAACTCAATATCTCCAAAGATCTGTGCATTTTGCCGCTGTGAAAAATTTCACAAAGAGGTTAACGGACAAAAGAGAGATTAATACCGTTTGTATTATTTAAAAGAAGAGTTCGAAAGAAGGAGAAGGCTGCAAAATAATGAGTAAATTTGTTTTACTTTTCTTTGGTATTCTTTTCAATTATTATGTCCTAACTAATAGTCAACCAACGAGGGCGACGACGACAAAGAGATATTATCCAGAAGAGCGCAGTTATAATTTTGTTTTAATTAATAATAGACGATACTATATTTTGAGAAATGTTAGTTTAAGAACATTTCAAGACACTGGTTATAATGTATGGTTTCACATACATTATGATTTAATAAAAAAGACTATGTATCAAACGTAACATATGTTCCTGTGAATATTAATGAACCTGCAGATATATATTGTAACTGGTATACTGCCAGATATTTTCGAAATAAAAATATTTATCTTGAATATAAGCCTGTAGAACTAAAAGTCATTTTTAGTGTACATTCCACTGTTTACAGCACTGGTCAGACAGAATTAGGAGACATTTTTAGTGTAAATTCTACTGTTTACAGTACATGTCAAATTACATATTTATTATAATAAGACCCTGTACGTTACACAAAATAGATTTTGAAAGAATACAATTTTTATGTCAAATATGTAATTGTTTAGTTGAAAAAAATATTAATAAACACTTAAAACATAGAGTAAAGTTATTAAAATTTTGTGATACTTGTTTAATGAATTATGTATTTGGTTTAAATAGTATTAGGTCTATGATTTTAATGTCAAAACAGAACAGCACAAAAATATTGAAATTAAAATGTAAAAAAAAACTACTATGATTTATTTTATTTGTTTTTAGTTTTACTTAGTGGGTGTGATGTAAATTCACGTGATTTTTACTCACCAATAGAACAATAATTAAAAAAAGTGGTAGATTGAACTAGGCGTCAGTAGTGTCTCGTAACTAGAACTATGGCAGGAGAAAATTCAATTTTGTGTCTTGATATCCAAGGATTTAATTGTGCCTCTGGATTTTTTCCAAAAGAACTAGCTGTGTATGATAGAACACGTTGTTCAAATTTTCTTTTCAAACCACCATATAACAAAAGCATGTTAAAAGGCCAGGATATCATGGTGTAATATGGGAGTCTGGTTTAGTAGACTTGAACGAAATAGCAAATGTCTTAGAACATGTGATGAAAAGATATTATGTCCCAAGAATATACGTCAAAGGAGATGAAAAGGTGAATTTTCTAAGAAAATGTATAAGTGCGGAAAAAATTTTTAAAATACCTCTGGAGAGTGAACCCAAGCTACGTAAGTTTAAGAATGTTCCCGAATGTCACTTTCACAAGGATCCATATGGCACTACTTGGCATTGTGCATTGTCAAACCCTAAGTTGTTATATAATTATAAATATTGTTTTCTGTTTGAAGATAAATAAATTATTTGTAGAAAACATGGAAATAAAAAAAATAAAAAAATAAAATTAATAAAACGTATATGAAAAAAATATTTATTTTATTAAGTCACTCTACATTATTTTTATCTATCCAACTATTATGCTTATCACTGAAACCTAACCATTTTACAAATACTCTGTTGTTTTTACGTTTTAACACTTTTTCAACTAAATAAATGTCTGGATATTTAACTTTTTGCAATTGAAGTTCATAGAATCCTCCTTTAATGTATTGTTTTTCTGCATCTTGAAGTAGGTATGTCACTGGATTTGTAAGTTGAACTTTTTTTACGCTAAAAATTTCTGTTGACCAATTGGTTGGTATTATTTATCAAAAACTCCTCTAAATTTGGAAATTCTTACATGATCACCTATCTCGAATTTTGGTTTCGATGTCATTTTAATTCGATTATAAACTGTGTTTAATAGCAGTTTTCCATGCTTTTTTGAAATTTCAGCCGGTTTTAAACTTGTGGTAGTGTGTACTCGATTATTATAGGAATAAACGATTTGTTTTAATATATCAAACCACTTGTATGATCCTTAAAGACTAAATTCTTTCCACATCATTCCTTTAAGGGTTCGATTTACACGTTCAACAATAGATCCTTTTTTCTCACTGTAAACTAAATAATGTTTGACATTATATTTTTTCATTAAAATCATCATTTCTTTTCCAGTAAATTCACCACCGACGTCTGTACAGAGATGTATAGATGTCTGTTCTTTGAATACATGTTCCATCGCTTTAGATACCTCTTTGGCAGTTTTTGTTTCCAACGGATAATCCCAAACGTATTTAGAAAAACAGTTAAATACGACAAGTATATATTTATATCCTTTGTTTTCTTGTACGTATTCTTTCATATCATCCAAATCAGCTTGCATTAAGTCCAATAGAGATTTGATAATAACCTTTCTTCTTTTAAAATTTACTCTTGATGGTGTATGGAGTTCTTCAACAATATCTTTTTTTGCTTTGGTTACAAATTTAGACTTCTCGTAATTCTTCAATAGTGGCATTAATCTCGTTAACGTGATTTGTATTACCAGCAGCCTGAGACGCAACTAGTAGCTCCAATCTCTCAACCAATTCATTAGGATCATCCCAAAAAACGTAATCAATAGGATTGTTTGAAAGTTTCAACATTCATTCCCTCCCCCTGTTTCAAAATATCATCATCATCATCGTCATCATCATCATCATCAGTTGGACTGGTATAATTACTCTCAGTTTTATTTATTATTGGTTCAATAAATTTTCTAAATTTCTTATTTTTACTTGATTTTACATTTTTGATAGCATTTGTTTTAAATAAAATGTGAGTATAGTTTTTTGCATCATGATTTGTATAGATGGTGGGAACATTCTGATTAAATAACAAGCCATATAATCCATTAGTGCCTTTATATTTTTTCCTGCAATTATCAAATCAGCTCCATCGAAATCTATCGTTTTGTTACCGATAGAAAACAGTTCGATATCCTTATCAAACTTTACTTGGAATTTTCCATCAGAATTACTACTATTTGGATCCTTTACAAACTTTTTGATGTACTTTAAAGGTAAACTATGATATTGATCAGAATAATCGGAAAATGATTTTTCTCTTATAGTTTGATTTAGTGCTTTTTCATATTCCCTTTGTTTCCTAATTTCCTCTTCTTCGATTTCATCCTGCACGTTTTTTATTATTAATTTTCTATCAATCAAATGTTTGAGTATTTTTGCATATGTTTGACACAAGTAAAAACAGTCTATATTCAATCCATTGGGATGTTCAAGAAGGCTTAGCATGATATTGGTTTTTCCACAGTTTGAAGGTCCCGATATGATGCATCGTACAGTAGATGGTAATAATATACTGTGTTTAATATTTTTGTTTTTTTTCACATCATGATTATTTACTGTTAAAGATGTTCTTTGTTTCACAATTTTGATGTTTCTTCTTTTTCTCCTTCATGTTAAATATCCGATGTAAAACTAATTATAAAGCCATAATACGCTGTTATTTATATTCAGTCTTTATTTACTTCTTTTAAAATGAGGTATTATTCGATTGATCGACAACACCAACGAACGATTAATGGGGAAGGTTTGTTAAACTCAATGATAAACAAACTTCCATTTGAATTACATCTTCCAGGGTATAACTATTGTGGTCCAGGAACTAAATTAGAGAAACGTTTACGACGTGGTGATATAGGAATTAACCCGTTAGATGAAGCATGTAAAAATCATGATATTGCCTATTCACAATATCAGAACATATCAGATCGTAATGCGGCAGATAAAATTTTACTTAAACACGCTTTAAGCAGAATAAATTCATCGAATGCATCCTGGAAAGAAAAACTAGCCGCTGCAGGTATTTCAGCTGCAATGCAAACTAAAATAAAGCTAGGTATGGGTACTAGCAGTGGGGATATAAGTTTGAGTAATAACCCCAATTTAAATCAGTCATACAATAGAATCCATGGTAACAAATATCTTAAAACAATAATGGAACACAGTGTGAAGGCTATGAGTGATTATATGAAAAAGATGGAGATTTTGCTAAACAAACTCGAGAAAGTAAAAGGTCAAACTGGAAAGGCGTATCGAAAACAAGTCAAAAAGGGAACAAAAAATAAACAACAAAAATACGATAATTATCATGAGAAGAAAATAAAGGAAAAAATTAAATACCCTTCTAATTTTATTGAGAATGATGACGAGAAACGAAAGAACTTGGAGAACGAGATTGAACAAGATTTGCAACAACATCAAAATAGGGCACTCAGATGAAAGATAGATAACTCTGATGATGATATAATGGATGGGAAAAAACAAATCAGCAAACTTATCCAATAAGCGGAAATTAAACGATGACGACGACGATAATTTTCATGAGGAATTTGCTAGTGGCCCATTGAAAAAAAAAGTTAAAAAATAGTATATATCTTCATTTATCTGGCTTCAACGTTTAGTGTATTAAAAACTTTTCCAACAGAAAGTAGTAAACATGGTAGCAATTAAAAAAAGTAAACCTCAGAAGCAGAAAATCAAAAAGCAAAAAGACCAAAAGTTAGCGGGAAAAAAAGAAGCAGTACAAAATTAAAAAGTTTTCAATCAGTTATGAAAAAGATTAAAGGCACTATTTTAAATCAAAAACCATCCAATATTTACGATGCTGTTAAAATAGCTATGAAAGCAGTTAATAATACCAAAATCAGACAGCCAAGAATAATTAAAATTCCAAAAACTGGAGGTTTTCTTCCTTTAATCCCTATTTTTGCGGGACTGAGTGCATTAGGTGCGTTAAGTGGAGGAGCTGCTGGCATCGCAAAGGCCGTATCTGATGCTCGTGCTGCCAAACAACAATTGCAAGAAAGCGAACGCCACAACAAGACGATGGAATCCATTGCATTAGGAAAAGGTCTCTTTTGAAAACCATACAAAACAGGTTTAGGCCTTTTTTTAGGAAATCATCTCAGGAAAAAAAAATACCGATAATCTTACCTAACCGTGCCTTAAGTAACTTTGATATTGAAAAGTATACTAAACTACTCAAAATACCCTATTTTCGAATAGTGTTTATGAAGGATCGATTACCGAAGAAAATTTACCAAAACGAATCTGGTATTATCAATTTAGACAATTTTTCTGGACCGGGAACTCATTGGACTGCTTATTGGAAACATAGGAATAATGTTTATTATTTTGATAGTTTTGGAAATTTACACCTCCTCTGGAAGTGTGTAAATATTTTAACTCTAATGGTATTGGCAACATATTTTATAATCATCATTGTTACCAACCTTATGACTCGTTTATATGTGGTCACTTATGTCTGAAATTTTTGTATCATTCTGTAGATTTAGAATAAATACCAATATAACTATAGTTTTTGTTTTATTTAATGTAAATACTCTGATCCGAAAAGTAGTTAAACATGTCTTATACGTTTACCTTATCGGGAACGGAGTCTGTACTTTCAACCAAAATTTATCCACCTATTGTTTTGAATGAAAACGAAAATTATGTTTTGGGTTTAATAAACTTTGAAAGTTACAACTCAATTCCTAACATTGATAGTAGTAATAACAGTTTTCATTGTGGAGATGTGCACGTTGTTATACCTGAAGGATCCTATGAAATTAGCGATATTCAAAAATATTTGACGACGTATCTGAGATTTCATTCAAAAGAAAAGGATCCAATCACACTTCATTTGGAAGCGAACCATAACACTTTACAGTGTGAAATCAAATGTAACCGTTAAAGTTAATTCAATATGTATAGAATGTAATCTAGTGACAAATTCCCATAATAATGGAAATTTAGTTCATATTATCCATTTGTTTTATCCAACAGTGCCACCAGGTTTCAAAATAGTCGATAAGCCATCGAATGTTATTTATCTACTAATCAGCACACGATATATCGATGAGATAATCCTTAAAATAACTGATCAGGATAAAAAATTAGTCAATTTCATAAACGAGCTAGTAACGATAAGGTTACATTTGAAGCGAATTCTTTAAAATGGTTTTTCTGTATAATCATAATTCTTTAAATATACCAAAGGACTCGTTTGAAAATTGTCATAAAACCTAATTAGATGAACAGACAACTATTAGTTCCACCAGAATGTTTAACGAGTTAACATCTAAAAACAAACGTGTACTACTCTCACTGGGATCCAGTTTACCGGAGGAGGAGAAGAAGAAAAAGAAAAATTAAAATTAAAAATTGGAAAATTACAAAGATTTTGGTGTAGTTTTGAATTACGGATTACTACAAGTTTGGAAAGAATTTTTATTATATTAGTTTGCAAGTGTAGGCACAAAGATAATGAGTTATAACATGTTAAAAGTGGGAATATAAAATATTCTTTATATATATAATAAATATTATATATAAATTATCAATACCATACACATCAACCTTATTCCTCAACAACTCTAAACAATAACGATGAAATTAGAATACCAATACAAACACAAGATTTATATACTTTATCGAGTCAAAGCTTTTTATACATTGAAGGAAAGTTGCTTAAAAACGATAATACCTATAGTGATAATGTAACTTTTATCAATAACGGAATTGTTCATTTCTTTGATGAAATTCGCTACGAACTAGGAGGAGTGGTTATCGATCGGGTTCGAAATCTCGGCATAGCCACAACAATGAAAGGTTACGTATCATTTTCGAAAGCTGAATATTTTGCACTTCAAAATGCTAGATGCGTAAGTTTTGGTTCGAGCTACTAAATAACCATGATAACCACCGGCTACAAAGGATCTACACAGACAAGATTTTATTAATAGGTTAATGATTTTTACCTCATCGAGAACCTCAGCACCAATCACATCATGTAATGATTTTGAAGTCCAACACTTTTTTAAGCTTTGGTAATTATAACCTTCTATTAAAATTAGTTGATTTTTCTGTAATAAAAGAATAAATATACTATTTTAACTATATTCAAATCTGAAAAAAAAACACTAAAATTACTAAAATTAATTTACATTTGTTTGTTCTTGTTGTTGTTGCTGTTGCTCTTCATCCTCGCTGGAGGAATAGAGTTCCTCCACAGTCAATTTTTGCCGTTTCGACGACGACGACGACAACGAAGACGATGATGTTGATGTTGATGGTAGTGTTCGTCGTTGCTGCTCACTAACAGTTGTTTCCTCATCCTCGTCCACAAGATTAAATTTGAACCGTTTTACCACTCTTTCGAGTATCCTAAATTCCTCATCATTATTTATTTTTGTCCGTAGATAGCGTACGGGGAGATTTCCAAATTTTCGTTTCAAGGTTTCTCTCCGGGAACTATAAGTAAAGTGTATATATACCTTATCATCCCTTTCGAGAATCCTATCAACACCATATCTGAAAGGAAAAAGAACTTCATTAAATACAAGTTTTATAACACCTCATAGGAATCATTTTTATATATTCAGTATTTTTGCAAGAATAAAAATCTTGCTCCACTAAAATTCCAAAATTAAAAAAAAATGTAAATGTAGATCGAGAAAAAAATTCTGGAATAAAATAAAAATTATAGGTATGGCAGGCCAACCAACTACTGCACCATCAATGCTATATAAATTTATGGAATATATAAAATAAACTACAGCACCTAGCTAAACAAATTCATGCACAAAATGTAATAAAAGGAGCTATTATTGTAATAAATGGTACGTTCACTAACACTTTAACAAAAAAAATAACAAATACTTACTGAAAAAGCTGTTTCATAACAACCAAGACGTGACGCACAGGAAAGTTTATTTTATCTTCAGAAAATACGACAAGTGTACTGGGTACTGTTGCCATCTTGAATATTTTTGTTTGGCTGTTTCCAAAAAACGGATAGACAGAAAACTGATACCAAACGCAAACTCTGGATGAGTATAAATACAAATTTATCATTGAAAAAATTAACAATTTTGACGTAGATGACGATAAAAGTATTCATTAATTTCAAAGGAAATTTTCAACAAAATTTGCTGCGTTACATATTGTAACACCACGTCCACAGTAAATGTTTCTTTAACTTTTATCATAATTACTAGCAAAAACAGAAATTTTCCTAATATTTTGCAACGTGACTTGTATTCGATAACGAAAAAAGAATGCAATGTAGGTCATGCAATGTGACCTATATTTGATAAAACATGTTTTTGGTGCAATGTGACTTATCTTCTGGAAAATTTTGCATATACATGATTATACCATGCTACTTTGTGTGTGTGTGTGTTGTCAATAGAAATGACGCGAATGATTGATAAGAGTTTTGTATATAAATTATCATGCACACACCGAACTTATTCACACCGCAGTCTTTGTAGTCCTTCTTGCCACTACACTAAAAGAAAACAAAAACTAAAATGTCGTCCAGCAGCAACAAAGTCCTAGATTTATTTTCAAGTGAGACGGTCCAGAAAACTGAAATGGTAAGTAGATTACTTAAAACAAAAGAAGATTACCAAACACATATTCCTTGCCTAAAAAAATCAATTACCATTATTAAAAAATGTTTAAAAATAGTTCATGTGTTTCTAGTTATAGTAGAGTGGAAAGTAATTTGTCAATTTTAAAACACTTTTTATTACGTTTTAAATTGCATTTAAAAAATAATAAGAGTCTATTAAAAAGAAAATTAGTTTGGGAAGATGTTGATTCTTGTTTTAAAGGGAGAATAAAAACGAAAATTATTAACAATTTAAAGATGAAAGAACCAAGAGAGTCTTTAAATAGTGCTTTTCGTATTTTTTCAAACAGGATTAAAACTGAATTTAAAAATTCTATGAATAAAGTAAATGTTGTGTTTGCAGGTTTATTTATAAAACCTCAAAATTTAGAAAAATCCGCTAAATATTTTACAACGAAAAATTCACTAATTGAACCATCTAGGAATCTGACTGAATGATATAAGATACACGTTACTGATAAGATTTTGGTTCAACTTGAAGAATTTCAAGAAAGAGACAGTAGTTGGGCCTTGTGTGAAATTTGGTACTTGAAAATTCTTTTAATCCAATAAGCGTGGGGTCTTCCACTTATGTGCAATTGCCTGAATTCATAAAAAAACTAAAAGTGTTATCAATATTAAAAATAAAGACGTTTATTTTTTTTTTGTGGGCTATCATGTGTGCTATACGTGGATCCAGAAAATGCAAAAACGTTTCATGCACGTCATTTTATGATCATTTCAGTCACTATTTAAAATATGACGGAATTCAATTTCCAATTGTTCTAAAAGATATTTCCAAGTTTAAAAGAATGAACAACTTAGCTATTAATGTTTTTTGTTTAAGAAAGAGATAAATTTTACCCTTATTATTAAGCAAAATAGAATATTTTTCAGATGCAGTTAATTTACTTATACTACCTTGTAATAACGTTGAATTAGAAAACACACAATATTTTTTCGAACCTGCAAACACAACATTTCATTTTGTATGCATAAAAAAATTAAGTGGTTTATTGAATGCCCAAATAGGTAATGTAATAGAAAACATAAAAAATGGTTTTGCGAGCATTGTCTTAATCATTTTAAAACTGAACCCATTTTGAAAAAACATTCCAAAGATTGCCAATTATTAAATAAATGTAAAATTACATTGCCAAAGGAAAATGAAAAAATTTTAACTTTTAAAAATTTCTCAAATAAATTATTGGTTCCTTTTGCAATTTACGCAGATTTTGTCAAGTATGAAGACAAGCACTGCACTAAGAAATCAAAGAAATATCAAAAAAATGAACCATTTCGTATTTCATATTTTCTAAAATATTCTTATGATGATTCGCTATCGTAATTTCATTCATATACTGGAGAAAAGTGTCAAGAATAGTTTGTCAGGGAACTTGGCAAAATTGTTTATAAAGTTAATTCAATATATTCAAACCCACAATATATGATACCTCTAAGTAAACAAGAAAATGAGACTTATTGTCAAGCAAAAACATGTCATTTTTGTAATGAACCTTTTTTAGGGGATAACTATAAAGTAAGAGACCATTGTCATTTAACGGGGCTATTCCGAGGAGCTGCACATAAATCATGTTATTTAAAATTTTCGGATAAAAAAAAACTGTGCCTGTAATATTTCATAGTCAGGGTACGATAGTCACTTCTTAATCAAGGTCCTTTCTTCAGAAGTGAAAAGTATAATTAGTTTGCTTCCACTTAATAAAGAAAAATACATATCCTTCACTAAGTACATTGAAAATTCATATATTAGCTTTATATTTATCGATTCATTTCGTTTTATGGTCAGTTCCTTGGAAAAACTAGCATCTTATTTAGAGGATCACCAAAAAACTGTTACAAGATACTACTACCCGGATGATGTTAAATTTAAACTAGTGACCAGGAAGTGGGTATTTCCTTACGAATATCTAGACTCTTGGGAAAAGCTGCAAGATAACAGTTTACCTCCAATACAGCTATTTTATAGTTCTATTTCTAATTCAAACATATCAACAGAAGAGATGCTTCTACGGTGTGGGATACGTTTAAAATTAGAAGGCTTCAAGAATATGCTGAATTGTATCTTAAAACCGATGTCCTACTTTTAGTTGATGTCTTTGAAAACTTTCGTAAAGTCTATTTGGAAACATATCAATTGGACCCTCTACATTATTATACAGCACCAGGATTAGCATTTGATAGCATGTAAAAAATTAGTGAAGTAAAATTGGACCTCTTAACAGATATTGATATGGTCATGTTTATTGGAAAGGGTATAAGAGGGGGAATTTCACAATGCTCAAATAGATACGCTAAGGCTAATAATGAATATATGGGGGCAGATTATAAACCTGACAAATCATCTAGCTATCTCATGTATTTCGATGTTCTAAATTTATACGGTGCTGCCTACTGGAGACTTTCAGTGGGTTGGAGATATCTATCAGAAAACAAATATTTTAGATGTAGCCGATAATAGTGAATATGGGTATATTTTTGAAGTCGACCTTTATTATCCAAAAGAGTTATTTGAAACACATAAGGATTTACGACTCTGTCTCGAACATTTAGTACCACCAACTTCAGCTACTTCACTTCCCAAACTATTAACCACGCTTTATGATAAGAAAAGTTACGTTATTAATCACAAAAATTTGCAGCTAGTCACCAAATTGGGTCTTAAAATTGGAAAAATTCATAGGTGTTTAAAATTTAAACAATCTCTATGGCTAAAAAAATATATAGACCTAAATACTACTCTCAGAATAAATAGTAAAAACGAGTTTGAAAAAAATTTCTTTAAATTGGTGAATAACGCACCATATGGAAAAACAATTGAAAATGTACGCAAATATCGTGATATCAAATTAATCTCGAAATGGTCAGGCAGATATGGTGCAAATTATTACATTTCACAACCTAATTTTCACAGTTGTGAAATTTTTACAGAAAATCTAGTCTTAATTGAAATGAACCGATTAAACATAAAATTTAATAAACCAATTTACATCGGTATGTCTATTTTGGATAATTCAAAAACGATAATATACGATTTTCATTACAATTTTATTATACCGAAATTCCAGTTTAATGTTAAATTAATGTACACCGACACTGACAGTCTTATTTATCTATTTTCAAATTATAATATTTATGACTGCATTAGGGAAAATATACATATGTTTGATACGTCAGATTACCCTAAGGACAACGTATACAATATTCAACAAAAAAATAAAAAAGTTTATGGGCTAATGAAGGATGAATGTTGTGGTCAGGTTATGTCTGAATTTATCGGCTTGCGATCTAAAATGTATTGTTTTAAAACTTTTAGTGATAAAGACAGTACTGCAAACAAAGAAAAAATTGTTAAAACAGCTAAGGGTGATCAATCTTCAGCATTGAAACAAATTTCTTTTCATGATTATTATCAGTGTCTTTTTAACAATACTACCATCGATGTTGCGCAAAATTTTATTAAATCCACAAAGCATAACGTATTTACTATTAATCAAATTAAAACCGCTTTGAGTCCTTTTGACGACAAGCGAATAGTTAACTACACGAACTACTACCAATAGTTAAATACAGACACTCTACCGTGGGGATATAACAATGTTTAGTTTCATTTATTCTTCTTTTGTTACGGGTAATCTACTATATTCAAAAATTCCGTCTCATCCAGTTAAGAGGTAAATAGTTATATTTTAAATATAAATGCAATATTTAAATTGAAAATATTATTTGAGACCACGACTGATATCAAATATTTGGAGGCAAATGATCGCAAAAGATTTTACAACTTGACCCCTGTCAAATATACTACCTCTACTACTACAAGACAAAATAAACGGATTAAATTAGATGTCGGATCACAACGAAAACACGAACCATTTTGTCAGGAATCAATTGCATTCACAGAGCACGGTCATTTGTTGGAACGACGTCGGAACTTGACTTGTACTGCAAGGAATCAATACCCTAGTCATAGAATTGTTTTTTTGTTATAGCCTCATCATAGCTGTCCCATTCCCAGCAAACAACAGTTTTTGGATACCAAAAGTAACCTCTTGACAAACGAAATGGACAAATGTTTTCATCTTTATCAAGTACAGCCACAAGATGATTGGGGATGGCGACAGATGGATGAAGATTATTTCTATGCTAACATCAGTGACAACTCGACTCAAAATTGCACAATTTGCTTTTTACGAAAGAAAGAAAACAAAATTTCAAGAATAGTGTATTTATTAATATTGTTTTAATAAACATTATTTGAAAATTTTGACTTTTTTTACATTTCTATCTGAAAATTTAAATAAATCCAAATTATTTCAAAGTTGAGTTTTATTCCAT
Source organism: Kuschelorhynchus macadamiae (assembly GCA_030620095.1). NCBI lineage: Eukaryota > Metazoa > Arthropoda > Insecta > Coleoptera > Curculionidae > Kuschelorhynchus > Kuschelorhynchus macadamiae. The sequence goes on along the minus strand of JAUTXW010003647.1, from coordinate 456,337 downwards.
TATTTTAATAGAAAATTAGACCAGACTCGAACTCTGGTGACTTGAACACATTAATTTTAAATAGTTGAAAACAAATTTCGTTATATTAATTATTTTAAGTGCTATACGTTTTTTTATCACCTGCTATAAGCTATTATTCGAAATAAATATTTAACTTATCTATAAAACAATTTTTTATTGCTCATCTCAATACTACACAAACATCTCCTTATCTACATCCTCGACCTTTTCTTATCTGCGAACCTCTAGTCTTACGTCGAACATATTAATTTTAATTAACAGAAAAACAATTCTCGGTATTGCGGAATTCGGCGAGGCGAGGTCTCTTGTGATGGCGCGAGGCTCGGCGAAGCTCGCTTCTTGGAATTTTTTGGTAAATAACAGCTACCTGCGCAAACCAGGTATCACGCTTGAGACAGGTGCACAAAAGTTGACAGGTAAACACTTCTTGCAAGCAGAGCTCTTGGGACCGATCGTTGGTCAAGATGCCATCGAGATGTCGCAGGATCGCCCCTGCTATACTACTGATGTTTTAAACTATTTATTGACTTCCTTAATAAAATAATAAAACACGGCGCTCTGTCTGTAAAGAAATAATAACAAGGTTTAAATTTTAATGGATGAAAATAACCAGATAAAGAGAGCATCGTAAATGCTTATTGGCATCGAAATCTAGAATATATGTCGTAGGAATAATGCAAACTTAGGCTTTTTATAATCTGCCTAGGCATTTTACAAAAAGCCGGCAAAACGCCAGAGTATGTATGAGTAGTATCTTTCGTTATGACTACACCAATTCAGGCAAATTGATAAAATGCCGGCAAAACGAAAACAGAAGAATGTATATCACGTTATGACTGATCATTTTTAGGCATTTTACAATTTACCAAAAGCGATGCTGTCAAAACGTGAAAATAAAACCAAAAATACTACTAAGTAAAGGCCGTCCTTTCACGCTAGCATGAACGAATCGTCGGAAAGTCGGTACACGTTAAATAAGAAAAATGTGTAAATGACTGCTTTTTTGACAAACTTGTACTAATCTGTCGGGGGGATTCACTTAACAGACAGTATTATAGATTTTGTTAAAAAAAATTCTTGTTTTAATATATACTTGGAATTCGGTTCCCGCGCTCCGGCACACTTTCTTTACAGCAAACCTAATCAGTCCTACCCTAACCTAACTTTAAGAGGATAAGTAATCCAAAATTGTATTAATTAGAATTTAAAAAAAAAAACTAAAAAAATGTTCGCTTTTGTCATGATTCGAACCCATAACCTATACGACGCGGGCCGAGAACCCTAGCAGTGCCGTACCAAACTTCTCGCGAAAATCATATAAATAGCTTTTTTTAAACAAATATCTTTTTTGGCTTTTTCGCAACTGAATAAAAATATTTAACTTTAAATTAATTGAAGCAAATATTTAATATAATTACATACCTCAACATGTAGACTTGTCTGTCTACGGAATGTTTCGATACATAATATAAACAATATTATTTAAGCAAGCATAAGAAATTATATCATTTACCTTAAGTTTTTATTTTTATTCAGTTGCGAAAAAGCCAAAAAAGATTTTTGTTTGTCAATCTAAACGCAACAAATAATCTGAACACATTTAAAAATAGCTTTTTTTAGTTAGCGTGAACGGTAATGACGTCACATGTGGTTTCGCGTGAACCAACATCTAGGAAGTTTCTTTCACTTTAGCGTGAAAGAAGACATAGCGTTAAGTAAAATAATACAGTTACAGTAAACGTATTAAATCTTTTTATTAAGGAAGCATCAATAAACAGTTAACACTTCATGTTATAAAAATATACTTATTAACTTTAGTACTTTTAGTACACAAGTATGAAGCTACAAATTAAAATTAAAAAATAAATCCTTTGAAAATAATAAAATATTGACAAAAATAGGACAATTATAAATTACTATGCGAATGGCAATATCTGAATATTTCTGAATATGGCTATTTCCGATCTGACATTTGCAGACTAATGAAAATGTTTCTGCTGCCTCTACCTTTTTTTTATTCTTTTCAGTAAGAAACACTTTAGATGGCATAAAGACCATACAATGGGGGCAAGAAAACAAAACTAATGGGAATATTTGAAAAAAACCGCAATGCTACCGTTACTCCCACAACATTGTGAGCGTAGATTTATTGGAGGGAGTATATATATATATATATATATATATATATATATATATATATATATTGTTATTTAAGTAGATACATATCATTTTTAAGTGGAAATAAAAAACTGTAAAATATTTTTTTTGTCACAGTCACTACAAGAAATTATATGTAAGAAAATGTTTAAATAAACATTTATCTTGTCTTTAATTATAAAAAAGTACTTTTAGTCATTTAAATATAAGTAACATAAAGTAATTTTATAAACCTGCTCTGTAAAATTAGTTGAAAAGAGAAACAACCAGTTTTTTTAATGAATTTTCTAGTTTTTGTAAAACCTTTTTTCTTTCCCGTCAGAGGAACGATTTTCTTAATCTGAAATAATATTCTATTATTTATTATGACTATATATTATTATAACAAACCAGCATACCAAAACTAAGGAAAAGTGACTAATATAATATTAAAAGGCTAATAAGATTTTATCAAAATAGAAGAATAATAATTATATAAAATATACAATGTTACATAAATTTAGATTGATTCTATTTTTGCTATCAGAATCTGCAAAAAATGAGAATTTTGTTAATGTACCATGTATTAAATTTGACAGAGTTTCAATGCCAAGGTTTCACCTAGCTCATATACAGCCCAACTCGTGAAAAGACAATATTTTTATTAATTTTGAAATAAATGGGGTTTGTTCTGATCATTAAGGCTCAGATTGTGGAAGTGGAATTTGTCTCAATGGGAATGCAGAATGTATAAACGTATAGTTAAACATCAAACCTTTTATAACTACCTTTCACAAGAAAACTCGCAAAATGTGTAAGAGGCTGATCTAGTTGAGTTGAAATATATATGTTTTCATGAGACTTTTCGTTACTTTCACAACCTGTGCTTTCCACTAAAATTAAATAATAACTGGGACCACATACATTTTAATATGAATGGTTGGAATACGGAGGAGACAAGGGTAGTAAAGCAAACAGTTATGTTATGCTATGAATGCTTTTGTTGGCAGTTAGAGTAAAACCTTTTCATTTTTTTTTGCATGAAGCCACTTATTTCGACTTTCGAACCTTAGGTCCTTTCGGACAATTTCCATTGCAACAGTAAAGGGCATTGTTTTAAATACACATATTTCTTTGCAAATCCACTCTTTATTAGAATTCAAGTGTTACCCTCACTACTACAAACTTCTATTTTGACGAAAGTTTTATAGCATCAGTCTCAAAACTTATAGCACTAACATAAATATGTACAGAAATAGTTAAAAACTACTAATTTTCTAATTTATTTGTAAAAACGAATGCAAAGAACACGCTGTAAACGAATTTACAGATAGCAGTTAACTCCAAAAATATACTACTAGTGATGCGTAGATGTGCTGGTTGGCGAGCGCACCTTGATCCGCATGGGAAAGTGTCAGTTCGGAAAATCAAACTTTAAATAATTTGACAGCGCGTCTGTTAATTGAACAAGAGCGGCTAAACAAGGATGAAGAGCAATCGGTGGCACTGATGACATTTCAACTATTTCATTATTTTTTGATTGAAGGATGACTTTAGTAGTTACAGGTTTGTTTATTTTTCGGAAAATGTGTATACAGTTTTGAAGAATTTCCTCGAGTTTTTTAAAAATCAGACAAATAAAATGGTTAAGTTTATAAAACACGAGTGTACTGTGCCATACACTCCGCAACAAAATAGCAGGGCAGAAAGGGAATTTAGAACTATGATAGAGTCTGTAAGAGCTATGTTAGCTGTATAACGTAAACTCCGGTGTTATAAAAGCCACGTTATAAAGAGTTCTTACGTAAGTGCAATAATAAAAGTTTGCACTTACGACCCGTTGGCTAGCTTATACGGTAGTTCGGCTTTGGGGGAGTTCAAAATTTTCAATCCTTTTCTTTGGTGTATGAAGGAGGCAAGTGAAAATTATAAATATGAAAGAAGGGCGCCAACACACGTAAAACAGAACTTACTGCACTGCCTTCATACACCCCTTACACGTGTGTTCGTAATGGTACTGAAACAACCAGTAAAACACTACTTAATATTATGATTTGCTTTATTTAAAAAAAATACTTGTTAACGAGAGAATGTAGTTTAAATTGTTTTTAAATAGAAATATGTGTGGTAATTTGAAAAAGATAAATTGATCAATAAAAGGTACTACTGTAATATAAAGCTTTTTTTAAAAGTCTCACCAACTGGCAGGAAAACTGGAGTTACTGGGGCCTGGTTGTTGGGCTAGAGGTAAATTCCAACACCTCTTCGGTAAAGAGGGGGCTCTTTCTTAATGTAGAATTACTGCTTCAACTTCAAAGGTAACCCCAACCTTTAGGGTTATTTGCTTCAACCAATTGTTTCTCGTGAAAAGTACCTCACAATCATGTGGGTGCAAAAATGTTCAAAATGCTTTAAAGGCTATAAAAAGCAAACGTGCACTCAGATGCAAGGTTTTAATAGCAATGTGCTATGTGCTAATAAGTTCAATGTGCACTAAAATTTGCTATTTGCTATGTGGTTCAATGTGCACTAAAATGTGCTATTTGCTATGTGTTCAATGTGCACTAAAATGTGCTATTTGCTATGTGGCCGTAAAAAAGAGAAAAAATCCATTGTAGCCTATTGTATAAATTAAAATTAAATGAAAGAACCTTGCTAAATATATTAAAATAATAATTACCTGGCTGTTATTTGACCACTGTTTAACACAAAATTTAAAATAACTATAAAACAGGACCAGCCTTTTTAAAGGTAGTTTTACGGCCACAGTCAAAACGAAATAGAACGAACTCGTTCCAAGACGATTTTCAGCTAAGGTTTAGTAAGGAAAAAAAATGTTTAAAAAAAGGTAGGAATTTGGCCAAAAAACTAAACTGTTGAAAGTGCTCCATGCAAAACTTGATTTTAATGTCCCTATATTTTGTCTCTTTCCCCCTTATTTATTTGACCAAAATAAAAGATTTTTAAAAAGATAGGCAACTCAGAATACATTATTTATTACAATGAATCTTAACATACATTAAATTTAAATATCAATTTTTGAATAATTTATGCTGTTATTTTTTAATATTTTCCTCTAATCTTTACGTAAGCCTCGTCCTAAATAAATAAATCTTTAAAATGTTAGGTTTTTATAAAAATGAAAGTAAAGTGGTCGGACGGAATCGTATGGCTTTTAGTCAATCATGGAAAAGGCCAAAGCAAGAATTTTAGCGTCGCCGCACACAGTAAAACGTCAAAGTTTGTTGTCACTTAACCCAATTTATAAAACGAAAATAAACAAGGCTTTTTAAACCAACCATTTGGAGAACTACTTAAATAAATAACACAAACCCTTGCTTAATGAACCCCTGACATGTGTTTACCGGACATTTAACAATATAGGTGACATCTTAAACTACATTTTATCAAAAGGACAAATCATTTAATGAACTGACCGAGATTTTAAAGGGCGACAAACGAAATTGGAGGTATATACCAAATGTTTCTAATTTGTTTAGCGTTACCAGGCTACAATGGAAATATTGGAAATATCTTGTTTAGTTTGTATCACAACAGCTCATACCCAACTAGGTTTTTTATAACGGATTTGTTTCTGATCAAAATTATGTGAAGGTAAGATAATAGAAAACTATAGGTGAATGAACATCTAATAATGAAATTCTTATAAAAACATGACCCTTTTATATGTGGGCATTAAAGAAAGCTTCAACAATCAGACCCTCAGCATCTGTAAATATAAAACATAAAATGTATATAATATACCAAGCTGTCAGTTATAGAATATTAAGTACTTATAATAATGAAAATAGTCAAAGAATCTAAATAACTTCCAAAAACTTAGTTCCTGACATCTTGGTGAATGACAAAATATAATTAGCAAAATCATAATTAGTTACTGTAAAAGTGTAACGTTACAACACCCACTTCCTCGGGAAAGAAAAATTTTTTGAAAAAAAAATTTTTCGCTATAATATCAATTTAGAAATTCAATAATACTTGAAAGATATAAGATAATATAGAAATATTAATCAGTTATACTGGGAAATTTAAACAAAATCATAAAAAGGTTGAGTTCCTAAAAAAAAAACAGTTTGGCATTTTGCCGGGACATAGACTAGGTGCCCCAACCACATTATAGCAGTGGTCAACGCTGACATGGTTTGCACCAAAAGGTAAATATTTAAAATTCTTCAAAATTGTAAAATGTAGAAAAAAGATTAAGCTCCAGAGATTCTTAAGTAGGATGGCCTGGAGAGTTAAGTTCCATCCCAGCCAAAATTTTAAGAAAATATTTGGAAAGCAAAAAATTTTAAGTTACTGATTTCAAAATAAATTGTGGTAGGATAAAAAAAGTTTTATATTTCTATTATAGTATATGCCGTACCAATTTTTGTTGTTAGATAAGAAATATAGTTACATCTGACTGTCTTAGGACTCCACTGATTATGTACAAAAGGGAAATCTAAAGAGGTATCAAATAATATTTACAGTTATCAAAAGATAGAGATACACAAACGTCTTATATTTGTGAATTAGGTATATGTACAGTTAGTTAGCTAAGAAAATATTAAAGTTATTCCATGGACTTAATTTATATTTACATTTTTTAAAGATAATATGCAGGCATTTTCCCACTTCATGGAGAAAATCTGCAAAAGTTACATGCAACAAAAGATAGGCAAATATAAGATACGTATCTTAGATAAATAGATAAGAGATAGCTACCTTAGCTAAATATCATTAGCTAAGAAGATAAAAGGTAAAGGTGCACCAAAACTATTTCATTTTAGGCACTCGACAGATAAAAGGTAATTAGGTTTTTAAAGGTAAATTTTAAAAACTTTAGAATTCAAATTAAATTTCCGGACATCAAATCTCATTATCTGAATCAAAAGATTCAGGTCCGTAGTAAGGTTTCAATTCTGAAACGTGCCAGCAACCGGCATCTCTACCATCTAAGTGATTTAACTCATAGGTAGTTTTTGATTTTACATTGCGTACTACGCATAATACAAATTTTTCATCAGTTTTTAGCCGCATCAGATAAGACCATATTTCTTTTCCATACCTTGTCACCTATTTTATAAACCTGTTCACGCCTTCGCAAATTATAAGTTCTACAGTTTTTCTTATAGGCATTAGAAAGGTTTTCTTGAACTTTTTTATAAATTTGAGGTAATTTTTTAAGTTCAGTGACATATGATTCACGGTTTTCTTGAGAGATGTCACCCTCATTTTTAACATTATCATAAAATTCCCCATGTAAGGGTACTTTCCTAACAAAAACTAATAAATTTGGAGTGTATCCTGTAGACTCATGCACTGCTGAGTTTAGTGCACTTTGACATTCTGGAATGTGTACATCCCAGGCTTTATGTGAGTCTTTAATGTAAGAACGTATAGCAGTACCTATATTACGATTTACTCTTTCTATAGGATTAAAATTAGGATGATATCTACAATTATACCAAACTTTAGGAATATTGAATTTTTGAATCATTTCATTAAATATTTTTCCCTTATGGGCTGTAGCATTATCAAGAATTAAAACTCTAGGTACACCAAAAGGTAAAAATATACTATCAGTTAAAAATGTGGTTATAGCAGATGCTGTGGCCTGGCGTAAAGGCTTCATTATGGTCATTTTAGAAAAAATGTCTACGGCTACGACTAGAAAGGTGTTTCCTTTGCTACTACGTACAAAGGGACCCATACAATCTACGGCAATCATTTCAAAAGGAAAATAAGCTTTCTTTTCTGCTCCCATAAACCCAAAACGAGAAAAGTTAGGCATTTTTTGTCTCTGACACACCTGACATTGGCGAACATACTTTAAAATTTCACTACGCATTCGAGGAAAGTAATATTCCTCAGCAACTTTATTTAAAGTTTTAAAATATCCTAAATGCGCTGATGTTGGAGAATCGTGACATTTTTCTAAAATTTTGGATCGTTCTGACTTGGGGACAACTAATTTCCACTCAATCATGTTTGACTTTAAAGGCAGTTTATTTTTTACATGCTTATAAATAAAGTTATTTTTAACTAACCAATGTGGATAATTTTCTGGTTTCTTTAAAATTTTATCTCTAAGATTAATATACCAAGGATCAAACTTATCTAATGTAACATTTAAAACATTTATTTCTGCAGGAACTGATCTACGCAAAAAATCTGCTGGAACATTTTCACGTCCAGGGATATGTGCTAAATTAAAATCAAATTGTTGTATTTTAGTAAGTAATCTAGCTAAGCGACCAGTTGGGTTTTCTAAGTTACGAAGCCAAATTAAAGAAGCATGATCTACTAGAACATTAAATTTTGGACCCATTTCTACATAACAACGAAATTTTTCTAATGCAAAAACAAGTGCCAGTAACTCTTTCATAGTAACTGAAAGGTTTCTTTCTGATTTTGTTAAAGAACGACTTGCATAAGAAATTATAACATCTTTATTATTTTGGTTTTGCATTAAAATAGCACCAATCCCATAATCACTAGCGTCACATTGAATTAAACATGGGACAGAGAAATCAGGTGATGCTAACACCGGTGCAGAAATCATTTTTTGTTTTATTTCTCTAAAAGCTTCTTCAGCTTGTGGTGTCCACATAATTTTTTGTTTTTTACCTTTCCCTTTAAGTAAATCATTTAACGGTGCAGCTAAGTTACTAAAATGTTCAATAAAACGCCTGTACCATGAGCACATGCCTAGAAAACTTTTAATTTCTGTCGTTGTTTCAGGTCTTTTGTAATTAACTATAGCTTGAATCTTTTCAGGTGATGTTCTAAGGCCTGAACCATCAATAACATACCCAAGATAAGTTAGAGAATCACGAAAGAATTTACATTTTTTAAGATTAATTTGGTTATAAAGTGTGGGCATATATACCTCAAGAAAAAAGGTAAAAATTAAACATGGAGAGGAAATCTTTATTTGTTGAATACTCGGATAATGTTAAAGAGTACATGGTCTGTCATAAAGACAAAAATACAGTGGCTGTCGAGAGAGAGAGAGCTTTTTTGAAGTAATACAAAGTTTAGAAGAAAACATTGTTTCTCTTGGTCTAGAAAATCACTCGTAGAGTAGCAGTGAGGAAATATTACAGGATGTGAAGCCTCTAGAAGTACCACAAAATTTTGATAGTGATTAAGAGCAAGAGCCAGATGAATAAATATCACTGAGAAAGAGAAATGAAAGATTGCGTCCTCTTTAAGAGTTTTAAAACTTCCTCAAAATTTACATAATGATTATGACATGAGTTTTTTTAGCTTCGATGTTGATGAGCCTACAACCTATGATGAGACAATGAATAGTACGTATGCAAGTAGGTGGAAAGAAGCAATAGACGAAGAAATATAATAAGTTTACTGTCAAGGTATCAAAATTGTGCAAGCTAAAATTTATTCTGCTCATTAAAGAGAGTGTTAAGGTATATTAAGGCCTCTCTGGATCTTAAGTTAATTTTTTACAAGAAAAATAGTGAAATATTGTCAGGGTTTCCTGATGCAGATTGGGGTGGCGATACTATTGACCGAAAAACAACTAGCGTTTTTGTCTTTATGTGTTTTGGAACTCAAAGAAACCATGTCAACCACAGAGGCAGAAATCATAGCATTAAGTTCTTATAACAGCGATTCCTGTTGGCTACGAAATGTATTATTGGAGTTAAATTTAGTTAATGATTTAAAAGTTATTATTTATGAGGACAGTCAGTCTGCACGTTGCTCGTATAGTTCTAAGAAATAATTTAAAAGAATTAAACACTTGGACATAAAATTCCATTTTGCTCAAGAAAGAGTCGTTGAACGTATCATCGAGTTAAAAGATATATCTACTGACGAACAAATTCCAGATGCATTAACCAAACCGTTAAATAAAGTAGCAATTGAAAGATTGAGAAGTTGTATGCTTAGTTAAGTATTTTGTATTTGTTAATCATTACATTCCAAGAACTATTTAATTAAAGTTATTTTTTTTATCTAAATAGGACTGGCAACACTGAAGTCAGAGTTTTTTATATTTTATTAGTGTAAAGTGTCTTAGGTAGTTGGTAATAGTTAGTTGACGTTTTCTTTTGTTTTATGCCATTGAAGAGAAGATATGTAAGTAACCGGCAAGCGCTTGTGCTTAAGAATTTATATATGTAATCACAAATAAGTTCCCTTTTAATAAAGTTTCTTTTTCACCTGTTTGCTTTACGTGTTGTTACCAGTGGCGCCTCGTGATGAATTATATTGGCAGGTCAATAACAAATTTAAAAAAAGGCATACTTAAAAATAAATATCTTACATTTAAATTGAGCTTTAAATTCTCTTAAAGTTCAGATCTACTCTTCGTTTTTTAGAATTGGAAAAATGCTGAATGACACGTTCGTTAAAATTGCACATTCCTTTTATAAACGATTTCTCGATACTTAACATTGCTAAAGGGATTTTCTATAAGCTGTGTCTAGCTGAGTCCGAATATCAACACTTCCGACCGTAGCATAGTTCACCGAACATTTCATGTGATCTTGAGAAAACGCATGTTTTTTTTATTTTGTCTTTTAAGTGTCTTAAGTCTTTAACACCTGTTTTGCACTATAATGAGTTCGACGAGTCCTTAGAAAACAACAAACAAACATAACAGTAAAATGAATTAGAAACGTCACAACCACATATCCAGTTAGCTAAATCGTACATACGTTTGCGAAAGTTTCGATGAACCTCTTTATTTTTGTCTTTACTAGTTTGTCGTATACTAAGTTCTAATTAAGTTCGTTAGCACTATTTAGTTGTTTACTTTTTTGCACTACCGACATTTTATTTCCTCTACATTCACAACTCAAACATAGACCACCTTGAAATTGGTTAATTTGCAAAATTAAGTTCGTAAGCACTTTTTAGTAGTTTATTTTTTTGCACTAGTCACTACCAACATTTTATTTCCTGTATATTTCCGACCCACACATAATAAAAACAAAAAAAATATATATTACAAAAAACTGTATATAAATCAATTTTCATCGTCTAAAAACGTCTGAAACAATATCGAGTTAGAATATCGACCGCGCGACCTCTGAACAATTGAACCTCCGCATGCCGACGTGATGCCGCGACCGATCGATCGAATTATGAGAAGAGACCTGCTGATGACCCAAATCGCACTTTCATATTCCATATGCTATCACGTTCGGCTGTCGCTCGGTAGCTGTGAAATAGGGTACTTTCGTCAAGCTTTAAGGTAATCAGGGCAATTCGGACTGGCCAGCCTAGCTTAGTATAGCGTATTTTATTATGCCAAGGTTCGCGTTTTATTACAACTATTAGGAGGACGGTCAAACGAATAATTTATTTTTTGAAATATTTTTGGGGGGTCATTGACCAAATGACCCTATGGAAGAGCTGCCACTGGTTGTTAATACCACCAGCTTCCCCTACAAACTATTAACACTTAAGAAATAAAAAATAATTAATTACAAATGAGGAAGAAATTTCCATTAAAAAATTACTCCCGTAACTCTATCTCTGTTATTAATAATTTTAACTTAATGACAAAAATAGGGCTCCGCGCGGAGAGCGCTAACCGATTACTATATCCCAAAACCAGCCGTAACAAGAAAATAAAATTATACTATTAAATATTAATATAAAAATAAAAATGTGGTATTATCTAGTTACTTGAGAGATGCAAAAATATTTTCACTGATTTTTCATAAAATGAACCTCTTGTGGGTTAACAATTTTTTTTGGAGTTTTCGTTTATATTTCAAGTTGGATAACTGTTATATAAAAGCCATTAAAATTATTTCCCTTTGGAATCTTTATCACAACTATACTTTATGAGCTTATGACATTGCCATGTTTCTAATTGTTATAATCTATTAATTATTAATTATTGAAGCTAAGAGCAAACCACAAATTAAAATTGTGTTAGCTACCATAATTCATAACTAATAGAATATAATAATTTTATTAAAAACATCGTAATGTCATAATCTCATATAGTGTAGTTGTGATAAAGTCTCCACGAAGCGAAATAATTTTAGTGGCTTTTGTTTAACAATTATCAGAGTTGAAATATAAATGAAAAAAAATCTTTTTAGCGGGATATTGTTCCTTCAGGTTGTGTAGATAATACCTTTTTTTTAAGTTTCAAATTAATATTTAATGGTAAAGAAATATGTATTTATTATATTTCAAGATGGATAATTATTAAACAAAAGCCACTAAAATTATTTCGCCTAGTGGAGTCTTTATCACAACTATATTGTAGGCCATTATGATATTTCGATGTATTTAATTATAATCTGTTTATTTATTATCGAAGCTAATAAAAATCTAAAAATATGAAATTTTTTTGTTGGCTTCTATAACTAATAACTAATAGGTTATAATAACTTTATTAAAAATATCGCAATGCCATAACCTCATACAGTATAGTTGTGATAAAGTCTGCACCAGACGAAATAATTTTAGTTGTTTTTGTTTAACAATTACTCGAGTTGAAATATAAACGAAACTAAAAAAAATGTTAATTCACAATGTAACAATAGACTCATTTCAGCAGTATATTGTTACTTCAAGTGTCTAGATAATACTATCTTTTTTTAAATTTTAAAATTATATTTAATAGTATAAATTTTTTTACTTGTTACGGCCGGCTTTGGGGCATCGTAACCGTTTAGCGCTCGCCACGCGGAGTTCTATTTTCAATATCAAATTAAAATTATTAGTAGTAGAGATAGACTTCCGATAGTCGGGAACTTTTTATTGTAAATTTCTTCCTTTTTTTTATAAAATGTTAATAGTTTTCTAGTTATTTGCAAGAAACTAAACATTTTTTAAATCTTAATTTGTTAATAACTTTTATAATTGTTTATGTATGGTTTTAAAGTTTTTCTAGACGTCACACATAATTTAAATAACAGTAGCAAGAAGAAAAAAACATTTTGTGTTTGTTAACTAGACTATTATTTTTATATGGGTTCTTAAGTTATTGTTCGTATAAAATGATATTTAATTACATTTGCCATTTAAAGACGGACCGATGAAAAACTATTGAGTAGGGAAGGCGTACTTCATACTACAAATTTGTTATCACAATATTTATTCACTGACATAAATATATAAAATGTGTATCAAATTAAAACGGATTAATGCAAAAACAATAATTTTTTGATTTAATCTTTCAAGAGTATTATGAATTTTTTAATACACTGGCCTAAACTTTTTTAAAGGTCATCTTTTACAAATTTTATTTTATATTTTTCAAGTTTGGCCTGTGCCTTTAATATCTGACGTCGATTTATATATTTCTTCCATTTAAACAACATCACTGAGATTAAATGTTCGAACTATTAGAATATAGAGTATAATGAAATAATGGATATTCAGAAGTATATGAATTATAACACTAGGTAGATTTTGCCTACTAAAAATTTGACAAGAAATAAACATTTCAAAATCAATTTTTTTCTATCAAGTAAAGATAGATATAGGTTAAATATATCAAATGCATATCATAAAAATCGGTAAATTTCCTTTACCCGGAACTTCCTTCATTATGAATAACCAATTTAATTCAGTACATATTTATTTAGCAACACATATATACTGTCTTTTCAAACAATTTTATCAGGCGACATTTTGTTCCATCATACTGGATTCCTATCCAGATTTTACCAGTTTCTATCTATGACACACTTGATTTTTGAGCAAAATTTAAAATATATTTAAAACTAAACCAATTTTTCAGCAAGGTCATGAGAGAGTTGTACTGCAACGATTGATATGATTTTTTTTTAATGATTGTCTAGTGACCGAGACCTTTCAACAATACTTTTTGTATTGTAAATTTACACAGGGTGTTTCAAAAAATCAGGTCACTGATCAATCACGATTCTGCTCAACCGCTTGACGTAAAAAGCTGCATTGTAACCCAAAGGTTAATAGTAGGATGTAAATGTTCGATCCTTCAATTTTTCAAAACTCATATTTCACCGATCTTTAAATATTACAAAATTTTTTGTTTAAAAAACGGTTGATTTTGCGGAAAAACGCTTAAACTCGTGTATTTTATTTGATTATTTTGCATATTTTAAAATTTCATAAAAATGTATACAGAGTGTATCAAAAAATCGAATCGCTGATTAATCACGATTCTGCTCAAACCGCTTGACGTAAAAAGCTGAATTTTGGCATACAGGTTGATTCTAGGATGTGAAGGTCCGATAAGAACGGATTTTTCAAAATTCAAATTTCAAGATGAAACCGCACCGTAAATATTGCAATATTTATTATTTAAAAACTATTTAGTTTTTCAAAAAAAAGCATGTACATGTATATTTTAATTTTTTTACATATTTTTTAATTATCATTATCATTCCAGCAGTTGTACGAGGCGGTTGTGTTTTCGCTCGTATATTGTTTTGCCGGTATTTGAACGTTTGTTTTGTTTTGGTTTGAACTGTTTTGATTTCAATTTGTTTTTGTGTGCTTTGACCCGATCATCAGTTCGTCGTTTGCTATAAACTAAACTTGACCTTGTTTACCCGGATCCGGTTATTAGTTAAATATTGTTTGTGCGTGACATTTAAAGATTTTGATTTATCGACTGGAAATATTTACATCATCATATTTACATAAAATTTATCTACATCTTTTTTTTAATTTTCACTTTTTTTGTTCCTTTGAAAATTTTAATTTTTTATTTATTTATAAAATGGCTGAATTTAAGTGCGATTCTTGCCAAAAAATCGTTTCGGAAAAAGACTGTTACAGAATTCGCTGTAGTGGGGAGTGCCGAAGAGATTTTTGTATGGTCTATACAGGACTGGATAAATCCACGACAAAAGTGCTCTACAAACAAAAATTCAACAACATAAGATTTTTTTGCACTGTTTGCGACTCTCCAACTCTGAAATATTTGCATGATAAAATATCAGATCTCCAAAAGACTCAAATCTCTTCAGAATATCTCGAAGCCCTGGGTTCCTTCTTAAAGAAAAACAACGACATCCTTCCGATCATTGGCGAAATTTACGACATCTTACTCAATCATGACTCCAAATGGAAGATACTGCTAGAAAAAATTGAGGATATTCACAGCCTCCATTCTGGAATATCTGACAGTATACAAGAATCCTTATTTAAATCCATTAAAGAAATTAGGCAGGATACTTTCAATCTATCATCTATTTTAATGGAATCTCAAAATGAATCTGTCAAAGTCCAGGTGCATGATTCATCGAAGGAGCAGTTGACTAAAGAGATGGCTGAGCTGAGGCATAGTGTAAAACAAATGGCACTTACCCTGGAGAAGCTTGCTGATAAGCCTAAACAACAATCAATAAAGAAGATATACACCACCGCAATATCAACCCAAACCTATACAACAGATGTCCAAATGCCTGTCAATAAGTCTCCAAAAAAAGCTGTTTCCTTCCAGCCCAACAAAACACCCATTATAGAGAAATGGCATTATGTAGTGGTATCCATAATTCCGTCCACGTATAAATCAAATCAGCTTGTACACTACATCAAAGAAAAATTAGGAACCACGAATTTTGTGCGTTGTTTTCCTATGCTTAAGAATGCAGACACTTTGCACTCCGATTTTAAAATTGGGGTGCAAAATAAAGATCACTTAATTCAGCTTAAGAACGCTAGTCTGTGGCCACCTGGTACCATAATTGATCCTACCAATGATTCAGTTTCACCAACCCTTATCCAAACGCCGCCCACTTCCACAGCCCATAATGTCTCATCTTCTAGTCATCAAGATGTCAATATAGATATCCCAAAGAGCCGGCTGTCTCCACCAAAGCCTCAATTATTGGAATCACCAGTGACATTTGTGCCTGAAGAGGATAAGTCAGTCATAATTGGCTCTGACAGGGAGGCCATAGCAGCTTGTAGGTCATTGGTACTGGAGGGCTCTAAATTAAGCATGGAGAAAACTGCAAGGAAAGATGATTTTTTGCAGTTTGATCCAATGACTCCACCAAGAGTGCGACTGTCCCAAGATTCGGATAAAGCAAATGGTCGCTATATATTAGCCAGATTAAGGGATCCTTCCTTACTAAAGACCTTAAGGCTATTTCTTGCTTATCTACACGACCAGCCATCTAGTGTGTGTTTTGAGGGGCATACAAGTACTAGCATTAAATTATTGCTAGCTTCGGAAGGCCTTCCCAGTGACAAGGACTCCCTGCGCAAGCTGTATTATCGCTTCCACGATGCCTATGGGATTGGTTCATCTGAAGTGGACTCAGACCTTGCAGCGTATAGATCTTTCTACTCCTCGGAAAAAATTTTACGGCTCCAAAAAATTCGTGAAAGTACTGGTAAATATTATTCTAGTGGTTCACCATCAAAAAGTAAAAATTTTTAGTCAATATGACGCGAAAAGAGGATCTAGCACCCTCTAAAAAATTGACCAATAGTAATTTTAATCTTTTTTTTCTTAATATTCAGTCCTTAAGACATAAAACAGACGAATTATATCTTTTGTTAGAAGAGCTAAATTTTCCAGAAGTCATTGCCATCACTGAGTACTGGCTAAATATCAATCAACCTGTTTTTATTAAAAACTATACCACAATTGCCAGATTTAATAGAACTAATTTAACTCATGGAGGCACCATGATAATGTCTTCAAACAACGATTTTTCCGAAATATCAAAGTATAATCATTTATTATCTGAAAAAGTATTTGAATTTTCTATCGTTTATCACAATACTTATGACCTTTATATTATTTGTATTTATAGAACACCTGATGCTGATGTGCAATTATTCTGCCATAACCTTCTAAGTTTGCTCGAGTCCCTTCCTGTAAAAAGCAAATTAATCTTATGTGGCGATTTCAATATTGACTTTTCCAGTGTGTGTGCTGCTCAGGAATGTCTTCAGTCCATCTTTGAGTCATTAGGAATTGCCATGCACGTCAACTCACCAACCAGAATTACTAAGACAAGTGCCAGTACTATAGATTACGTTGTGTCTTCTTTCGATCCTAGCTCCGTCGAATGTAATGTCTTAAGTCCAGGTTTCTCCGATCATGAAGCAATTTTCACAAAATTTTCAATTACATCCAAAGCCAAAAATTCCTCTAGACAAGTAGGCCGTATTTTTTCGGTTAGAAATTTCATTAATTTCAAACACCTATGTCAAATAACTGACTGGGACTCTCACACTTATGATGTCGACACTGAATTTTCTCGTTTTATAAAAACTCTAACTAATATAGCTTCTGAATCTTTTCCTCTTAGGCCTATCAAAAATAAAAGAAGTAAACCCTGGTCCACTAAAGGTTTACGTATATCTTCTAAGAACATGCGGTCACTATCTCATTTAAAGAAATTTTCGGACAGTGTCTTTTTTCATAATTATGTAAAATCATACAGAAAAATTTATCATAAGACTATTAAAGCCGCCAAAGATATTTATTACAATAATAGACTTTCTAACGCCAAAAATGTAGCTAAAGAAACCTGGTCTATAGTGAATGATTTAAGAAACAAAACTCCTTTATCCAGCACTATCCTTACCTCTCCTGAGGACCTAAACAATTATTTTGTAAATGTAGCCAAAGATTTGACTAAATCCGTATCTCAATCTAATGACCCAATTTCATATCTCTCTAATCATAGGGTAAACCTGCACAGTTTCTTCTTTTCACCAGTAGTTTTATCAGAACTTCGTAGTACAATTAATGATATCAAAAATAAATCTTCCTCGGGAACTGATGGGCTTACTTTAAAAATGTATTCAAGTCTGCCGGAATGCACACTAGAGCATCTGACTACTTTGATAAATATGTCTTTCCAAAATGGTACTTTTCCAAGCTGCCTTAAAACTGCAATAATCATACCTCTTCACAAAGGAGTTGTTTCAGAAGAAGCTTCGAACTATCGCCCAATTGCACTTCTCCCTACGCTATCTAAGATCATCGAAAGACTGGTTAAAAAAAGGCTTTTATCATTTCTGTCTAGATATGAAATACTTACAAAACATCAATTTGGATTTTTAAGTAACAAATGCACAAGCGATGCCATGTTTTCCCTTCTTAATAGAGTTTACTCCAGCCTAAACAACCATCACGCTACGGCAACAATTTTCTGTGATTTTTCCAAAGCTTTCGATTGTGTGAATCATAATATATTAACTAACAAGCTGCAGTACTATGGATTTAGAGGGGCTCCTCTCAATTGGTTTAAGTCATATCTTAGCAACAGAAATCAAGTTGTGAAAGTTGACAACAGGATGTCTTCTTGTAGGCCAATGGAATATGGAGTGCCTCAAGGCTCGGTACTAGGCCCTATCTTGTTTCTTCTGTTCATAAACGACATGGCTAATTTAAACATTAGTGGAAAAATATGTCTCTTTGCGGACGATACCAGCTTTACGTGGAGCCACCCAGATGTCACGGACCTACATAGGATTGTATCTAATGACCTAATCACCATTAAATCCTGGTGCGATTCTAATCTCCTATGTTTGAACATCTCTAAAACGAAAGTCTTGTCTTATAAAAACACGCTGCAACCTTTTGACCTTAATGGCACCACTATTGATGTCGTAAACTCTGTAAAATTTCTAGGGCTTCTTGTAGATGATTCTTTAAAATGGGATCCACATATCGACGCTTTATCAAAGAAGTTAGGTTCTGCTTGCTTTGCGTTAAGATCTGTTTCCGAGGAGCTTAGCTTTTCTACCTCTAGAACTGTTTATTTTGCTCTTGTTGAGTCGCACCTCAGATATGCTATTCCATTCTGGGGTACATGTTGTGCGACTCAATTTGATCGAATTTTTATACTACAAAAAAGAGCTGTTCGTTACCTACTGAGACTTAACAGTAGAACTCACTGCCGAGATTTCTTTAAAAGATATAAAATACTAACCCTTCCTTGCTTATTCATTTTGGAATCGGTTTGCTTAATTCGTAAGCACGCACCTGCTCTATTAGAGAGACCTTCTCACAACTACCCTCTCAGAAATACTGAGCACGATCTCTATCTTCCAACCCCACACTCAGAGTTAATTAAAAGATCAGTAATCTATAATGCAAAAAAAATGCATATTCACCTGCCATTTAACATCAAATCCATAATATCTCTGACTTCATTTCGCAAGGCTTTGAAATCATTCTTACTGGAAAGTGCCTACTACACCGTGAACGAGTTTTACAACACATAATTTTATCCTTATGAACCCCTAGTGTGATAGTTGCCATTACCAACCATTTTTACCGAATTTTGTATATGTATTTTTTTAATTGTTTCGTACTTTTTTATTTTTTACTTTGTTTTTTTATTTTTTTTTACATTATATTTATGAAAATGTAAATAATTTATAAACAAAAATCTCCCAAGCCCCTGTTAATAAAAATTGAAATAAAATGCAACAACACACGTGGTTTATAAAGAGGTATTTAAGTAAGGCGATTTAATTACTCTTTATATCCTTTTCGTTAGCGCCATACGCGTACGAAGTCGCGGGTACTCGCTAGTTTAAAATTCAATAAATAGTTTTTACCTTGAATGCACCACGATTTTGTTACGTCATGTTGAATTCGTAACAGTTTATCCTAATATCATATTTAATTTTTCTGCTAAAGTTAAAGTCAATTGAATAAGTTTTTTTTACGTTAATATTTTAAAACTTTTATTTCGCCGTCATCTTGAATTCGTAACCTAACTTTACCAATGAATCTCTATATCACACTTAATGCTTGCACAAAATATGAAATTAATCTAAGTAGCTTTTTCAGGCTGAATTTTTAAATATTTTATTAAGTCGCCTTTTCGTTTTGCTATCTTATATGAATACCAAAATGTTACCAGTTCATTCTCATGTAACACTTCATTTTTGTGCACAATTGGATAATCAGGTTTTTAAGTAATATTTTTTTTTAACGTTTCACTAGGCCGCCATTGAATTTTTACCAAAATATTACTAGGTCATCCCCATATCACCCTTAATTTTTGACTGAAATTTGAAGTCAATCTGATGAGTAGCTTTTGAGCTATGCGGTGAACTGACAGACGGACCGACGGAATTGATAAAACATATTTTTTGGCATCTATATAAAACGAAAATTATAAAAATCACATAATGTTAAAACCATTGGTATTTTGCATAGTAAAGTAAAACATAAAGATCATATTTTAAACCTATATAATTGCAATTATTCCATTCTTTGTTCTAGCCGTGATAAAAAATAAATTGGTGAAACAAAACAAAGATTAGGTAAAATAATTGCATTACACAAAAGGCTGCAAGACTTAATAATAGGATATTCATGTAATTTTAACGAAACACAAATTTTACACACTGAACACAACACAACACAAGCCAAATGCTTTTGTTTAGAAATGATTAGAATTGCATAAAGAAAAGTTCAACCAAAAACTGATATTAAAAACTTAAAACTTAAATTACTTAAAAATCCTAAACATTCCTCTAATATTTTATTTACCTGCATTTACCGTATAAGGTATTATTTAGTTTTTAATTTTTGAACATACCTGTTTTTACTTATTTTCCGCGTAAAAAAAGTATTTTGGTCATGAAAAATACCTTCTGTCAGTCTGTTCGCGGCATAGCTAAAAAACTTTTTACTCGATTGACTTCAAATTTAGGTCAAAAATTTAGAGTCACATGGAGATGACCTGGTAACATTTTGGTAAAAATGCTATATGGCGAAACAAAATGGGGGGTTAATAAAATGTTAAAAAATATTACTAAAAAACTATTTGTCTAATATATGCACAACATCAAGTATTTTCGTAATAATCAACGGGTAAAATTTTGGTACGAATTTAAGATGGCGAAACAAAATAGCGCCTTAATAAAATATTTAAAAATTCGGCTTCAAAAAACTAGTTAATGGATTGATTACAACTTTTGTTGAAGAATTGTGATACAGAGATAAACTGATGAAATTGATGATGGTACGAATTCATGGTGGCGGACAAGATCAAAATAAGATGTTTGTAACTGAAAAAAATCACCTTTCAAGGTTTTTTATATCTTCACATTTTAGTGTTTCTAGTTGCCAAAAATATGTTTTCTCAATCCCGGACTGTCGTCTTTCTGTCTGTCAGTAAACACCTGCTGTCTGTAACTAAACACCTGCTTAACCAATTTACTTAAAATTTTGGTCAAAAATTAAGGGTCATATGAGGATGACCTGTAATATTTTGGTAAAAATCCAATAGGGCGAAACAAAATTAAACAAAACAAACAAAATTAATGAAGAATTATTAAAAAAAAACGTCAAAAAAATTGTCAAAACCTTATATTTTACAAAAATCAGATGTTACATAGGAATGAACTGGTAATATTTCGGTACGAATTCAAGGCAGCAAAACAAAATGGTGACCTAAAAAAATCAGCCTGAAAAACTACTTATTAGATTAATTTTAAATTGTGGGCCAGCGTTAACTGTGATATAGAAATAAACTGGTAAAATTGTGGTAGGAATTCAAAATTTAATGTGATATAATGGTACGAATTCAATATGACGAAACAAAATAGCGGTCTTAAAAAAATAGTGTAAAAACTACCTATTCAATTTACTTTGAATTATACCCAATAATCAAGTGTGATATTAGGTAGAAACTGGTAAAATATTGGTACGAATCCAATGTGCTGGAACATAATAACGCCCAATATAAATGTTTGAAAAGCCAGTTAGTATGTGTGGAACTAAATTGGGTCACTATTCCCAATAAGAAGGAACATTTATAACGAGGGAAGTTCCGGGTGAAGAAAATTTACCGATTTTTGTAATATGCATTTGACATATTTAACCTATATCAATCATTATTTGATAAAAAAATAATAGTTTTAAAATGTTTATTTCTTGTCAAGTAATGTCAAAACTTTAGTAGGCAAATTGTATCTAATTTTATCAGTAAAGACAGTTTCAATACCAGTTTTCAGTGAACGTATGGGTAGGGATATGTGATTACTTGGAAGGTCCTTTCTTTCTTCCGCCACATCTGGATGGCGAAACATATCGACACTTTTTGGAAAAATAAACTTTCGTGTTTACTGAAAAACGTACCACTAGAAAATCGCATCATAATATGTTTTTTATTTTTGGGGACACTTAAAATCAATAGTTTATAAAACACTAGTAGCCTGTGAAACAATAAGAAACACACCAATAATTCTAAAGCGTGTAAGAGATTTCATGACAAGGTGTTGCTTGTTGGTTGAAGATTTTAAATTAATTTAAATAATTTATTTAATTTTTATTTACTGCTGACTTAAAATAAAATATTAACATTTTCAAGTTATGTATTTTATTTATTCAAGCAAACTAAAAATGTTTTTACGCTAAAACCATTTCCAGTTTAAAAAAACACAAGACGTGCTTTTTACTGCAAACAGAGAAGTGATTTAAAAAGAAAAAATTGTTAAGTTACTAGAATAATGCCTACAAAAGTTATAAAACTAAAGTTCGTACCAACGACACTAGTCAATTCCAAGAATATATTTTATTTTTAGAACAAGTGTATTTAAGTACTTATTCTAGCTACAAGCTAAAAGTTTTATAAAAAATGTCAACGTGTTTAGAAATTATTTATAAATTATAATTTCTTTTAGAAGTTTTCAACACCCTGGAACAAAGCCGGAAAATAGCATAGTTTATTAGAACTTTTGTTCCTAAATTAACGTCAATAATAACCTTCTAATGTAAATATAGCAATAACAATAAACAATAGGAGTTACAGTTCTAACACAGTACAAAAGCATCCACGGCTAAACTCAATTAAGAAATAATAGTTCCTGGATTTAGAACGTATCAGATTGGCATTACTTTCCAGCGTTTTGCCTTCGATTTTACAACGCATCTTCAGGGATTTTAGTTGCTCGCGATACATAATGCAGTATTTTGATTTCGTTCACTGAAGATCTCTAAGGATGTCTCGTGCAATCGCAAGCGAGATGTCAAAAATTAATTCCAATTTGACACGGTTCAAACCGAAGAAACACTGTTTTGTAAATACAATTATATAACCGTAACATTTTAATTTGTGATATAATACATACATTCTGTAGTCTGACTAGTCTGCTATAGAAAATAACGTTTTCTGAAGGTACTTATAAAAATAAATGTAAAAAAAACAATGTAAAAGTTCACGCCGAATTTTCCATTCGAAATGGACCGTAAAAATCGTAATAGATGTTACTGATTAGAGTAACAAAATAGTTTTTCCCCTTTAATTAGTTACAGGCTGCAGCGATTTTAGTACAATGCTCATAGCTTCGGTATAGAACATAAATTCAACACTCAGCAATCGTTTTTATTATACTAACCTGTAGACAAGCACGCAAGCAGAGTGTTCGCCCTTTTAGAGGCGACCGGTAAACAATGCGGGTTATTTAATAATTGATCAGCGAATTCTGCGCTATTGATTTTCGGCTTTCTACTCTGTTTTAAAGGTATACGGGCACGATATTATATACAGCAACACAGGGTTTTAGTTAGAGAACAATTCACTGATGGAGCATGTAACTGAACTGTTTTTTTTAGCAGTGACTTTGCTTATTATATTGATGCCACTAATTACACTAATGTTATGCCTAGTGATGGAAAATTCTCGAATTGTATTGTCGTACAATATTCTCCAGGAGAACTTTGGGAATTTATCGGTAATTTAAGAGAATGTATGGTAAATTATCTTTTTAAGTCGAAATAAGATTTTATCAAAATCACTTTCCTAATGAAGTTATCCCAAATATATGCTTAATTGAATCAAGTGTAAAGATATGCATTTCCACATATAATCGTAATTATCTGTATTAATATGTAAGTATACAAAATAATTGGCATCAAACTACTTCTAAGTTTATTTGCCACGTAAATATAAAAGATAGTAAGAAAACAGAGGAAAACAAGAGAATCATGTTGCGACCTGGCTAATGTTCATTGATCCACACATTAGTGAAGCCCAAAATCAAATTCTCGTTTTAACATTCGGCATGATTGATCACATTCACTTAGGTTGCTTTGTCTGAACCGTCGTAATGTTATAAAATACGAAAAAAAATTAAAATATTCTACATAACTAGAGTACAAGATCAACGTAAAATATTGTGAACAACAAATAAACCATAAATAATATTGAATAACAAACAGGTTCACCTATAGGGGTGGAAACCATTACCGTTCACTTTCATTGAGTCTAGAGGGCCAAAAACAAATGGTATTATGTTTACTAGTTTTCAGCCTCACTCGGACAATCCAATTGTTTAAAACTGCAACAACCTAACTCCAACTCTTGGGGTGGGAATCGCCCCTCGTTTGCTTCCGAACAACCTGAAGAAGTGAATATGTGTACATGTAAAAAATGCATGACAATTTAAATTATTAAAACTAATCCCTTCAGCTTTTTAAGCAGTTAAATCTCTCCCTTATATATATGAGAACTGAAAATTGGTCTAATTACACAAATTCGAATGTCAGATCTTTAACTTCTTGAGATAAAAACAGGGTTGCTCGCTACTGTTAGCCTAGAGATCATGAGTTATAGTTAAAAAAAAATAGAAAATACACTTTGGTCAGAAACGCACTAAAAGAACAAAATAATATAATTTCTTTAAATATTTTTTTACGATATGTGCATTGTATCATTGACAATTCAATGACTATCAAAAAAGCGTAGGGCGTTTTATCCAAACTAATTAAAAGTACATGATTCACCAATTTGATTGAATTGTCAAAGGTAGAGTGCATATATCGTAACAAAATATGTTTAAGTAAATTACAGTATTTTGTACTTTAGTGCGTTACTGACTTAAAATATCAGTATTGGAATCATCAATACAGACCAAATGAGCCCAAACTCGAGGGTCATACAAGCTTATTAGATCATCTCGTTAGTACCAAATTATGTAATGAACTCGTCAAAATAAGCCTAATGAGGCCAAACTCGAGGGGTTTAAATCAACTCGATGGTACTAAATTATTGCATTGTCAACCGAATTATATAAACTTGCAAAATTTCAAATCGATACTGTAATTAAAAGTAATTTAAAATAGACCGGTACCATTTGGTACTGATCTGATCAGCTCTATGGTACCAAATTATTGTATTGTCATCAGAATTTCATATACTTGCAAAATTTCAAATCGATAGGACAATTAAAAGTAGGTTAAAATCGACTTTTCGACGATTTGGTTACATACATAGTTAATTCGTTAGTTACATACAAGTAAAGCTAATAAAAGCGTGTTAAATGAAGCTAACAAAAGCGTGTTAGAATAAGTATAAATGGGTGTTTCTCTGGCATTTTTACATTTTCAAAAAGCTGAAAAAAAATAAAATGTTCTCCAATTAGATTTGCAATTTGTTTATCCCAAAGGTTGTAATTCTGGCCTCTGGTTTTCAGCCGAGTAACAAAATATTTAACAAAATAAATTGAGATAAAGTTGGAAGAAACCGATTATGTTCAGACAATCGTCAAAACCGTCCCTCATGTTCTTCTGCTTAAAAATGTGTGAAGTCTTAATTTTACCTGTGATATGTGACAAACATATAACTAATACATAAACATATAACGGGAAGAGACGTAGCAAAAGACAAGTATGCTTTCATTATCACAATGGTAAGTGGAGGAATAAGGAAAAAGAGGATTAATCGAAATTCACAAGTTTATAATTTTTGTTATTTTCTAAAAATGTATAAGATTTTATAAATTTTATCAGGAGAATTCGATAACTGACAAGAATTGTCATAAAAATACTTAACATAGTACTTTGGAAAAGCTGCATTGAATATGTATCCTATTTTGTGAAGAGCGACGGTAGTGATGAAAGAGACAATAATGATAATTTATAGGACGTAGGACGGTAATGATAGAGAGCATGAATGGTAAATAAAATATCTGATTTCTTTAACAAATATTTATTAAACTAATATGAAATACAAAAAACAGATTCTTAAAAAAACAAAACAAAACACTTTAGGCTTAAATAGAGATCAATATTAATCTTACAAAAATAAAGTTTTTGATAAATCATACATGCCGTATCCACAATAGGAAAATGTCTCGAAGAAATTGGCTTTGGAAAAAAGTCTAACATGCATAGTATTTCATTAGACGGCACATTTTGTATGTCAGACTTTTCTGGCCAAAAGAAATGTTGTTCAGCTCGTGCCATGAATGAAACTTTCAAGTTGTCCTTAATTCGCTCCTCTATATCATCTATGCAATCGGCAGAAAGTGCTCAAAGATATTTTTGATTGAAATGATTGACATACTTTTTGTAAAGAACTTTTAGTGTTGAAGTAAGGTATCTCTTTTGTTTCGTAATTTTTCATCTAGTAATGGTGTCACGTTTGCCAAGTGCTGGTCTGGTATTTTCATCGTCAAGGAAAAAATTCTCAATTTGTCATCTTGTAATCATCATTTGTTTGGTTCGGAGCTGCCTCTTCTTAATGTGGTTAACTTGAGATTTAACATGTTTTTTTAAAATATGTCGAGACACAATCAACGCTGCTTGAATGCGATATTTTTTATAAAGAGGAGATGAGATACAGGCCCATAATATATTCTTTCTCAGTTCGTCGAACTGGTTTGTCTTGGTCTTGATCTCATTCACCAAACATTCACTAAATAGCAATTTCCTTTTTACTTTATTGGTTGGTTGTCTTAAAATGATTTTTTTAAATCCAAAATTTTTTTTGTCTTCCTTACAAGATTTATTTAAAGTTCTTTTAGCCTTTACTCTATTGTTAGCTACTTCTGGCAAAGGTGATGTTTGCGGGCTTTGAGGTGGGGTTTCATCGTCCATACATTATTGTAACTTCCTTTGTTGTTTTTTCTTCAATCTGTACGCCAAGAAAATTTTGTGCCCATTTTTTTCTTTGTCTCGTCTTTTCCCGGGAACTCTTTTGCGCTACAAGTTTTATTTTTCCTTCTTCTATTCTTTTTCTATTTCATTCTCACTCTCTCTCTCTCTCTCTGCGTATTTCTATACTCCTCTATGTTCCGTCTCCTTTTTTTCCTCTGCCTCCTCTTTTTTTCTCCTGCCTTATTTCGCATCTCTTCATTATTTACTCTCTTGCCTTCTTTTTATTTGTTGATATTTTTCTTGTGCACATATTAGCGGCAGTGATGGCGTTAGTCAAGGCCCTAATAGTGGGTTGGATTTTTTCAGTGGCAGTGGTAGTGCTAGTCGAGGCCCTAATAGTGAATTGAATTTTATCAGTTGAAGTGGTAGTGCTAGTCGAGGCACTAGTAGATTGCCTTTCTCGGTTGTTAAAAGGCCATAATTTTATTTTAAAAGTATTTTCCTTTGACAAAACTGAGGGTGGATCTTCACTTATATTACTATTTTTCTGGGATGAATTTTTCTTTGACAGCCTCTCTTTGGTTTGTAATTTATTTTTATGGTAATTTTCCCTTTGAACTTTTTTCTTTAACTTATATTTTTCTTTCTGATTTAATTCTCTTCTTTTCCGAGCTTCTTCTTTCATGTTTTTCAACTTTGATTTTAATTGGTTTAATTGATCTTCATCCATTATGATCTAAAAAGGTATAGAATATTTATTTACTGTCCATGATAGTCTTGTTGTTGTTAGTCCCGAGCGAAAAACTAAAGCAGCATCTGGAACAAATCCGGCTTCTGAACCAGCATGAACTATAATAAAGCGACTACTAGAGCGGATTCCCTGAACAACACCTGTAACATTTTCACTTTGCCAGCATTTGTTCATTGTCATATTATCTAGTCAGGTTTCGTCTAGATACACAATATTGCGTCCTTCTTGCCTATATTGCCTTACAGTTGATAGATATTTCACCCGCCAGTGAAAAATATTTGGTCTCTCAATGAGTAATTTTCGTTTATTTTGGCACTTGCGCCAAACAAAACCATTTGATCGTAAAAGCCGATTTAAGGTTTAATACCCGTACGTAAAATCTATTTTGTTCTTTACAGCACGAAGTAGGGGTTTGCAGGTCGGAACCTTCTTCAAGTTTATATAAAAATCCTCTATTGTTCGTCGAATTACTTAAAAATCACCATCGTCAATTTTATCTTTGTATGATAATCGGGGTCTTTTTTTACCAGGAGATTTTAAAGGTGAAGTAGAACATGAGCGATCATTATGTTCTTTCTTTCCGAAACACCAATGTAAAATGCAGCGGGTTCTGTTCGATTTTGAATTGGAATAGTCAAACTATTATTTTCAGCTTCTTTAGTACAGGCCTCCATAACACTCGCAATAACTTCACGTGCACCAGGCGCCACTGGAAATAGCTGAAAGCTTCTAGCGGCAAGTGCATGGAGACTCTACGAATATCCCAATTACAAGTGGACCAGTGCGAAATTTTCCGGTTTTCTTTCGTGTCCCGCACTTTAATGACGTTTTACCACGTTTTTTCCCCGACAATTAAATTGAGGTTCTGTTCTATCTTTTATAGGGTTTATCAGAATAATTTGGACTATTTTTACAATTTTATGTATAGGTTAGTAAAGCAGTTTATTTTCAGTTAAGTTTGCTTTAGAAATAGGGACAGTAATTACACAAATATATATAAAAAAGACGATTTTCATACTTTTTTAGATGTTTACGTCCAATATAGCACACATGCACGCTTCCACTGCCACATATTAACTAAAGAGGGATGTGGCGAAACATAAAATGGTTTGCGTGGGGGGGGGGGGGGGGGGGGCGCGATCTGGTGGCCGAAAATTGTATTTGAATACGACGGGACGGTAATGACGGGCAAAACCGAGGACACACCTTTAATATTTAATATACAATTATTATATTATACAAAGTGTGATTCTTAATGCATTGTTCATTGTGTTTGTTAGTAAAATAAAACCATCAACCTGTCTGGAAAATGTTTATTGTTAAAATATTGCAGAAAATAACCAAGAATTTGTAACAGGGACAGGGGACGGTAATGACATTTGACCCATTCTTCTATTTTTTTAGATGAATTTTTGTAAAAGTTTTAACATTTTTTTATCACAGCCTAGATGGAATGGAAGTATACTTTAATTTGGTAAGGGATATTTTATAATAACCCATAATTTGAAGTAATACCTTGCTTGGGACTTAAAATGTCAAAATGCCAGATAATCACCCACATATGAAATACTCGACACTAAGCAATTTTTTAAATCTTTTTCCCTTAGGACCGAAACCACTCGATCAATGAGGTCTCCAGATGTTAGGGGCGGAGGGAGCAATCAATAATAGGGGGCCAGAATGAAGTAAACCAATGATAAAATAAATAACATGTTCTGTGGACACGACGCATACAAGATAAAACGCAGTAAAAACAAGTAACAACTAAAAAAAAATATATCACCCAGAAATATTTCTGGAAACAAACCAAAAGGTTGGGAAGGGCAGAAAAGAATACCACCTAAAGGGGTCCACGGAGGCAAAGTCCCCCGTAGATAGGCCACTGCACACGATTCATCTCCAAAGTTGTAATCATGCAAGATTCTGGTACCAACGTAATCCTCCATTTATCTTTGCCACACCGCTTCTTTAGGGTGAGGATACTTTCCCCATTCCGGTGAACCGGTTACGTAATACGGCAATTGGAGTAGTATATTTTTCGATTTAGATATTTTATAATCTCTTTTTTAAGTTTGCGGATGTTTTTTCCTCTTTACCATTAATTTATTTTGGTCAAAATACTTCCAGTGTTTTTAATGTTATTTTCTTTCCATTTCTTCCGTGGTTGCTCATAATTGTTATCTCTTGATATAGGTTTTTGCTATTTTAAGGCCTATGTACCCTAGCTGTTAAAGTACTGCAATAAACAAAAAGCTCACTTTTCTCGAGTCGATCATTCTCCTGATCCACAATTGTCTGTGTTCTATTTGGACTAATTGTTGATTTAGGTTTAGGTGTGGTAGTTTAGGTCTTCCGTTTGGTTATGTTCCTTTATTTTTTATAAAGTTGCCTTCAAACTCTGCTTAATATTTTTTAACTAAATCATTTTTTCCATTTTCAGGTTGCAGCGGATTAGTGCTAGCATCTTGTCCCACGTCTGCTGCCTGTGTCACGTTCGTATCACCACGTTCTTGCTGAAGAAGCTGTTGATTTAGGCGAAACCATTAGAATTCGGTTTCGATCCATTGTTTGATGTTTTCAATTTTAAGCGACGTTAATAAACTTCTAGCTCTCATAGCAGAGAGTTGACTAGCTACTTGACCTTAATTTAAACTAGTGTCTGGCCTGAATTTTTGCCATTCTATTAACATTTTTCCCTGTCTATTCCTACCACACTTCAGAAGTTGGCACGCATTAGATCTTGGTCATCCTCCTAGGGGAACTTCAACCTTAATATTATTAGGTATTATTATTGTTATGAGAAAGAGAAATCCAACCCAGCAACTTTAGGGCTCCGACCCACCCAAAGTATTACGCGGAAGGCTACTTCGTAAGATAACCACTCCTTGCGTCCGCTTGGTCCGAGGTCATCGGCTAAACTCATTTGTCTCAGTAAACGGCAACTTTCTGCACCCTCATCACAAGTTCTGATGAGCCTGGACATGCTGGAATTGACCGAAACTCTGTAAGAAACGTGTCTTTAATTAATTCCATTGATTCGATTTCAGATTTCAAACCGGAAGGATTTTTACGACAACCAGGAAAATTTAGGTTGTTTTATATTACATATCCTAGTGGCAACTATTTACACAACTCTTTTTGACAGTGAATATTTTGTCATTTCCACCGATGGATTATTTACTTGGCCCCTACTTACGGCTGTAAAATTAGGGTTTATGGGTCAGCATTCGGTACACTTGACTATAGGAGTTTTGGATTTGATCCTCGCAACGCCGATTTTAGAACAAAAATTCAACGAAATTTGCTCAAATTTTAAGTAAATAAGTGTTTAGAGATATTTTTACAAAACATTTTTGTGTTTAAAGATATTTTCATAAAACATTTTTGTTATGTTATCGATTTTTTATTTGTTGTAAGATCTACGGTTTTAATTAAAATATAAAAATGTATTGTGATTTTATGTTTTTTTTTTAAATTTTAATTGAACTTATACATCAAACACACATTAACAAACAAAAAGTATAATAAATACCTTCTTGAAAGAAAACTCTTTTGTAAAACGAAAATTGCCTGTGAAAAAAGTTCGGGCCTTCGAGCTTAAGCATTACCCTGACAAAAAGCAGCCAGGCTTTAGGTCCTAATTTACTTTGTGACATTAAGTTCGGAAATTTGATATGTCAAGAAGTACTTAACTAAAGTTTATACGAAGTTGTATATTGATTTATCATGCCCTCTTGGGCCTCTTGTATCTAGTTGAGGTCTGGCAATCGGGGGCCTCTAAGCTAAGGGTGCGTTCATTAATTAGATAAGGATAATATTGGCCATCTTTGGTCCCCAGCCCCAAGTAAGAACACATAAGATTTCTCGAACCTCCCTCCCTCTTCTTACATAAGATTTTACCTAGAGTTTCCCATATGAATGAGTTTCATATCAATGACTAGGCGAATTTTCACTGGTAAAATATTAAGTAAGAATGGCGTTTACTGCCCCAAAAAGTCCCCAAAGCTCTCGAGTGGAGCCTCGCAACCCCAAAAAAAATTGTAGAAAAAAGCAAGGACTTTTTTTGCGTTTTCGTTGGGCTTATGAAAAAAGCCAGTACGCCACTGCTTCTAACTGACTTGAACTACACATTAAGTTTGTCTATGCTATTCCTGAAGCATTATAATACCACACATTTATTTTTGGGTAACACAAATTCAGAAGTTTTGCAGGGCAATTTCACGATAAATTACGAAAATGTTGATAATGGGGTTTTACGATTACAATATTTACAGTTAAAGATAGAAGTGTTTCTCTTACTTTCTAACCCCACTTTTGATGATCAAATTAATTCTATGGAAGAGAAACCGAGAAGAAAAAATAAGACCACGTAGAGTATTTATTACTACAATGATTTTTTATGTGTATTAAATTCGTGACGTTAGTGCCCTATTAATATTATACGGCGGTTAAATAAACAGACCGCAAATGGTTAATAGGCTGAGTCATCAAAATATGCCGCAACAAACAAGCAACCTGTCCATTTGACTTCTTCGCTTGCACTTTCCGTTCTTCAGCTTTGCATGGTCGTTCGGTTCATTCGGTACTGCCTTTCCCCTTTCCTCGCCCGACATCCTGATTACACGATACATTCAACAGGTAAATTGTTAAATTCCCGCGTGTCTGTTTTTTTCGAGCTCGTCCTTTTTCGACCAATTTCGAGAGGTCTCGCTTGGCCATCCGCGGCTTAGCCCGAATGGCGCGACGCGTCGGTGTATATTTGCCGCGAAACATGACTGAATTTTCTAAGCGCTAAGCAGGCCTCATCAGTGTTCCAGTCAGATTATCCGCTATCGTTTCGTTTTTGTTTTGGTTACGGTTACTAAACGACGCGTTTTTTTTCTTAAGTCTTCACGGTGTTTTGCAATACGCAATTTAAAGCACAGTACTAGTCGGGGTCAAACAGTTCTGACAGAAGATACATTTACTTTCTGTCTATTAAGTGGAAGTGACTGTGTTAGTGCCCTTTTACATTTGGATTACCAATACCAATTAACAGAGGCATCTCTAACATTCACCGTAGTGGCTCGGCAAAGCGACACGAAGGTAGTTTGGAAAAAACACATATTTGATCAAAATAAAGTTGGGTTATATTCTATGCCAAAGAATAATACATTACAATTTGTACTACGTATATAGCTTGTAAATTTAATTAACACTTTTATCAACAAATATAAAATATATGTAAGAATATTACCCGGTATAAACTTGCTAATCTAATAATTTTATAGGATAGTGTTATATTGACGTAATTTATTGAAAACATGACTATCATTTTGTTTTAAGGGTATGTAACTTTAAGTAACCAAAACTGAAACACGATGAATTACCTTTAAATAATTATATTATGACAGACAAAATAAAATAACCAGCTCAAGTAGGTAAGTAGACAAAGTAAAATCATTTCTTTGAAGCGTTGCCTTAAAAAAACTAAAAATAACATAGATTTTATTAAGAATAACGCAATAATTACATGCCGTTAAATTGTTAAGATTTTGCCAGTATTTGCGATTAAAGATTCCCCTGTGAGTTTATCTCTATATTCGATTTTCAGTATCAGACTTCTCTCTGTCAAAATCGAGTTAGGCAATATAAGCCTCAAACCGAACATCAGACTCAGGTTTTGTCGCTTTATATAAAATGGTTTTGCTTGATATTGATGAAAAGGTAAAAAATTCAAAAGTGACAAAAAAGTACAATAAACTAGGTCAGTAGTGCCTCTTATTCAGTCATTCACGACTATCGGACTAAAACCTTCTCAACCTTGTCTATTAGTTCAATGCATATAACCGCCTGGGATCGACATGTATCTCTTGCTGTTATAGAGCAATTACAATTTAAATAGTAATAGTAGTTATCCTGCAATTTTATTAACTCTACATTCGATTTTATGTCTCGGGAACAGTCAAAATACATTGTGTATTAGTTGAATGGATAATGGCCTGGGAACGAAATATATCGCTTGCTATTGTCGTTTAAAAAGGTATCCAGATATACGAAAGTACCTATAACCGTTCACAAAAACTTTAGAGCATATAAAATAGATAATTCTAGGATATAAGTAATTACTTATGACTTGCTCTAGGTTTCACGCAAATGAGGGATATTCAGGACTGTTTCTAAAGTATTTTCCACCGGGGCAAAATCAGTGCCGGTTTAGGGCTTTATCCGGCCCTAGACGGCCGTAAGGATTTTGCTTCCCCCCCTTTTGACCTATTATTGGAAAGGGGAGAAAAGGGGGAGGTCATGATTTCGGATAGATATCAATTGTATTCATTAGTTCATTAAGAAGTTTTAAAAAAATTATCTTTTTCTTAATAGTTTAATGTAAAATAATATTAAATACAATAAAAATATGAGAAACAACTGCGATACACTGAAAATATAATACTGCAAAATGTAGGAAACCGTTAATTAAACTAAAAAGAACAAACAACAAATACAAACAAATTAAAAAAAAACAAGAACCAAATATATTCATTAACATTACAAAACTACAAATGTTTTTACGCATTTGGTGTTTTCTACTTTTGAAAGCTGATTCTGGATTTTCTGGATGTCAAATGAAATAGCGAAATAACTTCGATTACTTTCAATATTGAACATCAGAACAAGAATGGTTGACAATTCACAATGGCTGATTATATATCTATTTAAAAATCGGAAGTAGTGGGGATAAAACCCAAATATAACACTTGCGTGTAGCGTGGCGCCAAACTCAAACTACCTATACTACAATTTGCAAATTTATTAATAATTTCTTCATAATTAATTTCAATTAAGGCTTCACTTTCGATGTAAACAAGCCTGAAGTTTATTTTTTACCTTATGTAATGCATAAGAGAAGCGTTTACCACTAGCGTTGGATATAGGTAAATAAATAAAAATTTGTAAAAGCGTTAAGACATTTGGAAAGTAGATTTTAATATTTGGACTATGTTATATTTTTCCAAAACGGTTTTTTTTATTTGATTCTTCGCGTAAAAAAATAAACTGCTTAATTACTTCTTCGAAACTGTAGTGCTCAATGTCGCCAACATAGACTTCTTTTAAATTTATTATGGAGGTATTAAACTCCAACGGATCGTTGGTAAAAAAACAGTTAAAACTATTTTTAATCAATTCATACGATTCAAGTCTACGACTTAGGGTGTGCATAATTTGCTGACCAGAATAAAAAATGTGATATCACCTGAATTTATTGAAAAAACTTCACCAAACTTTAAACATGTAGTTGGCTTCTCTAGCAGTACACGCTACCATAAAAATAATTATTTAATTTAGCCCTTAAGGGCTACTTTACTCTTAAAAAAAAGTTACTAAAATCGTGCTACCACCGATATTTATAAACCCAACTTAACGAAAATATAGTCTTAAGAGACATCTATAAGGGCTTTAAGCTACCGTAAAAATAATTATTTAATTCAGCCCTTAGGGGCTAGTTTACTCTTAACAAAATTATTATTAATTTCAGCCCTAAAGGGCTACTTTAGTCTTCGAAATTTTTACTAAAACAGTGCGATCACCCTTATTTATTTATCAAACACAACGAAAATATAGTCCTGAGAAGCATTTTACAAGACCTTTATGCTACCACAAAAATTATTATTTAATTCAGCCCTAAAGGGCTACTTTACTCTTAAAGGTTTTTACTAAAACAGTGCGACCACCGTTATTTATAAATCAAACACAACGAAAATATAGTTCTGAGTGACAATTTGCAAGAGCTTTATCGTCCCATGAAAACTATTATTTAATTCAGCCCTAAAGGGCTACTTTACTCTTAAAGATTTTTACTAAAACAGTGCGACCACCGTTACTTATAAATAAAACACAACGAATATATAGTCCTGAGTAACAAATTACAAGAGCTTTATGCTACCACAAAAATTATTATTTAATTCAACCCTAAAGGGATATTTTACTCTTAAAGATTTTCACTAAAACAGTGCGACCACCGTTATATAAATTCATCACAACGAAAATATAGTTCTGAATGACAGTTTACAATAGCTTTATGCTGCCATAAAAACTGTTATTTAATTCAGCCCTAAACCGTTACTTTACTCTTAAAGATTTTTACTTAAACAGTGCGACCACCGTTATTTATAAATGAAACATAATGAAAATATAGTCCTGAGTGACAATTTACAAGAGCTCTATGCTACTATGAAAACTATTATTTAATTCAGTCCTAAACTCGGAGGTACTCACTCACTTTTATGTCTCAAGGGAAAGAGATCTGGAGGAGATCCGAGGAGATACGGACCCTCCGAGGAGATTCGGGGATATGCGAGGAGATTCGGAGGATATCCGAGAGATTTGGAGGATATCTGAGGAGATACGGAGATATTCAGAGGATATCCGAGGAGATACGGGGATATTCGGAGGATATCCAAGGAGATACGGTCAGATTCGGGGGATATCTAGGGAGATTTCGGGGATATCTAGGGTGATGCAGAGGAAATCTGAGGAGATCCCGCAAGGAAATCTATCTAAAAATGCATACATAATTACAGGGTGGCTTAAGCTTTTTGTCTAACCAGGTATCTAAAAAATAATTTTCAAGTTTCAGATAATTCTAATGTCTCGGATAATCCATGTTAAAAAAGCCGAAGTTTTATCTTTGAGAATAGAAAAACCTAATTTTTCTATTCTTAACTGACCTTGTATAATCAATTTCACATTTGAGACCGCTAAATCAATTTTCTATGCATTAAGAAACCAACAAAATATTTTTATTGTTACTATATACTCAAAATATCTGTACTATTTAAAATAAAGACCTTTTTCAATATTAATATTACAGCATTTTCAAATATTAAACCAACTGACTTACATACTTACAGCAAAAAAAATGGTTATCTGGATTTTTATAAGTACAGTCGTAAAAGGGCTTTTAATAAAAAATAACTGCAACCTCAGGGATGGGGGAGGGTTGACGTAGGGGCTTTGGTGAAAAATGATATTTTTACAACTTTTGCAGAAATCACTTTTCAACCTGCCTTTTCAAATTTTCAAGAAAAATGCAACAGTTCGTTCGAATTTTTTTTTTAATTTTTAGTGAGATTTTTACTTCCCTCATAAAAAGAAAGTATTGTAATCGTTAAAAAATCAACCTCCGAAATTTTTTCAGATCTTTCCAAAGTCCCTAGATGACGAAAAACATGTTTTCTCAATTCCGTCGATATGTCTGTATGTCTGTCTGTCTACTTACCCCATTGACTTCAAATTTTGGTCAAAAATTAAGGGTTATATGGGGATGACCTGGCAAAACAAAATGGCGGCCTAGTGAAATGTTAAAAACATTATTAGGTACTAAGAAAGTGCTTATCCAATTTATCTAAAATTTTGCACAAAAATCAAGTATTATATAGGAATCAAC
Organism: Kuschelorhynchus macadamiae; assembly: GCA_030620095.1. Lineage (NCBI taxonomy): Eukaryota > Metazoa > Arthropoda > Insecta > Coleoptera > Curculionidae > Kuschelorhynchus > Kuschelorhynchus macadamiae. Next base: position 419,203 of record JAUTXW010003647.1, on the reverse strand, counting down.
TGGTAACATTTTGGTACGAATCCAAGATGGCGGAACAAAATGGCGGCTTAATAAAATATTTAAAAATTCAGCCTGAAAAAACTACTTAATGGTCTGATTTCAAATTTTGCGCCATAACTAATTGTAGTATAGAGATGAACTAGTAAAAGTGTGGTACTAATTCAAGATGGCGGAACAAAATGGCGGTCAAATAAAATTTTTTATAATCTGAAAAAATCTCCCTCTCAGGTTTTACATAATTCGCGTTTTAGCGACCCTAGATGTCAAAAAATATGTTTTATCAAGTCCGTCGGTTTGTCTGTAAGTTTGCGGCATAGCTTAAAAACTAATCATCAGACTGACTTCAAATTTTAGTCAAAAATTGAGGCTCATATGGGGATGACCTGGTAATATTTTGATTAAAATCCAATGTGCCGGAACAAGATGACAGCCTAGTGTAACGTTAAAAAATTATTACTAAAAAACTAATTAAACAATTTATCTCAATTTTTGTACAAAAATCAAGTATTATGTAGGAATCAATTGGTAAAATTTGGGTACGAATCCAAGATGGCGGAACAAAATGGCGGTTTAATAAAATATTTAAATATTCAGCCTAAAAAAAACTACTTAATTAATTGATTTCAAATTGTAGTACAGAGATGAACTAGTAAAACTGTGGTATTAATTCAAGATGGCGGGACAAAATGGCGGCCACTAAAATTGTGTAATCTGAAAAATCACCCTCTCAGGTTTTACATATCTTCGCGTTTTAACGTCCCTAGACGCCATAAAATATGTTTTATAAGGTCCGTCTGCCGGTTTGTCTGTGTGTCTGTCAATCCGCGGCCTAGCTTAAAAACTACTCATCAGATGGACTTCAAATTTTAGTCAAAAATTAAGGCTCATATGGAGATGATATGGTAATATTTTGGTAAAAATCCAATATGCCGGAACAAGATGGAGGCCTAGTGAAATGTTAAAAAAGTATTACTAAAAAAACTAATTATCCAATTTACCTTAAATTTTGCAATTGTTGTGTTACATAAGAATGAACTGGTAACATTTTGGTATGAGTATAAAATAGCAAAACAAAATGGCGGCCTAATAAAATATTTAAAAAATCAGTCTGAAAAAAACTACTTATCGGATTAATTTCAAATTTTGGGCAAGCATTAAGTGTGATATAAATATAAGCTGGTAAAGTTGTGTTACGAATTCAAGATAGGGGAACAAAATGGCAGCCAAATAACATGTTAAAAAAAAATCTTCTTATTCAATTGACTGTAAATTTTGGAGAAAAATTAAATATGATACAGGGATAAAGTGGTGCAAATAAGTAAACACTACTTATTGAATTCATTTTAAATTATGCCCAAAATTAAGTGTGGCATAGGTAGAAAGTGGTAAAATATTGGTAGGGACAAAATGGCGTTCAATAAAAATGTTTGAAAAGACGGTATATATGTGTCATTAAATAACTATCTACTGAACTAAATTGGTTCACATTAAATTCCTAATAAAAGAAAATATTCATAATGTGGGAAGTTCCGGGTAAAGGAAATTTACCGATTTTTTATTTCTCAATTCCACAAAAATAATTTAATTTTAACGGATTTAGGTAAAAGTTTACCTTTCTATATTTTAAATAACCACAAATTTTTATACCGAAAGGGTACTCACTGCAATTTATTTGGGACGAAAGATTGCCTCCCTAGAAAATCTCCCCCAAATCTCCTCGGATCTCCTCGAATATCCTTGGGTCTCCTCGAAATCTCCTCTGATCTCCTCGAAATATCCTCGGATCTCCTCGAAATCTCCTAGGATCTCCTCGAAATCTCCTAGGATCTCCCCGAATTTCCTCGGATCTCCCCGAAATCTCCTCGGATCACCCCGAATTTCCTTGGATCTTCCCAAATCTCCCCAAATATCCTTGGATTGCCCAGGATCACTTCGGATCTCCCTGGGTCTCTTGGGATCGCCCTGGGTCTCCAATTATATGCTCACATCACACTTGTATCAACCGTGTTCAGAAGGTTGGGAAATAAATTATATTAAACTTAAGGTAATTATTACTTTTTAAAAGCTTTTATTTAATTTTACTTGTATGTTAGAATGTATGTATGTTTGCAAGTAACTTTTGGAGCAGTTCCTGTTATCGGAATTGACTGAGATTTGGTATACATACATAAACCCGATGACAGTACAATATTATAGTGTCCAATCGTGAATGTCTTATACAGAGTGCTTAAAAAATAATGCTAAAATGTTCAAAATAAAATAAACGTAAAAAAATAATTTATTATTTGGAGCGCCAATTAAATGTACTATTTCAGTTTAATTTCTGACTCTTGGCGAATTCGACTGGTCAAAAACTGCAAACTAAGTATTTTGTCGCCAAGAGAACATGAAAATAAATAGTAATACACTTAGTGGGCACTTTTTGACCAGTCAAATCCATTTAAAGATTAATTTTTGATATTTTAACCTGTTCAAAAACAAATTACAATACTTTTCGGCTAACTTAATATATAGACCGATCGGAATAACACATTTAGAGGCAAAAAAAGAAACCGTCACCTAAACTTTACTCCAAATGGTAAAGTAGCTTTTAATAAATGTAAAAAAAAATAATTGTAACTGGCGAAAATTGACGTCCTATAAGAAAATATTCTATACAAAAGTTGTAGATAATGCAAACATCTTCAACTTGTGTAGTTGTTTGTTAACATAACCTCAAGATTTTCGAGAAAAATGCAAAAGTTCGTTAAATTTTTTTTTCTTCTTTTATTTGTCATTTCCGCAAAAATAGTTTAATTTTAACTGTGGTTTTAACTTGGTGAATATGTACCTATTTATGTCTTAAATAGCCACAATTTTTTTTAGATACAAAAATCCAGAATTTTCAGGAAAGTACACAGAAAATGCGATTGTGCGGCAACTTGTGCAAAGCTATCGAAGATGTTTTTGTCAATTTAAATAAATTATCAACAATTGCGGAAAAATTCGTGGTTGCAAGATTCATTTTTTGTTTTTTGTCATTTTTCAACATGTTGTTGAATTGTGACTATTTTTATTTTATTTCTCCTAAAAGTATGTGTCTAAATCAAAAAGCACCCGCGGAACTGTAACAATGATCTTTTACAGTAGGGTTTTATTTTGAGGAAAAAAAATTTAGACGGAAAATATTAATATCTTGGAAACTTCTTGATTTTTTTTATGGATAAAGTTTGTGGTTATTTAAGATATAGGAAGGTATACTTTTACCTAAATCAAATTATTTTTGTGGAAATGAAAAATAAAAAATCGGCAAATTTCCTTTACCCTGAACTTCCCTCATTATGAATATTTTCTTTTATTAGGAATATTGAAGTGTGAACCAGTTTAGTTCAGTAGATAGTTATTTAATGACACATATATTCCGTCTTTTCAAACATTTTTATTGAACGCCATTTTGTCCCTACAAATATTTTACCACTTTCTACCTATGCCACACTTAAATTTGGGCATAATTTAAAATGAATTCAATAAGTAGTTTTTACATTGACATACACCGCAATTTTGTTACGTCGTGTTGAATTCGCACCAACTTATCCTTGTATTATATTTAGTCGAGTATTTAGTTTTTCTCCAAAATTTACAGTCAATTGAATAAGAAGATTTTTTTAACATGTTATTTGGCCGCCATACCAGCTTATATCTATATCACACTTAATGCTCGCACAACATTTGAAATTCATCTGATAAGTAGTTTTTTTCAGACTGATTTTTTAAAATATTTTATTAGGCCGCCATTTTGTTTTGCTATTTTATATTCATACCAAAATGTTACCAGTTCATTCTTATGTAACACAATTGCAAAATTTGAGGTAAATTGGATAATTAGTTTTTTTAGTAATACTTTTTTAACGTTTCTCTGTGCCGCCATCTTGTTCCGGCATATTGGATTTTTACCAAAATATTACCATATCATCTCCATATGAGCCTTAATTTTTGACTAAAATTTGAAGTCCATCTGATGAGTAGTTTTAAGCTATGTCGCGAACTTACAGACAGACAAACAAAGCGACAGGTGCATCGACGGAATTGATAAAACATATTTTTTGGCATCTAGGGACGCTAAACCGCGAAGATGTGTAAAACCTGCTAACCTGATTTTACAGATTACAAAAAAATTATTTGGCTGCTATTTTCACCTTGAATTAATACTACAGTTTTATTAGTTCATCTCTATACCCCAGATAAAGTGTAGGTTTATCTGGGTCTATACTACAATTGTTATGACACTACAATTTGAAATCGTTTCATTAAGAGTGCAAATCCACGCTATAAAATTTCTCGTGTTCATTTTTCGAACTCAAACCTCAAGCGCCACTCTGTAGATGACGCATCAATGTCGGAATCCGATTATTTTTTAATTTTTTCCAAAATAGGCCATATAAATAAATTAACACGTTCAATATTTAATTTTATAACATATTTATGTACAAACATTACATAAAATCTATCAAATACTATGCAAATAAGTAGTTTCATTTTTAACGGAAAAATTCAAATGTTTCAGAAAACGCTTAACAGTGATGCAACGTTGTGGTATCCCCTCCATCCCAAGCAAATAACTTTAGGAGTTTTACATTCCTTTGATAGAAAATTCAAACTATTGCACATGGCATGTATTTCTTGCCTCGTTGATATATCTATCTTTGTTGCGAAATGAAATAAAACGAGAGAGTGCTGTTAAAGAATACCTCTTTTACAGACTATAATAAATATGATCTCCCCTATTGACTGTTTTTTTATCATTGGTTTCCTTATATTTCTATGATAGCTTGAGTCTTGGGTTGAGAATTTCCTGTTTGTTTATTATAGGTGTGTTTTAAAATGATTAGTACTTGTATTTTTAAAACGTCGACGTTTAGTTTAGAACTTCTCACTCTTGTGACTGTGTCTAAGCTTTCTAGATATTTGTTTATGAATTCCTGTGTTACCTGTGAAATTAGGATATGTGTAATGAGTGTAAAGGGCGGAAAAATACGAGAGCAGCAAGACCTCGGCGCCGAACTGCAAAAAATTTTGCAGTGAGAATCCTGGGAAAATGCAGAATAATGTAAGTTCAAATAATATAACTATAGGTGCTCGATTTTGAGACCCTTCATGAATTTGAAATGGACAATTACTGATTACAGTACATCATATTAAAAATATCAACATATTTTTTACGTTTGGGACTACTTATATAAACTTTTATCTGTATGTCCATGCTATAGTAATTTTTTAGAAGGTACATGGTGGATGTATTTCTGAAGTACATATCTTTTGTTTGAAACTTAAAATAGCCCAACTTTGAAAGAGGAAGAATATTTTGTTTTCAAACAATGATGAAAATAAATAAAACTAATAAATGTGTTTTTTATAGGTACATAGGCAACACGATTCTCTTAGAATTTTCTGGTTCATTTTTATTTCATATTCATATTTTTATATATGAGGTGAATTCTCTCTGAAATTCACATAAATACCTACGGTTTTTATATTTGTAAAATTTAAATATGTTTTGTAATATTAATTTAATTAAATTAAAACCTTCAGGGGTATAGTAATTCGGTAGGTATAAAAACTTATTTCCTGTTGGTCATATAATTGTGGTAGAAATTAAAAGCTCATAAAATTAGACACTTTTTATGCAACACTAATACTTTCATAGTGGTAGTCCCATAATGCTGGCTGATGCAATTTAACTCACCGGATCCATGACAATCTGTGTAAGAATAAAGCTTTTAGTTATCAGTATTATATTGATCCTTTTTATGTGACTTCCACTTAGAAAGTTTTGCTGTTTGCAGACAGTAGCAGGCTTTAACAGCGTATACCCCACAGTTATCACATCACAAAGAGAAAATTATTGAGAAGCAACTTTTTATCGGTACCTAATTTACTAAGGCATTGCTTGCTAGTAAGAAAATAATTCTTGCGCATGGCTATGCATATATAACATATTAAATATCTTAGTCTTGTATCTACAAACAAATAAAAATTGACCTTTTATATATTTTCAATCTTGACCAAAAATGTACATACAGATTCCTGAATCGCTGGAAAAGTAAGAAAAAATTGGGGATATTAGTTTTCATTTCTCAAGTAATTTAGTGTACTAATGTATGTTACTGTATTTATGTATGTACAGTGTGATCAGTGTGTCTTGATAGCATTTTAAATGTTAATAACTTTTTTACTTTTTAACTTATCGGAGTGAACAAAAAACCAATTGTAGGGTTACTTAAAACTTTTTTTCTGGTTATTAGAAAAACAGAAGACTATTAATTTTACAAGATATCACCATAAGTGGTATTGTTTAAATCGAACAGACCTCGGCACACACTCTATACTATATTTCCCTCAAATGGAACTCTTCTTGCAGATTATAAATATAATATCTGGTTTGATGACTTTATCTTCAAAGACACCCGATCAATTTAAGAAAAACCATATGAGGCAGTGTGTTAGAGAGAGACGGACAACACTATTACATAGTGGAGTGAATAGGTATCGAACCAGATATAATTATAATCTGCAAGAAGAGACGTATTTGAGGGACATATAGTCAGGATGTCCTATTTGAAAAATATAATTTATAGTAATATCTTGTAAAATTGACAGTCTTTTTTTTTTCGTTTTTTACAAGCTTGGTAATTTATGTAATTTTTTTTAACAAGCATTTGACCCTCCCACACTAATAATATAACAGACTTAATATTTGGACAGCACATATTTAAGATTTTCCCATAAGAGACAATGTTTTAGAGAGAGAGGGATAACCTTGATTTCCTCAAATTTTAAATACTTTTAATGTATGAGTGCATTACATCGTTGGATTTTGGAATGCAAAGGTTTGTTACAAAACAAATTAAAAAATCCAGGTGTGTATTTAAAAGTTGATGATGGCCCCTCATTTACGAAACATCAGATTCAAAATATGGCAGCGCCATAAAATGTTAGACAAAAAAATGCTTTGGCAATATGTTTATAACTTTAAAAAAATTTTAGGATTAAAAAAGTTACTGCATAATTTTAAAAATGCAATATTTTATTCGTTTCTAAATATCTCAAGAACATAATGGCTAGAATTCGCCTGCAGGTGCTATTAGGCTTGTAACGAAATTGTCTAAAACTTTCTATATTTAACCATTTTTCTATCTCTTGCAATAAGCGAAATCTGTTTTGTGATGTTACATCCTCTCCAAATATGAAAATACAAATTTTCAGAAGTCAAAATCTCAAAAACAAGTAAAGATACTATATACAAATAGCTAGAATCTGGGACAAAATTCAAAACCCAGAAGAAATTGATGTTTTATTTAAAAAATAAAAGTTGATACCACCACTACGTTTTATACCAATATGTATATTTAAAAATATTTCTAAAGTGTAACAAAAATAAGTAAAGTAAATAAGCATCCAAATATGTATTCCTCTTTTTTTTAACTGGCATGTTTTTTTTTAATACAGAATTGTTTCTAGTTCAAAATTCCAGGTATTACTCTGTATTGTCATATTTCTTATCAACTTGAACGAAATTGTGCCATCCAGAACTGATATTTTATTTGTTAAGGCAGTGTGCAAGTCAACAAATATCACAGTAATAAATACATGTTTATCATTAAATCCATTTTTTGAAAAAAAAAGTATACATGGTAAGAAATCTGGCCTACAACACAACTGCCTAAGTTTTACACAAATTCAATGAAAATTGAATAATCATTTTAGACAGAAATACGAGCAGAAATATTAAAATATGTAATGTTGTTAATTGCTTCTTTTTAACATTATATATACACTATACAAGGTTCAGATGCTAACATCGATGGTAATTTTCTTTAAATATAATACCATTTTTTTTTGTTACATGCTTAGTTTTTTAAGGTCTTTTCGAAGGTCTTTCTTATAGCATCCGCTTTTAGTCTAAATAGAAGAAAGAGTTTTTCTGATAAAAAAAAAAAATCGATAAATTCACCTTTACCAACAAGTTTCTTCATACAGAATTCTCTTACGAGACCACACGGACGACCATATAAAACTGAGGTAGGAGTGCATAATTTCTGCTCTTCTAAATCTCAATCGAAATGGGAAAACATGTTTTTTTTTGGGATCTCGGAACCCTAAAATGTAAACATCAGTAAAAATCTCTTATGGTGATTTTATCACGATTACAATACTTCCCTTTTACGGGACCATAAGAAAGATCATACAAAACTGAGGTAGGAGTATACAATTTCTGCTCTATGTAGAATTATTTTGATTTTACAGCCTTTCTAAATATCAAATTGTCATTTTTCAAATGTCATATTTCAAAAAAAATTGAACTTAGGATTTTTAAATATGTAGAGTCAAAAGCGCAATGTAATAAATAACTTAACATGTTTTAATATTTTTGCAGACATAATAACCTGAATTATTCAAATTTGTGAAAGGCTTTAAAGACGCATGATTTAAGTATGCGCTTAAAACTGCAAACAAGAAAAAATATCCTACAACTTATATTACCGAGATATCAACTAATCAATTTAATGTTATAAAAATTTTATAAGTCTTATTAATCTCATTACTTTTACTACTTTATAGATATTACTTATATATTTGTTTAAAGTTATGCTAAGTAAAATAAATATATTTTTGTATTAAAATATATTTTTTGGAATCTTAGTCTTATTATTTCAATTTTTTCACTTCAAATGTATGTCTTAAAATCCACCTGACTTTTTTTTTCTTTCACTGCTCTCTCTATTTTTGGAGCCTCACTTGGTTCCCTCAAAAAAAAAAAAAGTGTATGCCCCTGGGCATTATCATATAAGTGCCATAGGTATACCAGTCAGTTTACCATGTTAGGATATAATAGATAATATTACAACAGTTTCAACTACTATGTATGCATCTTTTATTGTAGGGATGATATTAACAAAGGCCATACATATTCAACCAGTTTTGCAAAGAAGCGTGGTAATGATGTTGAGAGTTTAAAGTTCCAAGATGAGTCTCCAGCGAGGTCTCCAGGGATATCTTTGTGAGTATAAATTAAGAAATCTTTCAGTAAAATATTTGAAAGTATCACATATTAGTCAAACTATTCCTAATACAATGTGCCAAAATGAATTACGAAAATTTTTTTTAAAGGTTTGATTCAAGTAGATTCTAAAACCATGACAAAATTACAATAAAAAAAAAATTATGCATGCACAAGTGGTGTTTGCCCTGACATGTTTTGTAAGTGCAAACAATGCAAGGTGGCAAAATGTAAGGTGTTGGCTGTAGAAACGTTATTCCATAATTTTGGGCACTTGGTTGTACTGTTTTACAACCACATTTAAAAAGTAAAAATTTGTCTTGGTATAGGCCGTTAAAATATGTAGGAAAGGGAGCTGTTCATATGAAGAGAAATATAGTTTGATGATGTGAAAACAAATCTAGCAGCATATAAGAAGACTGACACTTATATAATTCTAACACCACTTTTATTTGTTCTTGATTATTACTGAATTTACTAATATTATTAGTAATATATATAATATATATAAATATATATATATATATATATATATATATATATATATATATATATATATATATATATATATATATATATATATATATATATATATATATATATATATATATATATATATATATATATATATATATATATATATATATATATATATATATATACATGAGACTGTTTGAGAAAACATAAAACAATATACATTGTTCCTTAATTTTATGGTCATTTTTAAGTAGGTCACTCTTTGGCGTATTTTATGAGAATTCATATAAACATGTTTCCTATAGTCTATGTTTTGTTTTGTCTTTGAGATACAGGCTGTCTTAATAAAAAGAAATAATTTTTTATAGATATTTTAAATATATTTCACGACGATTTTGGTCAAGCATTGCAAGTTTGATTGGATGACAACTTTCAGCATTAGGATTATAATTATCCATTTCATGGCGTCTGGCGGAAGGGCAACAAAATTCATATTAAAGAAAAAGTAAAGTATGCCACTGGTTTATAAAAAGTTTTTATTTTTGTTTAGATCAAGAGATTAAAACTACAGTTTTTTAAAACTCGCCTTTTTTGTTCTCTCTCTTTACTCTATATTCACTGTATCTCAATAATATTAGGTTTTTCATTTTGTAACTTCCATCCAATGTTAAGCTTGTTTTTGGTATGCATTGGAGGGACTCGCGCAAGGCAGAAATTAAAGAAAAAAAGAAAAATTAAGTAAAATTATTAATTAAAATAGTATTCAACACATTGATTGCAGAAGGAAAAGTTGATTTTTAAACAACGATGCCTGAAGTATACTGCATTTCATATAGAATTTACTTTAGACATTGCCTCCTTAAGAATTACATTGACCGTCATTAATTTTAGGCTGAAGGGCAGCAATATATGTATTGATTTAGAGAAAATGTAGACACATCTTCCTGTGTGACTATATTTTTGTATAGCTTGCATTTTATGTAGGCTTGGTTCATTTATACTTATACTGGTTGTAATAGTAGTGGGAGGTACAACACAAAAGTCTATAGTTTTTACTATTTTTAGAAATATATTATATAGAGTATTAAGATTCTGGGGCAACATAATATAGTAAGACAACTGAATTGCATTTATGTATTGAGTTGGCACATCTCTCTTTGCGAGTATGTTTTTGCATAGTGTTCATTTTCTGTTAGGCTTTGTTCATTTATACTTCTATATAATACTCTGGTGTATTACATGCTCCCTAATATTTTTAAATATATGAACATTTTTCTAGGTTACTTCAAGAAATACAGTTGGGCAGTAGGATAATCCATTTTAGGGAGAAATTAGAAAATACATATTAACAGCTTCAGTATTTGGCACAGTATGTAAAGGGCGACATAACACTTCCTGCAATAACCTGGTCAGTTCCATTATAAATCTAAGGCATTTTAAAACCTATTACACACTTTATGGAAAGCAAAAAGAGAGTGTTGCAGGGCAGAAATTCGCACAGTCAAGAACCTGCCAATTTTATTCATGAAGAATTTAACCACTTAGCTGCTACACCTGATGGTAAAACACTTTTTATTATAACTATTAAATTCCCAAAATTCTATTTGTTTATTTAGACTTTTTTATATTAAGTACTTGACTAAACATTAAATATAAGTATAAAAAGAAATCATATTAAAGCAAACTAAAATATTATTTTTATCTCCAACCATTTTTTTCTTTGTACGTATTCAAAATACACAAAATGTCAATTTTTTTATTAAAAAACAATAACTAAGAATTTTAGGTCTAAGGTGTGGTACATCAATTACGTTTTCTTTCAAAGAACTTGCTAAATTTTGTCTGTTCTGTTTTGAGAGTTCTGTAGCTTGTCTTAATAGTAGCTATAGTTTATAATTTACTTTTATATGTATGACAACAGTTGATAATGATTAAAATAAACATGTTTTTTTATATGCACTTTTCCCTTGCTTTTCTTTATTTGCTTGGGCCTTGCCTGAATCTAATGGAAAACACCTGTTAAGTTGAAATTATAAATAAAATTATTTTCATGCTTTTCAGTTTATATAAATAATATTTAATTATTCTGGCTTTATTATTACATCAAGTCCATCTCTCCATCTCTAGTTTTTCCTACCAATTAGCATTAAAGAGAATTTGTTCTATATCATTACTGTTAATAATAGGCCAAAAAATGTAAGGTATTTTGCCTATTACTAATATATAGGAAAGTAAAATGCAACAAACCCTTCTTAAAAATTTGCTATTACCTATTAAAGATTAACTTCTACCTATTTTACTTGGACCTCTTTTGTGTAGTACTGATAAAACATATTTAATTTTGACACAGAATTTAATTTTTTTATTTTGTTAGGTATGTATTAATTGTAGAGAAATAAACAAGGAAAAAACTAATTCTAGTTATTTTTTCTCTAGGTACAAAGAAAACTCCATATTACAAGAAAACTGTTTATTGCTATGAACTGTACAAGCTAATAGACCATGTAATTTTGAATCTCACCATTGAAGAAAGCAGAAAAGGAAAATATACTTTAATTTATAGATTTAGTTAAGTTAAGTTTGTAATCGTTAGTAGAACAGTTTCTGCTTTTGTAGTAAATCCCTATGACTAGTTAATGCATCTTATGAGTATGAGTAGGCGTGTTTGTTGTGTGCAGAATTTAGTAATAAGATCTATTTATGTAGATATATTTGAATACTTAGAAATGGAGATAAATGTGACCCCATAGCTATCCCAATTTTGTTGCTGATAGTCATGTTATATTGAGAGTTTGTTGTTTTGTATACACTGTAAGTGGCTCAGTATTAATGCATTGTTTCACTACTACTTATTTGTGTTGTTTGCCAATTCATACCATGTGGTATGTGTAGAAGCATTCTGGAGTGTACATTTCATAAAGACCATTTATCCGATGCTTGCCTCAGGCATGTCTTTATATTAATAATTTGTTTGTTCACCTATACTGGTATGATTTTCAAGTTTATTTGTTACATTATAGTACATTTATAAAAGACTTACATCAGAAAACTTGCATTACCTGTCAAAATTGACATTTCTTTAAAAAAATTACAGAAAAATGGTCTTATTTGCTAAAATATGAAAAAGTTGTATTAAGAAAAGTTGTTTATTTTTTAATTTTGCATATGCGTACCAAATTTTGGTCAAAAATTCCAATATTTTTTTAACTTTTTCCTGATTTTTGAAAATTCTAAAAAAATAATAATTGTCTAACTTAAAAAAAAGAGTTTTCTGTTAGTAACCTTAACATAATATTAATTTTTTATGCCTAAATATTCCATAAACTGTGTCTTTTTTGGAAAAAAATTAAAATTGCTTCTCAAAAGTATGTTAAGCTTGATGCAAAGTTGTCGTGATTTTATTATTTTATTATATTATATTAATTAAAGATTTTCGATAGTAAATAGATATCTTAATACAAAAAAGTCGTAATTGACTAATTTAGAAGCATAATCGAAATTTAAAACTATTTTTTTAATATTTAAGTGCCTTGTACAAAGTTATAAAAATTGAAAATTAGAATTGCTGACCATTTGACATGTAAAACTATAAAAGAAACACGTTTTTATAGCACTTTCTCCTATTTTAGCAAATAACCCCTTTCTCTGCGACTTCTTTAAAGAAATATATCAATTCTGGCAGGGAACACAAGTCAGGTGACTATTCCCTCTAAGTCATTTTTCATACTTAGTAAAGCAAAAGTTATTACCTATGTTAAATTTTGAGAAAGTGACCTAATAAAAAAAATTCCCATATGATGCGAACTTTTTCAAGGACACTGTAAATATATATATACATATATATATATATATATATATATATATATATATATATATATATATATATTATATGTAAGGTAGAGGTAACATTCAGCCTATTCTGAACGGATTTAAGTTAAAACCTCCATACTCCAATGCAAAAACAGCCAAACTCTTAGAAAGAGCCAGTTAATAGCTAATATATATATATATATATATATATATATATATATATATATATATATATATATATATATATATATATATATTTTTTGTTTCTTTAACCATATATAAATATTTTCTTAATTATTTTCAAGGGCATAGGTTAACTCATTGAAAAGTAAAACTATAATTCATATCGGCGTTCCGCTCATTATATTGAGCTTTCTCAAGATATTTATTCTGACATGGTTCCAAGAAAAAAATTGAGAAAGCTCACTATAATGAGCGAAACGTCTATATGAATTATAGTTTTACTTTTCAATGAGCTAACCTATGCCCAAGAAAATAATTAATAATATATATATATATATAAATATAAATATAAATATTAAGTATTAACTGTCTCTTTATAAGACTTTGGCTGTTTTTGTGTTCGAGTATGGAGATTTTAACTTAAATCCATCAGAATAGGCTGAATGTTACCTCTACACTACACTACACCCAAGAAAGTCAAACTATTCTCAGAATTTTATAATTTAATATACCTACTATACATTCGTAGTCTATAAGTTCCACAGTTTGATAGCATACTCATGAATACCCAGCCAAACTACAAAAAATATCTTTTAATTGCTACTAAAATGTTATCTTACATATTATTTATTTAAATGCTATAAGCAAAAAAAACATAATTACTGGTTTCTAAGTTAGGAATATTTACTTTAGTAGTTTTAGGATACCAATAAAAAATATGTTCATTTCTACTTTGGTTATATATGTAGTTCAAAAATAAAAACATAATTATTTTATATTTTAACCAACTCGAGCACATAATTTGAATTATTGTTTTTTTTTCATCTAATCAATGCTTAAATATATTAATTAGACTACATAGTTAGTTCGTTCTGTTAGCAACTAAGCAACTACATTTTATATAAAATAAAAGATCTATTGGTTTCTTCAATAAATCATTACTGTAGATAGATACTATTTTCCTAATCTTAAAAATGTATATGATGATATTGTAATATATAAATACCATTTATGTAAATGCTATTACTTCCTAATAAATGACTAACCGGCAAACAGAGTTTTTTATATTTTCTCTTGCTATCTTTTAGACTTATCAGAAGATAGAAAAATCCCATCAGAAACTTGCAAAACAATTTTTTATTTTTGTAAAAGCAGAACAATTTTCATTTTACTGACGTTGCAATTCTAAGATTTTAAACGAGGCTAAATATATTTAGAATCTTGGGGATATTTTTTAAAATTTTGTATTTGAAATTTATTTTTTTCTGACTTTTATAACAAATTGTAGAAGTTGGAATCAAAATAAAGAAAAAAACACTCTTCTACCCAGATATACCTGAAAACACTTCATGACTAATAAATTTCAGTGCTTAATTTATGCTAAAATAATTTGTCATGGTTCATAAAAAGCTGTTTGTAATTTTGCAAAAAAGAGTAGAAACAACATGCATGTTCATGTTTTGGGCTATGGCAGAATTATAGTACATTTAGGTACTTATTTTACTTTTAAATTCTATACAATTGTTCCTATTTTCTTAACAGTTTGAGGGAGAAGGTTTTCACCCGCTCAAGGTGTATTTTGTTTTTTATACAATGGACTATTTTGCATACCCGATATAAAAATGATAAACTACATTTGAGGACGTTTAAAAGCATGCAGGAAATTTTATAAACTTGTTTATTTTGAAATTAAATGTCCAGTTATGTATACCTTACTAAATACTTATATGAAACATCAATTCGTTTTCTTTGCGAAGGGTCAAATAAATCTATATATTTCTATTTTTTAGAATAGAACAATTTTGAGTTAAGAAATCCTTTCCAAAAATTAGTATTTGGCATAATTTTTTGTCACTAAGAATAGTTTGATTGATTTTTTTTTATGTTCCATGACAATAAACAACCAATAACGGTGTGAATTCTTATTAACTAAAGAAAAAGATAAAACTAAAATTTGTTACACGAACCTACCGTAACAAACTAAAATATGACCTAAACATACATTTCTCTTCCTTAATATCCCACATAGTTCAAGGAAAGATCGATTTTCTCCCTTAAAAAACAAATATTGTTTAAAAAATTATGTTTTTCCATTTGCCCAAATCTACTGATTACTTAGTTTTTCCAACATGATATGTTATAAAATATTCTAAACGTTATTTAAAAGAAAAACCTAGAATCTCATAAAAAATAAACGAAAGACCATGCGAGAGATAAATGTTTATTTATCTGACGTCATTGACAACACGCGATCGGAATTCCATTTTCTTTGACGTCATTGCGCTCTCCCTTCCATTAGAAAATATTGAAAAATTTGGGCCGACCTCTTGCGGTAGGGGTTCAAACTTTACCTGTTACCAACTGCAATTGCCAACCTAACGTATTCTCCCAAAAACATTCCAAGATTTTAGTAATTATCTTTGGTGATAGTTTGGAAAAAAACTACTATGTTTTTCGGATCAATTTTTTTTCAGAAATGTACCTATATGTATGCTCTCCAATTTGAGTATTTTGGAATTTGACGAAATTACTTCTAAGCATAGAAGAGCTCAAGGTTAGTACCGCTATTGTTTTCGAAAAATTACTAGACATATAAACATATTTTTTTTTTACTTTTAAAGGCTAAAATGAAAAATTCAACATACTCAATTTAATTTAGAAGTGTTTTAGAAGATATGTGTTAAACTCTCATCCTCAAATTCCTTTTTATAACTTCGCAGACTATCACAGAAAACAACCTATTTTTGGTCATTTTACGCGATATTTTCTCAATGCTAATTGACTGCAACTGCTCCCTTAAGTAGTTTTTTCTGGCTGAATATTTAAATATTTTATTAAACTGTCATTTTGTATTCCTGCCGAAATTTTACCGGGTGGTTCCTCCATAATATTTGATTTTTGTGCAAATTAGATAATTAGTTTTTTAGGTAATAATTTTTCTGACGCTTCATTAGGCCGCCATCTTGGATTTTTACCAAAATATTACCAGGTCATTCCCATATAAGCCTTAAGTTTTGACTAGAATTTGAAGTCAATCTGATGAGTAGTTTTTAAGCTGTGCCGCGAATTGACAGACAGACAGACAAACCGGCGGCGGACGGACCTTATAAAATATATTTTTTGGCATCTAGGGACGCTAAAACGCGAAGATATGTAGAACCTGAGAGGGTTATTTTTTCAGATTACACAATTGTATTTAGCCGCCATTTTGTCCCGCCATCTTGAAATAATACCACAGTTTTACTAGTTCATTTCTGCACCACAATTAGTTATGGCACACAATTTGAAATCAATTAATTAAGTAGTTTTTTCAGGCTCAATATTTAAATATTTTATTAAACCGCCATTTTGTTCCACCGTCTTAGATTAGTATCCAAATTTTACCAGTTAATTCCTACATAATACTTGATTTATGTACAAAAATTGAGATAAATTGTTTAATTAGTTTTTTTAGTAATAATTTCTTAACGTTACACTAGGCTGCCATCTTGTTCCGGCATATTGGATTTCAATCAAAATATTACCAGGTCATCCCCATATGAGCCTCAATTTTTGACTAAAATTTCAAGTCATTTGATGATTAGTTTTTAAGCTATGCCGCGAACTTACAGAGGGACAGACAAATCGACGAACTTGATAAAACATATTTTTTGACGTCTAGGGTCGCTAAAACGCGAAATATGTAAAACCTGAGAGGGTAATTTCTTCAGATTACAAAAATTTTATTTGGCCGCCATATTGTTCTGCCAATTAGTTATGGCGCACAATTTGAAATCAGATCATTGAGTAGTTTTTTCAGGCTGAATTTTTAAATATTTTATTAAGCCGCCATTTTGTTCCGCCATCTTGGATTCGTACCAAAATGTTACCAGTTGATTCCTATATAATACTTGATTTTTGTGCAAAATTTTAGACAAATTGGATAAGCACTTTCGTAGTAATATATGTAACACTTAATTTTTGACCAAAATTTGAAATCAATGGGGTAAGTAGTTTTTTAGTTATGTAGCGAACAGACAGACCGATAAACAGAAAGACATACAGACAGACAGACAGACAGGCAGACCGACGGAATTGAGAAAACATGTTTTTTCGCCATCTAGGGACTAGGGAAAGATCTGAGAAAATCTAGGAGGTTGATTTTTTAAAATACTTCCCTTTTATGAGGGAAGTAAAAACGAAAAAAAAATGTTGAACGAACTTTTGCATTTTTCTTGGAAATTTGAAAAGACAGGTTGAAAAGTGATTTCTGCAAAAGTTGTACATTTTTGCATGATTTACAACTTTTCTATAGGATATTTTTTATCAACAATCTTTGCTGGAAATTGCAAAAATACCATTTTTCACCATTTTTCAAGCCTCTACATCAACCCTCCACCATCCCTGAGATTGCAGTTATTTTTTATTGAAAGCCCTTTTACGACTTGTACTTATAAAAATCCAGATAACCATTTTTTTTGCTGTAAGTATTTAGTATAAGTATAAGTTAGTTGGTTTAATATTTAAAAATGCTGTAATATTAATATTGAAAAAGGTCTTTATTTTAAAAAGATATTTTGAGTATATAGTAAAAAATATTTTGTTGATTTCTTAATACATAAAAAATTAATTTAGCCGTTTCAAATGTTAAGTTGATTATACAGGGTCAGTTAAGAATAGAAAATTTAGGTTTTTCTGTTCTCAAAAATAAAACTTCAACTTTTTTAACATAGAATATCCTAGACATTAGAATTATCTGAAACTTTAAAATTATTTTTAAGATACCTGGTTAGACAAAAAGCTTAAGCCAACCTGTAATTATTTATGCATTTTTCGATATATTTCCTTGCGGGATCTCCTCAGATTTTCTCTGCATCTCCTCGGATATCCTCCGAATCTCCCCACATATCCCCAAATCTCCTCGGATATCCTCAGTATCTCCTCGGATCTCCTCCAGATCTCCTTCCCTTGGGACATAAAATATCCTCAGTGAGTACCCCCTCGTTTTATACATCAAAAAAATCAAGTTTCCAAGATATTAATATTTTCCGTTCCAAATTTTTTTCTTCAAAATAAAATCCTACGGTAAAAGATCATTGTTAGAGTTCCGCGGGTGTTTTTTTGATTTAGACACATAGTTTTAGGAGAAATAAAACAAAAATAGTCACAATTCAAAAACATGTTGAAAATGGCAAAAAACAAAAAATAAATCTTGCAACAACGATTTTTTCCGCAATTGTTGATAATTTGTTTAAATTGACAAAAACATCTTTGATAGCTTTGCACAAGTTGCCGCACAATCGCCTTTTCTGTGTACTTTCCTCAGATCCTTTCCAAAATTATTCGGCTAAAATGTTTATAGGAATACTGTACAAAATTAAAGCTTCTGGTCAAACAATGCAACATATTTTCTTTTGTATTTTTTCCATATAATTGAGTAGTGTAACAGTTTTCGAAGATTTCTTTTTTATTTTTACAAATTATTAATGGTTTTTCATCGTGGAATAAGACCGAGATAAACGAATATGTCAGAAACTTCTGGATTTTTGTATCTAAAAAAAATGGGACTATTTGAGACATAAAAAGGTACATATTCACCAAGTTCCGTTAAAATTAAATTATTTTTGCGGAAATGAAAAATAAAAAGGAAAAAAATTAAACGAACTTTTGCATTTTTCTCGAAAATCTTGAGGTTATGTTAAGAAATGATCTCTACATAAGTTGAAGATGTTTGCATTATCTACAACTTTTGTATAGAATATTTTCTTATAGGACGTCAATTTTCGCCGGTTACAATTATTTTTTTTTACATTTATTAATAGCCACTTTGCCATTTGGACTAAAGTTTAGGTGACAGTTTCTTTTTTTTACCTCTAAATGTGTTATTCCGATCGGTCTATATATTAAGTTAGCAGAAAAGTATTGTAATTTGTTTTTGAACAGGTTAAAATATCAAAAATTAATCTTTAAGTGGATTTGACTGGTCAAAAAGTGCCCACTAAGTGTATTTCTATTTATTTTATACAGAAGGGCACTTAGTTTGCAGTTTTTCTCCAGTCGAATTCGCCCAGATTCAGAAATTAAACTGAAATAATACATTTAATTGGCGCTTCCAGGGGCGTTCCTGGTTTACCTGCCGCCCGTGTGCCAGAATAATTTTATCGCCCCACCCCCCTGTAACTTCTAATGTAAAAGTTTCTATTTATTAAAAATTAAATAAAATACCGATTTTTAAAACAAGTGAATATAAATATTTATTTATTACTGTCACAATGATAATTATTATTTAACCTAATGACCAAATATGAACGTAAATAACAAAATAAAAACTAAATACTTGTCGTAATACATAATAATAATCAGTAAGCCTAAATAAACTTTGCTTTCCTTGCCTTCTTTAACGCAAATTCTGAGATAATATCTGAAACATTCATGTCTTCCGAAATTTCTTTTTCGATGCTAATAATAGATAAGTCTGAAAGCCTTTCTTGTCCTATCGTTGACCTCAAGTAATTTTTGATAAATTTAAGTTTTGAAAAGCTTCTCTCCCCGCTAGCCACTGTTACTGTTAAAAAAATTCTTATAGCAATCACTAAATTTGGAAAGAGATAGGTCAGCTTATTTGTAATTAGGTATTGAATCATATTTAACGCGTTCATTCCAGGAGAAATATAGGGTGCTATGTTGTCAATTTCCTCGCATAAATCTTCAGCTATAATATCTTTTTCATTTTTAGTTGGATCATGTAACATGTTTTCAAAAGCTTTATAGTTTATCTTTATAGACCTATCTGCTTTATCTGATTTAAGGAAATTGTTTAGGACGTTGAGAAAATTGAAAACTGTGTGATGTTGTTTCATTTGTTCAAACCTTTCATCTAATTTTGATATAGCAGTATCGAATATTACAAAGTAAAAATTAATTTTAAATTGGTCTTGGGGATTTTTTGGTGCCTCATCCTCACATTCGTAGTCAAATAAACGTTTTTTTGTTCGGGGTCTAACCATATTAATCGTAGGAAATGAAGGGTCGCAATCGATATCTTCCGCAATATTTTTGGCTTCTTCTAAAACATCGTTAAAACTTTTATCTGATCTAATATTATATAAATATGATTTGGTTTGTTCTAACATTAAAATAATATTTGACAATGTAGCATCAGATTCTTGCATAGCTTTACTTACGATATTAATTTTTGTTAACACGTTATACCATGTGATAATGGAGCTAATAAATTTAAATGACTTAATTTTTAAAATTATCGAATTGGCCATATTCCTCGTTTCAGAGTCTCTAGTTTTATCAGAATAGATGGTATATAAAGCGTCATATATTTTGGCTAGATTATATCTAAGGACTTTTAGAGCATCAATTCTGCTTTCCCATCTAGTATCTGAAAGAGGCTTTAGTGTTAAAATAGGAATTTCACTTTTTAAGACCTTCCAACGTTTAGTCGATGCGGAGAAAAAAACGTAAAACTCCTGTACAATAGAAAAAAAACTTGTAATTTCTAAAGACGCTTTTGTAGCATCATTAACAACTAAATTTAAACTGTGCGCGGCACAGGGCACATAAAAAGTTCTAGGGTTATTGTCAAGAATTTTTTTTTGTAAACCATTATTGCGGCCTTTCATACTTGCACCGTTATTATAACCCTGTCCTTTTAAATCCCCCAAACAAAGGTTGTGAGTCTCTAAAAAATCTATTAAAACATTAGTTAAACCCTGTCCTGTTGAATCAGATATTGAAACGAATCCTAAAAAGTGCTCTCTAATTTCTATTTGGTTTGATTTATTATTTAATAGGACAAATCTTACTACAACAGTAAGCTGGTCTTGATCACTTATATCCGGAGTAGAATCCAAAATAATAGAATAATATTTACTCACTTTTAAAAGCGATATTATTTCATGTCTTATTTTTTGTCCCAAAAGAGAAATAAGTTCATTTTGAATATGTACGCCTAAATAATGCGGCATTGCTGATGGATTTCTAATAATTCTAGTAATGTGATCTGATACAGCATCAATAAACTTTGGAGTTATTTCAATTTATTTTAAAAAGTTTCCATTTTGTTGCTCATACAACTTATTATTTTTGCCTCTAAAACTTAAATTTTGAAATGCTAAGAATTTCACGACATAAATTATAATTTTTAACATGGAAACCCATCTATCTTTTTCCACATTTACCATTTTCTCATTTAGCGAATCAGTAGTTGTTTAAGAATAAATTGATTGACGTAAATCAATCCACGATTTTGTATTACCTATGTGACCATTTGATTTTTCATGTCGTTCTATAATCTGAGATAAATGTCTCCAATCATGATACCCCTCAACAAAGGCACTAGAAAAGGTTTTAAATATTTTGCAAGGAAAAGAAAATACGCTATCTTTTGATTCAGAATACACTAGCCAAACTCTGGGAATTATTTCCCCGTTACTTAATCTTTTTTTATAATACACAGATGAGAAACCTCTGTTATCATTATTTAAAGGAAAATTTACATCTGCTTATGTAAGTTGCGTTGGGCCTAACTCTATTAAAGTTAATTTTATCAGATAGTATGGAAGCTGGGACACATCGGAACTTACTTCGTCCAGCCAACCTCGATCTTCTGAGTCCTCCTCGGTAATTGTCGCGGTTTCACTTGGTTCAGGACTTGGCTCTCCACTTAAAATATCTTTTATTTCCATTTGAGTTTTCGTCTCTTGCGGCCCGCTACTGGTTTTTATAATCTCGGCCTCCATTAGATCAAAAATGCTTCAAGTGAACCACAAGCTTTTTTAACTAATCCTTCTTTTTGAAGTTTTCTTTTTTTTGTATTGTGCCCCAGAAAGCTTTTTTCGTTTATCAGACATCTGCAAAAAGTAGAGTATGATATAACAATGCTGTGAAATATTTCTGGAAAAAGAACTATAGTTAACGTAATGTAATTTAAGCTACTTCTTAATAATACTTAAATAATTGACTTTTGGAAAGCAACGCTCCAACAAGTCGTGAAGTCGTTTTTATTTTATTTTGCAAGCAATTCAACTCCTTTGTAACTGTTAGGCTACTGTTATATTGGATGTATACTTAATTTGGTCACCACGTGCATAAATAAACGACCTATATCGATATAATTATACTGGTAGTTCGTTTGTTTATATAAAGTATGCCACATATCATATGGATCTAGCCCTACGACACGTCTGAGGCATGAGAGGGGAAAAAGCATGAAACCGCCGTGCCTATGGTGAAATCATAGGCACGCCTATGATATCACTATAGATGATTACGTACGGCTATGATTTCACCATAGACACAGCGGTTTTATGCGATTATCTCTTCTTATATGCCTCAGACGTCAGCGTCGTAGAAGTAGATCCATGTGGTTCCATAGTTCTATTATTAAAAGTACTGGCCACTCACGTAAGACAAATATATATTTTAAAATTTAAAAATAATCAAAGTAATTTGGCGTAAAATATCCATTAAAACAACCAAAATAGAAAAACAATTGTTTGGCGCCATAATAGTTGACTTTATAAAATTAACATGTGTATAACAAACTACCTTTTATTTTTGGTATGAAATCACCCCCTAAAATTTTATGATTTTGTTTTTAAACAGATTGTATAAAATATATAATTTTAAACTTGTCTCCGTTTATTTGACAATATTTGCAAATTAAGATGATTTAAACTAAATTCGAAGCTCTATTTAAATGTTTAACCACATAAAAAAAGTATCACCAAGGGTACTTACCTTTAATTAATATATTTTCATTCGCCAACACTCACAAAATGAAAGTCAAAAAATTTTGGACCACAAAGTATTTTAACTTATTGAGATGACACGCTCAAAATTCAATTAGTACAAATTATCCGGGCGCATGTATTTATAAGCCGTGGCCATAAACAAGTAATTTCGTGTACGATGCTGTCGCTGATGTCAGCAAAGCAGGTAAAAACTACTCAAGTTTTTATTAATTTTATTACATACATACATATTACATACGTTATTAATAATTTTATAGAAATAATGATTCTTTCAATAGGCAAAATTTGTGAAACTAACCAAGTATAGTCCATGAATATTCCCAATCTGTCGTAACTTATAAAACATGATTTTACTCTAAAACCAACCTCCAACATATTTTCTACATTTTTAGCATTCAACCTATTTATTTGTTTAAATATTTTATAAAAATGCAAACACGTATTTCAATATTTATCCCGTGAGTTTTCTTTAAAATTACACGTTCCTAGTTCCATGTTCGTATTAGCTATTAGCATTGGTCAAAATACCTTAACTAATGCTATTAGATTACGAAGTTACCCATGCCTAATTTAATTTAGTAAGAGGTATATTTTGAAAATCAAGGAATGGTTATTTAAGTATTCAAAAAATACCTACTACTCTGTAACGGGTGGTTTGAATACAATTTTTTTATATGCGAACAAATAAGTATATGCATTTCACAAGGATTCGCTCAGGATAAAGAATAAAGCGTGAACCAAAAAGACTGCCAAAGTGAAAGCGTTAAACTGAGAAAACCATTTTGTATAGTTGATTCATTATATCATGTAAAAACCAGTTACTATAATGATGCTAGGTGAGCGTTTGATTTTGGATTCACGGTAGACTATAACTGTATACTTACGCATTTGCAATTCTAAAAAAAAATGATTTGTTTTGTGCCCCACACCCCCGGGTCGGAACGCCCCCGGGCGCTCCAAATAATAAATAGTTGGTGGTAAAAAAAAATATTTTTTTACGTATATTTTATTTTGAACATTTTAGCATTATTTTTTAAGCACTCTGTATAAGACATTCACGATTGAACACTATATAATTGTACTGTCATCGGGTTTATGTATGTATACCAAATCTCAGTCAATTGCGATAACAGGAACTGCTCCAAAAGTTACTTGCATGATTTGACCCAAACATACAAGTGAAATTAAATAAAAGCTTTTAAAAAGAAATAATTACGGTAAGTTCAATATAATTTATTTCCTAACCTTGTGAACACGCTTGATACAAGTATGATGTGAGGATATCAAAGGAAAGCCAGGGCGATCCCAAGAGACCCAAGGATTTCGAGGAGATCCGAGGAGATTTCGAGGAGATCCGAGGAGATATCGAGGAGATCCGAGGAGATTTCGAGGAGATCCAAGGAGATTTCGAGGAGATCCAAGGATATTCGAGGAAATCCGAGGAGACTTTCTAGGGAGGCAATCTTTCGTCCCAAATAAATTGAGTGAGTACCCCCTCGAGTCCGTCTGGCGTGTTCTCCTCAATTTTTGAATAGCAAAATTCCGAAAACTGACGCTCTTGGCTTTGTTTATTTATAACTCTATTTCTCGGTAGAGATTTTACGAGTATTAATTTTTTCCTGATCGGCGTCTTCCTAGCAATTAAAATTAATTATTTTGCTTCGAAATGATAAAATCACAACGAATAAAATTATATTGGTCAAAGATGACAACTCTCTACTTCCCTTAGCAACAAACCACAACAAGGTGATAAAAATATTGCCGCTGTAATAAAATGTAACTAAGGAAATTATTTATCTTTATTGGACCAAATTAAGTCATGTGACACATGAATTATATTCTCGTTCATATTTTTTTCGATAATTAAATTAAATTGCGTTAGCGTACATATTAAATAAACTGCACAATTACTTAAAATAATTAAATATAGGTTAATAGTACTTCTAATATGGAATAGAGAGGTATTGTAACAATTTAATAATTTGTAGGTAGCCACGTTTAACTACAACGTTTCTTAAAAAAATGTTTTCTTAAAATTGAAAATAAAAAACCTAATAGAGTTAGAATATTATACTGAGTATTATTCGCAATCACCCAATACTTCATTTCATACTGCAGTTACATAGAAACGAAAATCGTAAAAAATATATTAGGTAAAAACTGAGGTAAGAACCCTTAGATTTGCGCTTATATGCTCGTCAATTCCCACCCTGACAGGTCATCCCTAGGATGACCTGCGATGTATATTATATTTGTTTGTCATCACATTTTCTCAAAACGGGATAAGTGTTCAGGTGGGGAGGGCACTCCCACCCTTCTCAATATAAAGTGGGAACAGTAAAATCTTCACCATGTGATTTTTTTTAATAATTGATCTCCCACTAAAAATTGAGTCTACAGAAAGTTTTGTTTGAAAAATAGTGCATAATAACAATAAAAAAGTTAATCACGTAATTTGTCTTACCTGTCAAATATGACTTTTTCAAAAAATGTTTTTAATTTTGAAAAATGCTGGTTCTATTTTGATTTTATACCAAATTTCAGCAGTATGGGTTAAATTCAAATCTTTCTCATTTATAGTTTTTTACTTAGAAATACCCGAGAAGATACCCGAATGCGAGCCCGAATGTAAGTAAAACTGCACCTTTGTTAATAGAATGAGGAATTTATTTTATTCAGTTTTCTACGTAGGCTACTTTATATTTTAGAAAGGTCGATATACGGCTAAAAAAGGGTTTTATTAGTTTGGTTTTGATTTAAAAGTAAATAAATATGTAGTAACTTAATAAATATCCTACCGAGTAGCCTACTTTATAAATCTTTTACATTAAATAGTGAAACCTGCATAGACTTTGCATCAAGTCAGAGGAGTTTTTACTTCCCAATTTAACAACCAAATATTATATTATTAATACATTATATTGCAATCTCTAAATTTTTCGAAAAATATAAGTTGGGTTTTTTCCGACTCTCTAGAAAAAAAACGGCGAAACATGTGAAACTTCTTTTATTTTTGTATATAATTTTATTTAACTATGCAGGGTGGTACTATGTGGATAAAGCAGCCCCCTAAAAATCTAAAAAAATGTATTTCAGAAGCATTCCCCAATCTGGCTTTAGGCCGGGCCACAGAACTACTACAGCTCTACTTAAAGTGACTGATGACATTTTTACTGCAATTGATCAACGCCAGAATACCTGTTTAATATTACTAGATTTTAGCAAAGCATTCGACACCTTGGATCACGGGCTGCTTTGCAGTAAATTACGATATTTCGGCATGTCTGATGAAGAGGTACTATTCTTTGAGAACTATCTTGTCTCGCGAAAGCAAAGGGTACTATGTAAAAGTAGTTTTTCTAATTTTCTGCCTGTGAATAAGGGGGTTCCGCAAGGTAGTGTTCTCGGACTATTTTTATTTGTAATTTACACTGCTGACTTTTATTCCTTTCTTAAGCATTCCCATCTGCATTCGTATGCCAATGATTCTCAAATGTACTATTCTTTCCACGCTAATGAATACCGTATAAGAGAATCCAATTTAAACAAAGATTTGCAAATAATTTTTAATGTATCAAGAGCTCATTTACTCTCTCTTAATGAGGCAAAAACTGAAGTACTCTTGTATGGCAAAAATAAAGATTTTCTTCAAAATCAACTTCACCTCCTACTCAACGGTGTACCCCTCAATTTTTCTAGTAGTTGCCGCAATTTGGGGTTGCATCTAGATAATGATTTGAGGTTCACAGAGCATGTTGGTCAACTAATAAAAACATCGTTTTTAAAATTAAGAACACCGTATAAAAATAAAGACCACTTAAATAAAGAGATAAAACTAAACCTGTGTACTCTTTTGTGTTATCTACTATAGTTTAGAAAAGCTAACTCTACAAAGGCTCCAAAACTCTTGCATTCGATATTGTCGAGGATATTGTTGTGATCTCGAATTTGACCATATATCGGAATCTTATCGTGAATCTTATTGGTTAAATTTAGATGAGAGATTTAAAATTCACATGGCAACTTTGGTTTATAAAATTAATGCGAAAAATGCTCCTGTATACTTGATACATACATGATCGTTTTCCTAGATATTCATTTCATTATAGTGTTCCCAGGCATAAAACAGCTATATTTCAACTGTCTTTTTCCTACCATAGTTCGAAAATATTTAATGATATTCCCAATTATATTAAGTTGAGCACTAGTCTGACTTGTTTCAAAGCTAAATTTACGGCCCATGTATTGTCGGTGCGACCTTGTTAATTTTAGATTGTAATAAATAACGGGGACGAAAAATAAATGATGACTAAATAAAAAAAACGGGGTTTCTTCAGACTGAACCTGAACTCCTGGAGTTCCCTGCGCCGCAGCACCCAGCTTTCAGTTTGTTTTGTTACATTATTAGCGAGGTTATTAGTAAGTAATACTTTTAATTACATTTTTAAGAAATACGGTCGTCTATATTTCTTTATACTTTTTACTTTAAAAATCGCCGCAGAACGAAAATATTTGTATTTATTATTATATACACCCTGCATAATAAATTAACAATAGTAACATTTAACCTGTTAAATATCCATTCTAAAATTGAACTTGATTTCGAAAGTATCTTTAAATAGATCTTAGACAATAAAGTTATATAGTAAACCAGTGTTTTTTCTCATAACTAGGTACACAAAGTTGATATCTTGGTCTGTCAGTTTTCTTATATGTGTAACGGCATTTTCACATACACTGTGTATTGACATTTTGTTAATATAAAACCTTTGTAAATGGTTACCATAAAAGACAAAGAAACGCCGTTTTTATTCTCGTATTACAGATAAAAATAAGTTATATTTTAAGAAAAATATAAGATATTTAAATTTCGGGTACGTTAAAAATACACTTGAATTTTTTGGATCAGTTTACAAAAGCAATCCGGATTTTTGTTTTTCGATAATTCAATAAAATATGAAAAATGCAGATATCTTTATGCTCGAGAGATACGAGAGAGCTCGAAAGAGACGAGAAATTCTCGGCTAGAGAAGACCACTTTCTCGCCTCGTCTCCTCTCGGCGGCAGCACTAATGCCAAACTTTTAAAAAAATAAGGAATAGAGTATTGCCATCCGTTATTCTTTACTCATCAAAATACTTTCAAGCCTATATGGTTGATCTGTCTCAGTAGTGCGAAAGGAATTTCACATGAGCAACATTTCAAACAACAGAAAAGTTAAGTTCGAAGAAATTTTGTATATAAAAAATGCTTATAATTTACCACACCTTATTTTAGATATTTGTGATGAAACTTTTCTGCATATCTTTTTTTATTTTATTAAGTTCCAAAATATTTTTCAATTTTCTTAGTGTCATTAAACATCGTTCGGTGTTTACTAAAAATATATAAAATGTTGATTGGACCTCTGTCTAGATCTCATGTTGTTGATGTTTGTTTTCTTGAAATCTAGACGGATATAATATACTTACTGTATATTACTTCAGCGAGAAGCTCGGTTACGAGTGTATGAATATTATATAAATCTTGAGGTAAAAAATGCATTATATTGTTATAGTCTACTTTTCACAATACTTTAACTTTGTAGAAATGGTAATTTATTCATGAGAATATCAGGACTCGTCAAAAATAATTGAATAATTAACTAATAATTATTTTATTTGCCTACTTTCCACGCTACGCTGTTGATTGCCTTTTCAAGAAAAAGAAAACGTAAATTACCACGGTTCAGAGTACATATGTGCCTATTTTGATTATGATGTGTTTTTAGGTTCTGGATGTTCTTTGTTAAACGCTTTTTTTATAAAATGTATCAAAATATTAATATTGTTTTAAGTCAATTTCGAGGTCAATTTATTGGTAAAAAAATCCGAAATATTTGCGATTTAGTGACAAATCGGTTGATAAACCTAAAGGCACATCATATCTGTCATATCCGACGTTTTATCTGATAAAGATATCCAGTTGATTGGAGTGTTATAACTAAAGTTTTGTTGTATCCAAACAATCTGTCCTAATCTCTAGTTAAATATGCTTGAGATTACATTTGTGATTTTTACACAAAACTGTACTTTTCAGAAGTAATATAGAATATGCATCTAATATTTTGAAGCAATATAGTAACAAAAAATCAAGCAAAAAATTAAAAAGAGCATAATCAAAACTAATAATAAATAGACGGTATAACTTAAGTAAGAGCTTTATTAATTACATTATTATCCCGATAATGATCCTTGGAAAATTTATTTATAATTAATTTTGTCAAATATCAAATTAATTCACCTTTATCTGTATTAAATTTATAACAATACTGTTTTATACGTGTCGATATGTAAATTAGTTTTAAAATATTCTGGATGTAACCCTTCTTTTTTTTTTGTATAAAACGTTTTGATTGGCAAGTTTCTCTAATCATTAAGTATCTCTAGTCGATATGTGTATTTCTTTTAGATATTGCCAATAAGCAGATCTTGATCGAAGGTAAAAAAGTGCACTTTCCCCGAACACCTTAAGTCCGATTTACGGTTTTTTCCCACTGCCTATAAAGTGCAGTTGGGTTTCACGACACTATTAAACCTGCATTAACGTTTATCTCTACTTCAATTTTCACAGACCATTTTCTCTCATAATTATGATTGTTTTTGCTATTGTGGTTTTGAAGTATATAAAAAGATAAATTCTTGTTGAAATGGATGACAACCAGTCATTTCATTATGCCTATAAAATAAGCCCATGGGTTTTTTTACGTCGTCACTAACTTCTACTTTAAAACATAAAATACATAACACGAAGATATTAAAACACCCGCATCTAAAAAATGTAGGTATATGTTTTTTGTTTTTTTTTTAATAAAGTTTTTCTTATACTTATTTTATGAGCTATATCACTAATTAAATATAAAATCTTCTCACTGAAAAGAAGATATTTTTTCAAATATAATTTTTTCTGGTTCCCTTATGTTGTTAATATTATGTTATGTTATGAAAATTATCACCAAACGTGGATTTAAACGGTAATTTTTAGTTATTTAGTTCTTTAAACTTTGAGACAAATCGGCCTCATTTTAATTAGCTAGTCAGTTGTATTTTTATTTATAAAACATTTTGGAACATTATGACGACATATACTTAGTTCTTAAATATAACACCCGGTATATTTCATTTTTTTAGATCAGTGGAATAATCTTAATACATATTATGTGACATGGCTTGTATCTAAATTCAACTGTTTTCGATAAAAAGGCTTCTCAGAATGTCCCTATCTTAATTGTTTAGGCGGAAATGTTTTAATTCGGCACTGGAGTCCTCTTCCGGTTTCAAGGGAAGTGTTGACTTTTGACATTCAGTTATTGTCATTCAACAGACTTAAAAAATTAAGATTGGAACATGCAAATCATTTCGTTCTGAATTTAATCATTTGGATGATAGAGAGTTCTAAGTGGTCCATAATGACGATTTTGAAACGCAATTTAGAACATGTTACATAAAAATCCACTCGCCTGTTATTTTTCTTATTGCATTTTTTCGCATAAAACACTACACTAGTGGCAAACAGCAAGTCAGTGCACTAGAAACACCTGGCCACGTCGCCAGGCCTGCCTGTGGACTTAAGGCATCGTAAACAAGCATCTAAGCATTTTATGCATTA
Source organism: Kuschelorhynchus macadamiae (assembly GCA_030620095.1). Lineage (NCBI taxonomy): Eukaryota > Metazoa > Arthropoda > Insecta > Coleoptera > Curculionidae > Kuschelorhynchus > Kuschelorhynchus macadamiae. The sequence goes on along the minus strand of JAUTXW010003647.1, from coordinate 388,303 downwards.
GTCAATCACATCCGAACTGCAATAAAATAAGGTAAGTATTTAGTATATAGCTGACATAGTTATCCATTTAATTGTTTCTTGGCTTATATATTTAAAGCCACCAATGTATGTTGTCATTATTGACATTAATTTTTGGTTATCGATATTTTAAATTCAATATTAATTACGCGTTAAAAATATACAGTCTACTTTTATCTCTCCAAATCCAGGGCTAAGGTGATCACTTTAAACACCTAACGTGTTTTTTTTCCTTGTACCCTCGATCAGCATTTGTTCCTTTTTTTAACTTAATGTTATATTGATTGTAAATATTGGATGAGTACATAACCGAAAAAATACGCATTTCGCATTTTAACAGGAAATTCCTCGGGAATTTCAGTGTTATACTGGCTTACTATTTTTAATTACAATTATTGTTAATATAATTGTTAATATTTGCATATTTGCATTATATTTGATCCTTATTAGACGATTTACAATTAAATACGCGTTTATTTATAAATGCATAAAACATTGCTTTTATAACGATATTGGTAAATACCGAGAAAACTACTAAAAAACTTGCTGAAATTCTTAGCATTACTCATCGCATTGTATTCAATTCTTACATCCAACTCGGTTAGTACATTAGAATGTAATTTTATATATTCACTTTTGCACATTTTTATTTCACGTAGTTTTAATTATTTCGCATAATTTTTTTTAGTTATTTAATATTTTCGCTCCGGTTATTTTTGTTTTTTTTAGTCCTATTCTATTAAAATATATGTAAAAATTAGCTTATAATTTCAAATTAAAAAAATAGGAATACTACTATAAATGATTTATCTACTTTAGGTAATTTGGTGGAACATGCAAAAAGAGACAGTTCCATTAAGAATATTTTTAGCACTCACAATTCGGAAATGGAGTAGGTAAGAGATCGGTTTTTTGAGCACCATCAGAATATTATTTCATTTTTATTGACCGATAAAGACGAAAATCTTGAAATTAAAGAAACGATACGCGAAGGTTTTTAAGCGATTTTCATGTCATTCAAGCAATTTATTCTAATTTGTTTGAAAAAAAAGACAATTCAATTTAAACAGTTCTTTTTCTGCTACTAATGTTACGGAAGCCCCCTTACCTAAATTAGAAATACCAAAATTTAAAGGTGATTTTATAAAATACTTGTTTTTAGATCTATTTAACGCATTAGTCAATTTCAAACATCGCTTTTGAGATTGAACGCTTTAATTATTTAATTTTGCAACTTTTATCCTTGGTCAGAACGAACCGGCTGACAATTATATGACCGGATATGATAGTCTCATTTAGAGGTTCTCAAACAAATTAGCTCTGTGCGTTCCCTGAGGGCAAGACGGTCCGATTCTGGTAACATATGCGGTAATTTTAATTAAAATTTGCGACAATATCATTTTCTCCCGATCCATGGTCGTATATTACAACTGAAAATATTTTTGTAAATCAGGCAAAATCTGTATGTGACTTATTTTTAATTCTTCAATGTACATTCATAAATTGATGTATTCTGAGAAATATGGATGATCCTCATGCGGTAAACAATATTTTGGGTATATTTTAATGAGATAAAATTTCATCAAGTACACCGCAAACAACCGCATTATTTTGTAACACATCGGAAATTAGTCTCATATCTCAGTTATACTCCAACTCGCACAACACTTTCTTTCGCACTCCCACTCGCATTCCCACGTTGTGGTCACGTGGGTTAGATTGACACAAAGAACTTTGTTACTTCCATTTTTTAAGCAATTTTAATGTCCTGAGACACATTTTTGAACATTTTGACAGAGGGGTTGCTCGCTCCTAAAATTTTGTACAAGGGCGACCAGATGTGTATATGGGATTTTTTTTTCTGGATTTGTAGATATTTTTAGGATTTAAAACTTCTTTATTGGGATTTAAAAATCTTATTAGAATTTTGGGCATTGAGATTATTTCCCACAATGATAAAGATTTTTACTGATACATGAAGATTTGTGGAGATAAAAAGTAATACGTTTGTGTATTTATGGAATTTACTGGGTTTATCAAGATTTTTGTCTACTCTTTTATCATTTAGCAGTATGTGTTTTGATTATTTTTGTTTACATTATTGAATATATTTCGTATCAACAGATTGAGGTGCTTTGATATTAATTAAATAATTAGATAATCTAGAATACAAAAAACATATTTTTAGAAAAAATTTTTTGTATGGATATGTACTCGGGTATGTCTGCATAAATAAAATTTGCGCGTACGATAACTTGAGAACTCTCCAACCGATTAATTTCAAATTTGCGCAAAAATAGTCTAGGACAATGTCTCGCGGGGAATAGATTGTGGGTGTATGAGCGTAGATCTTCGATATTTGAAGGGGTACAAGAAAATTTAAAAAATTATATTTTAGATGTATATTTGTAAAGGTTTTGACATCGAAAAATTGTGGAAGAATTGGCGTAGAAACTTGATTTATTATCTTAAAAAACATTATATTTCGGAAAACGGTGAAACACATTAATTTCTTTTTGCATATTTTTTGCAGCACACTTTTTGTACACAGTAACCCTAAAGGGATGAAAATCCATATCTGGAATATTATAAATATTTTCGAAAATATTTTATTAAGAGCCATATTTTAGAAATATTGCATTTGGCTGGCAACATAATAAAATAATATACCAGGAACTACTTTTTCGGGGAAAAAATTATCAACACTAAATTTAAATATATCTCGAAATATACATACTCGTTTATGGCCCTGCAATACACAGGGGACCCTTTTTTCGATGTTTTTACAGGATTTCTCCGGGAATGTTATAATTAGCCTCGTAACATAATATCTACAGATACCTTAGTTAAAAAATTACTAATCTGACTTCAACTTTTGGTCAACAATTAAGGGTCTTGGGGATGACATGGTAATATTTTGGTAAAAATCCAATATGGCGTAACAAAATGGCGACCTAAATGAAATGTTAAATAAATAATTACTAAAAAACTACATATTCAATTAACATCAAATTTTGCTCCAAAATCAAGTATTATATAGAAATGTCCTGGTAAAATTTTGGTTCCAATTAAAGGTGGCCAAACAGAATGGCGGCTTAAATAATATTTAAAAAATCAGCCTGGAAAAACTACTTATTAGATTGATTTCAAATTTTGTGCAAGAATTGAGTCTGATATAGAAATTAACTGCGAAAACTGTGGTACGAATTCAAGAGGGCAGAACACAATGGCAGTCTATTAAAATATAAAAAAAAACAGCCTGAAAAAACTACTTACTAGATTTTCAAATTGCCTGCAAGTATTAAGGGAGATGTTTAGATTTCAGCAATATAATATCCATATACATATATAAAAATTAGAATGAAGCGCGAACGTCTCTGTACAAACCTAGGGAAAGGTATTTATTAAATAAACAAGATTCTATTTTTAGCCTTGGTATGAATACCGACGTCTATCTTCGCCCTGTAAGGCGGGATTTTTGTGTGCAGGTGGTTAAGCTTGAGTTCGGCCGAAAAGTTAGTTATTCATTAGAAGTGATAAGTATAACTCGCTCCGGCGTTAAGCCAGTAATTCTTTTCGCCATTATTGGGCATTTTCACGTTTCAAAAATAAGTTCTCTTATAATAATGTAATATGTGCATTATATGTTTATACAGTGGCCGAATAATTAAACAAAAGTCAGCCTTCTCTTTATTTCTCTCTATATTTACAAAAATAAGTTCTTTTCACGCGCTGTAGTATCAGCATTCACATGTTGCTTGTGAAATAAAGTGGTTACCGATCTTCCTTTCGATATAAGCGAGATCGCGAAGCTCACATTTGTTGTCAAATAATGACTTGTGTTTGAATTGCCCGTTTATTAGTTGTAAACTAATAAATTTGTTCATGAACTTATAATTACGTGTTGACTTATTTTTTATTGTTCCCTTCCTGTTAAAGTGAAAAAATTAACCCTATAATACAGTCCACCTATAAATATTTGGTACTTCGAATCGCCGGATTTTCTAGAAGTTCTAGAAGACCAGCCAAATTGGAAAAAGAAATTAGAGTTTCCCTGATTTAGTGAGTGTTTGTATCTGCTGTGAAAAGTGAAGATTCCACAAGAAAAAGAAAGTTAAAGTGAACTTCTGTCAATACGTAAGACTATTTTACTGATTTATATATTTTTTTTTTCTTAATGTATTTTTAAGCTCAGAGAGCTGAACCAAGGACAAAACGTTCATAGACTTCATGTACTTGATCTAATTGTTATTTATGAGTACCATTTCTATTTCTGTTTCTCTGAATATGTCAGTGTGCTGTATTTGCGCACATGTATGTTTCTTTTCAGGTATATTAATTTTGTTTCAATGAATGTTGGTGTACTTGCGCACATATTATATGTATATATTTATATTTCTTTTAGGTATAGGTATTTATTTTGTTAAGTGCCCATAGTTTTAGGACTTTGTTTAGTACTTATCTGCATACTTACCTTTGCTATTTGATTAGTTATTTTACATGTTTAAGCAAACATTTTTACTTAAAATAGTTTAAAATTAATTTAGATCTGTTCTCGGTTCTGTTCAAGCATCCAATTTCCTTCTTTTTTTGTACAGAGACATCTTTAAATTAACATTTCATTTTCAAAAAAAAATGGAGCTTGAAAATCTTAAGAAATCAAGAGCTGGAACGAAGGGTGCTATTACTCGTATTGAGACATGGTTTTCAACGAATAAAGACACTTGTTCAGACTCTATTGAATTTCAAATTAGGCTAGATAGAATTCACTCATTATTTACCGAATATGAGAAAATACAGGGTGAAATCGAAATATTATCTAACAATGAAAACCCCGACACAGAAAACAGAGGGTTAATAGAAGATAAATATTTTTCTCTTGTAAGCGGTTTTTCAAAGAAAATTAAAAATTTAACAGAGCCAGAAAGTTCACCACTGTCTAGTGTTGCTGGTTCTCAGCATAGTTATCAAAGTTCTCAACATAATAATCAGAATATGGCAGTAAAATTGCCTGACATAAAAATTCAAGTATTCTCTGGTGACGTAAAAGATTTCGAGTCATTTTTTCAATTATTTGAAGCTCTGATTGTAAAAAATGAGCAGCTCTCAGACATCCAGAAACTTATCTATTTGAGAAGCTATTTAAAGGGAGAGCCCTTGCAGATGATAGATTCTTTAAAAATTGTAAACGAAAATTTTGAAGTAGCTTTAGATATTCTTAAATCTAGGTACGAGAATAAAGTTGTAATAGTTAATTCTTATTTAAGTGCCATGTTGGATACTCCTAGCATATCAAAAGGAAAATCAAGCGCCCTGCGTGAATTAGCAACAACTGTGAAAAAGAATATGCTGTCCTTAAAAAATTTAGGTCTCTCTGACGAAGAACTGTGGAATGTTGTAATGATTTATCTCGTTCAGAAAAAATTAGATTTCAATACAAAAAAAGCATTTGAATCTGAGAGAGACCACTCTGAGATTCCATCTTTAGATATCTTGTTAAAATTTATAGAAAAGCGATGTCTAATATTAGAAAGCGTTGAAGTTTCTAGTCCAAAAATTCAGCGAAAATTTGTTTCAGTAAACCACTCAACAAATTCTAGTAACAATTCTGATAAAAAATCACAAGTACAAAATTGTTTGTTTTGTAACAAATCTGGCCATAGAATTTACACTTGTTTTACTTTCAAAAATTCATCTTATCAAGACAAAACAAAATTTGTAAAATCGAATAAATTATGCAATAACTGCCTAGGCAGACATAACGTAGATGACTGTTCCTCTGTACTTAAGTGTTCAATTTGTTCTAAACCTCATCACAGCTTATTACATTATAATAGGAGTCCTTATGAAAATTCATCAGGTCGATATAATGCTCGAACTACCTCTCAAAATCAAAATTCTACACAATGGCGTTCTCAAGCAAATAAAACGAGTGACTCTCAAAATTTAGTTGCTCAAAATTCCGAGGAATGTAAAAGTGAAAATTCTCCGGTTAACTCAAGTAGTCTATCTTTATCCATAAAAAATTCACAAGTGCTTTTAGCAACTGCTAAGGTTAATTTGATATCAAAGAAGGGTGAAGTAGTTCAAGCAAAGGCTCTGCTGGACACAGGCACGCAAACTTCTCTAATTACTCAAAAGTTAGTAAAAAGATTAAATTTTAATGCATATAAAGTGCCTTTATGTATATCTGGCATTAGCGGGAACACCACTAGTTCGGGTGAAATGACTGATATTGAAATTTTTTCTAATTATAATCAGAATAAAAAATTTAAAATATCCTGTGCACTGTTGCCAAATCTTACCTGCAAGCTTCCACAATGCAAAATCCTTGTAAATAATTTAATAATTCCTCAAAAAGTTATCTTAGCAGATAATGAGTTCTTTGAACCCTCGGAGATCGACTTAATACTCGGCCTAGATTGCTATTATGATATTATTTTACAAAATATCATAAAATTAGGTCACAACCTTCCCGTCTTGCAGGAATCTCACTTTGGGTGGATTATCTCAGGAATAATTCCTAAAGAATTTACCACGTCTCTTTTCTCCAGTTACACAGATTATGAGGAAAATAATCATGTCAATAGTATTCCCCGACTTTCTTTTCTTTCGACTACCAAAGTAGAACATTTTCTTAAAAAATTTTGGGATATAGAAGAACTAAGTGACAGTTCTAAACCACCTAGTCTTTCCCAAGAAGAAAAACTGGCTGAAGATATTTTCGTATCTAGCACTAAAATTCTACCTAATGGTAGATACCAAGTAGACCTTCCCTTAAAGACACCTTCAGAATTTTCTAAACTAGGCGACTCTTTCTCTATGGCCAAGAAACGATTCTCTACTCTTGAAAATAGATTTAAAAATAACGAAAATCTCCTACAAGATTACACAAAATTTATTGATGAATACACTAACCTTAATCATGCACATTATATTCCCTTAACTCAGCAAGCTAATGATTCTGATAATAAATATTTTATTCCACATCTGTACGTTATTCGAGAAAGTAATGCAACAACTAAACTGCGCGTCGTTTTCGACGCTAGCGCTAAGAGTTCCTCTGGATACTCCCTTAATGACATATGTTTAAAAGGTTATCAAGTCCAGCCAGACCTGTATGATATTTTGTGCAGGTTCCGTAAATTTCCATATGTATTCACAACCGACATTAAGAAAATGTATCGACAGATATTAATTAACCCTGACTTTGGCTTTCTTCATAACATCTTATGGCGTGAGAAACCTAGTGATGATCTTCAGTGCATACAATTAGGCACTGTAACATACGGCACGAACTGTGCTCCCTTTTTAGCAACACGTGTGCTGAAAGCCATTGCTTCTCAAAATATGAACAAATTTCCTTTGGCTTCTGAGTGCCTCCTAAGCCAATTCTATATGGATGATGGTCTTTGTGGAGCTTTAGACCCGGACTCACTTCTAAAATTATACAATGAACTTAATTCTCTTTTGAAAATACATGGATTTGAGCTTCACAAATTTTACTCCAATTCGAAAAATTTTCTTAAATCTCTTTTTGATAATTATCCCATTTCAACTTCTGCAGAGTATGAAATTAATTTCGATAATGTTCCAAATAAGGTGTTAGGGATAAAGTGGAATCCTTCTTCTGACACGTTATGTATTTCAGTACCAGAACCTACCTTTCCTATTGCCATTACTAAAAGAAAAATATTGTCCACTATAGCTCAGTGCTATGATCCTCTCGGGCTTATAAATCCGGTTATAGTTAAAGGAAAAATCTTGATTCAGAAATTATGGATACTTAAAGTTGATTGGGATACTGAAATAACAGATGCCTCAATTCTAAAGGATTGGAAATTATTTCTAACCAACCTCCCTCTTTTGTCTCAACAAAAAATTCCGAGATATTATTTTTTTCACAGTACCATTCAAAGTGTTGAAATGCACGGGTTCGCCGATGCGAGTTTAGCGGCATATGGGTGCTGCGCTTATTTTCGCTCCATCTATCAAGACGGTAGCATTTCCTGTTCTTTAATTTCCTCTAAGTCCCGAGTGTCTCCTGTAAAGACAATAACACTTCCTCGACTCGAACTTTGTGCCATGCTCCTTTTATCGAAATTAGTAAAAAAACTAGTAAATGTTTTTAAAGACAAATTAATTCTCTCTTCGGTCAACTTATGGACTGATTCCCAGGTTGCTTTGGCATGGTGCAAGAGTCATGCTAGCCGGTGGTCCGTGTTCGTTTCCAATCGTGTCTCACAGATTCAAGAACTAACTTCTGATTATAAATGGCGCCATGTAAAATCCTCAGATAACGCTGCAGACTTATTATCTCGAGGCATGTTTGCGCAAGACATAATAAATAACCAGTTTTGGTGGCATGGGCCTGAGTTTCTTAGTCACCCACTAAACATTTCCGAATATGATATAGAACTTTTAGACACTCATTTAGAAGTTCCCGAAGAAAGAAAATCTCATGTCTCCACAAATGTTTCCCAAGTAGATTTTTGGGAAAATGTATTTTCTGAATTTTCAAAGTTCTCTCGTTTGCAACGTACAGTTGCATGGATCTTTCGATTCATAGCTAATCTGAAAACTAAAAAAGAATCCAGAGACTTAGGTTCTCTAACTATTCAAGAACTTGATAAAGCGCTAAAATTCATAATTCTCAAAATTCAAAATAAATACTTTTTAAAATAAATCTCTGAATTAAAATCACAAAAACTACTTTCCAACAAACAATTTCTTCCTTATAAACCCTTTCTTGATGACTCTGGTTTACTTAGAGTAGGAGGTAGACTGGAAAATGCATCTGTTTCCTACGACCAGAAGCACCCCATAATTCTACCCTCAAAAAACTACATCACTTCTCTCATCCTAAATTTGGAGCATAGACGATTGGGTCATGCTGGCCCTCAAAATACTTTAGCGAATGTCCGTCTGAGATTTTGGCCTTTAAATGGCTTAAAAGACATTAAAAAAATTATTCGAGATTGCACAGTTTGTTGTAGATTTAACAATGAGGTCTCTCAGCAAATAATGGCTAACCTCCCTGAAGATAGAGTTACCATCTCAAGACCTTTCCACAAAGTAGGCGTAGATTTCGGAGGCCCTTTCCTTATTAAGTCCTCTAAACTTAGAAAAGCTCCTAAAATTAAGTCATATATCGCTATGTTTGTGTGCATGGTTACAAAAGCCGTACACATAGAGGTAGTTAGTGGCCTCTCAACTGAAAACTTTATACTCACCCTGAAGAGATTTATTTCGCGAAGAGGAAACCCTAGTATAATTTACAGTGATAATGCTACAAATTTCTCTGGCGCTAAAAATGAACTAAAAGAATTATATAATTTCTTCAAAAATAAAACTTCTTCTGATTCTATACAAGAATTTCTTTCCCAGAACAAAACATCCTGGAAGTTCATTCCCTCAAGATCTCCTCATTGGGGAGGCCTTTGGGAATCTTCCATTAAGAGCGCAAAATATCACATGCGCAGAATAATTGGAAACAGTAATTTGACTTTTGAGGAGTTTTCGACCGCCCTGTGTCAAATAGAGGCTATTCTCAATTCTAGGCCTTTGGGTCCGTTGTCTAATGATCCATCGGACCTAAGCTGTCTTACTCCAGGCCACTTTCTTGTCGGTTCTGCATTGAGCAGTTACCCAGAAAAGGATGTGTGCCATATTCCCGAAACCCGACTTTCAATTTATCAAAGGATTTCGCAGATGCAGCAGTGTTTTTGGAAGCGTTGGTCTGTGGAATACCTCAGCAGACTCCAAAATAGGCCTAAATGGTTTCGTGAAAAAGCGAATCTTAAAGTTAACGATCTTGTCTTAGTACGAGAAGATGACGTTCCACCTCTCAAATGGCCTCTTGCTCGCATATTAGAGGCTATTGAGAGACGCGACGGCAAAGTTCCTGTCGTCAAAATTCGCACTGCTCATGGTATTTATACTAGACCAATTACTAAATTAAGTCTTTTGCCGAATCAAGTTTCTGATTCTGCTTAAACATAAGCATGAATATTTTCATATTTAACTCCCTGCTAATTTTTGTAGGATTTTTCCGAGTATCTTTCGTTCTTCTTTAGTTGAAGCTTACACAGCTTCAACGCGGGGGAGAATGTTTAGATTTCAGCAATATAATATCCATATACATATATAAAAATTAGAATGAAGCGCGAACGTCTCTGTACAAACCTAGGGAAAGGTATTTATTAAATAAACAAGATTCTATTTTTAGCCTTGGTATGAATACCGACGTCTATCTTCGCCCTGTAAGGCGGGATTTTTGTGTGCAGGTGGTTAAGCTTGAGTTCGGCCGAAAAGTTAGTTATTCATTAGAAGTGATAAGTATAACTCGCTCCGGCGTTAAGCCAGTAATTCTTTTCGCCATTATTGGGCATTTTCACGTTTCAAAAATAAGTTCTCTTATAATAATGTAATATGTGCATTATATGTTTATACAGTGGCCGAATAATTAAACAAAAGTCAGCCTTCTCTTTATTTCTCTCTATATTTACAAAAATAAGTTCTTTTCACGCGCTGTAGTATCAGCATTCACATGTTGCTTGTGAAATAAAGTGGTTACCGATCTTCCTTTCGATATAAGCGAGATCGCGAAGCTCACATTTGTTGTCAAATAATGACTTGTGTTTGAATTGCCCGTTTATTAGTTGTAAACTAATAAATTTGTTCATGAACTTATAATTACGTGTTGACTTATTTTTTATTGTTCCCTTCCTGTTAAAGTGAAAAAATTAACCCTATAATACAGTCCATCTATAAACAGGAGATAAACTCGTAAAATGGTACGTGGTACGAATTCAAGATGACGGTGAACATTAAATGTGATATAGAGGCATATTTTTAAAATTTTGGTACTAATTCCAGTGACCGAACAAAGGAGCGGTATAATGAAATTTTTAAAAAATTAGTGTAACAAGCTACTTATTTAATTTATTTTCAAGTATGTCCAAAAATCAAGTGTGGCATAGGTGGAAACTGGTAAAACATTGGTACGAATCCAAGATGGTGGAACAAAATTGCGCCCAATAAAAATATTTGAAGAAAAGAGCATATTAGTATATTTGTGTTACTAAATGGCTGTGTGTGGAACTAAATTGGGTAACACTTCACTATTCCTAAAAGTATAGGAAATTTACCGATTTTTTATAATGGAATATGCATGTGTAGTCGTTTTATCTTGCTACATTCTTAACAAAAGGAAATATACGCAAAAATAATGCACTTTAAACATTTCTCATAAATATTTCTTTTTGTTAATATGAAGGCACAATCACACTTCACATCTTTTTTATTCTAAAAATACCATAGAACAAATTAGCCTCGTCGTTGCGAACCAATAAAATAATTCTAATGTATGCAAAATGTACGTATACAAATTTTCATTACTTTTTGTTACATTGTTACTACAATACAGCTAGGGTTGCCTTAATTGGTACAGGTACTTTATACCGCGAACAGACAGATAGACAGATCGACGGAACCGAGAAAAAAAGTTTTTTGGCATCTAAGGACCTCGAAACGTGAAGATCTAGTAAATCTCGGAGGGTGATTTTTTATGATTACAATAGGATTGATGATTTTTTATGATACAAAGGAGATGTTGTATTACAGGGGTAGTTCCGGGTAAAGCGAATTTGCCGATTTTTTTTATTTTAATGCAATTTAAAAAAAAAATATTTCATATATTTTTATTCATTCGCACGAAAATTTTACCAGTTTATCCCCTGTACCTCACTTGATTTTGGTGTAAAATTTAAAGTCAATCGAATTAATGGTTTTTTGATACTGATTTTTTAAACATTTTATTAGGCCGCCATTTGCTTCCGCCAAAAGTGACTAGTACCAAAATTTTATTAGTATATGTCTATGCCTTATTTGATTTTTTTGAAAAATTTGATAATAGTTAATTAAGTGATTTTTTAGTGCCGATTTTTTTAACATTCTATTAGGTCGTCATTTTGTTTTGTATTTTTACCGTAATGTTACCATGTCGTCTCGTATTTTTGAATAAAATTTGAAGTCAATGGGATAAGTAACTTTTTAGCTATGCCACGAACAGACAGACTTAGAGACGAACGGAATTGGGAAAAGACCTTAAAACGTGAAGATCTGAAAAAATCTCAGAGGGGTGAACTACAATATCCTTAACGAGGGAAGTAATATTTAATAATAGGACATTTTGTACTTGTTTATAAATTTGTAATATAATTTGGTGATGGACTCCAAAGGAAAACCGTTATTCATAGCAATCTGCAAGGGAAGCGTTTAATAAGGAGCGTGATATTATAATGCAGATTACTATGAATAACGGTTTTCCTTTGGAGTCCATCACCAAATTATATTAAAAATTTATAAACAAGTACAAAATGTCCTATACTGTCATACATTCAAAACTTAGCGATGAGACAATTTTTTTCAAGTGCATTAGTTTTTTCGGAAGTATTTCTCTCCAATTGGCAAAATTTTTTAAAAATATTAAAAATGTCAATATTTCATTCAAAACAGTAAATACTCTCAAGAGACATTTAGTAAGGACAAAGGACACAACCGATAAATTGTCCAGATCTGGGGTTTATGCACTAAATTGTAGCGAATGTTCCACGACCTATGTGGGACAAACAGGTCGAAAAATTTCCACAAGGGTGAGAGAACATTTAAGCCTTGTCAACAAATTCAGAAATACGGATGTAACTGAGACTGTTTCAGCTTTTGCCAATCATTTGTTGGAGTCAGGTCATGAATTTTCCATTTCTGACGTTGATGTTTTACATGAATGTCCGAAGGGGAAAAAGCTTGACCTTCTAGAAAAAATGGAAATAACCAAAGCTATAAAAAGTCCCATTCTCACTTGCGTTAACGATGTTTTTAATTTTGAACCAACCCTAATATTTAACAATTTAATGTAATAATAATTGTAGGCAACCTTCATTTCATTCACTAATTCATAGAGTGAGAGTTTTTGGTTCTTTTCTTCGACTAGTCCAGTGGTCTGTGGGTGGTTGCTTCGGCGTCTCACTCGGGTGGTCTGGGTTCGATCCCGGCTAGAGACATGAATCCCTTTTTTTAATACTTTTTTATTACTTTATTTTGTTTATTCACGTGAGACTTAACCTCATTTTAATGTCCATCAAATATGTATAAGTAGTTGTTTATTTTGTTGTGCTTTAGTGTGTTTTATTCTATTTGTAAGTTATTGTTTTAGGATTTGTGAGTGTGAGTATTTACTAAGGTTCTCTCTGTTGTTTGTAGGTCTGATGATGCTCGAAAGGGCGAAACACGTGTCATGTTTGTTGTGAATTGTAAAATTATAATTTAATGAGACCGAGACTTGGAGTCTTTTTCTATGTTTGTTATTAAAACTAGGTCTCTTTGAGCAATATGGACAATTTCTTCGATTTTTATAATGCCAGTCAGGTTAAACTTGTCCAGCTATACAGAAAGAACCTAATTGCACGAAAAAACTTGCTGCTAAAAATTTGGTTCCTTCAACGATGCTTACTATTTCAATTGACACCTAAATTCGTGACAATCAAGTGCAAGATTCATACTGAAGCCGCATCAGCTGCATTGAAGAAAGCTCAAATCGTTTGGATCAAGGAAGAGATTAAACAACATTATAAAACTTTGAACTCAGTAAACTCTAAACTCAAATATCTCTACCTAACTTTAACATTTCTGTTATCCTACATTGAATTTGTAGTTTTAGATCATGACTTTAGAGATGAGGTTGAGTCTTTCGGTGAGAATACGTTTAGGAGATTGAGTAAGAAAATTCATTGTCTTAAATTAGCTCAAAGAAATTATCTTTTATCCAATAATATTGATGAATACAGATTAGGTTTGGGTAGCACAAATTTTGGTTTTCACAAGCGTTTTATTAATTTGTCTGGTGTTACTTTTACTCCTCAAGAGGAACATATACTTAATTCTAACCTTAAGTATAATTTTTCCCACAACATCAATACTGATATTAAAGAATCTCTGGCTATAGAGGCCGAATGTATTATTCAAACGATCGACATTTCTAACAAAAATATATTGCGGGCTAAAATAATACATTTTCTGAACTCTTATTTTGCGAGTGACACAGGCTGTAACTACAAAGGCCGATAAAGGCTCTTGTTTAGTAGTTATGGAAAGAACTGATTATGTTGACAAGGTTATTGGTTTCTTGAACTCTGGTGATTTTGAAAGAATAAACAGAGACCCAACAAACTCATTTTTTACGAGGTTAAAAAGTAGTCTGGACACACATTTCTAACAACCTTAGAATATTTTAACATGACAAAAGATAAATTATATCCTATGAACCCGAAAACACCCTTACTTTATGGCTTGCCAAAGATTCATAAAGATGGCACGCCCATGAGGCCAGTGGTTTCATTTATTGATTCCCCATGCTATAAACTTTCAGCTTGGCTAAATAGAGTTCTTAAGGACGTAACGGGTTTTCATAGCACATATTCTACCAGGAATTCCATCGACTTTGCCAATCACCTGAAAAACGTTGATATTCCGCACAATGCATTATTAGTTTCATTGGATGTCAAGAATTTGTTTCCTAGTGTGCCTCCCGCAGACTGTATTCAGTTGGTAAGGGATTTATTGGCGAGATCTTCTTTGCCACAGTTACTCGTTGATGGCCTCACTTCTCTTCTTACCTTTGTTTTAGACCAAAATTTTTTCAAATTTAATGGACAGTTATATAGGCAAAGGTCTGGGCTGGCTATGGGTTCTTGTTTGTCGCCATTTCTGAGTGAGGTTTTCATGAACAATTTGGAAAACAGGATAATGAATAGTTATTTTGCCTCATTCCTAACAGCATATAAAAGATACGTGGATGATATTTGCATTGTGTGGAATCGCAACAGAAATCAGTTGGAAGAGTTTTTACAATTCGTTAACTCCTTGCATCCTAAAATTGAGTTTACATTGGAAATGGAAGATGAAGGAAAACTACCGTTTCTTGACCTTTTACTATCGCGGAAACACAGTAGGATAGAGTTTGAGGTTTACCGGAAAACATCGTCCACGGATAATGTTATTCAGTATGCTTCAAACTCTCCTTACACAAATAAATTCGCCGCGTTCAACTCATTTTTCTATCGGTTGTGTAATTTACCATTGTCAAGGGAAGCGTTTAATAAGGAGAGTGATATTATAATGCAGATTGCTATGAATAACGGTTTTCCTTTGGAGTCCATCACCAAATTATATTACAAATTTATAAACAAGTACAAAATGTCCTATACTGTCATACATTCAAAACTTAGCGATGAGACAATTTTTTTCAAGTGCATTACTTTTTTCGGAAGTATTTCTCTCCAATTGGCAAAATTTTTTAAAAATATTAAAAAGTCAATATTTCATTCAAAACAGTAAATACTCTCAAGAGACATTTAGTAAGGACAAAGGACACAACCGATAAATTGTCCAGATCTGGGGTTTATGCACTAAATTGTAGCGAATGTTCCACGACCTATGTGGGACAAACAGGTCGAAAAATGTCCACAAGGGTGAGAGAACATTTAAGCCTTGTCAACAAATTCAGAAATACGGATGTAACTGAGACTGTTTTAGCTTTTGCCAATCATTTGTTGGAGTCAGGTCATGAATTTTCCATTTCTGACGTTGATGTTTTACATGAATGTCCGAAGGGGAAAAAGCTTGACCTTCTAGAAAAAATGGAAATAACCAAAGCTATAAAAAGTCCCATTCTGACTTGCGTTAACGATGTTTTTAATTTTGAACCAACTCTAATATTTAACAATTTAATGTAATAATAATTGTAGGCAACCTTCATTTCATTCACTAATTCATAGAGTGATAGTTTTTGGTTCTTTTCTTCGACTAGTCCAGTGATCTGTGGGTGGTTGCTTCGGCGTCTCACTCGGGTGGTCTGGGTTCGATCCCGTCTAGAGACATGAATCCTTTTTTTTAATACTTTTTTAATATTTTATTTTGTTTATTCACGTGAGACTTAACCTCATTTTAATGTCCATCAAATATGTATAAGTAGTTGTTTGTTTTGTTGTGCTTTAGTGTGTTTTATTCTATTTTGTAAGTTATTGTTTTAGGATTTGTGAGTGTGAGTATTTACTAAGGTTCTCTCTGTTGTTGGTAGGTCTGATGATGCTCGAAAGGGCGAAACACGTGTCATGTTTGTTGTGAATTGTAAAATTATAATTTAATGAGACCGAGACTTGGAGTCTTTTGCTATGTTTGTTCTTATCATAATTGTTTATTGTCAAGCGTCAAATTTCTTCCTAGAGGCAAGTAGAACCTATTATTTCAATTGTTATTTCAAAATTGAGCTTCTAATCGCCATAATGTAGACACTACTCTTTCTCTCAAAATTTGAAAATATCGATATTTTAAAACCGTTTTCGCCCGTGGACCCAAAAACAGTTCCATATTTTGCAACTTTTGTGGGAATTCAGCACATTTGTGGTAATTTTATTTACAAAATTTGCGAATTTTTGAGATTTAAAGGAATATTTTTGGGGATTTTTTGGATTTAAAAACGTATCTATTGGATTTTCCCGTGGACTTTGATAGCTTTTCTCGATTTTTAGGATTTTAAATAAATGTTTATAGTATTTACGGATCCAAAGAGGGATCGGAGTATTACTGTAGTTTCACGTGGATTTGAAAGTTATTTATATGGATTTAAAAGATTTATACCAAGGATTTTTCAGGATTTTAATTACAGCGTACACAAATTTAATAGAGTGAATAACTCCTCGATTTTGACTATTTATATCTGGTTCACGGGTTTTACGTCGCAATTATTTATATACGAGGGGCGTATAATACCTTACTAAATTTCTCTGCTCTAAAACCAAAGTTGTTCTGCTCTTTAAAATAACTATTCCACGTTTCGAATTATGTGCCGCTGCTTAACTGGCAAATTTGATGTCTTTTGTTTTAAATAATTCGCAATTATATTTATATTAGTAGAATTTACGCTTATACCGATTACGAGATTGTTATATATTTTATATATACATTTATCGCTGCTTCACGATGCTTTATTTCTCGCAGTAGTGTTGGTAAACATTTATTTTCCGGTCAGGGCACACATTTTAAAGTTGGCTCAAAGGAAATAAATTATTCCATTCCCCGAGCAGCCCTTGATGAAGGGATTAAATGAAATTTTTCTCCTTCGCCAGACAACAAGCTCTGACTGTAGAACTTTATACCCTTTTGACATTGATAGAAATTCTTGATTTAATCGCGATGAGTTCTGATACTGAAGATATTAATGCCGTGGCTCCTGGTCATTGTCTAACCATGGAGCCCCTTAGCTACCCCTAATTTTTTAAATGTTCTTGTCAATAATTTGTCGCGCTAGCAATTACTTTAGCGCTTACATCGCGATTTTTGACAAGGTTAGCGCAAAAAATATTTACATACTTTACAGCAACGTGCCAAGTAGCTAGACACAATAACTACCCATAAAGTGGGGGTTATGCTCCGTATTTATTAAATAAATACTTTTTTCTTTAATTAACTAGATAGTTACTGTCTAATATGGTAATATAGATTGTCCTAGCTTATTTTTCTTTTTGCATATTAAAAAAACTATAGATGTTTCGGATCATAAGCCGTCGCATACCGCAAGACAGTGCCTAGGAATTGAAAAACGGTATCGGCACTGTTGCCAGGTTTCCTAGTTTTGCGTTACGAGTAGTCATTTTCTTTTCTTAAAAGGAATGCTCTATTTATTTTTGCATTAAATTGACCGTCTTAAGTTTAGTATACCATTCTAAATTTTCAAAATTCTATCTTTACTGATTGCTGAAATATGGCAACACCGCATTTACTGAAACATGTAGAAGGTTAAAAAAACGAACTTTTTTCGGATCGAGATAAAAAAATGCGCGTATCGTAATAATAGCCCTGTGCGGCTATTGTAACAAGTAGGCGCTGCAACAATTGTTTTTGAAGCACTTGCTGTTGCTATGCTACAACAGTGACAAATTAAACGCATTATCACTGTCAGTTAAGCAGCTTAATATTGTATTAATTATAAAATTACAAGTTTAGTTATGGCTTTTGTTCTGACAGAGATTCAACGTATTGATTTTGATTTTTCGCGGATACGGAAATAAAACCAGAACATACCAAGAAGTTTGTGACTTGTTTAATGACCGCGATCCTAACAAATCAACCGCCTACAGAACTTGTCGACGCTACCAGGAAACGGGATCCATAAAATCTTTACCTAAAACCGGACGCCGAAAAACTGCTACAAGTGATGAAAATAAATTAAACGTTTTATTACAAATAAAGGAAAATCCAAAAGTAAGTACCAACCAGTTAGCTATAAATGCCGAAATATGTCAAAAAGGAAAACAAATTGAGGCCGTACAAGATCCATTATACCCAAGAGCTTTTAGAGGATGATCCTGATCGCTGCACTGAATTCGCCGAAATCATGATGGAAAATATTATCCAATATCCTTATTTTGCGCACAAAATTGTATTCAGCGACAAGGCTACTTTTTGGTTGAATGGCCAAGTTAATAGGCACAATTGTCGAATTTGGTCTAGAGATAATCCTCATTGGAGGAAAGAACTTCATATCCAACATCCTCAGAAAAAGAGAACATACAGTTCTTACCGTCTAAGAAATTGGAAATGTGGGAGAAATCTGGTACCAAAATGATGGTGCTCCATCGCATTATTCAAGGGAAGTCATGCAGTTCCTAAACAACCAATTCCTGGGAAGGCTGATTGGAAGACGTGGTGCATTAGAGTGGCCACCTCGATTCCGTGCTAAGACTTACTGGACTACATCTTGTGGGTACTACTTGAAGGATCATGTAAAAAAAATCGTCCCGAAAATTTAGACGAACTCCGCGAAAGAATCCGCACCGAAGTTGCACTTGCAACACCGAATATGCTGAGCAACGCACTGCAAGAGTTTTATGATCGACTTGGTTACTGTCTGGCAAATAATGGGAACCACTTTCAACATTTAATTAAAAAATAGTGTCTTTAAAATAAGTATTCTGTTTGGTTATTGTTGTTTTAGTCTGTTTAATGTCATTTAATATCCTTCTTATATTGGCGTTATTGTTCTTTTTTCGTTGTTGTTTCGCCCATTGGATTTTAAACGCGCTTTAAGTATCTGCCAATGGTGGAACTTAGACCAGTCCGAACCCTGAATAAAGTGTGAGGGAAAGCCGCCAATATCACCTGATAAAAAATTAACATACAGTCGTTCATTTCAATAAAAATAAATGGGGCATTCGAATTTTGTAAGCACAACTTCAGCAGCTTAAAAGATATTCAGGCGTTATGGTAGTTTTAACTGTAAATGCGGTGTTGTCATATCTCAGCAACCGGTGCAGATAGAATTTTGAAAAATTGGGACAGTACTAAAATTGAGACGGCCAATTTAGTGCAATAAAAATAAATAGGACATAAATTTAAGATAAATAAATGACTACTTGTAGCGACGAACTGCTAAATCTGGCAATAGTGCTGATACAATTTCTCAATTCCACATGCCCAAAAAGCTCCAAACTCCGAATTTTGTAAGCACAGCTTTAGCGATTTTGATGTTTTTGTAAATGCGATGTTGTCATATCACCACAACTAGTATTGATACCATTTTGAAAATTTGGGATATTACTAAATTTGAGGCGGCTAATTTGGTGTAATAAAAATAAATAGGGAATTCTATTTAAAAAAAAGAAAATGACTACCCAGCGCAAAACTGGAAAATCTAGTAACAGTGCCGATATAATTTTTCAATTCCTCATGTCTGGAAACTCCCAAATGCCAAATTTTGTAAACGCAACTTTAGCGGTTTTAAAGATATTTAAGCGTTTCGGTTCTTTTTACTAACTGTGTGTATATATAAATATTTTAGTTTTTAGAATATATGTATATATATATATATATATATATATATATATATATATATATATATATATATATATATATATATATATATATATATATATATATATATATATATATATATATATATATATATATATATGTATATATATATATATATATATATATATATATATATATATATATATATATGTATATATATATATATATATATATATATATATATATACACACATATATTCTAAACTACGCATTTATATTTCCATTATTGACGTTAATTTGTGGTTATCCATCGCTTTAAATTCAATATTAATAACGCATAGAAAAGACACTCCTTTGTTTTCTCCAAATTCACAGCTAAAGTGATCACTCTGCTCATTCGGGGTTCATCGCATATACAATTTTACTATTAGCCCGGTAAATAATATAAAAAAACTGTTATCTATACATACTTGTACATATTTACAGAAAATTAGGATATGCATAAATTATTTTTTGGGATAATTACGCTCCACGTACAAATTTTTTTTTCAGAAATATGTTAAATATTTTAAAGCATTTAAAAGTTATTGCCGACACTTTCCGGCTGATAAACATTCAAAATGGCTCCATTCTGCCATTTTTTATTTTTTTTTTCGCAATATGTTCACAATGGGACCACCCTGGCATTACAATGGGTATACGGCTGGCTGAAAAAGAACCTCCTTTTTTTAAGTCGGATATAAATATTGATAAAATTAAAAAGTGGCCTATTTGAACATGGTATACTTTTACATTTAATTATCGCAAATGTGAAGTGAAAAACTGTTTCTGTACCTGCTTAAAACTATTATAGCTAATAATACCTTAAATAACTTTTATCAGTAGATAAAGCTCTTCTTAATTTAGCCGTAACATACGTTTATTCCCTAAATGTTTCAATTAGATTATTAAATATTAATTATACCCTTGCCGTAGGGTCTTAGGGCTAAGTTACTTAATTAAAAGGGCTTCAAACAACAACAAAGATATAAACCACATTTCTGGAGCTGGAGATACAGGTATCAGGGGTTTATCTTAACCGAGATTTTAACCAGGATGTTTAAGATAAACAAACGGGAGCGTTTCGCGAATACTACTGTTACATATATATATATATATATATATATATATATATATATATATATATATATATATATATATATATATATGTATATATATATATATATATATATATATATATATATATATATATATATATATATATATATATATTTATATATGTATATGTATATATATATATATATATATATATATATATATATATATATATATATATATATATATATATATATATATATATATATATATATATATATATATATATATATATATATATATATATATATATATATATATATATATATATATATATATATATATATATATATATATATATATATATATATATATATATATATATATATATATATATATATATATATATATATATATATATATATATATATATATATATATATATATATATATATATATATATATATATATATATATATATATATATATATATATATATATAATTAGGTACTTCTTTTCTTGGGATGAGTGTTCAAAAAATTAAAACATTTTTTTAATTATTTGTCATATTTAATTCAATTTGACGTTTCGACAGGTAGTTCAAAAATGTTTTTATTTTTCCTAAAACATATTGCAAAAAATAAACAATCTGAGGTTTTAAAAGATTTTTAATCAAAAATTATCTTACTATGAGACGTAAATCAAAAGGTCAATAACAAAAGTTAACATTTAAGCAAAATAAAATACACATAGCACATTGTCATTTTGTCAAACAAATACAAACACAGAACATCTATTGCAGACTAACTGAAATATATAGTGTAGGAATTCATTCTAATCATAATACTTTTTTAGTGGTTACCGGAGAGTTTTTATTATTTAAATATTTATTTAAATAAATACGACAAGGGAAACCCCACAGCGCTCACTAAACACGAAAATCAAACCAACCATAAATTCAATTTTTCCAAGGTAAGAATTTTAAAAACGGAATCTCATAAACGGAAAAGAGAGATATATGAATCTATTGAAATCGGGAAAAATAAAAATGCCATTAATGACAAAAAAGATGTTAATTTAGTAAACAAAAATTTTTTCAACATCATCTAAGTTCCCCAAATCTGTTTAAAATAAATAAATATTTAAATAATAAAAACTCTCCGGTAACCACTAAAAAAGTATTATGATAAGAATGAATTCCTACACTATATATTTCAGTTAGTCTGCAATAGATGTTCTGTGTTTGTATTTGTATGACAAAATGACAATGTGCTATGTGTATTTTATTTTGCAATGTTAATTGGTGTTATTGACCTTTTGATTTACGTCTCATGGTAAGATAATTTTTGATTTTTTAAAACATTGTTTATTTTTTTCAATATGTTTTAGGAAAAATAAAATAAAGACATTTTCGAAAAAGACGTGGAACTACCTGTCGAAACGTCAAATTGAATTAAATATGACAAATAATTAAAAAATTGTTTTAATTTTGTGAACACGCATACCAAGAAAAGAAGTACCTAATTACAATATATATTTGAAGGTTCAAGAAAAATATTTGCGAAACTATATATATATATATATATATATATATATATATATATATATATATATATATATATATATCGTAAACCGCTATAGCTACAGGGTGGGTTAAAAGGAAAGTTTTAATATGAATTTTATTACAAATTTGATGACGTTTTGAAGTTTAGGATATATTTTGTGGTTTTAAAAAATCTGGGAAAAATCAAAATGGTGCATTTTCAAATTTTGCCCGAAGCTTCTAAACGACTCGTATTAAAAACTTTTATGGTTTATACATTATTTTAGGGCACTTTTATTAGAGGAACATTTTACAGCAGGTAAAAAAGTTTCTAGCTTCAATTTTTTTTGAGATATTGGCATCAACTTTTTATTTTCAGTAAAATAAAATATTGGATTATTGTATTTTTGGAAAGATCTTTTTATCAAGCTTTCCAATGATGTATAAAAGGTAAGATTATTATTTTTCTTAGCACAGCTATGGGGGGGAGGGAAAATAATTGTTTTTTTTTAAGTAGGCTTTGATTACGCATGGCGGCCATAATGAAACAAAAGAATGCCGCATGTCAACAATCATTTTGTGTTAAACTAATTTTTTATCATTTTCTCATTGTGCCGATTTTTACAAAGTTTATTTATTTTCAATTTCACCTTGTATACTACTTAAAATGGAGGGAATAAATTTTTCCAATTTCACAAGAAAATTTGGATATGATAGAACTCTCTATTTTAAAGCAAATAGAAATACACAAGCAGCTGCGCGTTCATACGAAGAACAATTTCCAGTTTTTCGACATCAACCAAGCCAAAGGCATTTTATATTTCTAATTGTTAACCTGTTATTTTTTAATGTTTTTTTTGAAAAAACCAAAGACCTATTCAATAGATAATGAAGCAAGAAACGCAGCTATAATAGAAAGTGTCAGGGACAACCCAACACACCTCATAAGCAGCAAAATTAAACGTAAACCCAAATTAACCGTCCATTATTTTTAAAAAACTTCAAATCAAATCCCTATTGACCTACTATTGTACAGGGTCTTCAGGTAAATGATTTTGCTAGAAGAAAAATCAAATTTTAGTGAAAATTAAAAAGTATCATATTTGCAAATGCCAGCAAATACCCAACTTTCATTCTAAAGTACTTTGGACAGATGAAAAACGATTTACAAACTGTGGAATTTTCAATAAACATAATACTCATTACTGGGGCAATACAAGTTAAGTCCTCATAATTTAGAAGAAAGACGTTTACAAACAAAATTTGATTATAAATGTGTGGTGTAAGCATTATACGTAATTCCAAACAATGCACTTCTGCTTTAAGATCACTCATAACAATTTGTATTTTAACGCAAAGTTTGTCGAATTTCCAAATCTTTATTTTTTTTTTGAATTTTCAATTTTAATCGAGATAAAAAAATACACCAAAAACCATATTTCCAGTTTTTGCAACAAATTATATGTCTAGTTTATAACTGTTATAATTTTTTAAGCGAAACGACCTGCAAATGATATTTTTTAGGTTAACCATAAAAAATGGGGATCTGTCCGAGGTTTGGTATCAGAGAGGTGATGGCGGTCCTCAGAAAAACTTTCGGGGAAAATATTATTTTGGTGATAATGGCACCATCTAGAGATGCTTGGAACAAATGACAAAATATTTTTGTTTAAAAATGAAGACTTTTACTCAAAAACTGCCATTTTTATTTAAAAAGACACATGAAAAAATGAGGCAATTATTTTTCCAGTTAGTAAAAATGCTCAGAGAGCTAGAATACAATGTGCCTTCAAAAATAATGTTTTTGCTAATTTTTTTAACAGGAACACCTTAAGAAGGGTTACACAGAAGGTATAATGGCATAAATGTCAAAAATGTGTGGAAAATGGAGGCGACATTATTTCTGTAACTTATATTTTTTATATACCGTGTTATTTTAAATTTTATTTAGGTATTTTGTCAATAGTGTGAAAACCTAAATTTTTTAACCTAAATTTTTTGACTGTTTTTTTTTTATCTTAGTTGAAAATCTGAAACATCGATGGTTGAAACGTTAATATATTTGCCCAAAAGCCAAAAAAATTACAATAAAGGAAAAAGTCTGAAATGTCAAATGAAGAACTTGGTTGTATGTCGAGTCTGGAAATTTTCTTCGTATGAACGCGCAGCTGCTTGTGTATTTCTATTTGCTTTAAAATAAAGTTCTATCATATCCAAATTCTCTTCAGTTGGAAAATATAGAATTTTAAGTAGTAATTAAGAAACTCAAATAAACTTTGTGCTCGGCACAATGAGAAAATGATAACAAACACTATTCAGGAACACAAAATAATTGTTGACATGCGGCATTCTTTTGTTTCATTATGGCCAAGAAATTCTAACAAAACAGTAAAAAAAAACATTATTTTGGTTTTAAGTAATGAAAAATTTAATTTAAAATTAGTGTGCAAGTTGTTATACATCATTGGAAAGCCCTTTCAAACAGATTTTCCAACAAAGTACAATAATGAATCTATTTTTTTTATTGCATTTTCAAAAGTAGAGTCCTTTTGAATGGCAAACAGATTGAAGGAGAAATCTTCGTTTTACCTCCACAAGGTTCTGCAGACCTATCAAATTTGTATTAATGTATAAACCATAAAATCATAATACGGAAGGAAGAGCGTAAAAGTGAAAATGAACTCATATCTAATCTTTCCTTATAAATATTTTATTTATGACAAAAGATTATCGTCAACTTGAAATGTTATCAAATGTTAGATGGCAGTATAAACATTTCTAAAACTTTCCAACTTAACACGTTGCTTTATATGTGGTGCACGAAATAGAAATGAATCAAAGCGCAGTATTGCAGACATCATTTATATATATATATATATATATATATATATATATATATATATACGTTTTTTTTTTTATTCATAAAAGTCCAATATCGACATATCAAATTGAAAACGAATGAAAAATGAAATTTCTGTCAAAAAAAAAACTATCCAATAGGTAGGATCAAATGGCTTATATTTTGGACAAAGTATAAAAAATCTGACGCCTACTAAGAGCTGGTCGTTGCGACGTGTCGAAAATATAAATCGTTTCCAAGAACTTTGAGATTAAGCGCATGCGAAAGTTAAATTTAATTAAAAACTTTTCCTGAGAGTTCGTTTACTCAAAAAATCATTTATTTTACTCGTTTGTGAAAATACCGTTTTATATACACTTGTACAGTTTTATATGCAAGCAGTGTGCATAAAGTTTTGCCAATGTGATCAGAATATTTTGACAATAAAACACTTAATGGCACTGACAAAAGCTCTTTTTATCTGCAGTAAAATAAAAAACGGTTAGGAGGTTCATAAGAAATAAGTCTTCTTATCAAGAAATTTGAACTACAAATTAGTATTGCTTAGAAATGAGTAAAATAAATGAGATTCAGTAGCACAGCTATGGGGGGGAGGGAATCTGCAGGCTTTCCCGTTTAAAACACAAAATTTTAGTTTATGCCTCGGAAATCGCGAATAAGAAAAAATCGGACTACATCATTGTATTTAGCGTAAAAAATTTCTATTAAACTAATTTTTTACCTTTTTGGTATATTAAAATATAACTAAATATTTTCAATTTCACCTTGTATCTTTGAATCGAAGCATGGAATAAATTTTGTTTATGCCATCTTTCATTTCACAAAAAAAATAGCAGCGTAATACGAAAACCACATTCTATTTTACTAAAAAAATAATAAATCAAAATAGTTAATAAATATATAAAGAACATAGGCTAAGTATAACACTTAGTAAGTTTTTCTTGTTACCTGAGAAAATGTAATATGGTATTTTATTATGTTACACATCCGTATTGTTTCATGTTATTTTTTAATGTTTTTTATGATCAATAATAATTTTTATTCAAAATAATAAATTTTGAAAAAAGTCTCCATATTGATTTTTTCAAATTTGATTTAGCAATAGTGCTATCACACCCTGTATAAGCAGCAAAATTATTGTAAACCCAAGATTAATACTGATTATTTTTAAACCCATTCTCAAATCAAATGTTGTATTGACCCTGAGTGTATTTTTGACACTGTGCGGCGGTCGTCTTAAGGTTTCAGTATATATATGTCCCCAAACGACACCTAAATTTGGCTTCAGTGGTTTCACGTCATATCACTGTTTCTGGTAGAGCAGAGGTTTAAAAAAGTACGTGTTTTTAAACTGAATTCTAAACCATTTCTGTTAGCGGCAGAAGCTAATAAAAGTTTTTACATTATGCTTGCTAATAAATTATTTAAAATGCCATAATGAAAATCCGGCAGAGCGTTTATACCAATAGGTAAACGTAATAATGTTTAATCAATTTTAAATGTGGTATGATTTTACCGCGGATATTACCCTTAAAATTAAATATATTTTTTTAATACGTGTTTCGTGTTTTTAGCGGCTACTGCTAGAGGCGAAGCACTCTGGAACAATTCATGATTTTAGGGTAAATTTGCATGACCCTCACAAAAGAATAATATTAATTTACGTAGCTATTACCGAGCTATTTCTAATATTATTAGGAACATTTTTGCTTCTCTCATAAGAGGTAAAATATTTGGTTATAATATATGTCTTAACTTTTATTTAATCGTGTACAGGGTTGTCCAACGAAGGGTAAACACCTTTATAATTTCTTTATTTTACAAGATATTGAAAAATGGTAAAAACAAAAGTTGTAGCGATTTTAGAGAGGAATAAGGATAATGTATGATAAAAACAATTGAACATCAAATAAAAAAATTACGCGAAAAAATTATGGTTATTTTGCTTATTTTAAATGGAACACCCTGTATATTATTGCATTTTTGGATTCTCCCGAAAATTCTAAACACTTTTTATATAAGATATTACACCTTTAAACCTAATAGTTTCGGAGCTATGAACAGTTGAAAATCAGTATTTTGGCTAATTTGCATTATTGTAAAACCTATCTAATGAAATAGGTACCATGAGTATACGAAAGTTGGTACTTCAGCTTGTACCATAGTAAGCACCACTATTAATTAAAGTGGCCAAGAGGCCGATTTTTACTTGTTTTTAGCT
Source organism: Kuschelorhynchus macadamiae (assembly GCA_030620095.1). NCBI lineage: Eukaryota > Metazoa > Arthropoda > Insecta > Coleoptera > Curculionidae > Kuschelorhynchus > Kuschelorhynchus macadamiae. Next base: position 360,697 of record JAUTXW010003647.1, on the reverse strand, counting down.
TAAAAACATATGAATTTAGGAATAACGAAGTGGCAACATATCTGCAATAACTAAACGAGTAGATATTAAATAACGACGGAACAATATTTATTATAAACAAAATATATGTTTCAAAAAAAAACTCGTGGCTGATTTTCCTCATTAAAAAAAGGCTTGTTAACAACTCTCTTCTTATAATCCGCATTCCCGGGCTCGCTGCAGAATCTAACTCCTAATTTCTTTAACGTGTTTAAACTTGGTTATCGTCTATCGAGATACCTGTGCAAATACTGTCGTTTGGTTGCCGGGCAACAAGTTAATCAAAGATTTGTCAAACTTTCGGTAGTTTACTTTTTAAAGAATATTATTTTAGTGAAGTTGTTAGTTGTTAAAGATGAACAGAAACGTCACACGTTATTCCAAAGCCGAAATGATAGATTTGTTAAATATATTGGCGAGGAATGGTTATCAGTTAAGACCGTCCAAACGAGAGTATCTGGACAGATATCCCGATAGACGACAACCAAGTTTAGGTACATTAAAAAAATTAGGAGTTAGATTCCGCGAGACCGGAAACGTGGATTATAAGAAGAGAGTCGTTGTTAACAAGCCTGTTCTCAATGAGGAAAATCAGCTAAGAGTTCTGCTTTCCATTTATGAAAATCCAATTCAAAGTACCAATTCTCGGAGCGAAGCACTTGGTATGTCTTACACATCTGTGAAGAGAATTTTACAAAATCACAAAGTCCATCCCTATCGTATTTCATATCACCAAAAGTTACTACCTGTAGATATAGAAAAAAGAGTAGATTTTTGTTCTTGGGCTATTGAGAAAACTTACCAAAACCCTGACTTTTTTAGAAATGTGTTATTCACAGATGAGTCTACGTTTAGGAGTGACCGTACTATGAACCGACATAATATAAGGTACTACAGTCAACAAAATCCTAATTGGAGAGGGGAAATTATGAAACAAGGAAGATGGTCCGTGAACGTGTGGGGTGGCATTGTAAACGATTATGTTATTGGACCATATTTTTTCCAGGGTAATTTAACTGGTAACATATATTTAAACTTTTTAAGGGAGTCACTGCCGATTTTATTAGAAAATGTGAACATTCAAGTTAGAAACAATATGTGGTTTCAACATGATGGGGCCCCACCGCATGGCACACGTGATGTCACATACTTTTTAACTGAACGTCATGGATCGAATTGGATAGGTAATAGGGGGAATCCATGGTACGTAAATAATGAAGCCGAAGGACCGATTCTATGGCCCCCTAGGTCTCCGGACCTCAGTCCTTTGGATTACTTTTTATGGGGATTCGTCGACAATTTTGTAAATGCTACGCCTTGTGAAGGTCCAAACGAAATGAAGGAGAGAATACAAGAGGCCTTTAGAGCCGTTAACAACGAAATGTTACGTAACACTCAAGAAAACTTTATAGAACGCATGCAAATGTGCTTAGCCGCTGAAGGAGGCATTTTTGAAAACTAGATTTTTTTCTCATAAGTTTTGTTTCCTTGTTCTTTGATACCTATTTGTTTAGTTATTATAGATTTTGTTTATAATACATATTGTTCCGTCGTTATTTAATACATATTCGTTAAGTTATTATAGATTTGGTTTATAATAAATATTGTTCCGTCGTTATTTAATATCTACTCGTTTAGTTATTGCAGATATGTTGCCACTTCGTTATTCCTAAATTCATATGTTTTTAAGCTAAAAACAAGTAAAAATCGGCCTCTTGGCCACTTTAATTAATAGTGGTGCTTACTATGGTACAAGCTAAAGTACCAACTTTCGTATAGTCATGGTACCTATTTCATTAGATAGGTTTTACAATAATGGAAATTAGCCAAAATACTGATTTTCAACTGTTCATAGCTCCGAAACTATTAGGTTTAAAGGTGTAATATCTTATATAAAAAGTGTTTAGAATTTTCGGGAGAATCCAAAAATGCAATAATATACAGGGTGTTCCATTTAAAATAAGCAAAATAACCATAATTTTTTCGTGTAATTTTTATTTCATGTTCAATTGTTTTTATCATAAATTATCCTTATTCCTCTCTAAAATCCCTACAACTTTTGTTTTTACCATTTTTCAATATCTTGTAAAATAAAGAAATTATAAAGGTGTTTACCCTTCGTTGGACAACCCTGTACATACATACATTCTCTGGTTTTTTAGTTTTTCTGGTCAGTTTTATTACAGGTAATAATTTCTGCTGAAAGAAGTTTTGTTTTGCAACTATTAAACCTTTAAATTAAATGATAAGGTGATGATTATCTCCGTTTTAGACCTATGTGCAGAATGTTGAAGCCTCAATTGGATGTGAAAATAACGATACAACATTTCGCAATCAATAAAGCACCATCAGAATAATACCTTTAAAAAGAAGTTTTGTTATTCAACTATGAAACCTGCTAAATTTAAATAAGGTGGTGATTATTGGCCCTTTTAAACCCATATGCAGAATATTTTGAGCCTCAAATCGAAAAAGCTACTGGCAAATTATAGTCTGGATTCCGGCCCAATAGTTCAGCAACTGATGAAATCTTAACTCCGTTGAAATTATTAGATGCACGAGTATAAAATCGAAACACAACACATTTTTGTAGACTTCAAAGTATTTAGAGATGTGTACTGCTAGTGAGGAATTGTCTATCGATGTTACTTACAGCAAACAAAAGACTTCGACAACAAAATACATTGTACATCACAATGTTTTAATCAACTATGGAAAAGGTCATTAAGGAATATAAAGTATGCAGTTTGTGACAATTTTTAATAGGAGCATCTAAATTCTCGCTTCCGACGACGATAACACAGCTTACTAAAACACAGTAAGCTAAGCTGTGACGATAATATTGACATCATAACATCTGGATGAATTTCATTCCCTGTAATAAAAAAGTGAAAATATTTAGTGATCTTATTTTACCACAACTTGATATTTATTTTTATTTAAGCATATAAAATATTGTTAAATCCTTGCAGAAAACTAAGAATCCATTGAGTTTTAATGACCTTCATATAGAAGCGTTTTTTTCCAGAAAATTATTTTCCTACGACCCTGCGAAAAGTACCTACTTTCTGCACGCATTTTAATGCCCACTTTTCGCACTAAACCACAAATTCAGCCGCTGCATTTTCATTAATCTCCGTTAAATCGTTATTAGTAGAAACTTGTACTCTGTATAGGGTGTCTGGTTATATCTTAAACGGTACCTAGAGATCAAAAACATTTTTTAAATTTGTGGTATAAATGAACCATTTTTGTTGCACCAATTGCCAGGCTGTTTCATTTCATAGAATCCCTATATAATAGTTATGTTGCGACATCACCAAAATGACGTCTAATAAAGAAACAAAGAAAATCAAACAAAGCTATGGTTATTGAATTGCTAAGACCCGAAATAAGACTGGGCAATATAGAATTCCACTCTGGTGTAATTGATTTAATTAATGTAGAAACGTCTACAGATAATTATCTGAAAGGTGGAGATGGTAAATCAAAAACATTTGTTTACCCGTGCAAACCCTGATAATAATGCTGTTGGACAGAAACCTTCAACAGTTTGTAAGTTGTGTCAACAGTGGCATTTTCACAGAGGCTGTCCAAAAACTCATTTCTCGGGAAATGGAAAGCAAGCCGGAATGTGTGTAAATTCTGGACCGATTCAGAACAAAAATGTTCTAAAACAAAAAGAAAATTGGAGGACAGACACGAGATCTGCCCACAAGAAATAGTAATTGACATATACACACATTCGACTAAAACATTTTTGCCGGGAGGTGACATTCTGCTAACGGAAAAAAATATCAGTACTCTTGGATTCCGTCTGTAGTACCGACATTTTAGATGAAATTTTTAACTATTACATAATTTACAAAAAGCATGCATTTTAGGCCAACCCTTTTTTGCATTAAAATAATATCATTTTAGGCTTCACCCGAAAATGTGCATATATAGGTAACCGGAAAAAGGTATACTGCCAAATTGCAAAAAAATTATTCAGCTCCTAATAACCACTTTCTTGAAAATTTACCTGAAAATGTTCTTGACCTTTGCACTTAAACTTGACCTTTGCACTTTAATTAAAGAATAACAGGATAATTTTTTAAGGCCCTGATAGACATACTACTTCCTTCTACAACTCATAAAATTACTCTGATAGATCCCAATAAAAGTATTTTTCAAAAGCCGTACCCGTTAAGTCCAAATTAAAAAAATCGGTAAAGTGGCTTTATCCAGAAATACCCTCGTAATGGATCCCTTCCTCGATCTCATCACACACATATAACACAGTTTATATACATATATTATACATATTTGGGAATAACTATACACATTACATAATTATTAATATATCTCACTTTTCTTGATAAAGTGAAAATTTCATTATGAGGAAAGTTCTGTTAAAAGGGCTTTATCTATTTTTGTACCCAACTAGGTACCCAGAACTTACTTAATATTCTCGTATTATTACAATTTATATAATGTCTGTAAAGTTATTGCCAACTAAATATATGTACATATATAAAAACTGTGTTATCTGTATGTGGTGGAATTTTTACGTAGAGAGTTATTTTTTATAATTATTAATGGTTCCTGCGAAAGTTATAGGGAATTTTCTAAAGATCTACATGGCGGCAATTCTAAAAACAAAAACGGTCGGAAAATCACTAATCACCATCAACTTTGTTATTTTAAATGGGACATTCTGTATTTTTGGACATTTTTGGATTCTCTTCATTTTTCCCTTTCCAAAAATATATAATTTGTCTATATTCGGAACAGTAGTTTTTGACTTATTCCACTTTAAAGTTACCACATATGACAATTTCAGATATGCAGCCGTACTTAAATCGCAGTACCCATGAAATGATGAAATGTCAACTAAAAACAAAGGAGCCCTGTTGGGCGTGGACGCAATTCACAGATATTTAAATCGCTTTACCCATGGAATGTCACCAACAAAAACAAAACAGTAATTTGTAAAAAAAATATATTTAATGTGATTATTTATATACTAATACAACGATAACAAACAAACGAGCAAAAAAAACAAAATAAGAACTAGGAATTAATATTTTTACAGCCTATTTACGTGACATTATTCAAGCAATTTTGAAACACTTTTTCCAGTTTCCTAATTGCTTGGGTATTGAAGGTGGGACATTCTGTATTTAAAACCCTGATTTCATACACTATTTCTTGTCTCAACTCGTCAACACTGTCGGTTCTATTATTTTACACTTTGTCCTTTAGGTATCCCTACAAAAATTGTCCAAAGGTGTAAGGTTGGGAATGTTCGTGTGCCAATGAATATGGCCGTATTTTCCAATCCACAATTTATATCGAGCATTTAAAACATCTGTGACCTCTTGAATGTTGTGTGGTGGTGCACTATCTTGGTGCCAAATTATTTGGTTATAAGTGTTTAAAGGAAGCTGCTCCAAAAAATGCTCAATTTAATATACCCTCAATAAATATCGGACCAATAATTTGGTTTCCCAAGATGCCGCACCGCACATTTATTGACTTCCGCCCTTGTCTCTTTTGCTCTACAATAATTATATGTGGATTTCTTGTTACCCAATGGAGGGGTTGGTTAAAATTACTGTTGGTTAATAGTTGCAGGTAGGTCTAATTTTAATCGGGCGGTATAGATTTTTTTAGCACTGAACCGATGTAGAACCTCGATTTTCCGGTTATCCGAGAAACGTCCGGAATCGGTCTGCTTGGATTTTCTGAAAATTAGTTTTAATTTAACTTTTAGTCTACCCAATGAAAGAATGTTTTACCTTCAAAATATAATAATGGACAATTTCCCATCCAAGTCAAAATTTGCTCGTCTTCTTTGCCTCTGCAAGGATTTTCTTTGTGCGTGGTTTTTTACTATATATGAAACAGTTTTTCTTGAGGGAACTCTTGCACCAGGATATAGCAGCTTGTATTGTCGCACTGCAATTGACGCATTATTAGCATTTGCGAAATAAAGTTGAAGAATTTTTAGTTTTTCTTCTTCGGTAAATTGTATTTTAGATTTTATTAATTTTGTTTTCCGTAAAATCAATAAAATATTTTGTGTTTTTGTTGGTGACATTCCATGAGTAAAGCGATTTCATAATTTCATGGGTACCGCGATTTAAGTATATCGGTGAAATTGTCATATGCGGTAACTTTAAAGAGGAATAAGTCCAAAACTTTTGTTCCGAATACAGACAAATTATATATTTTTGGGAAGGGAGGAATGAGGAGAATCCAAAAATGTCAAAAAATACAGGGTGTCCCATTTAAAATAACACAGTTGATGGTGATTTAGTGATTTCCGATCGTCTTTTGTTTTTAAAAATGCCGCCATGTAAATCTTTAGGAAATTTCCTATAACTTTTGTTGGAACCATTTCTTTATATCTTGAAAAAATAAGCCTCTCAGGGGGTGGCAAATTATAAAAAATAGCCCCGTACATACAAATATTCATTCACTTGCCATCCCTATTTAAATAAAACAACTGCTTCGGCACTTCAGAATACCATTTTTTAAATTTTTTTTCGTCCATAAAAATTGTTCTAGAAAATAAAATGTTAACTGGCTTTTTAAACATCTAATTAAGCTGGTATTTGGTTTTGCCATATAAAATTGGCAATATTTTATCAGTTCGTCCCTGTTTCACACTTGATATTTTTGCAAATTTTTAACTTAATTGGCAAAGTAGTTATATTTTAAACATTTAATTAGACCGCCATTGTTTCATCATAATGGCTCGTCACCAAAATTTATGCTACACTTAATTTTTTTCTAAATTGGAGGTAAAAAACATTTAGTTAAGCCGCCATTTTGTTTTGCCATATATGATTGCAAAATTTTACTACACTGCTGGACATTTTTGCACATTACTAATTTTTTGGTAAGGAGATATTATGGTGGAACAAAATGGCGACTTAATGGAAGGTTTAAAATATCAAGTATTAAAAAACTACTTAACCAGTTGAGTTGAAATCTTATCTTTGTTTTTAACTTTTTATAAAATAACAGAATTCGGAAAATTTGTATTGAAAAAATGCATTTCAGAAGATCAGTTTGGAAAAGGACAGTCGCAAAATCCAGGTTTGTATTGACCCATTAGATTAATTTGAAGAACTAAGCATTTTAATAATAGTTTACTAAAGTTGTAAACAAAGTCAGAGAAAAAGAAAAATAATGGGAAAATCAATGGTTAACTTTCACCGAAAGTTTTGTATATAATATATTTTTATAAACAACGTTTATTACACATATAATTCGGCAAATTCGCGATACGTTTTCGAAATACCCATACAACTAAATAAATTTGTTACAACCTGTATATGCCGTATGCAATGCAAAATTTAATTAACAGAGCAAACAACACAACCACAATAAAACCGAAAATTATATAATGAAATTATTAAGGAAGATATTTAATCCGTAAGAAGCCACGATTCTGAAGCGTTATTGTTATCACAAAAGTTTAATTTTCAAAAATTATCCGGTTTATATTTTAAAAAAGGGTAAATTTTCGTAAAATCCTAGTATTTTAAAATACAATTGAAATATCGGCAATCGGGCAAAATTGTTTTTCCTAATTTGCCTGTAGATTATATTGGAAATCTAAAAAAAGGCCTGTTAATGTTTCCATGAAATGAAAGTTGACTTTTTTGCAATGTCTTTATTTTCCATTTTGTATATACCCCTTCCAGGTGACCTATGCAAATGACTTTCAAAGAAAATGTTCTCCATAAAATTTCCTAAAAGATTGCGCAAACCTTACCTCGATATGTTAATTCATTTGGAAAATGACCAAAACAGTTTTGTGAAGAATAAATAAATCGATAAAGTATTTTGTTTACACTGATTTTTTAAATGCTTTATTAGACCACCATTTTGTTCCACCATCTTGGATTTGTACTAAAATTTTATTATTTCATTCCCATATCACAACTAATTTTGGGTAAAATGGGTAAATAGTTTTTTAGGAATAATTTTTTAAACATTTTGTTAGGTTAGGCCGTATTGGGTTTTTACCAAAATGTCATCCTCATATGACCTTTAATTTTTCAGCTATGCCGCGAACGACATACCGACAGACAGACAGACCGACGGACTTAGGAATACATGTTTTTTGGCTTCTAGCTTTGTTAAAACGTGAAGATTTGTAAAATCTGGGAGGGCGATTTGTTTTTCACGACTATAAATATTTCAGTTCATCTTTATATCATAATTAATTCTTGCACAAAATTTGATTCAATCTAATAGTAGTTTTTTTAGGTTGATTTTTTAAATGTTTTATTAGGTCGCCATTTTGTTTTACCATCTTGGATTCGTACCAAAATTGTTGAATTAGTTTTTTAGTAATAATTATTTTAACATTTGGCTCGAGATTTGGCTAGACCGCCATATTCTTCCGCCATATTGGATTTTTACCAAAATGTTATCAGGTCATCCTCATATATAACAATAAACAAAGTCAGAGAAAAAGAAAAATAATGGGAAAATCAATGGTTAACTTTCACCGAAAGTTTTGTATATAATATATTTTTATAAACAACGTTTATTACACATATAATTCGGCAAATTCGCGATACGTTTTCGAAATACCCATACAACTAAATAAATTTGTTACAACCTGTATATGCCGTATGCAATGCAAAATTTAATTAACAGAGCAAACAACACAACCACAATAAAACCGAAAATTATATAATGAAATTATTAAGGAAGATATTTAATCCGTAAGAAGCCACGATTCTGAAGCGTTATTGTTATCACAAAAATTTAATTTTCAAAAATTATCCGGTTTATATTTTAAAAAAGGGTAAATTTTCGTAAAATCCTAGTATTTTAAAATACAATTGAAATATCGGCAATCGGGCAAAATTGTTTTTCCTAATTTGCCTGTAGATTATATTGGAAATCTAAAAAAAGGCCTGTTAATGTTTCCATGAAATGAAAGTTGACTTTTTTGCAATGTCTTTATTTTCCATTTTGTATATACCCCTTCCAGGTGACCTATGCAAATGACTTTCAAAGAAAATGTTCTCCATAAAATTTCCTAAAAGATTGCGCAAACCTTACCTCGATATGTTAATTCATTTGGAAAATGACCAAAACAGTTTTGTGAAGAATAAATAAATCGATAAAGTATTTTGTTTACACTGATTTTTTAAATGCTTTATTAGACCACCATTTTGTTCCACCATCTTGGATTTGTACTAAAATTTTATTATTTCATTCCCATATCACAACTAATTTTGGGTAAAATGGGTAAATAGTTTTTTAGGAATAATTTTTTAAACATTTTGTTAGGTTAGGCCGTATTGGGTTTTTACCAAAATGTCATCCTCATATGACCTTTAATTTTTCAGCTATGCCGCGAACGACATACCGACAGACAGACAGACAGACGGACTTAGGAATACATGTTTTTTGGCTTCTAGCTTTGTTAAAACGTGAAGATATGTAAAATCTGGGAGGGCGATTTGTTTTTCACGACTATAAATATTTCAGTTCATCTTTATATCATAATTAATTCTTGCACAAAATTTGATTCAATCTAATAGTAGTTTTTTTAGGTTGATTTTTTAAATGTTTTATTAGGTCGCCATTTTGTTTTACCATCTTGGATTCGTACCAAAATTGTTGAATTAGTTTTTTAGTAATAATTATTTTAACATTTGGCTCGAGATTTGGCTAGACCGCCATATTCTTCCGCCATATTGGATTTTTACCAAAATGTTATCAGGTCATCCTCATATATACCTTAATTTTTGAACAAAATTTGAAGCGGGTAAGTAGTTTTTTAGCTATGCCGCGAACAGACTGACAGACACATCCTCTTAAAGATCTTGGACCTTCTACTATATTTGACTTGACTTGCTTTGCCCACTAGTAGTGGACCTTTGGCGTTGCTGCACGGTAATTGCCAGCACGATTTGATAGGATGTCCGGATGGCGAGCTCTGAGCTCCCGAAACACCCCGAATCTTTCAATAAACTTTTTAATTTTTGAAATGCATCTTTGTTTCCACTAGATGCCCCTTGAGAGTACTACGGGTCTCACGAGATGATCTTTTCTTTCAAGCTATCCCCTTACCCCTCCCACCCCCGCCACATAACGGCCATTACGCTAATATTCTATGTAGAATTGCAGCAGACGAACGGGATAGAATGCAGGAACAACTAGGCCTCACACGTTCACAGCATTTGCTCCCTTTCTAGCGGGGTCGTTAGTTTCCACAATGAGCGGTTGAGTGTCCCATTTCCCCCCGAAATAAAGCAGCAGAACCGAACACGTGGAACCACTTATGTTAATAACACAGAGGTCTGCCTTCGACGAGACGAACCGGAAAACTGTTTCTACTATATTTAATGTGTTGGACCTATAGCCTAGATATTGGCAGAATCCTTTAGAATGTTCATCCAAAAAGTACACAACATCTGATGATGGTCTGTACTTAATTCACAATACAATTCGGGCTAAAAAGCGCTTCTGGAACATTCGCTTAATGACCAATGAAGCATTGCGTGGTTTTTAAAACAATTTTATAAAGTATATCTTGATGATACTACTCCACCGATTTGCTATTTCATTTGATTCATGTTAAGTATTTAATTAATTAATTATTAATATTTAGATGATTAGTATTTGCAAGGCTCAAGTTTCATAAGCTGAAAGTTTCACCAAAAAAATGTCAGTTTGCTTCTTCCGCATGTGATTATTTATTTAGGACATCACATATCTATATAGCAATGTTATAATTCCTCAGTAAAAACATGTTCTAGCTGTACAAGTCTTTAAAACACCTCATAATAAAAAACAATTACAAAGTTTCTTGGGTACTTGTGGCTGGTTTAGGGAATACATACCCATCAGTCTGAACTTATATCAGCTCTAAACTTTTTCTTGCATAAAAATGTCAAATATAAGTGGATCCTAATTCACCAGGAAGCTTTTGAAAAAATAAGTATTATGCTCGGTAGGTATTATGTTTCAACTATTGACACTACACAGACCAAACTTTGAAATTACATTTTTATGTACAAGCTGATGCCTTGTGAGAAACGAATGGGATGTATTTTGTTTCAGCTGGGTGAAAACGACCAAAAGCAAATTATATCTTATTCTAGTTCCCACTTTATTCCTTCCGAATCAAAATACCGCTGTAATTAGCAGAAATTTTTGGTAAAGGTTTGGGCTATTAAGAAATACAGATTTTTCTCGGCACAACTGTTAGAAAATGATAGATTTTTTTATGTGGCTCGAATAATGACACTTCACAAAAGGAACATCTTTCTTCTATCGGTTATATAAAAATGTCATTTTAGCTCAAATCATTCTTTGCCACTTCAAAGAAAAATATCTAAATAAAATAACATTGATTGTGTACACACCCAAAATAAACATGACCAACAGTGTCATGTCACTTAGTGAAGGATATCGTTTTATTTAAAAATTCCAAGAATATTACCGGTAAGATAGCTCCTCGTCGTGTCATTTGCAAATTTCCCGAAAATATTGTTTTTAAAAAATATCTAAATTAGTCTGAGAATATATTAAATTAAAACCGGTATTATCTGTACAAATTCAAAAAATTGCACTATTGGAATCTCATACCCCTCGAAATCCTTTCTGTAGATACCTTAGGACCCTATAATGCGAGCCAGAATTGCAAAAAAATATTCTTTGTACAGAAAAAAAGGGGTATTTTCATCCTTTGGTTGTCCCAAAACAATAATCTCAGACAATTGTAGATACAAATGAGCGCAAATAATATAAACAATAAAAAAAGGCCATTACTTTATTTATTTTTAGTTTTAGTTGTAGATAAACATGACCCTGGGAGGGGGTTACCCTCCAGTTATGAAAAAAAGGCCCTTATTTTCTACTATAGGGGCCACATTTATACGCCACTGATATGTACCTACCTATAATGTATTTAAGTTTCTTTGTTGTTTGTGCTGTAAATTTACTAATTTAGTTTTTTTTTCGTAACTTTATGTTCTACCACTGGAACTTGTGGTGGAAGATAGATCAAAATACAAGAATTCTAACCACACTACACCACAACTTGTTACGTTCTGGACGCGCGTTTGGCTAACGTGTGGTTAGAACTCTTGTATTTTGATCGTAACTTTATATTATAGACACTTTTAGCAATAGGGCTAGTACAATTTTAATCACGTTTAAATACAAATAAATTTAATTTAATTAGTACCCATAAACACTCGGCACAATGTACCATAAAATATTAATTAAAATGTTCATTGTCATTCTTTTATATGATTGAAGGTCCTGATAAAGCAACAAAACTTTACGAAATGTTAACCAGTTAAAACTTTGTCTTTTTGTTCGGATCCTCACTCCAAAATAAATTCCCGTTCAAAATGAGATATGTTTTGGATCGTCAATCTACTTACATTTGTTATTACTGCAAAAAAAAAACGGTAAATTTCTTTACCCGGAACTTCCCTCGTAATGATTTTTTTTCTATTTGTTAGGAATAGTGAAGTGTGACCCAATTTAGTTCAGTACATAGTCACAGTATATATGTGTTACATATCCTGTCTTTTCATTTTTATTTGTCCCATCATATTGGATTCCCACCAATATTTTACCATTTTCTTTCTACCTATGCTACACTTGACTTTTGGGCATACTAAAGAAAATTCAATAAGTAGTTTTTTCATTGACACATACCGCCATTTTGCTACGTCATGTTGAATTCGTACCAGTTTATCCCATTTTCACATCTAATTTTTCTGCAAAATCAACTGAACAAGATTTTTTTACGTTGTTTTTTAAAAATTTTAGTGGGCCACTATTTTGTTTCGCAATTTTAAATTGAAACCCATATTATCGGTCTTACCTACTCCATTGGTCCTCAGACACTTCCCAGATATTAAGTTTCTAACTGGTTTTCGTTAACGATCCTCTTGTTGTTTTGGTATATTATTTGGGGTTAGGTTCCTACTAGAAGTTTATTGTTGCATCCTCAGGATACATAGATTTTATATCCTACATGAAACCCATATTATCAGTCTTTACCTACTCCGTTGGTCTACAAATATTTCCTAACCCCAAATAATACACCACTCTAACAACAAGAAGATCGTTAACGAAAACCATTTAGAAACTTAATATTTGAGAAATATCTGCGAACCAGTAGTAGGTAAAGACTGATAATACGGGTTTTATTATTTAAAATTTTATATATATATATATATATATATATATATATATATATATATATATTATTTAAGCTTCCTTAAATAATAAAATAATATTGTTTGTATTATGTATCGAAACATTCTGTAGACAGACTAGTCTACATGTTGAGATATGTAATTTTATTAAATATTTGCTTTAATCAATGTAAAGTTAAATATTTTTATTCAGTTGCGAAAAAGCCAAAAAAGATTTTTGTTTGTCAATCTAAACGCAACCAATAATCTAAACACATTTAAAAATAACAATAAAGTTGTGAAACGTCAACAATTTAAAAAAGACTTTTGTTTCTTTACTGGACCCTAACCCCAAATAATGCACCACTCTAACATAACAACAAGAGGATCATTAACGAAAACCATAGAAACATAATATCCGGGAAATATCTGCGGACCAACGGAGTAGGTAAAGACTAATAGGTAAATCGGGTTAGTTTTTAAGCTATACCGCGAACTGACAGACCCACAGATGGGCCGACGGAATTGATGAAACATATTTTTTGGCCTCTAAGAACGCAAAAACGTGAAGATACGTTAAACCTGAGAGGGTGATTTTTTCTCACGATTACAAACATTTTATTTGGCCGCCATTTTGTTTCGCCATCTTGAATTAGTACCACTATTTTACTAATTGATCCCTATACCACAATTATTTATGGCACACAATTTGAAATCAAACCATTAAGCAGTTTTTTCAGGCTGAATTTTTAAATATTTTATTAAACGACCATTTTGTTCCGCCATCTTGGATTCATACCAAAATGTTACCAGTTGATTCCAATATAATACTTGATGCTTTTGCAAAATTTGAGATAAACTGGATAAGTAGTTTTTTTATAATAATTTTTTTAACATTTCACTAAGCCGCCATTTTGCTTCGCTATACTGAATTTTTATCAAAATGTTACGAGGTCATCCCCATATAACCCTTAATTTTTGACGAAAATTTCAAGTCAATCGGGTAAGTAGTTTTTAGCTACGCCGCGAACAGACAGACACTCAGACAGACCGACGGAATTGAGAAAACATGTTTTTCGTCATCTAGGGACCATCTTGGAATGGGCGAATCAAACCGGCGAATCGAACCGAATAGTGAGTAGCAGGCTTACATCTCGTATCCACGAGCAAAATTATTGGACGAGTAATGACTTAAAACAGTAAGAGGTTTAAGTGTCGGTCTTCTTGGCTGAATGGTAAACGCAATTGAGCTTTGAAAAGAAAATCGTATTACGCGGAATATTCGGCGAAATAAACATGCCATTAGAAAGAAACACGGAATTTGAAGACATGTTAACAAAGAATTCTACAAGATCATTTAAATTAAACTAAAGAAATAGGCCAAACATGTCATTAGAAAGAACCTTGTAGTGCCAGCTGGCGATATTATATTGTAGATACGTAATGGAGTTCGTGGCAAAAAAATCACGATCCCGCTTTTTAAATTACGTAGAAGTAGACTTGCGAAATTCTTTTTATCAAGGGAATACATATTTCCATAATAAAATTCCGCTCTCATTTGTTATTTATTTATTACGTTTTGAAGATGTATTAAACTCGGTATTAAACTAGTTTTCATCCAGAAAAACCTGGTGTCAGGCAATTTCCAGAGTAATTTATATTGTATACCTTGGTTTTAAAGTGATACCCTTAGTGAACTGATATAAAAACAAAAGTGTTTTTCATTGTAATTCTACAAGCAACTAAAATAAATTAACAAATGTAACTAGGCTAATCCAATCAAAAAGCAAGTCTGAAGTAACTGCTTGTCTCTCATGCTTTATATACAACTTTTCTGCGAGTATATGATTATATTCTAGCAAATTTCACAGTATTCCAGAATTAGAAATGGCTTACCAAGAAAAAGACGTGAGGAAACTTTTAGGCGAATTTTTGGGATTAACTACATTTAAAGTTGGACAATATGAATCATTGCGCCGATGGCCTTGAAGAACATATTCTAAAGGGGAACGTAGGTAGCATCCTTGTAGTAATATTGTTATTCTTCTAGTGATAGTGGTATCCTTGTAGTGACGGTCTTAAGACCTGATAATATCATTATATGCACAGTATTTCGATGTTAATGTATCGACATTTTGGAATATTCTAACTTTTGTTTAAAGGGCCGCTTCCTTATTGTCTAGAAAGAAATATGTATATCTCCACTTAAGAAAAAAATTCATGTTAACCTAATTATGGAATTATCTTTTGTTTCTCGGTCAATTACAAAAAATAGTTTTGAGACATGTTTATGTGCCATAAAATATTTCGTATAAAGCACGTTTCACAAATTAATGACATCCGTGTATTAATAGCTTTTTTGACTAGCTAGAAATTATAGATTTCAGAAGAAAAATTGTTTATTACTATATCTGTAAAAGATTTGTCTAAAACTCATCTTTTTAAGAAACGAAGTGATTTTTTTAGCTAAAGTTATGTGAAAGTTATATAATGCCAAATAATTGCTGAGAAAGTAAATACGAGATTTGTAAATTTAGCTTACGTAAAAAAAAAATTAAATTCTGAAAGTTGATTAGGCCTTTTTAAAAAATAATTTGATGACACTTGATAGACGATTTGTTTCTTTTTATAACAACAGTTACAGTTGACATGTTAACCAAGTACAGTGAAGATCATAAAATACATAAGTAGTGACAATTACGACTGGGCAATATATTTGCTAAATCGATTAATCCATATTGTGATTAACAGGTAACAATGTTACTAGAAAAGAGTAATGCTTAATTTTTAAGTTGATCTAATGTAACAGTTTTTTTGAGATTATCTTCTTCGTTTTGATTTTGACAATATAGCAACATATATTTATAGATAATATTTTAACAGGTTTAGGCGACTAATCTTGCATTTCATTAAAAAGTAATGTTTATCGCAAACGAATTAATTTCCTTAGTTAGATACCCTTTAGGTTATTCTCAGGTTTATCTTATGGTATAGCTTAATTTTACCTTTCGTTTTCATGATAGTTGAAAACATCGTCTTTAAAAATTGCGCACAAATACAAAGCGCTATCTTGTCATGCGTTATTCAGCAATATCTAGAGGAAATCGCAATGAAATTTCAGTAACCAAATTTAAATTCGATTTTATTTGGTAAACTAAAAATTAAGCGTATGAGGGTGCGTGGAATTATTTAAAAATCTTCAGAAAAGAAATTATTATATTTTTTAAAACATTCAATCAAATTTTGATCTTTTGACAAATCACTAAGACACCCCTAAAATTTTTTACTTTTTGCATGATGAAAATCTCGATTTTACGAACAGATATTTTAATCAACGAATTAATTAGTTAATAATTAGGAATAATCAATAATAATATAAATTCTTAAAAAATTGAAAAATCGTTTATTCGAAAAAAGAAAAAACGATTATGCAATAATCGATAATCGATTATTAATTTGGATATCGCCCAGCCCTCTTTGGTAGGAAAAAAATCTGAATTAAAGAATACCACACTCGATTCATATAAAGCAAATGAAGGTATTATTAGGTATTAGGGAAACTACGATTTTGAAGACCAAACCGAAAATTAAAAAAGAAAGAAGTATAAAAAAAGGCAAGATTTTTAATACATTTTCATTTACTTTACTGCAACGAAATAAAGAAATAAAAGCATCTCCTGGAAAAAAGTCAGAATAATCTTATTAGCATTGGTGTACTGGATATATTATGAAAATCGGCCAGTCATTCAAAAATGTTTGGATGAGCGTCGAATTAACTTTTTTTCAGTCGGGTCAGTGAGTATTAGTATCGGTCAGGTCTAGGGCTGGGCGTTTTATCGATATATCGATGATTATCGATAGGTGAGGAATAATGATGATACATCGATAATATAGATAGACGAGAATATATATATATATATATATATATATATATATATATATATATATATATATATATATATATATATATATATATATATATATATATATATAGTTATGGATAAACGGATTACATATCTACAGTCACATTATGCGCCATGTAAAAGTAAACATCTTTTTTGCTTTATTCAATAGGTAGCGACGTACTATCGATAGGTCGATAACTATAGATATATGGATAGATAAATTGTAATATCGCCCATTCGTAATCAGTTCTCGTTTCGATTTTAATGTTTTTGTATAGTCGACAATAAATGAACGGCTAGATGCAATTTAAGTGTAAAAAGAATTTAAGAGAAATTCTGAAACTAACGGATTTTTCTTTTCTGGTTTGTAGTTGCAGGATCTCGGGCAGGGTCAAATGATTCCTTAAACTTTAAACAACTTTTAATTATTGATATAAAAAGTAAGTTTCCGAAAATCGTTCAGAAATGTTGACATTTTTGTAAACCCTTTTGAAAAAAATGTGCTGTCATTGCCAGGCAACGGAAAATAACTGTTAGGAAATATTTCATGGCATCTTTATTTATGAATAAAATAAAATTAATAATGCTTATTTCATAATTTAAAAAAGTTCATTGCTCGGTTCAATGTAATAATTTACGTCATTTCATTTTCATTTCAATAATTTTCCATTTTTGGAAAAAAGTATGTGTACCTTGAAGAAAAAGCAACGTTTCTAGACCCCGTATTGCCTGTCTTGGTTTTTTTCTACTAGGTATACAATGTACTATTGTGTCAATTGACTTCATGCTATTTATAAACGGTTTCAAGCCAGAAAATATGTTAGTCATGGCAATGAAAATCAAGAGAGGTGTACAGATTTAATGTAGAGATTGCTTGGTAATGCAGTATAAGTAAGAACTATTGTAATAGTATATATATATATATATATATATATATATATATATATAAAAATAATATTGAGGATGGTATAAATAAAAATAAGAAACCCGAAAGTTCGTTCCTCTTGTATCTATAGGCGCATAGTATTTACCGGCTTATTTTGATAATATTTGTAGTAGTTTTATTGTCCAAGAAAAGTTTAAAAATGTTTATTAGTAAAAACTTTATCTGTAAGGTTCTTAGAATTGACAATGATAACGTCAATGATATCGGTATACTGGGGAGAATTTAATGTGTCTAAGAAATTACATAAAGTGGTAAATTATCTAGTTGTTTGCATTTTGAAGATTTATTTGGTTGTTAGCTATTTCGTCTCAATAACGAGATTTTCCTCAAGTAGTAAGTAATCAACCAATAATTGACACTTTTAGAAATATTTTGAGATAACTAGGCATATTTGCCCTTATAATGGATATGTGGCGTTTGTATTTAAATTAAATGACATCTGTGATGGTTCTTGATTGCTTCATTGTAAAAAATGTCTTTATTTAACAGTTTATTTATTCATATTAAAAAAAAATCCTAAAAAACATTTATTGACACGTATATTTATTTATGAAAAACCCATTTATTAACTGTCCACTTATTAACGTAGTAAAAACACAACATGTTTCCAAAACTATATAACTATATTTAAAATAGAAAATTTTATGCTTCAAATTCATCTTCTTCGGAGGAAAACTCATATTTTGGCCTGTCTCCAGTTCCTAAAAAGTTTAATGTAGATAGCACATCTTTTTATCCTTAATGGATTTCAGGACTCCCTGTTTTTTGTGTATTCATATTTTCCTAATATTGACAGTTTTTTATCCATTTATTGACACCCTGTGTTAAAAATTGGTTATTGTTCTTCGGACCCTTTGGTAACAAAATAATTATATGCATCAATGTACTACAAATATTTAGTGAGTTGTGTATTTAAAAAATAATTCCATACCGTAACAATTAGCAAAAAAGAGACTTAAATTTTACAATATTTGGAGCACATTTTCACACTAATTAAAATTTTATAAAAGTGGCTGTTATTAAATGCAAGGAGAATTGGAAAATCTAAATTGATTTCGTGATAGTTCTAATAGAATAAATAGCATAACAGATGGAGTCAACAAATTGTTAAATGCCAATAAATGATTCATTATCTTAGTGCTAATGATTTTAATTTTGTTTTCTGCAATTGTCACATTATTTTGACTGGATGCATTAAATATTAATTGAATTGATGTACATGCTAATAGTATGCGTTTTATTGGTGATGGTGTGAGCATAATAAGGTTGAAGAAATTACGCGCTCTAATGTAAAAGGTATTTTTCTAATAAATCCATTGTTAACTAATCACTGTTCTAGAATGAGATCAAATTTTTCCAATCGAATTTTGACATGTTAAGTATTAAACGATTTGTAAAATTTAAATTATTTGTAAAAGCTACAAGTTTTTAGGACTGACCAATAAATGTTTAGTTACCTCAAGTATATTTAAATTTTATATAATAGGCTTGGAGGCGATCGTAGTGTCCCTTGCGTCATTTGATACATGTAAAATTTATTTTACTGGTAAAAGTATATCAGTAGGCAGACATAACGCTAACTTGCAGCCTGGGCGGAAATGGGACCAAGCCGCCAAAATATATCCACATTTTTTTCAAATTAGATTTTGTGTAATATCTAAATATTATGGAGGAAAATTAGATGGAAAGTTGTAGAAAATCGTAATTTTAGTAGCCTTTATCCGATAGGGTCAGTTTTTTGCAAGATCTTGAGAAATCGATGTGCTCTTTGGAAAAGTATGCCTTAGAACATATTATTCCAGACCTACCTAGAGTAGGTACTTGAAATGCAATATACAATTTTTTTGATTTCTGTTAATTTTTGTGGAGTCAACTAATTTTTTCAAAAATCCTTCAAAAAAATAGAAAAATTAAATCTTTGATAATTGCAATTTTCTCACACGTTTTAAACACAAGAATATTCTATTTTGAATAAGCCATTTTAAAATACTTCTTGGTTTTCTGTTTCAACAGTTCAGCCGTTTGGACCTATAAAAACAAAAAAATTATTTCTTAACCCTTGATCTTGCTCATTCAAAAGAGTGTAAAGAAAAATGTTTTCTGAAAATTTTTTCAAGATCGGTTATCTTTTTCGACGCCTATCGTGTTCCATAGCGAAATTTTTTTGTGACGTCTGTATCTTCCGAACAATTGCAATATTGTTTGAAAGCCCCAAAAACGGACCAAATTTTAACTCTTTATTCCAATTCTTTTTTTGAGATATTGCTGCCTAAAGGAACATATGTCGGTTATAAAGTTTGTTATGACAACGGCGAGTAAGAATTTTTCGTAGTATTTTAATGGGGAGTTTTCCTTCTGAGTCTGCACCACCTATCACAGATCCCTATAAAGTTGTATGGGGTTTTTTCCCTATTCTACAATTAGGACCTAGTGGGCTATCCTTTATAATTAATAAATGTAGGTGCCTATTTAGTCTGCAGTGACCGGTCAGTATTCCGTCCATATCGGCGATGGTCTGGTAGCTCCTCGACTTCAAACAGTTCGCCTTGGGTTGTGGCGGCTCTGGAAGGGTGTCCTTGGGCTGCCTGCCGTTTTCTGTTCTTCCCCAATTAGCTTTTCTTTTATTCCAGACCTACTTGTTTAGAGTTTGGGAAGTTTGTTTCTTGTTTAGTCATAGGTAGAGTTCTGGACGCGAAAGCAGTCTCAAGAAGCCTTTTCTTGACACTATGTCGGCCGCTCATTCCCCTCAACACCGCTGTATCCGGCACCCAGTGCAGTTCTTTTTTGCTAGTCCTTCCATTTCTGAACAAGCTTAGAGCTTATCCTGGATTGGAGAAATATTTACCGTTGGCCCTGTCAATCCTGTACACCCCAGCCCCGGCAAGCCCTGCATTGACCTGCTTGGAGCCGTCGGTGTATCAGACTTGGGTATTTTCGGGTGATTCCGTGGTCCTTGCTGCATATACCTTTGAGTATAAATTCTAAGATATTTTAACATAAAACATGTTTAATACAAATTTGTACGCGCATCTGAGAAGAGGGGGCAGCTGCCCCTCTGCTACCCTGGCTACGCCTGTGGTGTGGCGAATTAAAACTACTTTTTTATGTTTTTGACATGTTTTTGAACAGGTTTTGGAGTTTACAGACAATAAAAAAATTATCTCCATGCTATTTTTGGTTTGGGGGATATAGATGATAAGATGATGCCACAAAAAAAATACACGTACTCGATTACTGTCGAAAAACTTAACCGATCTTGATTGAAATTTTAGAAAACATTCCTGCTTATTGCTTTCCGAATTTTATTAAATTTTACTTAAAATGGGCAAGATGAAAGGTCAAGTCGAAAAATTGGGCAACTTTGACGCGCTCTAGTGCCCAAACGACTGAACTCTTCGGCAAAAGAAAAAACTATTTTAAAACGGCATATCTTGGAGAGAAATAAATTATTTTGTGTTTTACGAGTGTAAGAAAATTACAAATATTAAAGATGGTTTTAAAAAATTAAATGTTTGTAATTTTTGCTTCGATTTTTTCGCTGGATTTTGGTCCAAAATTAGTCCTATTAAAAAACGACCAAGGCAAAAATTAACAGGAGGTAAAATAGTACAAAACTACATTTCAAATTTGGAGCATAATGTTCCGCAAAAATAAATTATTTGCCCGAAAAAAATCAATTTTTTCATTTTTTTTAAGTTTTAAGCCGATGATGATTAACATCAAATTCTACGAAAATTTAGCGGTACCCACGCATATTCTGAGTTTTTTTTCAAAGAACACATCGATGCCTTGAGGTCTTGCCAAAAAACAAACCCTATCGGATAAAAACTAATAAAATTACCATTTTTTGAAAATTGGGGTTATCAACTTCTTTCACTCAGGCAGCATATGTGCGTTATGTTTGCCTATTGATATACTTTTACCAGACAGCTGCCGGGGACATGGTCCCATTTCCACCCAGGCAACATGTGTGCGTTTTTTGTGCCTACTGGTGTACACTGGCATATACATTTTCCATGTATCAGAGACGTAAGTGATTTTGCTTTCTTGAATAACCTGTGCAATCTACGATGTAACTTTCTAAAGCTTTTATAGATTTATATGTAATCTATTTTTTGTTTTCGTTTTTGCTTTTATATGGTTCTCTTAAAAACAACGGTGCTGCAGTTATTTTTGTAATCGAATATTCTAAAGTATTTCTACAGGCAAAAAGTATTATAAATAATAGGAACTACTGCCAGTTTAGAAATCGATTAGACTCTACGTCGACAAATTATTAACAAACAGCGTCAGGCACACACATAATTATTTTGTGTGACTAATATCGTTTAAAAATGCCAGGTGTGTGAAAAACTTGATTACAATTTTTCAAACCTTACTTTTTATCAGTATAAAACAAACAAAGAGCCAGTGGCGTTTGGCTGAATTAACAATGAAAACATAATTTTTTATAGTTGTCATTTTATTCTATTTACAGATGAAACTGAAATACAGCAAACATAATAGTAATATTAAATATTTTTCAACGCCTTTGTTCCTATGTATTTTTAGTTACCGAACAGTATTTTTTATATACTAAATCAACAAAATAAAATATATGCAGGCTGCATTATATTATTTACAAAATACATGCAAATATCATATTATTTTCAGGCACATATATTAAGGGTTAATAGTACTATTTGCTTATTCATGTTTCTTTTAACTGAAAAGTAGATTATAGGAATTGTAGCCAATCTTTTGGGTACCACGCTGTTGTCGAAAAACCTATTTTGTACTTGATTGTAACAAAAAAAAATCACCGACAAAATGTACACAGAAACCACTTCGAAACTGCATGCAACAATCGCAATGTAGACATGAAACAAAAAAACCCACATAAAGCCGCGTAAGTAGTAAATTTTGTATTCGTGAAAATATCACTATTCGAGATAACATAGATTCACAAGAACAATGTACCACTTCGACTGATCGTCAGTGCAATAGTCTCGCACAAATACAAACTAGGTAAATATGTTTCAAACTTTCTTAATCCATTCACTGGAAAAAACAGATTCTTTTATAAAAAACTCTGCACATTTCGTGGAAAAACTTAAGGAAATCCGGTTGGATCCCGAAGATATTTTGGTCAGTTTCGATGTAGAATCACTGTGCACAAATGTTCCTATCAACGACTCAATTTCCGTTATATCAGACATATTGAATCATAATAATCTTGATAAGAAGCTAATAGACCTAGTGGAAGCTTGTCTTACATCTACTTATTTCATTTTTCAAGGAACTTTTTAAGAACAAACTTCAGGGGCAGCTATGGGATCTCCTCTATCACCTGTGGTAGCGAATATCTTTATGGAAGCCTTTGAAGATATTGCTCTAACACGCGCTCCACTAAAACCAAATCACTGGTTCAGATATGTAGATGATTCTTTCGAAGTAAGGCCTCATGGACAAGATAATCTTCTCATATTTCTGGATCACGTCAATCAACATCATAATATCAAGTTCACAGTAGAAATTGAATCTAATGGGACAATTCCCTTTCTAGATATATATGTTCAAAGGAAGGAAAATGGTACATTAGGACCTTCTGTGAACAAAAAACCGACGCATACAAATGGATACTTATATGCAAATTCCCATCAGCATCCAGCACAAAAGAAATCGGTTATTAACTTACTAGTATTGAGAGTCATTTAGATATCTGATTAAGATTCTCTAACATCGAAAACATCGAAACTTACCGAAGCTTTGAGAGGGAATGGCTATTGCACTGGAGATATTACGCGTTTAATTAAAACATAGTAATCCAACTCCGCGAAAGGAGAATAATAAGGAGCCACCGTTAGGTAGCGTGGTTCTTCCTTACATACAGACAAAATAAAACGATTACTTCGGCGGTCCAACATACATACAATCTTCAATACACATAAGAAGATTAGACAATGCTTGCGATCCCCGAAAGATATTGCACCTTTTCAAACAGAAGGAGTATATAAAATGCTTTGCTCCTGTGGAAATGTGTATGTGGGAGAAACAGGACGCTCAACTAGACATAAGAAACATGAACGATGTATTAAAAAGAAACAAATTGTTTAATCTGCTATAGCTGAACACTAGCATACCACTGGCCTTATTATAAATGTAAAGGAAACCAAGGTTCCAGCATCGGTTTCAGGATTTTATAAACGAAAAATTAGGGAATCTACTGAAATTTTTAAATATACAAAAAATTTCAGTAGAGATACGGGTTACGGTCTATATCACAGGTGGAAACCGATCTTTACACAGGGTCACGGTTCGGCACAAGTCGGGTATAAAAGCCCGCCTGAATCTCTCCGAGCTCATTCAGTGTTCAGATCTCGTAGAGTAAAGATCCCTGAAGAAGCCTCGTGCAATTGAAGGCGAAACGTCGGATAGTAATTCCAATTACATAGTCTAATCCCAAGAACCATGATTTCTTAACCATTTGAGATATTTGCAAATCTTGGCATTTTAGAGTTCCTAGATAAGTTTATAGATAAATAGAAAAATTTTGCTTAAGAATCAAGGGACATATTATGGGGAGGCCTAATAGAATGTTAAAAAATTAATTAAGAAACTAACTTATTCAAGGGATCTTAAATTTTGCACATTTTACACAATAATCAAGAAATTTTAATGCGAATCCTATATAGCAAAACAAAATGGTAAAATAATAAAATGTTTAAAAATTCGGCAAAATTGCATTTTCTTTTTATAAAGGAAAACAATAAATGAGCAATCTATTTTTATATACTATGTAAATAAAATTATGAAACAAATATTCATAATAATGATATTAATAATAGAAAAATAAATTAAATATGTAAAAAATAAGTAAATTAGCCCTACCCGGAACTTCCCTTGCCATGAATTCTTTCTTTTGTAAAGGAAAATAAAGCATAATGGAGTTTAGTTCAGCACATAATTATTCATCAATATGTACAGAATGTTTTCAATTGTTTTATTATTAGATTAATACTATTTTATTGAAAGGAAAGGTAATCGTAAAAAAATTATCGTCCGAGATTTTTGCAGTCACGTTTCAGGGTCTCTAGATGCCGACAAACATGTTTTCTCACTTTTTTTTTTTCGGTCTGTCTGTCAGTTCGCGACATAGCTAAAAAACTACTTAGGCTAATACCTTCATATTTTGGTCAAAAATTAAGGGTAATATGGGGATGACCTGGTAACATTTTAATAAACATCCAGTACGCGGAACAAAATGAAGACCTAGAAAAGTGTTAAAAAAAATATTATTAAAAAACGAATTATCCAATTTACCTCAGTTTTGCACAAAATTAAGTATTACATAGAGTTAAAATGATAACATTTTGATATGTATCTAAGATGACAAAACAAAATGGTGGCCTATTAAAATATTTTTAAATATCAGCCTGAAAAATGTACTTATTAGATTTATTTTAGGCATTAAGTTTGATATAGAGATAAACTGGTAAACTTGTGGTCCGAATTTAAGATGGCGGAACAAAATGGCAGTCTTTAAAAATCAATGTAAAAACTAGTTATTAAATGTATTTTAAATTATTCCTAAAAATCAAGTGTGGCAGTACGAATCTAATTTAGTGGAATAGTATAAAAGTCTTAATAAATGACTACTTAAATGTGGAAATAAACTGGTTGCCATGGGTCACACTTTACTATTCCTAATTTTTTTTTATTACATGAACAGATCAAAAATAGGAATGGACACTACATTTTTTCGGCCACATATTTATTATTTATAACACTTCTGTATTAAAACACAGTTTTAAATACATAGGCGAAAATTTTATAGAAAAGATTTAAAGTTAATATTACTACTTTGGAACGTTAAAACTAAGAAAAATATACATTTTTTATTTAGTAATTAGAAAATGTTTAACCCAAATAAAATTAACTGATTTATAATGTTAATGATTTACGTATTTACACACCTAATTTTGAACACTTTGTATATATATTTAATTACATTGTCTTTTTACATTTTCTGTCGTACTCTCGGTCTTACCTATAATTAGTAATTCTTAACACATTAAACATGTTTTAATGAATATAACTACTATGAAGAAATTCATTTAGTTTAAAATATTTATTAAAGTTATATTTTATAACAGAATACCCTGTATGTTTATATATTTTTCATCTAGAAATATTTAGTTCAATTTTAGATAGAAACTGTAGTTTAAAGATAACATATATAGCGAAAATAAGGTTTAGGTTGACATGTTTCGTAATTAATTAGGTGAAAAAAAAGCTTAAAAATTACCGCGATATTATATGCTTTGCCTCCTTGCATGCACATATATTTAGTCTGAGATATATTATCTAAAACAGGCGAGCAGTTTAACCAATGCCCGATTGTGTTACCTTAAACCAAAAGCAAACATTTTTTTAATGTGTTAACTATATTTTTGGGCTTAAAAGTGATGTTTGCTCTCTAAGGCCAAAAAGTTCAATTTTACGTCCTCAAAGAGAAATGTTATTTTACGTCCTGTGATGGTAACAAAAACGAATTTATTTACTTTCTCTAAGAGAGATAATTTATTTGTGTATTTAAACGTCCCTCTGATGTGTAGTATATATCAATCCTATTTCAAATAATTACTAAACTCGGTTTATATCTGTTGATAAATTTTTAATATGTAGATTTTGGTGTGATTCAAACAACCAAATTTAAGATGGTTCTAGAAATGTACAATTCAATATTTTTTACTGGATCAGTTCCAGGTTACCAGTAGGAATGGGCGATAATAGATTTTACCTATCGATAAGTTATCGCAATTTACCTATCGATATATTTTAGTTATCGATATGTCGATAATTATCGACATATCGATAATTATCGATATATCGATAACTATCGATTTATTGATAACTGTCGATATATCGATAACTACCGATGAATCGATAACTACCGATATATCGATAAACATTGACGTATAGATAACTATCGATATCTCAATAACTATCGATATATCGATAACTATCGATATCTCGATAACTATCGACATATCGAAAACTATCGATATATCGATAGTTATCGATTGGGTTTTTTTGTCCAAACAGTAACTTTTTCAACCTTCGGTTTTTAAATGATATATTATATAATAATCAAAAAGATTTTTTTCTGATTATATATATTTAATTTGTATTTCTTCAAAAATAACAGAGAAAATGAAATGAAAACCTTATTTTAAATTTATTTGTGTATTTAAACGTCCCTCTGATGTGTAGTATATATCAATCCTATTTCAAATAATTACTAAACTCGGTTTATATCTGTTGATAAATTTTTAATATGTAGATTTTGGTGTGATTCAAACAACCAAATTTAAGATGGTTCTAGAAATGTACAATTCAATATTTTTTACTGGATCAGTTCCAGGTTACCAGTAGGAATGGGCGAAAATAGATTTTACCTATCGATAAGTTATCGCAATTTACCTATCGATATATTTTAGTTATCGATATGTCGATAATTATCGACATATCGATAATTATCGATATATCGATAACTAACGATTTATCGATAACTATCGATATATCGATAACTACCGATGTATCGATAACTACCGATATATCGATAAACATTGACATATCGATAACTATCGATATATCAATAACTATCGATATATCGATTCGATAACTATCGATATCTCGATAACTATCGACATATCGAAAACTATCGATATATCGATAGTTATCGATTGGGTTTTTTTGGCCAAACAGTAACTTTTTCAACCTTCGGTTTTTAAATCATATATTATATAATAATCAAAAAGATTTTTTTCTGATTATATATATTTAATTTGTATTTCTTCAAAAATAACAGAGAAAATGAAATGAAAACCTTATTTTAAATTTATTTCTTTACGTAATCCTTATTGCAACTAAGAAATATTAATTGTTCTGAATGTTCCGAGGTTAGTTTCGTTTCTCCCTCCTTCAAAAAATTTAGCTGATAGCTTTTTCTTAAGTCCCGTTAGCAACACTGAACTATTGAAGGTAATAAATAATATCAAAAGTAAATCTTCGTGTAGCACTGATGGCCTATCAATTAGAATATTCCTGAACTTGCCACTCCCAGTCATAGAGGCCCTTACAACATTAATAAATGAGTCCTTTATAAAAGGTGTATTCCCTGATTGCCTTAAAACAGCTATAATTATTCCACTTCATAAAGGCGGCGAAAAAACTAACTCTTGCAATTATCGCCCGATTGCACTACTACCAGTGCTATCAAAAATCATCGAAAGGCTACTGAAGAACCGTCTTATGCCATTTCTCCTGAAACATCAGATAATATCCCCGGAGCAGTTCGGATTTCTACCCAACAAGTGCACCAGCGACGCCATGTTCACGTTGCTTAGAGGCGTCTACTTATCTCTCAATAACAACCACCCAACTGCCTCAGTTTTTTGTGACTATGCGAAAGCCTTTGATTGTGTTAGTCATGAAATTCTGATAAACAAACTAAATTTTTATGGAATTCGTGGTACTTCTTTAAATTGGTTCAAATCTTATCTTGGGAAAAGGCAACAACTTGTAAGGGCTAATGGTTCCGATTCTGATTGTAAGTTGATTACAAGTGGAGTCCCTCAAGGTTCAGTCTTGGGACCTATTCTTTTTTTGTTATACATTAATGATATCACGAACCTTAAAATTAATGGAAGAATCTCCCTTTTTGCTGATGACACAAGCATAACATGGAGTGATTTTGATACAACGTCTTTACACTCTAGTATCTCCAAAGACTTGGTTATAATTAAGGCTAGGTCCGATTCCAATATGCTTTGTTTTAACGTCGATAAAACGGTGGCGTTATCTTATAAGGGAACTTTACAACCACTTCAGGTACATAACAGCAATATTGAATACGTAGAGTCGGTTAAATTCCTGGGTTTAAATATAAATAACAACCTAAAATGGTCTAATCATATTGACACCTTAATTAAAAAACTTTCTACCGCCTGCTTCGCCATTCGATCAGTTTCAAAAGAACTAGACGTTCCTTCTGCCAGACTTACTTATTTCTCTTTATTTGAATCCCACCTCCGCTATGGCCTTCCCTTTTGGGGCTGCTGTACCACCGAGCAATTTCGTAGTATTTTTATGCTTCAAAAGAGAGCCATTCGTTATTTGTTTGGTCTAAATAATAGAGCTCACTGCCAATACTATTTCAAAAAACATGAAATATTAACACTTCCTGCATTATTTATTTTGGAAACGGTATGTTTGCTGAGAAAACATATAAACACCCTCCCAGAAAGGCCACAACATGTATACCCTACCAGAAACTCTAGGCATGATATATATCTTCCCATTCCTTCCACAGAATTAATAAAAAAATCAATTATTTACAACGCCATAAAACTTTACAGCAATCTGCCAGTACATTTAAAATCTATCCCTATGCTTGCACAATTTCGAAAAAACACCAAAGCATACCTCATTGAGAGACCATTTTACAGCGTTAATGATTTTTTTTTCAGTGAGTAAGTCTCTTTAAATTGTCACTAAACTCGCTTGTTTACTTAAATCTTTTGTGAGTCATGTCCTAACTCGTAGCATAGAATTTTGTAAATCATTATATAGGGAAAAGAACTGTCGAACATTCACTTAAAACTTAATTATTTTTGTTAGGTATTGGATTAAAAACAATTTAATTCTTTTTGTATACTACATTCTACACTAGTTCAATATACCTTCTGTTTAACATCACAATTATTTGTATAACTATAATAACATAGAGTTTAAGGTCGCATAGTTGCAATTTTGATTTCAATGTCATCGAAATTATTCACCTGTACATGTGTGTTTGTTTACTTTTATAAGGTTATCATGATTCATTTACTGTTTGCAATGTTATGTTATATTCTAACGTGTGTTTTACGATTTGGTAAATT
The DNA here is from genome assembly GCA_030620095.1 of Kuschelorhynchus macadamiae. Taxonomy (NCBI): domain Eukaryota; kingdom Metazoa; phylum Arthropoda; class Insecta; order Coleoptera; family Curculionidae; genus Kuschelorhynchus; species Kuschelorhynchus macadamiae. Next base: position 330,720 of record JAUTXW010003647.1, on the reverse strand, counting down.
GATAATTTACATTTTTAAAAAAAAGCACTGACCTGTCGAAATTATTTTCGATTAATGTTTTGATATGTCTTATTTTTAGGTATATTTTGCTTTGTCCATAAAATTGTAAAATTTTTCTGCGGCAATAAAGCATACTTTTGTTTGTTTGTTTAGGTTAGTTCGGTTGTCGCATATAATTAAACCACCTTTACTAAATACCCTTTCAGATGGCACGCTTGTTGCGCAGACAGACAAATACTTTTTTGCCAGCTGACTTAACCTCGGAAACACTCCGGCATTTAGTCTCCACCATTCTAGTGGTTCTTCTTCCGCACTAATCACTGGAGAGTCTGAATATTTTTTCAGCTCTCCTTTGCAGGAATTGTCGATATTTGTTAGTTTTGAGTCGAGAAATATTGAGCTTAGTCCACCTGCTTTTTTCTTTTTTGGTTGAGGATGGGGCTCAATCTTGAGATCGTCCATTTCGTTTAAAATTTCAGATGTTAATAAAATACTTTCCTCTTGCTCCAATTGGAATAGTTTGAATCGTGGATCGAAAAGGGTACATTTTGTAATAAACATTTGATTAGGTGTAGATTTGTATCGTTTCTCTACGTAATTTAATACATTTTGAATTATATGAACTTTAGTCCCATTGATAGTCTCATCTAACTGTGTTTCACTTAGGTCCGTTGTGTTATGTGCATTATTTTCTATTTGTATGCAAAGTGGATGTATAGCTGATGCTGTTATATACTTTTCTCCAGCGAGAATTTCCGTCATACGTTGCAAGGGTTTTAAGGTATCTCTTAATGCTCTGAGCATATCCATTTCGGTTACAGATAGGCATAAATATCGATATTTTCCTTTATTATATGTTTGTAATAAAGTAGTCAGAGCTGTGTTCTGTTCTATTATAACTTCTACCAAACACAAAAGGGACCACCATCTAGTTTTGGAAAAGGAGGGGATTTTTCTTCTAGGCAGTGAATATTTATTTTGTAAATCTCTTAATTCCCTGTCGAGTTGCCAGGAATGAGCAAATATATTCTGTATTTTTTTTACTTTCTCGATTTCGTGTTGCAAATCATCTAAGTTGAATACAGCATTAATTCCTGAATTAATTGCATGTCCAAAACAATTAATTCTACAAAAGCCCAATAACTCCACTGCCTTCACAAAATTAGAACCACAGTCTGTAGTAAATGCCACCACTTTATTTTCTGGTATTTCCCATTCCTTTAGAAGATCTCTTATAACTGTTGCAATATTATCAGCAGTGTGGTCGTCACTCATTTCCCTACAATTCAGTACAGCACTTTTGAGTGTCCAGTCTAAAACAAAGTGAGCGGTTAGGGAAAGATATGGCTTTGAGACTGTCGAGGTCCAAGCATCGGTTGTAAATGAGAGAAACTCCACGGAGTCTAACATTTCTTTTATACAGTTTTTTGTGTCGGCAAAAAGCCTTGGAACTAACACCTCAGAAACCGTTTTCCGCGACGGTAACTTGTATCCAGGTTGTAATGTTTTTATTAAGTGTTTGAAACCGTCGTGTTCTACAACGCTAAATGGTTGCATATCTACTGCTATAAAGTATGCCAAGCATTTGTCTAATTTATTGGTCCTTTTCGTATTAGGGATAAAAAATGGCATTACACTCTGGCTTTGGGTAGAAGATGCAGTTGAAGTGATGCTTATGTCTTCAATTTGTCTTTCTTCCCCTTCCTCTATTTCAACTTCCGGTTCAATAAACGGCGTCGGCGGGTCATCCTCACTGAAAATGTAAAAAATACTAAATTTTAAAAATAGGATTCATATTTGCAGTATGTGATAAGATAAAAAATGTAATATAATAATAATATATATTATATATGTAGTTAATAAAATACCATCATAGAGTATTTTATTACGTTTTCTAAGAATGTCCCAAGAGATGAAAAAATACAGTACAAACTTGCCTTAAATCCTCGACAAAAGCATCTTCTTGCTCTCCTTGGGTTATGTACTTCTTCAGTTCCATATGTGTATTTGGGTGTCTATACTTCAGATGGGAATGTAAATTTGATGTATTTCCTTTATTGTGAATTTGTTTATTGCACACAAGACATTGCGCTATGCCATTACCCTGTTTTTTAAAGTACTTCCAAACGGTACTTCTATTTCTACCTGGCGACTCTGACATGATCCTGAAATATAGAGCAGTTTTAAGCCAAAAACGAAATCTAATGTTTTTCGCTACTGTCGATGTGTTTGGTTTGAATATTGTGTTAATAATCATAGATAAAAGTACCTACTTTAAACTTGACATGCTCCGGCGAAAATAAGGACGGTTAAAAATAAGAAAAAGGTTTCTATGAAACTATAGATTTCAGCAGTTATTTTACCAAGTCTCCCATGGACCAAATTGTGTATGTATATGATGCATCGGATCTATACAAACTTATATATATGGATATCTCCATTTCGTCAGAAAGTGGACTTAATGGATTTTTCTTGTACAGGGTGGTCCAATAATAGAGGACGTCGGCTGTAGCTCGTTAATGACAACTTTCGGAAAAAATATTTGTAGGTAAATCGGCTAAGAGAAATCGCTGGAAATTATTTTCAAGTTCAAAAGTTGGCCGCTAGGAGGCGTAATAGCAGCATAAAATTGAAAATTTCAATTTTCTCCTAAATTTTGCTTTTTAAGGTATGTTAAAAATATAAGCATTGTATTCTTCAACTAATTACGCACTTTTTTGCTATAGACCATTTTTGTTTATTTTCAAAAATAAAGAGGTGGGGGAAGGTCAAACATTTTTACTTCTAAATGTTGATATCTCGGTTTTGGATGATCCAATTTTATCCAACTTGGTGTCAAAAAAAAAGTGCTTTTTTTGTTCTACTAGTGGAGTTATATACTGTACTGTAATGACTTTCTTAGTGGTCACTAGATGGCGTTGTTTCGGGACTTTCCAAATAATGCTGATTTTTTAAAAAACATCAAATGGTATGCTATGATTTTTTTGTCATAATTTAATGTAGGGTTATAAAAGGTATCGACTAGTGAAATAAAAAAATCAGGTGCGTATTTCAATTTAAAAAGTTGATGATGGTCTCCCGAATCCGAAACGTCGTATTGAAAAACTAGCATCACCCGTTTGTAGAGGAGAAAAAGTGACAATGATGAAGTGATATTTATTTTTATCTGTCATTTCAACTAAGCCTACAACTATAGAAAAACCATAAAAATTAGTTTTTTGCTTTTTTTTAGTTTTTATAAATTTGTACGCTTAGGTGAAATGACAGATAAAAATAAATTTCACTTTATTATTGTCACTTTTTCTCCTCTACAAACGGGTGATGCTAGTTTTTCAATACGACGTTTCGGATTCGGGAAACCATCATCAACTTTTTAAATTTAAATACTGACCTGATTTTTTATTTCACTATTCGATACCTTTTATAACCCTACATTGAATTATGACAAAAAAGTCATAGCATACCATTTGATTTTTTTGAGAAAATCAGCATTATTTGGAAAGTTCTGAAACAACGCCATCTAGTGACCACTAAGAGAGCCATTACGGTATCGTTTATAACTCTACGAGTAGAGCAAAAAAAGCACTTTTTTTACACCAAGTTGGATAAAATCGGATCATCCAAAACCGAGATATCAACATTTGAAAGTAAAAATGTTTGACCTTCCCCCACCTCTTTATTTTTGAAAATAAACAAAAATGGTCTATAGCAAAAAAGTGAGTAATTAGTTGAAGAATACAATAATTATATTTTTAACATACCTTAATAAGCAAAGTTTAAGAGAAAATTGGAATTTTCAATTTTATGTTGCTGTTACGCCCCCTAGCGGCCAGCTTTTGAACTTAAAAATAATTTCCAGCGATTCATCTTAGCCGATTTACCTAAAAATATTTTTTTCCGAAAGTTCTGTCATTAAAGGTTTCCGAGCTACAGCCGACGTCCTCTATTATTGGACCACCCTGTACGCCCACGATATGTTCATCGTAACGTTTTTCTTATTTTGATGGAAAACGCTCTTAAATTTGTTCCCAATGTTAATGAAACGCCCTGTATACCTACAAGGTGTCCAACTAAGGGTGACTCACGATGATATTTAAGTATTATATGGGTTATTTTTTTAAACGTTTCCATTGAATATGGTAAAAATCTAAGGGGAAATATTTATATATTTTTATAAACAGTGTGTTACAAATTCGATGTGGGTATCTTATAAATAGTAAGAAGTAGAAAAAGGTTAATATGAGGCAAAGTTGCTGCTCGATTCAATCAAGGTAACAATTTTATAACCCGACATTTCGTCTTTAAGTAACCATCATCAACTTAATTTTCACTTTCCTAGCCCTAGGCTAGAAGTTTTGTTTTCGTCGAAAAAAAACCGCTATCAGCAAGACAGCAATCCAAAGTTTGACGTCACTCTATTCTGTTTAACGCCCTAATAAAGCTACCAGGGCTATGCTAGGCGTAACTCAGAATCAATTGAAGTTAGGTTATGTTCTGTACATACAAAAAAATAGTTTAGTTAATAGAATCGAGATAAATAATAAAATATAGGGTATCATCATTCAAATTAAAATTTACTATATTTTGGTCTCTACCATTTTTTGAGCGCACCCGGTATATTCCAAAATAATTTTAAAAGATGCCCTCTTTTCTCACTCATTACCTTCTTCAAATCAGATATTTAAAAAATAAAGTAACTGACTCCCATAATACCCGAATATGGTCGGTTAGTTGGACACCCTGTGCATATTATTAACGCTAAAAAGCTGCATGCACCGTGCAGCACCCTTAGAGTATTAAATTTTACTAGAGGGTACCCGCGACTTCGTACGCGCCGAAGTTTTTAGAAAGTTCTTATTATCGAACCCCTACACCTTACGAGTCGTAAGTTACGACTCGGATCTGAATTCTGAATATGCGGGATTTACTATCACCCAAATCACTTTCACTGTGTATGGCGAGGAGGCGATATCGCCAATATCTAGAGGAACGCGTACCCCGTCGCGTCGTCTGGCGCATGCGTTGCCTTTGCCCACATGAAATTAATTACTAATAATTATATTCTTTCGATTGAAACCGTCCAAACTCTTTCCCGGTCCACCGTTTGCCCCAAATATGCGACCATCCAAAACAATTTTCAAAATTTCCAACAAAAAAAAACATAAAAAAGTAAAAGTTCGCGTCAGGAATTGAACCCGCGACATCGGCTTTAACCTTCTGTACCGGCGCCGGCGTGGCATCCGTATATGTCTCATAGTTGCCTATACTTGGCATAACTTTTATTATTTTGATTTTATAAAAAATATACGCAAATGCGTCTTGGTCACTTCAGCCAGCTTCAGTTGAAGCGCGCTTGAAAACCTCGATATAAACGTAGTCTCTTATAGTTTTCGAGATCCCCAATACATGCATCACCAAAATGGCCCACACTGTATATAGTCTATTACATTTTAAATAAAAATATTTAACTACTTTATACTAATTTTGAAGTGTTCCACCGATATTGAAGTTTTTAAAAAGGTAATCGATAACTGATTACCATATTACCAATATCGATTATTATCGATATTTATCGATATAACGATAGTTATCGAGTTATCGATATTTATCGATTTATCGATAGTTATCTGTTATCGATATATCGATAGTTATAGAGTTATCGATATATCGATATATCGGTAGTTATCGATATAGGTAGTTATCGATATATCGATAGTTATCGAGTTATCGATAGTTATCGAGTTATCGATATTTATCGAGTTATCGATATTTATCGAGTTGTCGATAGTTATCGAGTTATTGATAGTTATCGATATATCGGTAATTTTTAAGACACCTATTGTTATTCGATATATCGATAACTATCGATAGTTATCGATATATCGGAAAAAAATCCCATCCCTAGTTACCAGTGTATATTTAACCAAGTTGACGAAATATAATTCTGTTTTAACTACTTAATATCACATACAAATAAGTTTTTTCATATTTTTCAATTTTTAGTTAAGGTCTCTTAATCTATATCCCCCTACACGCTAATCTTGTGTACTATATGGCCTTAATACAACCAGCCACTCCCTTTTCGTTCATACATTCTATTAAGACGTTTAGGATTGTCGCCGCCAAATTTTTTTTTTGAATGGGTAGTTTCGTCTATGTTTTATCTAATCTAAGCTACCAATTTTCAAAAAAAGTATTTCAGTAACGAAATAGGCAAATAGCTGTAAACCTAAATCTGTACCCACACGTCTGTAAAAAATATTACAAACAAGTTTTATTAGTTTTGTGCATTGAAATTCAACGTATTGAAAAACTAACTGTTAATCATTTGTTTCTTATAATAGGATAAAAAAAACTGAACAAAAACATAAAATAGACCACACCTGAGGCTACAAAAGAGACTTGAAAGTTTTTTAAAATGTTGAATTGTAAATTCTCCAGTTTACTTAAAAAAAGTTTGGCAAATTGTTTCCATTTATATACAATTTAAATACACTTTATTTAAGTAGAGCATAATTTGTTTGCAGATGCTTGCGATTTCCACACAAAAGTTAATTTTTAAAATTCTTTAATAATTAGCTTACCTGCCTAAAGGCAGAATTTGAGTATAAATGTCAACACAAATTTCAAAATTGTGTGTTATTAATTCGGAACGTTTTGTCCATTTAATACCTTAACGAGAAAATAGAATGTCAAAATAGGAATTGTTTGTCTTTGATAAGGTTGTCGTTTTCTCGCAAGCGAGAAACGTAACGAGCTGATAATATAAGCAGTGGCGGAAAAAAAACGGGGGGGGGGGTCCGCTCCGGCCTCATAAGACTAGGGGGCCCAATTTGCGAAAAACAAAATTGAATCTTAATCAATTAAAACATGTTACCGAAGATTGTATTTTTAAAATTGATTAGCTCAACAAAAATTCTTTTATCGAGGTTCCATAATAGAACCGTCAAAATTCAATATTTTTTTATTTCTTTTTGATGTTACAAAAAACTGGCACTGACAAAACAGAGTATATTAAAGTACATTCCTTTCTATAGAGTTCAGAGATACGATGTCATGTGGATACTTTTATTACTAACTAACGCCACCTGGAAAGACCTTTCTGTGACCCTTTGTAGCATGGTCAGGTCAGATATTACTGGAGCATGCAAAAAGGAATTAAAATTTTAACATTAAAACTGTTTATATTATCGGACACATTATGGACACGACAGATAAAATAAACCGAAATGTAACTCCAGTTGGCGGGAGCGTTACGCGTTGTCCTCGCTGCGCAACGCCATTTTGGTTTAGAAGCCTATAAACCGGGCAAAGACGGCCGGCGTCCGGTTTAAAATATTTCGTTCCGTTTAAATGCCAATTTTTATAAGCGGGGCAGTGTGCAATTATACAATTTCTCTGGTCTCTGCGGCCAAAAGATGTTAGTCTTCCAATAAAAGTTTTTTTTAGTTATTCTTTCAATAAAAGTATTTTTAGATTCCCCATGAATGCATTAAGGCAAGTTTTTTTTTAAATAATTTATTATAATAATAAAACGAGATGTGGAAGATAACCCAAGTAAGAATAATTATGGAATTAAATTCGTATCACAATTTTACCAGTTCATCTATCGTTATACCGCAATTAATTCTTGCAAGAAAATTGAAATGAGTCTATTGGTCTGTGGTAAAAATATATTGTGAAATGACGGCAACATAACAGTAGCACAATACCTATATACCTACGCCATCAATGTATCGTTTGGTATTACAGCATTTACTTTCATACATGCATATATTATATTTATATATAACTAAGAAAATAACAGTTCCCGTATTACTTATCCAGAAATTATGAGCGGAATTATTCGTAGGCAGTCTTAATTATTTCAAATTCTAATTAAAACCAATGTATCGAATTGGGAACTTCAAACGTAAAGTATAAATCATATCTGCATCGACAGCAGTTAACGGCAATAAATATTATTTTAGTTTGTTGTTTCTATCTCGGTACTGTTTCAAGTTTCAACCGTTAAAAGTGATAAAAGGTCGCCGACAAAGACATAGTACCTAGAGTAAAACCCCTCTCACCACTACCCCATGGTTAGTACCCCCGCTGCAGAAGTCTCAGACCAGGGTTGCCACCGCTGACCCTATATGGCCAGATTTGGCTTTTTTCAAGAAGCAGTGGCTCGTCGGCTCCCCTTTTTAAAATCTAGTCATTTTTTACATTAAATTATGTTAGGGGCGGACGGGGGTGGCTTTTAGTTTCTTATGACCTCATGACAGACTAGTAGTGTTTCATATCGTTGGCTTCCCCTTTTAAAATCTGGCTCATTTTCTTATATCTTATTTTTGTTTATCTTATTAAGGAAAGCGAAGTTTTGGATATTCCAATTGTATTTTCGTTAAATTGTGTTAAGGATGGCTGGGGGTGACTTTTATCACAACCATCCCAAATATTATGAATTGCAAAACAGAGGTATGTATGTACTTTGATAAAGTAAACGTAAATACTCTGCTAAAGTCATTATTTACAACCACCCCTAATATTATAAATTTCAAACAACAAAATTTGATGTACGTGTATTTTGTGGTTTATTTTGGCGAAAAGTCATTTTTACATGAAATTATGTTAGAGGTGGCCTGGGGTGACTTTTAGTTTTTTACGACATATAAGTCGTGTTATATATACGGATTGTCTCTACGGCGATTATAACTGGGCTCTGCCACCATCGGTGTACACGGATAGCAGTACTGAAACCAGTTAATATTCGCACTCCACGTACGTTCTTAAAGATGTTGAGTTTGCTGTCGCCACCAATTCACACAGAATATCTCTATGACGATTATAACTGCCTCCTGTAACCACACATCCACACAGATAGCAGTACTACAAATCACAGAATATTTTAAAAAACGACAGTTCAGAGGATACCTAATGAAGGTACATACTTTTAAAATTTCAGTAACATTCATCAACGGCAGCGTCAGTTTCATAAACAGAACGAACTAAAAGACCCAGTTTACAATAAGAAAATTTTGGAAAGTTATAAACGGATGCACACCACGCTTACAGAGAAATGTGCCATAATTCGTAGCGTTCTAGAGAGGATAGCCACCTTAGAACATCTATTAAGTAGAATATGCAACAAACTTTGTTTTGGAGCGAAGTAGCAATCCTAAATTTAGCCTCTGGCTTTAGCTTTTGACGGTGGTACGAAAGAATTCTCTTTTCCATCTATTTATTTTATATATTAGCGTAAATTTACCGTGAAAGGGGCTCCTTACGTTACGGCAATTTTGTACGTGGGGCCAAAATATTGCGATTCAAAGTGATGCAAAGTTTTTAAGTTATATTCCATCCCAAAGGCAATACCTTCGATAAGATCACTTGTTCAAATAGAGAAGATCGTGAATTTATTCGGGAAACGATGTTAAGAAATAAATCATTTCTTAAATAAATTCGAACTTCTGTACAGTACTGGTTCTAGAAAAAGATGGAAAAGCCTACATTATTTCTAACTCTCAGCACGTCTGAGGTACACTGGAAACCTTTATTGAAATATATATATAAATTCAATCAGTCTCCATCAGGCGACGGAAACCCGTTCGAACAGACGAGGCGATTGATGCTATAAGTGCTTCCGCCTGAGCCGAATTGATCAACAGTGATCCTGCTGATGTGTTGACTATATTTTGGCAAATTAGTAGATGCAATTATGGCTTCTCTTAAAATGAAATCTGGACCGTTCGGACAATATCGTGTTGTGGATTTTTTCGGTCGCATCGAATTTCAACATCGTGGTAGCTCGCAATGTCATGCTTTATTGTGGCTTGATAAAGCTCCTGGTGAACCAGTTTTAGAGAATATACCGCAAACTGTGCCGTTAATAAACGAGTTGTGCTCAGTGGATAAAGACGAAGTGAAAAGTTCGAGATGCCTACAGACTCCCAGTCATACTCATAACCATTACAAACTTACGAAAGTATGTTGCTTTGGCGCAACGTTTTGGCCAATGGACAATACTAGAATTTTATTGCCCGTACCAGCAAATCAAGTTCAATATACACGTGTTTAATGTTATAAATCTTTACAGCAGGTATTGATGAAAAGATTTAAAAAATATTTGGACTAGTACTTTCAATTCTGTTGTTTCATCTATTTTACAATTTAATATGGATATACAGTTTATACTGGACGAATATTCACGCTCTGCTTATGTGGAAGTGTACGTAAATAAAAGTCAAAGAGGATTCAGTAGTTTACATAAGGAGTTTATAACATTAAGAGACGAGTTTTCAGACATGGACTATGACAGTTGTCTAGAAGAACTAGGACGTCGGACATTAAACCATATAGAAATGTGTGCTCAAGAGGCCGCATGGTTGTTGTTACGTTTGCCCATGTCAGAGTCATCCAGAGTGATAACGTGTCTTCTCACCCTTCTGAACGTTTTCTCTCCCAAACGCCATAAACAAACTAATGAAGAGGAACTGAGTCCAACTCAATTGAAAAACTGACCGATTCAAAATTCGACTAACACATAAGTAGTATTAACGCATTATATGTGCGTCTATCACTTCAGTAGTCGAAATCGAGCCGGCGCGGCGTGGCGGTGTGGTAATATATTAGTTAAAATTTTGACGATTTTTCGTCTTCCCGAGAAATCAATGTCGATAACAATTACTCTTTGTATGGAGATGTATGTTGTGTTCATTTGGAATACTATGATAGGTACGGCAATATAAAAGAAATTTACATTATCACGGTGTACCCTCAACCAAACATATCCAGCGATAATTTAATTATGCCATTGTATACTTTCCTGAGAAACTTTCAGAAGATGATAACTTCAGCAAATACAAATCGCAGGAATGATTACGCTTCTAAGCCTGTTTTTATTTATGGCGATTTTAATCATATTATAACTTTTGGTCACGGTACTGGCATCGCCGTAGTATTTTAGGACCCAACGTTGAAGTGATACAGTCTCCATAGCCCGCTTTTGGTTAGTGTAAAATACTAACTTGAAATAAAATTCCTGTACCCAGATTATTAGCTTTTCTGCAATAAAATGTTTACAACTAAATATGTAGTTAATTAAGAAATTAAAAGCTCTCTTAACGCCTATAACGGAAGACGAAAATTGACGCTTCAAAACCCAATTAGTAAATCCGTATCAAATATGTATGTTTTTTAGTATTCCATTCGTAAGTTACTCTACTGACAATGTTATTTTCTTTTAGGTTATTTCTTTATGTAGTTTTACTGCTGGGCTTTCTCTACTTTTAAGAATATTGCTACTAACAGACAGTTCGATTTGACCGAAAATCAAGATAATATAGGCAACTTCGAGATGAAGATAATTACTAGTGATTCTGCAAGTAAGGCCTCGACAACACCCTCCTACTGTTCGAATCGCAATAAACAGTTGTCATGGAAATCAAGAATTATCAACAGCCGGCAACAGAAGCAGCAAAAGACCTCTACTATAGTTAGCGAAGAGGCCACTTGCTTTCTCCGAATGGGAAGATTCTTATGATAATGATATTACAACGTCAGATGGCTGACACTGAAACTTGTACTTGTATGTGTGGTCGGTAAAAAGAAGTACGTTTTCTCAGTTTAAATATAAAAACCTCCTACGCTTTGTCTTTTAACAAACATTTTTGTTCTAAGTGTTAATACGGCTGCAGATTTTGTGACTAAACTAAACATTTGTAATCTCAACGAGCTATTGCCAAAACATAGAGTTGTTGTTTTACTTCCGACAGCCATAGACTGGTGACAGGCCGAAAGCAAAGCACTTTTCGGTACTGCAATAAATCGTTTGATTAACGATTTCACTGCACTGGCCAACGTAGGTGATTTCAAAAGTGCTCTGCAAAATGTATCAAATCATGAAAGAGACAATTGCAATTTTAAAATCGAAGCTTTTAACTAGATCTAAGATAATGCGAGGAAAGAATAAGCCGTCAGTGTTTGACGTGCGTGTTTACAATATGTCAACTATACCCAGTGGGGTAGCGGTTACACTTGCTAAAATCAAAGAGGATCAAACGGGTACGATGCAGATTAAATTTAAAGAATTATTGACACCGGCCAAACATGTTCACGGTATTACACTTTTAAGAATTAATGGATTCAAAATCACTAACAGTAGGATCAATGTCGAGCTTAGTTAGGAGGCCCTGGTGTATGATATCATTTCTCTTCAGATGAGTAAAACTGGACGTAAATAGACTACTAATAAATTAAAGAGGAGTAATGTGATGGAACCGATGTAGGATGACGATTCCTGGTGAAGACATTTCGTTGCCTCAATCGCATTATTCAGGGTCATCACTCGATTTAGTAGCTGGTTCTAATGTCCATTAAATATGTTTGTGCTCCAAGATTGGTTTATTTTATTATTGTTTCATTTGTTTTGTTATTTGTTAATAAGTTATCCGTTTTAATAATTTAAGGATTGTTAAACACGCGTTAATACCTACAATGTAACTGTTTAGGTTTTGCGGTCTAAATACCTGCTCATTTTCAATAAAAAATGTGTTATCATAAGACGAAATATTGTTTTTCTGAATAAACACTGAAGGTTGTTTTGGTAATACTCATTAATATTAAATAGATTTCTTTTTGTCATTGATAAAAATCTTTATAACTACTTACAACCGTTCCGTTCAACGCTTGTGAGTCGTTTTTGCGTCATGCGATTGAGATGCTTCGGCATTTTCAATGTCCTCACCGGTTGCATTATTGTAAAGGGCTTTGAATTTTTTTTTAAAGCTTTCTCATCTAAGCTCGTGTTGTAAGCTTCCTTGAGTAGAGGCGAAACGTTAGATAATTTAGTTTTTGAGGAGATTAATCTTTCGTGCTCTGTATATTTTTCTTAAAAGGAAGAATTAATAGTAAGAAAAGTCTAAATTTACCACCGGCAAACACACATATAGATGGCAGCTTGATGGAAAATCAAATAGATTCCATTTTGTGTAAGGCCTCCTATATGTGCCCCAGACAAAAGAAAAATGCCTGGAAGTAGAAAAATTCCCCCCCCCCCACACCAATCTGAATGAAAATCAGTATCTTAAAGCTCTTTAGGAAACAATTGTTTTGCAGATAATTTAAATTGCTGAAGTGCATCCTATTTTTTAACAATTATGTTCATATTGCACATGTTTTAACATTCTGGTTTATTTTCTTACATTTCCATGTGCTTGGCTTAACAGTTCTTCGCCTAAATATGGCCACGCCAGGTGGTATCGAATAAGATCACAAGTATTAAATGCACATTATTAAAAACATGTAAATTGCGATTATTCTGTGGTTTTGATGGCAGGCTATCAGGTTTGTAATATTTGTATCTGAAAGTCTGACAGTGAATGTTAAAAATATCACTACCAAAAAACTACTTAGTGCAGTGACTTAGAATTTTCTCTTTCAGTAAATAAAATGTATTAATTCATTGTCTTTGGTTTTTTTCTTCATCTTTGAATGGCAAATAGAATATATTAGATTATCTGCTGGTTTATATTTTACCACGTATTTTTCTGAATGCGATACTTCTGCTATATCACGTGATGAAATGATCTTAAGGTTAATTTACAGGAGGCTTATTAAATATCATTAAAAAGTCCATATTATAAAAAATTTAAGTGCGTTTATTGTGTTTTTAACGGCAGTCTATCAGGGTTGTAATATTTGTATCTGAAAATATCATTGGCCAACGTTAGTTTAACTCATGTGAATGGCAATACGATAATAAATTATGGGCTTGATTTTGTTTTATATTTTACCACGTATTCTGCTAATATGAAAAAATTATCTTAAGTTTAATTTACAGAAGGCTTATAAATAAGCATGTAGGATACGGCACAAATTGGTAAGCTGCATAACATTTACCCACGCTCACGCTATGCTACTCTAAAAGAGACAGATATAGACGATCCATCTAGCGATAATAGGCTCTGCATGTGAAGGCGGCTTTGAAGGAATCTAGGACTAATCAAGGAACGCAGAAATAGTAGTTAAGAACTCACCAAAACAAAGAGTGACACAATATGTACGCCCTAGACGGAAATTGGCATAAAGACTCTTGCTTTTATCAAAAAGTCAAACATCCTCAAAAAGAAATACTAACTAGGGATCGACCGATACCGATATTTATATCGGCCTATAGGCTATATCGGCCACATTGGCCGATTACCGGTATCGGCCGATATAAGAGCCTATATCGACCGATATTTTTTTAAGTAAAAAATACATTTTGATTGGTCATAAAATATACATAATAATATAAATAATAACATATAAACGAAAATAAACATTTTTCGTCAAGAGGAAGTAATAAAATAAACCTATAACATGATTAAACAAAACATTTTTTTTTAAATTAAACACAACAAAATTTTAATATTGATAATTTAGCTTCAGTAAATTATGATGCAAAAACAATAGGCTTTCTGTCCTATCAGGGACTAGCCCGCTTTGTTTTGCATCGTAAATATTACCAGCCTCGGAAAAAACTTGTTCGCTAGTGACACTTCCAGCTGGTGCAGACAGGTATATGGCAGCCCACGGAAAAAGGGGGACTCTGGGTTTATTACTGTTCCACCAATGAACATCATTTTTATCTCTGGGGATTACCGGATCGTTTTGGTAAAGTTTAATTTCATCTTCCACTAACTTAACAAAACTACTCCTTTGATTTTTTCGTTTGCGCTTCGAGTTCGAACCTGATGTACCTTCTCCAGCAAAATGTTCATAAGATTCCCAAAATAAATAAATAAATCATGCACAGTCTTTGATTCCCTAGAATCCTTTTCCACAGCTAGCAGTTTTAATGGCACATTATCTTCCGTGTCATCACTGTCGTCATTAGAAATAGTTTCAATTGTAAGTTGTCTTCCTCTTGAATAGTAATTTTACTTTTTGATTTGTGTAGATTTCTTCACCTTCATTGTCAAAAAAATTGCTCTTAAAACGTGGATCCAATACTGTAGCCAGCGTAAAATATTCGTTAATAAAAATATGATTAAATCTTCTTCCAAATTGTTTTGCAGATTATCCCTTGAGCTGTCTACGCCAGAAAACATGGAGCTCCTTGAATGGTTACTCAAATATGAATTTAATGTTTTAACTAATTAAATTAATTAAAATTACCTCTGATATACAGCAGTCTTTATTACTTGAGAGTTTAGTAATTTACTCGAATGGTTGTAAAAGGTTAATAAGGTTTTGAACCAACTCCCATTGGTGGAATGTCAGGTCTGTCAATTCTGGGTTATCCAAAATATAATTGCTGATTACCTTTTTTTGTTCTAGAAGTCGTTCTAGCATATAATATGTGGAGTTCCACCTGGTTTGTATATCTTGGATCAGTTTTTTTGTTGGAACATTAATTTGCTCTTGTAGTTTTTTAAGCTTATCGCAAGTAGTTGCAGAGTGATTAAAATGTGTCACAATAACACAACGTAACGTGCATCAATATGGCGGGTTTTCCAACACGGTTAGTGCTGTTTTTAAAACACAACGTAACACGCTTCTTGACATTGCATTCGACAGTTTGGGAATTATCGACGAATAAAAGGAATAGGTGAATAGTGATTATTTGTTTTGCCGATGTTTATTTTTTATCACGGTACGGAAAGGAACGGCCGATAGGCCGATATATCGGCCTCGGAATATCGGTATCGGCCGATTATCGGTATCGGCCAAAATTTCTATATCGGTCGATCCCTAATACTAACCCTAATGTAACCAGTTATAAAAAGGGACTTTTCAGCCTAGTTGTATAGCTCCTCTATTGAACTTTTGTTTTTAAACGTGGAATTTGTCTATTTATAGTAAATTAGCATATATCTGGTATTATACAAGGTGTAATAGGACTGAACGATTTTTAATAGGCCATCGTGAAGATACAAAGTATATATTTGGACTTATTGTTACTTACACTAAAATACAATTCTGAATATTCGTTAAAAGTCTTCTAATTTGCAAAGAACACTTTCTTAAGATGACCCTCGTCTTCTTCTATCCATTCCTGCAAATTGGAGTAGAAATGGAGCATAACACGTCTAAGTAATTCCACGTTCATGTTTATCGAATCTATTTCTTCACGAATCCTTTCTTTGAGTTCAGGAAGTTTTTGGGGACGAGTACAGAATACTTTGTGTTTTAGATATCCCAACAGAAAGAAATCGGGGTCCGTTATATCCGGTGACCTTGCGGACCATGCAATGTCGCCAAACCTTGAAATTGGGCGATTCGAAAATAATCGCTATAAAACAGGGATGGCCATTCTTGATGTATGCGATGTTGCGCCATCCTGTTGGAACCAGACTTCACCTTAACCCCTTCTTTGGAGATCCGGAGTTACAAAAAACGAAAAAATGCCGGCAGAAATTGAGACCATTTTCTTTATCAATAGGAGTTAGCCTCTGGACTACATGTATACGGATAGAATATCAATTCCTGATGTAAGATTCGTCGCAAACTTCGCTAGGGTAATATGCAGTGTAGCTCATCACCGAATTGCAAAATGTGGACTTTGTTCAACAGCTGCTCTGACTCTGCGTTTGCACAGTGCATGGGTCCGTTCATTATTTGGCCAATTTGCTATTGTAACACAAAATGTTCAACAACAGACTTCAACCTTTGCAAAAACGGTCAATCATATAACCTTGTATATAAACGTAAAAAAGTGTTTACATAAATTCCTTTTAGATTCCGGTATTTACGGGTTTTATTTTATAAAAACTTCCAGTTTTGTACGTGTATAATTTTTTTATTTTTATTTCTAAATATTTACGTTCTTATGCCAACGTGATCTTTGTAATTTTAAATGTGTCGAAATAATTACTTAAAAATTACAATTCGAACGCAGCTTTTTCTCGTTTGTTCACAGAGGATACTAAGTACATTAAAAGTTTCGTTAAAAGGATTTGGTAAAAGTTTTATCCATCATAAATTACGTCAAGCTGTTTTAGCTGATGCCAAATAGTAAAAACGAAATATTGCTACTAAATAACAGCATATATTGAAAATGAATATTTAGCTTGTAACAGACTAACGTCGAAAACTTACATTACGTCATTTAAAATCAAATTTATGTTAATAAATCTGTTTTTATTGGCGTTAAATGAGCTTGGATTACAGAATATTCGCAATCATAATATGTACAGTAGAGACGCGTCTTAATAATTCCTAAAATAGGAAAGACAATATTAAACGAGGACAAACAAACGATACTAACTTAATAAAACATGTCAGAAATGCAATAGCAATAGCTTGAAAATAATAATGATTTTTTTGTTCTTCCAAAAAGCACAGTAAATTTCTAAAATTGCCTAATGTTTTAAAAATGTGATCAGATCAAACTTTCAAGAATGGAGTTGTACCATTGAAATTTCACGATTCTATTGAACGTATTTTTTTAGTTTAAACTGAATCTTACCCCAAAGAGATGCATAACATTTTCCAAAATATTGATGTACTGATCCATATTCCCGTTTTTTCTATACAGAGGAACTATGCCATTCCAACAAAAACAGTCTCATTACATAATTGAACCACCTCAAAACTTTTTATAGTACAACGACTAACAAACTCTCGCTCGGGTGGACGCCAATAGACTTCTTCGATTCATTTCGGATAAATGAGGTTTTTTTCTTGTACTTCACCAAAAAGTTGTGCCTCGTTTAAACGGTATCGAACACTGAAATATGTATAGGATTTTCGGCAAAAACTTCCAAATGTCAACTGCTGACATGTAACTTACTAAATAGAAGAGTAGAGCAATAGTGTTACAAGTAGAAGTAACCTACTTGATTATTTCTACGTTAAAGTTAGTGTATCCAATTAGTTTGTCGCTTAAATATATATATATATATATATATATATATATATATATATATATATATATATATTATATGTATATATATATATATATATATATATATATATATATATATATATATATATATATATTATATGTATATATATATATATATATATATATATATATATATATATATATGTTCTTATCGTAGTACGTTTTTTTTTGAGGAATTTATAGATCTATAAATTCGTCAAAAAAAAAACGTACTACGATAAGAACCTTTTTTTACCTAAAACTGTGCCATGAGTTGCCTGGCAAACCACTAACTTGCTACCTATCATTCAAATATAAGTGAATAATCAGCATGTATTTTTCGAGGTATGTAGCCTTATTTTATTAATTTTGTAATAATTATTGTCAATAGTATAAAATTTTAAATCAGTTTTAGAAAAATTGTAAATGTCATTTTATAATTAGACCACTAAATGCTTTTTAAATTAATTGTAGATAGGTAAGGAAAGCCATATATACCAAAAAAAAAAAATAAAGGAATGAGCAATTTTTGAGAAAGCTTACTATGATAGGCGAAACGTCAAGTTAATACCATTGTTTGATTCTGCAAATAAACCTATACCCAAGAAAGAAGTCCAATTAATATATATATATATATATATATACATATAGGGTTGGCAACCCTTGTGTGTAAACTAACTGTTTATTAATAAATCCGGCAATTTACATAGGTAGATTTTTTATAATTACTCATAAATGATATCCTTTTTAAATAAAGATTGAGATGGCTTCCACTCAAGTCTTGCCTAATAAATATTTCGCCATTAATAATGAATTCCACGTTTTAGGCAATAAACAGTTTCTTGTTTTTGTTTTAATTAAATTTAATTAGCATTAGTGATGATGTAAGTGACCGATGACGAGTAGTAAGTAGGAAAACCTATCGGTACTTTGAAAGTTATCGATATTCAGTGTTCTCAGTTAAGTGCGTTTATTTTTATTTTGAAAAATTTCGTTTCAGGGTCCTAATCTCTAGTATAAACGGAATTAAAATGTACTAGATCTGAACAATTGTACCAGCTCTGACGCTGTAACTATATCTTCAAATTGGAACAGATTTAAACTTTTGACACGTTAAATTTGAAGAAAGTGGTAGTAAGAATTTAAAAAGGGGAGGAATAATACTTTAGAATGTCCTAAAAAATCAATTAGTAATATTTTGTCGTTTCAGAGATTTTCTACTACCTACGAGTATATCAATTTTAATTTTAACATCCATTTAATGTTTTATTTAATGTGTTTTAGTAATATATCAGTCAGAGGATTTTTTTATATATATAAATTCCATTGTTATCACCTAATCGACATTTTAATTAGAAAATTAGAATTGAGGCTAGAAGCTGGGGGTGTCAAAAATTTATGATTTCATCAACTTTTTATTATTTTTGGATAGACAGATTTTAAAATACTACCTATTTTCATTTGATTTTTATAACCAATGTTCAAGAATACTCAGCTTCACTGTCTTATATTTACGTTACGTTTGCGTGACCTTAAAACCGGAATTTGTTCAAAATATTAAACAAAAACATATTGTATATTTTATTTGAAATGGACCGATCTAAACTTACTATAATTCATAAAAGAAAATATTTGTGTTGAGACACCCAACAGCGGAATATAGTAACGTACTTATTTTCACCAATCCGACTCTGTTCTGAGACGCAACGCTCGTACCTCGCAGGTCGAACGACGGATCTCAACTGAAGTGCTTTGCATGCTGCTAACAATCTGCCGAATTTTATCGGCAGGCGGAAAATATTTGGGAGAGTGGCGCTACTAGTTTATTTCTACTATGATTCTGGTGTTGTTGATTAAGGCGTGTTAAGAATATTAAATAAATCGAGACAAAAATGCAACTCGATACCAAAATATAATCTATCTAATTTATGTATATTAGAATGTTTAACATATCTCATTGTTTATACTGAAAGAATTAACATATGGCTCAAGTATCACAGACCTTATATAGTCCTTTAAAACCATCTACGGCGTGTTTTTATTTTTGGTGACCCATCTTTATATTAATATGTTATAGGCCCAGATTACATGCTAACATAGTTCGGGCGGAGTAAAAAAAATAATTATAGATTTCATTTAATAGGAATGAGTGGAATTGACTTAAGTGTTGTTAAAGAATAAAATTTTAATAAGTGCAAATAAAAGTGGTAAAAATGTAAAGTAAGAGTGCCAAAAGAAACATTTTGCACTTTAATGGTGAACGTTCAATTTGTGGAAGAAGAAGAAATCCCAGAAATATTGAAGCAAGATAAATCAAACTGCCAAAAGAGCAGTAATCGAATATTTGGAAGATTGCTTTTTGATTTTTTTTAAGATTCACAAAAAAGAGTCAGAAACGGCAAAACAAATCTTCGAAAACTTGGATGCTATTTACGAACGAAGAAGTTTAGCGACTTAACTAGCTTTGCGTAAAAAACTACTGAGCCTAAAACTAGCAGGAGAAACCAGATTGCTTAAATATTTTACTCGTTTTGAAGATACAATAAATGAGTTTATTGCCTCTGGTGCTAAACTGTATGAAAAGGATAGGATTTCTCACTTGCTACTAACATTATCCTTATCCTACAATGGTGTTTTAACTGTAATATGTTAAGCGAAGAAAGGGTAATATAAATTTAGCTTTTGTTAAAACACGACTTTTGGATCATGAAATAAAATTATTGCAAGAAAGTTTCAAGAATTTAAATACAACGTTCACTTAACAAAGGGAAGGCTTTTTAAAATTCAATCAAAAGCAGTAAAAGTCCTTGAAACAGGCTAAACAGAAATTTAATAAACATAAGTAAATTTTCAAATCTTCAAATTTAAAAGGTCGAAAATGTCGAAACAATCATAAAAAAAGAAATGTTTTTATTATAAAGACACCTGAACAAAATACAAACAATTCTTCCATACGGCACGGTCAATAAAGCCAAAAGGCATTCATGGTTTTGCCTTTATGTTTGGTAGTTTCCAAACTCAGATAAAAATTTTTCGAGAAACAACTTTATTTTTGACTCCGGTACGACAGACCATCCCATAAATTGTTCCACCTTTTCAAGTGATCGTATCGAAAGTTGACCCTAATCTGGAAGCGGAAGGTGAGTTAGAACATGTGCTGCAATCTACTGAAAAACAGTAGGTCGTATGCAAGAGAAGGGTTTGTCAGTTATTTTTCATCCTAATAATGTTGAAATTAAAAAGGAACCCAACGTTATTATTACAGGTAAGCTCATTAATGTCCTAATAGGTATCACTTTTAAAATGTCTAATTTTAAACTAGTAAATTTGATTAATAACAAATACTATTTTTGGCATGAACGCGTTGGACATATTAATAATAATAAATTTCAAAAATTAAAGTCAGGCGATATGATAAAAGATATTAATTAAATTACGCTTGTTTTTATAGCAAACAAACAAAACTTCCTTTCTCAAAAACAAGATCAAAAACCGTTATTTATTATTCGTTCTGATGTTTGTGCATAATGCTAAAGACATATTAGTACGTTTTGAACCAATTAAGTACAAAACTTGGAGCGTGCAAATATATATATATATATTTTAAAAGCTGATGATGTAATTTTTGATAAGAGAAATTCTAAAATGTCTAGAACAACAAAAGATGACAGCAATGCTATTTTGCTGATAGCATAACTGTTTTAGATTCGGAAAAAAACAGCAATTCTTTAACAAAATAATTCGATAACACAAACTGAGGAGGAAAACTTCAGAAAAAGTGAACGAATCCAAAAAGACCATTTACATTGAAGATTTCGATCATGATATTAATACTATTTAAATATCTGCCACTATCATTAATATAGTGATTCCGAAGCATTATAGTCAAATTAAAAATAAGGATGATCAAAATCAATGGGAGGAAGCGATAAAAGAAGAATTAGATTCACTTATCGAAAATAAAACGTGGATACTAGTCAATAAACCTAAAAATAAAAATATTGTTGATTGCAAAACTAGATATTCACAAGTAAAACTAATGAAAACCGTCATCATATAAAATACAAGCAAGACTGGTTGCATGGTATTTTAGTCAACAATATTTATTTGACTATAATAAAACATTTGCTCCAGCCGCTGTAACTACATAAATCAATATAATTTGTTAGTACATCACATGGACGCTAAAATGACATGTTTAAAAGGCGTAAAGAAATATTGTGGGAATTGGAAAAACAAATATACGAAAATTGTAGGGACTGCTGAGAGTTACAAGCTAAAATTATTTTCGGTTATACAGGGTTGAGGATTAATTTGTTAAAAACCAAACTTACATTTTTTTATTGGAACATCCTGTAGGTTCCTCCCTTTTTGGCCATTTACTCAATAAAGAGTTTGTGGGATCTATACAGAGTAATTCAAGATTTATGGCCACATTTCGAAAATATCACGGGTACATTTGACGCCCTGTATTTTTTAATGCGTTAGCATAAATCATTTTAGCATGGTAAAAAGTCCAAATGTGGTCTTCTTTCAACAAACATCCTGTAGGTTCCTCCCTTTTTGGCCATTTACTCAATAAAGAGTTTGTGGGATCTATACAGAGTAATTCAAGATTTATGGCCACATTTCGAAAATATCACGGGTACATTTGACGCCCTGTATTTTTTAATGCGTTAGCATAAATCATTTTAGCATGGTAAAAAGTCCAAATGTGGTCTTCTTTCAACTGCGGTATTTTTATTTAGTATTCTTTAATAACGGTATACAGGGTAAATAAAAATCCTGGATGCAAATTTTCTCGATTAATTTAAATGGAACGCCCTGTGTATTTTTATATTTTCAGATTCCTCCCTTTTCGTCCATTCACCCAATATAGGGTTTGTGGTGTCTATACAGAGTCGTTCAAGATTTATGGCCACTTTTTGAAAATATTAGAGGTGGACAACTCAATGTATTACGACAATTAAATTTATACATACCAGGATTGATGGGTCGAAAAAGTTTAAAACTTCAAAAAATAAAAATTATCACTGGTAAAAAAATATTTAATCCAAAAATTTCACAAACACAAATGATAGTATTACAATAATCTTTTAATAAAAACTGATGGTTATTACGAAATGATCGATATGATTTATGTGTTAGGAGCAAGTGAAAGGAATTGTTTGTTAGCGATAAGAATATATCGCGAAAAGTATCCTGATTGAAGACAAACGAGAAGCGCTTTTGAAAGATTATGCAACGGTTTGATGAGACAGGAAATGTAGAATACACGAAAACTGATCGAGCCAAACCTGTTTTAAACTCCTTAGGACCCACCCTAGAGTAATTAGAACGTAAAAATAAAAAAATAATGACAAAAAAAAAATATTAAATAACAAATCGTATAAAACAGCAAAAACTACTTAATTAGATGTTCGAAATGACCACAATTTTGTTCGACACAAATATTTAAACGATTTTTAAAAGATACGCTAACATCTCTTAATGTATTAAAATTAATTATTAAATACACTTCGGATTCTTTCCTTCATATTTTCTTTTGTAGTCGGGGGTGTTTGATAACAAAGTCCCAAAGAAAAAAGTCCATTTTTGTCAAATCACGAGTTCTAGGTAGCCACGCAGTCGATCCTCTTCTTCCTTTCGGTGTTCTTGAAATTTTTTATTAAGAATTGCATGAATGTTAGACGTATGGTGAACTGGGGTACCGTCATGCATAAATCATATTTGATCACGGACGTTAATAGGAATTTGGTATAATAGTGTTCTAAAATCTTCCCTTAAAAAAACTGGCGATATTCGGTGTGCACCTTTCTTCAAAAAAATGCGGACCGGAGACAAACATTTCAAACAATTCCACCCCAGACGTTACGAGACCACTTTTTAACTAGTTGTGCGAATATAGTGTGGATATTCAGTACCGTAGTAATAAAAATTATGTCTATTGACATTTCCATTTTTGTGGAATGTTGCTTCGTCAGTAAATAACACAAAGTTTGTAAATCTTGGCTCTCTCTGAATTTGTTGTTGTGCCCAGAGATAAAAATCTAGTCGCCTGTGATAATCACCCTCATACATTCTTGAAGAAGTTGAATGTGGTATGGTTGAAACTTGTTTTTTTTTAGAATTCATAGAAAAGTGGTTTTACTTACATCTGTTTTCGTTGCAATTCTTCTTCAGCCAATATGTGGATCTTCTATAACTTTTAAGTTTACCGCTAACTCGTTCTCCTCATTTAAGAGAGGTCTGGCTCGATCTGTTTTCGTGTATTCTACATTTTCCGTCTCATCAAACCATAAGTCTTTCAAAAACGCTTCTGTGTGGTTATCTTCTATTCATAATTAAAACTAAGTGGCTAATAAAATCTGGCCATAAATCTTGAATGACTCAGTATAGACCCCACAAACCCGATATTGGGTAAATGGCCAAAATGGGAGGAATATGAAAATAAAACAATATACAGGATGTTCAATTTAAAAAAAATGTAAGTTTGGTTTGTGGCAAAGTTATTATCAACCCTATATATCTAAACGAAAATTTTAGGTTGTAGCTCTTAGCAGTCCCTACAACTTTCGTATATTTTTTTTCTAATTCCTATAATAATTGAGTTATTAGACTTAAACGCACTGTTAAGCCACGCTGTATATGAAAATTCTGGAAGGTTTAAAACCTGTAAATAATATTGTTTGTAAATTACCTAAACCACTATATGTCCTAATGCAATCGTCTAGACGTTGGTTTGAAACTTTTGATAAAATTATAAAAAAATATTATTTTAAATTTTTTTTGTAGATCCCTGCTTATATTATTCAGACAAAGGTAACATTTATCATAATATTTATATTATTTTATATGTAAATGATATTTTAATATGTACAAGGGACGAAACTGCCATAAATAATTTTAAATTGTATCATGATAAATTTTAAATGATAGATTTAGGAGAGGTTTCTTTTCTTGTAATTATACAATACTGATCTCGGTATATTTTTGAGTGGGGCGGTAAAAATATTAAATAAGCCAAGACAAAAATGAAACTCGATACTAGCCTATAATCTAACTGATTTGTAGGTATTCTGGCTCAAATATCAGAGACCGCTAATAGGTATATCTATATAGGCATTTTATGTTTCTAGTCGTTCTTGTGCTCTCGAAATGAAAACAGTCCTTTAAAACTATCTACGGTGTGTTTTTATTTCCTCTGTCTCATCTTAAAATCTCAATAAGGCGGTCCAGAAATATGATGAGATTTTCCTGCGGACTAAACCACACAACAAAATGTTCTGGTTTTAGCGGTATGATGGTAAAGCATTGTCCTCAAAGGCCTCCAAAATATATTTGCTACACAGGCGAAAGAAGAAATCCCATCGCTGTCCCCGAGGTTTGTTTATAAATAAATGTCCATTGAAAACTGAAATAAGTAGGTATAAGATAAGCTTAATCTAAGTATAGTAATTCTATATCGAATCTGACTAAATTCGGAATCTAACTGGATTGCCTTAAAATTTTCCACGAAATGTGCAGAGTTTTTTTTATATAAGAATCTATTTTTCCTATAATTTGATTAAGAAAATAAAGGTTCACAAGGGTTCGAATTTCACGGTCTATCCCAAAAACCATGACTCATAACTCAATATATATATATTTTAGAAATTACGTCTTGAAAAAAATTGTAATTGATCCACCATCCTTAAGCAAGAATGAAATAATTTACTATCGGGATCATACTGAATATGATAGAGTGGAAAGGATAAGATTCACATATGTTTTCCTTAGACAGAACTTAGAGGCCTCCATAAGTTTTAATATAGCGCTGGGCATTGTAGTCACTTACTAATGGATGTTTGTTTAACTTAGGTAAGAAGCCAAAATTGTCATAAGTACTTTATTGTTAGAGAGTAAATATAATGATATAATGGGTACAAAGTTAACGTTTAGACAAAGTAATAATTAGGGTAAATTTCTTTTATTTTCATCATTCGAATTGCCTATAATAAACTATAGGGTTTTTTGACATAATAAAAGTATTACAAAAGGTTTGAAATGCTAAGAATTATATGGGCATCGAAACTATTACTTTTACCGAGGGTACACACAAAAAACTAAAGGTTAACCAACAGGTAATTTTCACTTATGCAATATACCTATAATAGAGGATTGGAACGAGTACGACAATTTCCGACCGAAAAACATTGAGAAAAAAATAGATTTTTGAATCTAAAAAAAATTTCGAGCTAATATTTACGAAATTTTGAAAGAAACAAAAAAAAGCGATGGCTCGAAAGGCGTGCGAATCGCCAAAAGTAACGGTGCCAAAAATTTAGGTAAGGAACTGGGGCGAGCTCACGGACACTTTTACAAATCGACGATCCACTGGTCAGTACGCGAATTATAAGCCATTATTCGACTTATATTATGCAACGGAAAGGTTTAGAACAGATTTCTTTTTTTTTTAGATAAGAAGAAAGGGTTACTGAGACATCAAAAGACATTAAAAATTAGGGAGCGTCAAATATATTTTCATAATTTCGAAAGCTTAGGAACAGGAGCGTTAATAATCCTTCAATAGTTTGTGTTTGTTAATTTTTGGTCGAGTTGGCTCAAGTCAGCATTAGTTGGCTAATTATGGGACTTAAATCAAACAACTAGAGCCTGATATACTGAAATTTACTCTAAAATACAAAATGCCGTACTTCCTTTTTTTAGTTCATAATAATAGGTTATTATAATACCAAACAGTTCAGGATAGATGGTTATTATAATACAAAACGGATGACTTTTTTATCATTAGTTTTTTTTTTGTTTGAGTCCCATAATATCAATGGTCTAGAGACGACCCTGCTTAGAAATAACGGATTTGGAGATATCAACGAGCCTCCGATCCGTAGACGTTTATTTTCAGCCCCAAAATATGCAAACTGAGCTAGTTAAAGGCGATAAAAAACCACCAAGTTACGCTAAAAAAGTAAATCATTTTTGTCAATTTTTTTTGTTACCATGCTATCCAGTAAAAGGGTAAAGTATGTATGGTCTTACTCTAGCTCATTAACTCGTCAGATAACTAAAAGAGAAAATTAATATTCTGGCAAGTTTAAAATTCTACTAACGAAAACAAAAATTCCGGTCTATTATAAAGTGCAACCTTTAAGCTTATTTTACATAAAAAAATATTGTGTAAAAGAAATTTGAATATTTATTTAATGAAACAAATAAGGTCATAAACCGCACCATGCACTTAACGAACCTTTTTTTGAGATCCAACGCTATACTTGTTGGGAATTGTGATTGACTGGATTTAAAAAATTCTTAGTATACTGACGTTAGAATGTTTAGACATCTTAAAGCTCTAGGTTTACTTCTTTTACATGCTTTTTCCTCTTTCAAAATTCCTTCCTAATGATATTGCTAAAACTGTTAATTACTCTCTTTCAACGTATATTATGACAGCTATATTTACTTTAGCGGTGATTTTAGACTATTTTATCTAATTTAGAGTAGAGTAAATATGCATTCGCCTAATAGGAGTCATACTATCCTGAAATAAAAAACGTACATACGTTTGGTGCTCAGATGAATAAAACAGTTTATACTTGGCGATACCAAAATATACAAATCCTACTTGTAAGTATAAATACCATGATCACGTATTAGTAGTACGTTTTATTTCGATATCATCAGTTATATATTGTCACTAAAATTTCGGCTCCTCAGTTTGCAAGTCTTTTCAAGCCTGTTGATCTCTGTTAATTTAATCTATGACTTTATATTGTTTTCTGATATAAATATGGACTTCAAATGCTAATATTATTATATCATTATAAAGAGGTTTATTGCAAGCAAAAAGTTATATTTAGCATTTTAATGGGTGATGCCACTGGAAAGTTTGCAGTAGTTGTAAAATTTGTTTTTATTACCAGCCCGTCGGTATTTAAATATATTAGTAGCTTTAGGCTCTTATGACAGATGTTGGATATTGTCGTATTTTCCGTAAACAGGGTCATAAATGCACAAAGTAAAGTTAATGGATAAGTCTAAAACATCCATTTTTAAGTCTTTGGTATTCGGTAAAAAGCTAACTTTTTAAAGAGTATGTATTAGTTTTTTTTAATAGTAATAACGTTAACTTGAAATATATTTAAATGAAAACATATAAAGTAAAATACTGACCTTATAAGTACAAAGTGTTTTGACAGATTTCGGGAATATTTTGTTTTATATAGTTACTCGTTAACTTAGGGGCATTCCATTCGTTTTCCCGAAGTGACTACCGAAATCACCAAATCAATCAATTAATCAAATTTGTCAAATCATAAAATTTTATCCGAAGTTCTGAAATCTCTACAAAAAAATCTCAAAAGCTTCAAAATCGTTTTCAACCATTTTTTTAATAAAAACATCTGTCAAAAATATAAAAGTGACAGCTCTTACCTAACGCCAAACCTAGCCTAAACCCAATAAACTAGATACTGTACCGAAGAGTATGATTTCTCCAATGAGCCGTTCTCAATATTTACAATTGCTTAATGGATTTTGAGAAATCATATGATCGACTTCAATACAACATAGGGTATGTATCATGAAAGGCACATTTAACTGAGGAAATATACAAACAGATTGGGTTTAAAAAAAATTATACACAGAGGCGTTAGATAAGGCTTATGGCGTAACTTTTTTACAAACTTACCACCACAGGCGACCGGCAGCCAGTCACTGTTCGGACAGCTTGATGGTTGCAGGTCGTGCGTCGGTTACATACGCTATTAAGAAATTGGAAGGGGGCGCCACTTAGTTGACTATGGCTCAGTTAGGAAGAATTCTATATTGATGTTTAATTAATAAAATGGGTTGGAGAGCTTTTCAATGAAACAACTGTATACAGTGCAAATTGCCAATTTTAATGTAACTTACATGTTATTTTTTATTGTTTGATACAAGTTTAAAAGTGACGCTGTTAAAGGTGAATCAGACAAATGTAGATTTTCAGTTTTAGTTAAATAGAGTATACAGGAAGAAAATATAAGTTAGATTCAAATATTATATGAAATATATGGTGTAAATATATTACGAGCAAATAACATACGATTTAAATTTATTACCACCAAGTTGGCCTATGAACAACCGGCGAAAATGTATCCAATAAGTATTTCACAATTAAAGGTTAAAGAATCGCACAGGGTTTTATGAATTTTTTTATCTGCCGCATAAAAAAATTATAATATAAAAGCGTTTGCCGACATTGCTTCACAAAAGAAGTTTGAACATACATCAGTTTCAGCTATTTATGTAAAATTTATTATTATTATTAAATGTAGAATTAAAATGTGAAGAAGACCAGTAAAGTTCGCATCATATGGGAATATTTTTTAATAACTCACCTTAGTAAAATTTGAGTTTGCAGTAAGTTTTTGCGTGAAAAATAATGCAAAATGACAACAAAAATGTTAGTCACCTGTTTTATGTTAACTGTCAGATTTGAATTTTTTACAAAACATTGCAAAAAAACTAGCTTTTTTCTCAAAATTTAAAAAAAATTATGTTTCTTTGTGGATTTCATACTTATATACAAAATTTCAATTATATCGGTTTCAATTCAACTTAACACGTGTTTAATTAAATATTTTCCCAAAAATCAGGAATGGAAATTCGGATATGTTAGAGCGTCATTTTATACACGACAACAGTGGAAAAATTGAAACATTAATTTGAAATTTTAAGAAAACATTCTTCTCTGCGCTCTTCCGAAAATTATTTAATTAATTTATTTAATTTAATTAATTAATTAAATTAATTTAACGCATTCTCTGGTACCTATACAGTTCAAGTTTTCGAAAAAAACAAGGTTTGTCTTTAAAATGTGTAAGCAATTTACGACTAAAGCATAATATAATACCATAAGACAAAAATATTGAGGAGACAAATAGGTACAAAACTGCGTTTAAAGTTTGACGTTAAATATTTCACGAAAAAAAAAAAATGGGCCTCTTTACTGAAAAATGTCTACCTCCTGGACCCAATTACATTCAAGCTCTTTGCAGCTCCTACTGACCCAAAAAGGCACGAATCCTGATTCAAACGAATATCGACATTTACCTTACATATTGTGCCTGTCAATCTGAAAAATACGCCAGGAATCGTTTTTAAGGCCCTAAAATTAAATCAGATTTATTTAAATAGATACTCATTTTCCTTTGACTGCGGCAATATCTACGTACCTTTTTTTGTCTAAAGCAACTAAGATTTTTAATTTTAACAAAAAATGATAATTTAGTGTACATTTTCTTTTAAATTAGATTTTCTCTTATATTAGGCCGTTGTAGAAACAAACAGTAAAAAGTCATAAATGAATCTGCTTTGCGTTTGTGTGAAAAAGTAAACAACTTAGGCTATATTTGGCTTCAAGGTTTGTTTGTTGTTTAATTTTCAAAAAATCATAACTTATTTGATATGGTCAGTTTTAGGCAGGACCAGAAGGCATCGATGTACTTCTTGAAAAAAAAATAGAATTTAATGTTGGGTAAAATCTTCAAATGTAAAAAAATTAAATGTTTTGCACGTAAGTAGAGTTTTTTTTGGTGAAACATTTGGCTTCTAAGGTTAAATGAAGTTTTCTACTTTTTTGCCTTCTCTGTCATCACACATCATAATTTGGTTAGATTTTTTAAAGACAAATTTTTGTAAACGTTTTTTTCTTTTATTTTTGCTCTTTGAGAATCTTTTTTGCTTTTTCGAAAACTTGAACAGTGTATGCACCAGGGGAACGTTAACTGAGTGTTGATTAAAAAAGTTTCAAAAATAAAAAAAATGCTTCCCACAATTTGATCCCGCCCATTTTAAATAGTGTTCGGAACACCGCAAAGAGAAATGTTTTCTGAGAATTTTCAGATTAATATTTCAATTTTTTGACAGTTATCCTGTACCAAAGAACGAAAAACCGAAATTGATATACAAATCTGTTTAATACCGTTAGAGAGCCCCAAGTGTGTTCTAAAAATGTATCAAATTTCGAAAGTTTATCTGAAACAATTCCCGAGATCTAACGTTCGAAAGGCAAAAAGTACGTTTATTAGACACGACTACGAAGGGTCCCACCAAAACAAGCTTGGGACGATCAAGTTTTTTGGCACCTACTAATATTAAACTATTACTACTTAAAATATAACAGTTTTAATAGTTTGTATTTACTCATTGTCATATCATAACAGAATTATTGGTTTCGGTCAAAGTGTTATAAAGAAAAAAACAATGTACTAAGTAAACTTAAAAAAACTAACTTAGTATAATGCAAAATGTATTTATGTATAATAAAATCTTTAGAGCATTAATACACCTTAAAACATTTTATTATAGATACTTGATACAACACATTAAATAGTTACATGTAAAGGAGAAAAGGGGACTCTAATTGTATCAAAAGTGTGACAACAAAAAGAAGAATGATATACAATAATTATATTTTTTTTGTTCTTTTTGTTTACTATTATTATATTATCATAATAATATTTTGGTTTTGAGGCTGAGTTTGTTTTTTTTTTGTTATAATGAACCGGAACGAGCTATTATCATTCGTATTACCAAAGTTGTGAGAAATTTAGCACGAAAAAAAGTTTTTTTCATTTCCATAGTCGTCATTCGAAATGGTTGCAGGAAGGGGCGAAATTTTGGTATGTTTTTAGTAGACACCCAAGGGTACACGACCATGTAAAGCGCTTGACGGCGAGGGTTCCGAGTACATTACTATGAGACGAAAAATTGGAAACTATGTAAAAAAAAATTTATTTTTTAAAACTGCAGAACGGAAAGTTATGGCTACGAAAATTTTTAGAGGGGGTCTGGCTGTGGGATCTAGGTCCGTATTATTGTTCAAGTTTTTTTCAAAAAATAAAATTTAAAGAAGGGTCACTTTGAACCATTCGGTTCAATTGAATCGGTACATTCTACGACCTGAAAAAATCTTTTCGACGGGGAAATTAAAGACCAAAATCCTTAACGGATCTTTGTTTCGAAAGTCTCGAATTTTTGTAATATCGTACGAAAAGTCGAAATAAAAAACTTTTGCCGAAAATGTCGATAATTAATTTCGTTTTTCTCCAAAGACGAAACGTCTCTATGCGGTCTCCTCTAAAAATACGCCATCTGTATTTAACGTTTTTTGCTATGTCTTCAAAAAATATGTAAAACAAGCGTTTGAAGAAAAAATGACGGATTTTTTTACTTTAATGTTATTGGCTTAATATGGCTAGTGCAGATTTTTACTTTTTTTGGCCTACATATTAGATGCATTTAAGGATAATTTGGAATGTTTTACTACAATAATACGCTATTACCAGATGATCTGACAAAATTTCCTGTCTATTATAATAAAAACATAGACGTTAATGTTGTGCCACATAAAAAACAGTGTAAAACTTCCAATTTAGAAATAAACTAAAAAAAAGGAGACAAACTTTACGGACCTCAAGCACGTTTCTATTACATATTCGGTCTTTTACAATCAAGGCACAAAGGTTAAGTTATGCCGAAGGTTGTGATAAATATAAAATATTTTGTAAAACTTTAAATTTGAAATTTAACTTAAAAAAAAAGCGACAGATTTAATGGCCTTCAAGGCCTTTTTTGCGATCTAACCCTCATACTTGTTAAAAGGATGAAACACTGGAGCATACAACATTGTTCTAGAGTTTATATATTCATTGATAGTACTGATTGAAGTTGTATATTTAATGGTGTCCTAGCAAACCTAGAAGGACTTTGTATTTGGTTAAAAACGTAAGTCATAAATACTTAAAAAAAATAAAATGGAAAATCACTACTTTTTTAAAGCACCGCTATGATTAATATTAGGTATACAAAATATTATTGGGCCCGAATAAATTCTTGCAGGGACAGTAGGGCGTCAAGGACTGCAAGGAATTCGGAGCATCTCAAAATTATAGGAACAAACACAGTCTCCGGAACAAACCGCATTCCAACAGAACTGCATCTAATAAACAAGTCTGGACGAGATAACTGATTACGTTTCTCTTAACTTAAAAGAACACGGTTTTTGTAATTCATGGTATGATAGGACGTGCCAAAACTTATGATTCGACTCCCATGTGAATAAAAACAAGGAGAAAAGACATGGATGGGAAATATGTGCCTTAAGAAGTCGCAAAATTAAATATTAAAACATTATTTTTGTAGTTCCATTGAAATCTAACCATAATAATGTTAAAATCTGTCACCAGCTTTTTGTGTATCTAAACAATTACGTCATTGTGTGTAGGGAACGATATGCTTTCGCAATCAAATAGCAATGTCATATGTATTAGCCATTATTTCTGTTTAAATTTCACTTTTCGATATGACGGATGATTTTAAAGTTCAAAATCAATAACGAGTTTTGAATATGATGTTGGTATATTCCTCGACGGATTGTGTAAATGCTGTATTTATGTACGTGATCTGTCGAAATAAAATGCAGTTTAATTTTAGAATATCAAAATATACAAGAACCAAAATGATATCTAATGACATTGCGCGATAGTAGAGAATACACATATCCAATAAGGCAGTTTCGGAAAAATCAATACAGATGTCACACAAACAGTGACCATATTAAAGCAAGTATAATAGTGAAAGCGAATTTAGAATAAATTGAAGCAGTGATAAAAACGCTCTCCTCAGGCACTTTTGGTTTACTTAAAAAAAATCTCATCAGATACAAATAAATTAATCACATCAAATATTCGTGACGCAGTTTATTTAGAACGCAGGCAACAATATGTGGTTCAGCGTCGCCAGAAGTGTATACTTGTTTAGAAATATAATACAAAATTATGCTTCCCTATTGTTATGTTTCTTTATAACATAATTTACCTCGTTCAGGAAATACAGAAAATCGTGGTATTTCAATGACTTTTTTATTTGACAAACTTTGTTGACAAAATTACAATAAAAAAACACGAACTTTTACTTATTACTATGATCACATAGAATGGTCCAAAAAAATCATGACCCGTATTTAAAGCATTTTGCACCTTCAGAAACGATGGATACTGACAGTTGACCCATTAATGGTGACAGTGGCCTTGCCTTTTTAATTTTGCATAATTGGCATTTGTCAAATACAGTTTTAATAGCAGCTCTTCCAGTTATTATCCAATATCTTTGACGAAGCCGGCATAAAACTAGTTTTACTACTACCTCTATAAGGATTGTCATATATTTGTTTTTGGGACAAAGAATATAAGGCCTTTGTGTTTCACTAGAGATGCAAGGTGATAAGTTGGTTCGCCCATTGAGTACTATCACTCCATCATCAGTCTCAGGACACAAGGAATATAATCTGCTTGATTTGTTTAAAAGCTTCTGATATTTGAAATATTGTATTTCTTCATTAAAACTTTCTTGTTGAGAATGCTTAATCCAAACAACTACAGCAGCTTTCATTTCCTCAACTGTAAGCTTTTTGGTCTAAAGTTTACCATTACCATTTTTAGATGCTATTAACATATTTACAAAACGAAAGACCCAAGCGGTACTTCTTATCAGCCTAAGCTATGTTGAGAATCTGGTTATATTAGGAACAATTTGATCTTGTCATATTGTGCAGATATAAATCCAAATATTCTTGTTTCATTTCATTGTCAATATTTAAACGTTTTTCTTTCATTTCTACGGGCCAATATTTTTCGGGCTTATTTAGGAACTTTGGGTTTCTTCAGAAATAAGATGTTTTCCATTCTTACTTGATCTTGTAGCTTAATTGGCAACGTTATTACATGGGTCACTTCGAGTACTCGCCTATTCTATTTGATACAAACTGCTTATATTTTCTCCCGTCTTTTATCCAATTTAAAAAGCATACAGAATCTGTCCAAAAAATGCACGGTCAATTTTAATTTCAAGCTCTTTTAAAATAGATCGTGATAATCTACTGCCCATGACAGAAGCCTACAATTCCAGTCTAGGAATTGAAAGTGGCTTAGTCGACTGACTATTTTTTCCTGAAACTATCATCATATCAGTTTTCCCTCTTTTTCTATTTTTAAATATAATACGGCCGAAAAAGCTTCTTCGCTACTATCACAAAACGTATGGAGTTGGATTTCTCTGGCTCTAGGTATATTATTAGAATAACACTTAGAAAATCTATAACAACAATTATTCTCTATGTCTTCTCGCCATTTATCCATACATTTATTCCATTCTATTCTTAAGTTTTCTGGAAGGTCTGTGTCCCAATCTAAACCTGCTCTGTATATATTGCATAAGAATTTTTCCTTTGATAGTCAAACAAGTTAAAAGTCCTACTGGATCAAATAAAGACATTACACGCATTAATACAATTCTCTTGGTGATGACTAGGTATTTTGCGTACCTTTAAAAGAAACTCATCCTTTTCAGCATTCCACCACATTCCTAAAATACGATGTTCATTATTATCTATTTTTTTCTCTTCATTTAGTAATCCGGAAGGCAGTTTTTCGAATATATTATAAATTGGTTACCCAGTTGACCAATTCAAAACCTCCCATTTTTAGGATTCTTATTATTCTTAATATACGTTTTAAAGTTCCCTCTTCAACGTAGAACTTCTTAGTTATTGCTTTTCTAATGCATTCATTTGGAGATTGTTCTATAGCCTTTAAATTATTTACAAATTGAGCGGAAACTGGAGAACAGGTCGCGCCAAAAATCGTAACCATCATCAAGTAAACGTCTGATTCTCGATTCAATTCTAAGTTTTTCCACAAAAATCTTTGAGCACATCTGTCTTCTTCTCTTGTTTGCACCTGGCGAAACATTTGGCGTATGTCACCAGAAAACACTATTTGATACTGTCGACATTTCTATAAAATTCCTACCAACGATTTTAACCGATCAGGTCCGGAAAGTAGTACATCATTTAAACTAACTCCCTTATATTTTGCAGCAGCATGCCAAACTATTCTAATTTTTCCTGGTTTGTTCGGATGTTGAACTGCAAAATGTGGTAAAAACCAGAGTTTTCGTATATACTGTTTTTCTTTCTTCGTATATTTTTAGCTTCTCAGTATATAAGCGACCAACATTTTCATCACGAAGACACCTCTTTTCAGTGCATTTCAATCTCTGTATGGAAGCTTCTCGGTTATTTAGCAAACTTATAACATTTTCTTTCCTTAGCAGTCCTGTTTCATATCTTTCTTCAACTCTTCTAGTCGTTTTTTTCATTATTTCTATATCTCTTTCTTCTTTATTGTACGTTATTTTAGAACTAACGGCCACTCCAAAAATCTTAGCTAAATAATTTTGCTTTAATAAATCAACAACTTCTGCTTCAAATTTGGCGCGATCTTGCTTCTTTTCACAGATATGTAAAGCACGTACATGTAAAACATCATTTGGCTGTATTGTAGAGCTCATCCTAATTTACACTTCGTTGCAACTGGTTAATTCTGAGATCCTATCTTGTTTGTTGTGGTAAAATAAGGCCAATATTATCTTGCCATATAAGCAAAAATAGTCTTTGCATGACATATTCTTCTATGGGTAGATCTTTTAAATGATCGAGGTTTTATTAATTATCCATCACTACACTTTATTCTGGTAACGCATTTGTAAATGTTCTTACTCTAATGTAATGTTTTTTTCTATAGTTATTTCGCATTAAATAGCAGATATTTGGAGATTTATTTTTTGTGAATGCGACTGTTCTGAAAAAATTTCATTGGTCCACTGTAAGCTGTTCAACTCCTCTTATTCCTAATTTTCTTGATACTTCTTCATCCACAATAGTGACTGTCGAACTTTCATCGCACATTGCTAGAATACGATTTTTTTTGTTTTGAGGTCCGTAGAGTATAACAGGAATCATCCTGAGTAAAATTGGATGGTTGGTTTTCGTGGTAGTAACTGTCTCAGGACTTGTGTCTTTTTCGTTTTTTATTACGTTCAGTCTATTATTGTGTAATAAAGGATGATGTAAATCTTTACATCCATTAATGTTACAAATCATTTTTTCCTTGGAATTTGATTTTTGATGATTCTTCTGCAAAAATTTCAAACACATTTTTTTTTCTGTTACCCGTTACAGTGGTAACTTTTAGATCTTACCAAAGTCTGACCAAAAACATTTTCTGGTTCCTATCAAATTTATTTGTATATACCAATTTTTTGGGCGAAGTTACACAACAATTTACAGTTTGTTCTAACCAATTTGAAAAAAAAATCAACCTTTTCTTCGTTTTGTGCTACAAATTTTCCCGACACTAATCTTAAACATTTTGGTAATTTATTACAAAATTCTCTTCTCTTGGGCATTATAAATATGTCCAGTATAATCTAATATTTGCATTGTTGCTACTAAATTAGTAACTTCGCTCGAAAATGTAATAATCTGTTCAATATTGCTATCTTTTATCTCAGGCAATTTTTTTACCCTATATACTATATTTTCCACAACATACTCAGGTCTACCAAATCTTAATTTTAAAGTTTTCATTACAATTTCAACTTTTTTACTTACTAGCAACATTCCTGCAACAGCTGTTTTGGCTTCACCCCTTATGCAATGCTGTAATTAAAAAAAAATCATCTTCTGAATAACTACTGTTTGAATTTGTTGAAAATGCTTATAAAACAACGGCCATTCTTCAGGCCTGCCATTAAAAATTGGAAAGTCTTTAGAGGCAATTTGGCATGGCAAAAAATACTGTGTTTCTGCAGGAGTTGGTACAGAATTATGTAAAGCATTTGTAATAGTTTGACAAAGAAGTTTGATATTAAAAAAGTTCTTACCCTTATTCCTACCGTCTTTCGTGTAGTGTGTATTGTTTTTTCGTTGTGGTTTACCATTCGAAAAATCTTGAAATTACCTTTCTCTGGAATATGAGTTTTTAATTATACATATTGTTTTTCCTCATACGGGTGGACATACACCTGCTTACTAATCGGTTGTTTGAACTGCGCATCATGATGACACGTGTTATTACTATTTCTCTGAAAAATATCCGCATTAAAAATAACTTCTAAATCTGCAGTCAGATGGTGCTCTATCGTTAACTGTTGATTCTACTCATGGTATTACATTATTATACCATATGGTAATATGGACCATGGTCCGTCTTTCCTGTTCAGTAGTTATAATAGGGGAGCGCCTCCTCCTCCTCTTCCTCTCTCTCATGTCCCTCATTCTTAACTTCCTCCCCTTTTATTCTCATTCGCATCATATTTTTTAATTTTTTCTCTTTGTTCTCCCACATTTGATTTTGCATTCTTAAGTCTTATAAATAGGTGCATCAAGATCATTTTAGTATGTTAAGGTACGAGTGACTGTTAAAAGAAAAAAATCTGTTGAATAAATCTATTAATAATAATATTAAAATAAAATGAGTGAATCAGTTGGAGAAAGAAATCGATCCATTCCGCTTCAGACAATTAGCCTCGAAGAAATTATACCAGGAGTTCAAGAAGAAAATATACCATTAGTTCGAGAAGAAAATAATGGGATTGTTTTAAAAAATTTGAATAAAACTGAGAGTGAAGAGAAAAAAGTGTTTTGTGCTATTTGTTTTGAAATAATCGAATATTATGATTCATGTAGACCAAATACATGTTCCCACATTTTTTGTTTAAAATGTATTTTAAGATGGAATGATGAAAATGGTTGTTCTATAATGGTAAACAATTGTCCTGTATGTCGCACTAGATATTACTATTTGGTACAAATCTTCAAAGATGTAATTAGACATCATTTTGTTGTAATTTTAAAAAGAGGATAATATTTTTTATAATTTGTGTTTGTGAAAACTCTGGTAACAAATAATTTTGTAAAAAAAAGTAAATGTAAATATATATAATAATTGACACACATTTTTTCCTTTTCCTATATTGAAACGACAACAATGATCTAACAAGTTTTTTAATACATACTAATTTTCACACATTACATTACAAAACAATTGTTATGGGTTTACACAAAAAGTGCCACGCCCTAAAATGGCACCACTTTTGCAAATGGAAGCTTAAATTTTCTTATGGGAATTTACATGTAAAAATGACGGTTTTGATTGTCGGACCGGCATAGCCTAATCTACTACTTTTTAATTATACTAATAATATTAATATAATTTGCATCAAGTAAGAGAAAACTCAATTGAATACAGAAACAAGCGTTAACAAAATGTTATGCTAATATATGAGTGCTTCTAGTGGCAGTTGACATAATCGACACTTTTTTTTTACATATGATTAGCTATTTCATTTACAAATACAGTGTCAGATGTTAGAATAAAAAGAAGTATTTTGCATATAGCAATGAAAATATATAACCGCTTATAGTAACAGTTGACATTTTTTAAAATTAATATTGTTGACGTATTCTACTTATTATCTTTACAATTTATGTTTAAAATTAATATTTTTGATATAATCTACCCATTACGTTTATAACCTATATTTAAAATTAATATTGTTGAAATAATCTACCCATCACCTTTACAAACTATGTTTATTATTAATATTTAACAACATAATCTTCTATCTCTTTTTTTTCATTTTTATTGCAGTAAAAGCAAGCATGTTCAGGAATTAGTAGAAAAAGATGTATCCTACAAATAGCACAATGTAAATCAGAAGCACTAACAACATAAGCTCTTTTGTAGTGGCAGCTCACATGATCGGACTCCCCTCTCCGTAAATATCTCATGTGAATTGCACTACAAGGAAGGCAAATAGCAAATGTTCCTAGTCTTCGACTTTCAATTTTAGAGTAGCTTTGTATAACACATACATCTTTTTCTTCAAAATTATTAAATAATTCACTAGCCCTAAACTTGCTTACTTTTACGTCAGCCTCGGTTCCTAAATTTAGCAGTTGTCCATCCATGTCCACTCCTTCGTCAATTTCCTGATCATCTTCCTCCATCTCTTCTTCTTCCTCCTCAATATAATTAATGTCGATGTTACATAAGAATGATCTTCTAACAAGCCTAGATGATTTGTCCAAAAATGAATGTTTATAAGTGATGGAATCGCCTTCCAAGTTATTTTATTTTCTTCAATTTGGTCAGCGTTTCCAATCATATTTTCTGCCATCGTTAGGAGCTTTAGATTTAGATAGATATATTTGATAAAAAACAATTTTGGTTATAGCTTATAAAATAATATCGACAACTGATATTACAGCGAATGATACTGTATGATCGTCGAGTGGATGTTCTTAAGTATATATCCCATCAACCACCACTTTTACTACCTGCAATACTTAAGTTTTTTTTTTTTTTTTTTTTTTTTCTTTTTTCGCTGTCCCTTTCCCTGTCAGTTTCCTCGGGGGGGGGGGGGGGGATTTTAGTCTCGGAAATTCAGGGGTCCGGGGGGGGAGGGGGGAAGGGGGGAGGAGGGGGGAAGGGGGGAGGAGGGGGGAAAGGTTGTTGATCGGCTTGGGAAAGTGGTTTTTAGAGATTGTCGTTCAACTTTAAGTAGGACACATGTGATTAACTTTTGCATATAAAATCGCCTCAGCGAAGAGACGAATGCAATTGATTTCTGCATTCACACTGTGCAGAGCTCGCGAGTTTTCTGGTGTTTACATTGTGTCTATTTGGTAAATTTTTATTTTTATTTCTAACATTTTTATTTGGCAAGATTTAATTCTTATATATTGGTGACATTTTTATGTACATTTGTGGCATTTTTATTTGTTATTACGTTTTTTTTCATAATGGACAATTTTTTGGCATCGAGTAGCAAAATAATTGACAATGACTTTGACTTATACACATGTACTCAAATGCAGAATTTTGCAAACCAACAAAACAATGAAACAGACGTATTTACAACTAGTCAACAACAAACTATTCAGGACTTGAATGAAATTATTTACAATAGCCAAGTTCAGAATAATGCCAACAAACACAACAACGAAAAATATTTATTTACAGCTACTCAACAACAAACTCTTGACGATCTTAATGACATTATTGACAACAAAACGGACTTAATTACAACAAAAACTAAACAAACTCTTGAAGAACTGAATGACATTGACGAAACTCAAAATTCTAGCTATGAGGATATTGGTTGTTTTCAAAAATCTAATCCAAATTATTTAACATTAAAATCGCCAATTAATTCTCCGAGACCAATTTGCTCTCCCTTTTTGTTTAGTGAAAATTCTGATTCGGAAGAAGAACAAATTGATCAAAATTTAAGTTTGGCTATTTGTCCTACTAATTCACCATATGATATAGTAAATTCTGATTCGCAAGAAAAACAAATTGATCAAAATTTAAGTTCGGCTATATCTTCTATTAATTCACCATATGCTATTGTAAATTCTGATCCGCAAGAAAAACAAATTGATGCAAATTTGACTTCGGATATTTCTCCTAATAATTCACCAGTTGAACAAAATTCAATTTCGAAACCATAATTTATCATTAAAAAAAAATTTAAAATTAATAAAAAAAATAAAAAACAAATAGCAAACCTTAAGTGTCTGGGTTTCGCTATTCAAAATTTAACTAATTTGATCACAATTAAAAAGGGAGACAAATTTTTTTTCAAAATTTGACTATAACTAAATAAAAATGCACAATATTAATTTTATTATTATACAAAGAACTTCAAAAATGCAATTGCTTTTTTCAAAATTTGACTATAACTAAATAGAATTGCACAATATTAATTTTATTATTATTATTATGCAGAAAACTTCAGAAATGCATAAGTGTGTAACATGTAATAAAGTCTTTACTAGAAAGGATAATTTACTGCGACATATTAAAAAACATGTTAACGGAAATTCCACAAAACTCAACAGTTGGTTGAAAAAACCAAAGCTTGTTAAAGGTAAGAACATTTTATTTTTCATGTCATATTTTGTAAAATATTTTTTTCTTAATTTATATAGATTCTACAAATATTGTAAAATATTGTAAAGAATGCAAGAAAAATATAAACCAAAGTCTATGGGGTGGACATCTTCGATCTAGTGTGCACAAGAACAATTCCAAAATAGGCTTGGAGGAAGGTGTTGAAATTATCAAGTCAGCATTCAGGGAACGAATAATATCTTATAGGATTTCCTCACACCAAAACTTCATAAATGTGAAAGAATATTTTCAACATTTGGAATACAAAATTGCACATCTAATAGATCAAGAACTGCAGAAACATAAATGTATCAAGCTAAATATGGAACTGTTCGGTTTCTATTTTAACCCCAGCAGCGACAGCTATGATGTCAAATCTTTTAATGCGCCGTTCCAAGTCATTTGCCAGGGATATCAGAGAAAAGAACTGTTAGAGCAAATCTGCACCATTATTGACCAGAAAGCTGACGAATTTGCAGAAAGAGATTCAGGTAAAGAATTTATTTTCGATTTTACAACAGCAACAAAAAAAGTAATTTTTTAATTTTTACGTTGCAGGATGGGCTTTGATGAATTTACTTCATTTGGAAATTAATGTTAACAAGCACAATCCGCTGAGAGCCTCATCTTTTATCGAACTTCCTCAAGAGATCAAGAGACGTCAAGCTGTGATCAACATTAGGAATGATGACAACTTTTGCTTCGCCTGGGCAGTTGTGTCTGCTCTTCACCAACCACGCGGATTAGATTTTGAAACTTCATCCTACCCACACTACTCTTCTGTTTTGGATATGTCAGGTATAGAATTTCCAATGTTGCTAAAGAACATTAAGATTTTTGAAGAAAAAAATAACATTTCTATTAATGTATATGGATTAGAAATTATAAATCCTAAAAAGGGGTATGAAGTAATTGGTCCACTTTATTATTCATCGAATAAAAAAAATCAACATGTCAATTTATTGTTAATAAGTGATGATGATGAAAAAACTTTTCATTATTGCTATATTAAAGATTTATCAAAACTAGTTTCTGCACAAATTTCTAAACATCACGGAAAAAAATATATTTGCGATGGTTGTTTACAATATTTCCCTACAGAAGAAAATTTATTACAACACAATAGCTATGATTGTGATCATTTACGAATTAACCTACCTTCTAAAGAATTAATAAAAGATAAGTTTGGAAACTATTCATATGATAATATTTTGAAATTTGTAAATTATCATAAACAAATGAAAGTTCCTTTCGTGGTGTATGCAGATTTTGAATGCATTTTAAAGCCTTTAAATAATGACAATGTTGATAAAAATCCTAATACTTCATACACCTTAAAACAATATGAACATATTCCACATTCATTTGCCTATTACATTAAATGTTCCTTCGACGATAATTATTCTAAATTTGAAAAATATAGAGGTCAAAATTGTGATACATTATTTATAAATTCTTTAGAAAGAGATGTGTATAACATATACAATAAATATTTAAAGGCTCCTAAAAAAATGATCCCTTTGAACGAACTGGACAAAATTTATCATAACTATGAAAAAGTTTGTTATATTTGTAATAAACCTCTTTTAAATGACAGGGTTGCAGATCATTGTCATATAACCGGTCTTTATAGAGGTCCAGCTCATTCACTCTGCAACATAAATTACAGAATACCTAACTTTATTCCAGTTATATTGCATAATTTGCGTAATTATGATTCTCATCTATTT
This sequence comes from Kuschelorhynchus macadamiae, assembly GCA_030620095.1. Classification (NCBI taxonomy): domain Eukaryota; kingdom Metazoa; phylum Arthropoda; class Insecta; order Coleoptera; family Curculionidae; genus Kuschelorhynchus; species Kuschelorhynchus macadamiae. The sequence continues at coordinate 287,296 of JAUTXW010003647.1, read as the reverse complement.
CTTAAAAAATTATGCTTAAACAAAGAACAACTAACAGTTATCGCACAAAACAAGGAAAAATATATTTCATTTGAAAAGCTTATTCATGTGGATAACTATTTTGATAAAAAGACACAAAAGGCTAAGAAAAAAATATATCATTAAGGTTATTGATTCTTTTCAATTTCTATCCCATTCTTTATCAAAACTCTCTGAAAGCTTAAAAGATGAACAATGTAAGGAAATAAAAAAAATTTTCAATGATGAAGAAAGATTTAAACTTATTCGGCAAAAAGGTGTATTTCCTTACAGTTATATTGATGATTATTTAAAATTAGAAGAAACAACTTTACCTCAGAAAGACCAATTTTATAATACTTTAACGGATGAGCACATCAGTGATGCAGAATACCAAAGAGCTGTAAAGGTTTGGCAATTGTTTAAATGTGAATCTCTTGGTCAATACTCCGACGTTTACTTACTCTCTGATACTTTACTTTTGGCAGATATTTTTGAAAATTTTAGAAGCACTTGTTTATCCACATATAAGCTCGATCCAGCTCATTTTTACACTTTTCCAGGTTTATCCTGGGAGGCGTGTTTGCGTTATACTGGAATAGAGTTAGAATTGTTAACTGATCCAGATATGATACACTTTTTCAAAAAAAGCGTTCGCGGTGGTGTGAGCTCTTGCATTTGTAGAAAATCTGAAGCTAATAACCCATTTCTTTTAAATTTTGATCCTTTAAAGCCAACTAAATACATAATTTATTATGATGCAACAAATTTGTATGGTTATGCAATGTCACAGCACATTCCAACGGGAGATTTTGTTTGGTTAACAGATAAAGAAATCAATGATTTAAATATTATGAATATTTCTAAAAAATCTAATAAGGGATATGTTTTAGAAGTTGATTTAGAATATCCTACAAGTCTACATTCCTATCATAACGATTTTCCGTTTTGTCCAGAAAACTTTAAACCGCCAAATTCTAAATGCATAAAATTAATACCCAATTTAAATGATAAATCAAAATATGTTATTCACTATCAATTATTAAAACAATGTTTGGAACATGGACTCAAGTTAACTAAAGTTCATAGAGTTTTACAGTTTTCTCAATCTGATTGGTTGAAAAAATATATAGACTTGAATTCAAGATTAAGAAATGATTCAAAGAATGAATTTGATCGTAATACTTACAAGTTGGCAAATAATAGTATTTATGGCAAGACTATGGAAAATGTTGTTAGGAGAATTGACGTAAGACTTGTTACAGAGTGGGAAAAAAATAGAAGAAAAGATGGTGCTGAGAATTTAATTGCAAAACCATATTTCAAGGACTTAACAATATTTTCTGAAAACTTGGTAGCTATTCAAATGCAAAAGATTCAAGTTACTTACAATAAACCAATATATGTAGGCTTCTCAATATTAGATATATCTAAAACTGTCATGTATGATTTCTTTTATAATTTTTTAAAACCTCTTTATCAGGAAAATATTTCACTTTTATACACCGATACCGATTCGTTCATTTTAGAAGTCACAACTCCAAATATTTATTCTGACATGATAAAAAATATTCACAAATTTGACACATCTAATTATGAATTTAATAATATTCATGAAATGCCTATTACAAAGTCAGTTATAGGAAAATTCAAAGATGAATATGCTGGTGAACCCATTACTGCTTTCTTTGGTACTGGAGCAAAAGCATATTGTATTAAAACGGAAAACAGTTTAACAAAAAAAGCAAAAGGTGTTAAAAAAAGTGCAATTAAAAAGCAGTTGGATTTTATTCATTATAAAGATGTTGTTGAAAATCATTCTAAAACCTTTTGTTCAATGTATGTTTTTCGATCTAGACAACATACAATTTTTACAGAGTTAATTAATAAATTGGCTTTGAGTTCCGAAGATGATAAGCGGTATAAAATTCCCTATAGTTTTAATACATTAGCTTGGGGACACCAAGATATTGCTTTGTATCAATGGAATGCAGAACATGAAGATTTAGATATATTTATGTAGATATTATAAGGTATTTAAATTTGTTGTTTTTGAAACCAAAGTTAGTCTTCATAAGTCTTTCACAAAATGTGCATAGAAACTTTTGACAAAGAAATTGATAACAGTTATTTTAAAACATATGAAAAACGACTTTCCACTTTTAAAAAATGGAAAGGAAAATTGAGACCAGAAGTGTTAGCTGGAGCTGGCTTTTACTATACTTCAATCAATGATATTTGTAAATGTTTTTATTGTGGTATTGAAATTTTTGATTGGTTAAGTTATGATGATCCTATTGTGGAGCATAAGAAATTTGCTAGGAATTGTGATTTAAATAACTGTTTATGGAAAAATAGGAATCGAATAATTGTAACCATTCAAAATAAGTCTTCAAGCTACACATTTTATATAGTATTATTAATATCCTTATTTATGAACTTTTACATATATTTAAATTAAGTATTTTATTGTTATTTTTTTACAACTGCTTTTGCTTTCGTGGTGAAAGTATCTGCTTAATGTTAATAAATTTGGAATATAATTATTAATTTGTTTTAATGACTATCAGTAGATCTCAATTTATTCTTCTTTATTTTATTTTCCAAAATGTTTTTTATGTTCATCATCCCCCTGGCGTAACACAGTGTGAAATATGTTTTTCTAATAAAACAGACGTCACTCTAAGTAAATATTGTAAATTTATGAAAATTGGATTAATTAACAATAGTACAATTAGTTGGATGGAACGAATAAATGGAGATGAAAATGCAAGTAAATTTTTTAAAATTTTGTATCATTATCCAAATCGATCTATTTTTGATACAAATTGGATAGAAAGGTTAGAGTTTAAAAATAATCAGTTACAAATTTTAACCCCCAACTGTACCAATTATTATGACGGATTCAAAAATTATTACTTTTCCATCATTAGTGTTACATTAAACTTTGCATTATTTTTATACATTACCATTTTAATTATTTATCTTTATTACAAATTTCAAACTGGAAATCTATTTTTTCATTAATCCATTTTAATCGAAACTTTAAAGAAAGTGGGGATGAGAATATTTAAGTACAAGAATAACACAATATGTTTCAGTCTCGTTTAGTCATTATGAACAACGCCGTGGTTCATAAACCTTTGGAAACGCTTCTTAATTCAAAAATTTATTTTTTAAATAATTCTTTGTCAAAATTTGTTCTTGTTGGCATTAGTTTAAATGATTTTTCTCCAAAAATTGTAATTGGTGGAAAAACTGGATTTTCAATCGCACTAACCGAAGAAAATTGGAAAGACATTTTTGTTCATCAAGGAATTATTGTAAACAATTTCTACTTTCCTCAAGTTGATCAAACCAGTGTGAATATAAACAACATTCATCTGCAGGTTCAGAAAATAAATGATACCCCTGTTCTACAAATTACAAAAGGCCCACACTTCATATACTTAGGACAAGAGTCTTTGGACAATTTGTGGCGATTAAAGGAAATTATTGATTATAGATTATCTATACTTAAAAGGCAAGAATTCAATACATATTTCAAAATATTTCAAAATAATATTTCATCTGATTGTGGCGACTTGTGTACGCATGTTTATAATATAATAAGTCCAACAGAAAATCCTAACAGTGAAAATGTTTCAACTATGATGGAATTACTTGCTTTATATCCTGAACAAATGGAAAACAAATTGAAGCAAAATGGAACAAAACGAAAATATTACGAAGAAAACAATGAAAATGGATCAAAAAGAAAATATTACGAAGAAAACAATATCTTTTCTGGAAGAGAACAATAAGGTGCATGTGTTAGTGAAGTGGACCTTTGCTTACAGACAAGCCCGTAGGAGTAACTTTCAGATGTGGTACTTAGATAGACTCCGTTTTGAAAAAAGAATAAATGATTGTAAACTTATTCTAGATTCGATATTATCTGAGGAACATAGAAATAAAATATATTTGACACGTTTTAATAAAAATTGTATTTGATGTTTTACTTAATAAAATTTTAGTTTAGTAAATGTGAATTTTATTTGAAATTAATTAGCACATTAAGACTTTGTAATTTGTATCAGCTAAAGCATAAAGTGAGGAACAGAAATAAAACAAATTTAACTAAAATTTAATTTCAATTTAATTAAACAATATTTTTTTTATCAATCCATGTATTATATTTTTTATCAAGTCCTAACCATTTCACATAAACTTTGTTTCCTTTCCTTCTCAAAATCTTCTCAATAAGATACACATCGGTATGCTTTACTTTTAGTAATTCTTGCTCATAAAATCCACCCAGAATGTCCTGATTATCTTCGTCTTGAATTAAATATGTCCAAGGGTTTGTCATCTTAACTTCTTTAATGTGGAATATCTCATTTGACCAATTTGGTGTGTAACCTTTTGAAAATGCCTCTCGATGCTTGCTTATTCGTACGTGATCACCCACTTTAAACTTTGGAGATTTTATATCTAACGTTTTAGCATGAGTAAATGCAGATTTCAAGATTCTATTTTCATTTGTTTTATTTACTTGTTTTGGCTTCATTCCTATTGAAGAATGTTTTGTATTGTTATAATCTTTTACAATATCCGCTAATATATTAAACCATTTGTAATTTCCTTGAATGCTAAATATTTTCCACATATTATTCTTTAAAGTCCTGTTCACTCTTTCTACTATACTCGCTTTCAAATTGGAAAACGTGCTATAATGGTTAATTCGAAATTGTTGCATCAAATTTTGAAAATTTACATTGAAAAACTCTCTCCCTCTATCCGTTTGCAAGTTTTTTGGTGGAGTTTTTGCACTGATTAATATTTTTTTCATTGCCGCTGTTACGTCTTTTCCAGATTTAGATTTTAACGGTTCGGCCCAAACATACTTAGAAAATACATTTATGGTGATCAAGATATATTTAAATCCCTTATTAAATTTGGCATAGGGTAACATTTCAACCAAATCAGCTTGAAAAAGATCATTTAACCCTTTCACTACCACCCTTCTGCGTTTGTAGTTTTTTCTAGCAGGTTTATGTAATTCATTAACGACTTGTTGTTTAACGGTTGTCATGACAACAAACTTGTTTATTCAATTTTAAGGAAGTTCACTTTCTATGTTTTGTAATAATTCGAAATATAACTTTTATATGTTTTTTCCCATTCATTCAATTTATCAATTTGTATTGTATAACTTTTTTCATTTAAAATTTTACTAATTTTAGTAATCTCCTTTTCTAACGCATTAAAGGATTTTTTTATCTCTCCAGTTAAGAAAGTAGTTGATCTACTATCACTATTTTTTAATTCCTCCTCTGTTTTATTTAATTCTTGTTCTAATTTCTTAATTACACTGGACATTATATTTTCCAAGGAAATATATTGTTGATTTTCTTCCAAAGTGAGTTGGTCAATTGTTCTACTGTTAACAATGCTATTTTGATTTCTTTTTTTTTCATCATCTAACCTTTTTATAAAAGTTCTTAATTGTTTAATTTTTTCCTTGTGTTTTTCAATTATTACTTCTCTTATATTTGTTTCCATTATTTTATTAATTTTGTTGATATCATCACTTAATTTTTTGTCTTCCTTTTTAACATGTTCATTTAAAAATTGCAAATCTTTACTTATTTGATTTAGCGTTAGCAACTGTTTATTAACGTTTTCAATTGAGGTATAGCATCCTTTAATCTGGTTTTCATACTTTAAAAAATTTTCATCAAAAACCTTAAGCTTTTTAGCAAAGATTTCATTATTTGTTTCATTTTCACCTAATCTCCTTTTTAAATTATTAATGTCACTTATTCTCTCTTGATTTTGTTTTGAAATATGGCGTCCAAATTTATCAACTGTCATGTTGAGCTTTCATTAAACAATAAATATGATTATATTTGATAGCTGTTATTTATAGTATTACTTTCTCTTCTCTTAATTCTTCAATAATAGAGATAATCTCGTTACTATGAGCATTATTTCCCGCATCACTTGATGAAATTAATAAACGTAGCCTATCAACAATTTCGTTAACATTATTCCAGTATACATAGTCTGTATTTGATGTGTTTGTTTTCAAAATTAATCCCTTTCCTGTAGATTTGGCTCTAGTTGTTCTAAACGGAGGTTTTGGTTTGTTAAATGCTGTAACTAATCTTGGCAAGGTTTTTGTCTTTGTAATCCCCTTTCTTTGTAAATATGGTCCTATTATTGTAACATATTTGTGTGATGTATTTCCTTGAACTTGTTCATTTGAATCAAAATTCCTACGATATACATTTGTTTTAGCTAGAATGTTCATGTAATTATCTAAATCTTCCTTCTTATAACCTTTCGGTTCTTTTTTGAAAAGCAATTCGTATAAACCTGGCGTGCCTGTGTACGTTATTCCTCCCACTTTAATGTCTTTTCCAATAATTTCTACCGGTATCTGTGTTAAACCAAAAGAAAACTTATCCGTTTCGAGGTCATGAACTATTCCATAATAATGGTCAAATTTATGTTGTGTATCTTTCACACCCTCATCAATATATGATCTGGGTAATTCATGAAAATCTGCTAAGTAATCTTTATATGATGGTGTACCAACATAGGTTTGAATTGTTTTTCTAGTTTGTTCCAATATGTCTGACAAGTTTAAATTTGTTGTTGTGTCACTAGAAGGATCTGAAGTTTCTGCTATAATAGTTGATGACAATGGTTGTACTACAGGAGAGGAAGAAGTGATACTACTGTCATTTAAAAATGTTGGTAGTTCTGTAGGGAGTGACGGAGTTTTTCCTGTTTTCTGAATATTTTTCGTCGGAGTTGATGTTTTATAAAGCTTTGTAGGTGTTTTGAAATCTTCATACTTTGAAACTCTTTCTTCTTTTAAATCGAATGGTTCGGATTTACCAATACTTGAAATTAGCTGTTTAAGTGGTTGTGTTATTGGTCTATAAGTTTGTTCTAATTCGGACTGAGCAGTAGAAGTAGCTAATTTCAAGCTTTGATATTTCTGCTTCACGGCTTGTCTCGATCTTATTAATTCTCGAGCTAAACGTTTATCCATGCTGTACAAGTTTTAAATGAAATAAAACTGCAAATTTTTTACTTTTATAAATATATAAAGGAATCGAATTTACTCCTATATCTGCCGTGATTTACTTCACAATCTTTGTCAATTACAAGAAAGCCATATGGATCCATCCAACAGTTAGCACAAATATTTTTAAACTGATCAAATGTCATATCCAATATACAGTGGTCATTATATATATATGTTTTAAACTCAAACAGTCCTGTTTAAATAAAATTAATAAGTTTGCATTTTCTCGAATTAGACGTTTAAGGATTGAGGAATATCCTTGAAAAATAAAAAAACAATCGGTGTTTCTATGCCTTCCATGCGTGAAATAGTCCCTAATAATAGATTGATTATGACAAGGAATATCATCAAAAATGATAACGGAATTTGGCTTTATCTCATGAGGTGAAATAATGTTCTCATCGCTATCATATTCAAAGTATCCAATTTCTTTCATAGGTTTTAACAACTTTCTTAAATATTCATATTTTGGTTGATCTAATGACTTTGAATAAACATAGACATTTTCAAACCTAATTCCATTTGGATGCTCGAGCAGTGTAAGCATAAAGCTGTTAAAAATAACTGGCTTTAGAGGTGTTTTTATGCTCGATGAACTTCCAAAAAAAATTAATCTGAAAGAATGTGGTATTGTAAATTTGGATAAAAAACAAAATAAAGGATCTCATTGGACTGCTTATATTAAAAATAACAAAAATGTAATATATTTTGATAGTTATGGAAATTTAAAACCACCTTTTGAACTTCTCAAATATTTTAATTCGAATGGCAAAGTGGATGTATTTTATACTTATGAAAATAAACAAAAATTTAATTCATATAACTGTGGTCAACTATCCCTAAAATTTTTGCAAAAAAATATATAAACTCATTATTTATTGTGATATCTCATTCATAAATAAACTGCAATGTCTACCACAATTGCCATATCAGGAAACAGTTCTGTTTTGTCTGCTGATTTTAATCCGCCCATATATTTAGAGGATGAAAAACAATATTACCTGGGTTTAGCTGATTTTGAAACGTTTATGACTATCCCCAATATAAAAGAAGGATATAATAAATTTTATATAGATAAAAAAGTAATTGTTATTCCCGACGGAACTTATGACATTACAGATATAGAAACATACATAAGAGAAAGTATAGAAGATTTATTTCCGAATGAAAAATTTTTTTTTCTTTTAAAAGCAAATGTTAATACTCTAAAAACTTTTTTAATGTGTAGTAGAATAATTGATTTTACCAAGGAAGATTCGATAGGAAAAATGTTGGGTTTTAATAGCAGGATACTAGAAGCTATGAAAGAGGAAGAATCAGATAATGTTGCAAAAATAACTAAGGTGAATGCTATTTGTATTGACTGTAATATTTGTGTCGGTTCTTACAATAATGGTAAACCTGTTCATATTATTCACCAGTTTTATCCAACTGTAGCTCCAGGGTATAAAATAGTTGAATCTCCTTTGCCCATTTTGTATTTTCCAGTTAGCGTCAAAGCAATTAACAATATAACAGTTAAAATAGTTGATCAAGACGGAGATCTTATCAGTTTTAGAGGAGAAACTATAACAGTAAGGTTACATTTACAAACAAGTGAAATATAAAATGGTTGTTAGATATAATAGAGCCCTTGGGATGAGACTTGCCCCTACCACTATCAACAAAGTAAAAACTTATAAAAAGAAAAAGCCTAAACAACAGTTCAGTATCAAATCCAACACCAACAAGTTAAGACGAGATAATCGTAAATTTCTCACATCCTTGGGTTTCACTGTTTTAAAATAATGAACATATTAAACGTAAACGAAAAGCTTTATGTAGACAATTCCATCGTCAGTTCTGAGCTTCACACATATCAACCATATATTTCTTCAAAATTCGATTACAATGATGAAATAAGGATCCCAATTCAAGAACTCGATGCTTACACTCTACCATCAGATAGTTTACTTTATATCGAAGGAAAATTAACTAATACAGAAGGTAAATATAAGAAAGAATTGCTATTTATTAACAATGGTATAGCCTTTTTGTTCAGAGAAATCCGCTATGAACTAAACGGAATTACTATAGATTCAATAAGAAATGTTGGATTAGCATCAACCTTAAAAAGCTACCTTTCTCACAATACCAACGAAAGTTTAAAACTGGAAAATGCAGGTTGGTTTCCACATCGGAAAGAAGGTGATACAATTTTAGTTGATAATGATGGAAAATTCTCCGTATCCATACCACTAAAAATGCTTTTTGAAGATTACAGAAAAATTATTATGAATATGAAACAGGAATTGGTTCTTATTAGATCAACTGATGATTTAGATGGTGTTATTTTCAAAGAAGATCCGGCACACCTTGTTACTGCTCCTGACACTCCATTGGTTACTTTCGATAAAATTTATTGGAAAGTTCCTCACATTCTAGTTGATATGCCACAACAACTTGCTCTATCAAAAATATTAGAATCAAATAAAGATATATTGATAGGATTCAGGAGTTGGGAACTTGTTGAATATTCTTCTCTAACCGAAACAACCCGTCACACATGGCCGGTAAAAACAACTGGTAAACTAGAAGCTCCTCGTCATGTTGTGATTGGCTTTCAAGAAAACAGAAAAGGGAAAATTGTTAAAGATATGAGTAAATTTGACAATATTACCTTGTCAAATATTAGAGTATATTTAAATTCTGAAAGATATCCTTATCACGATTTGTACTTAAATTTCGAAGAAAACAAATTTTCTGCTTTATACGAAATGTTTGCCAACTTTAGACAGTCTTACTATGGTGTTCCAAATGAACCCATTTTTAATCCTGAACAATTCAAAAACATTAGTCCTATTACACATATTGATTGCTCCCATCAAAAAGAAACAATTCAAACGGGATCCGTAGTAATGAGAATTGAATTTGAGACACACAATGCAATTAAAAAAGATACTTCTGCTTATTGTCTTATTTTACATGACAAATTATTTAGCTACAACCCTCTTACTAAAATTGTGAAACAATTATAAACTTTATCCCCACTATTTTCATATTTCAATTTAATTTAAAGAAATTTTCAAAAGCTTTTAGTTTTAATCATGACATCAAAACTACAACTACAAATTGAAAAATTTATTTTTAAAATTAATCAACTGAAAGAAGAAATTGCAAATTATTCAAGTAAAAAAAGTCTCATTAAAAAATTTGCTGCTTTGAAAATATGAGATTGGTTATAGATATTCAAGGATTCAAAGATGAAAAAAATAAATTTATACCGAAATAGCTTGCAGCTTTTGATGGTTATGAAATGACTCATTACATTTTTAAAAAGCCTTTTCCAATGGAGTTTCTTTCACCTGATTGTCACAAGCAGGCGGTATGGTTAACGAAAAATTATCATTGTATACATTGGAATAATGGATTTACTCCATTACATCATTTCCCAAAAATAATTGAAACACTTACGAAGAAAGCAGATTTTGTTTTTGTAAAAGGAAGCGAAAAAAAGGATTTTATACAGAAATATTCTAAAAAGCATGTGATTGAAATAGATGAACAACCAGCGCTAAAGCTAATGGAACCAAAATGCTTCTATCATTCAAAATCACCTTGTATGTGTGCTTTGACAAATGTGTTATTTTTATATGACAATTGTTTTATGAATGAATAAAAATATAAAAAAAACTTAATTACCTTTTTATTTTGCATTAACCAACCATGATTGAATACAATTAATATGATACCTTAAATCTAATTTTCTAAATTCATTTAAAAGTTCATACTCATTTTTATATTTTAAATAATCATTACAAAATTTAGCGGCTAATTTACATTGTTTCATTCGATCTATATTATTAACATATGCTGACAAATCTTGTGCTTCTGCGTCTTCTTCGCCTACAATTGATAAATATTGGAAGTATGCAGCAGATATAATAAACTCTTCATACATTTCAGTAACCATTTGCTCCATTGTAAATATTATTAAATTTATTCTTCCTTTTCAATTTCTTGAAGAATAGTATCCTCGTCAATAAATTGCTTCAAGTCTTTTAAATAGTAACCAAAGCCAATATCTTTTAGATCTTGAATAAGTTGAAAAAAATTTAATGTTTCAATGTATTTGTTGCAACAGAGGGCAGCCTTTACGAATTCCTCAGATTGATTACAATAAAAGTCTATCCACTCCGGACCACTTGCCATACAATATGAGAAATAGGTTTTTGAAAGATTACTAAATTTCTCCTCTAATAATTTAACTGCAATCAGCAACTCAGCCATTTCATTTATTTAACATAATATTTTAAATATGTAGGGGGACGTCTCTTGCGAATAGGATTAACTTTCTTTGATAATACCTGTTTTTTATCTTCGTATAATTGAAACCTCTTTTGGGTTGCAATAATAGCAGGTATAAATTGGCAATCTTCTCCTATAAATTCTATTAGGTGGCTTAATTCTCCTACAAAGTATGATTTCCCAAATGTATTGAAAAACGTAGTAAGGCTTATAATTCCTTCTAAATAATCATCACAACAGTCAATTGCTTCCAAATAATCTCGTTTCAGTGGATAAAACAGCTTGGTGTATTCATCTTTCGAAATCACTTCAAAGAAATTGAGATATTTAACTTTTAACTGTCTGATAGTTGTAGTTAATTTTTCGCGATTACACATAATTCACTTATTACTTGACACATTTTTTCTTTTTGTTTTATACAAAATTGGTAGAAAAATTCAAAAATAACTTTTTACGCAACTCGAGCACAGCTTAGTAAATGTGTCTCGGCATACTAAAATGATCATGATGCACCTATTTATAAGACTTAAGAATGCAAAATCAAATGTGGGAGAACAAAGAGAAAAAATTAAAAAATATGATGCGAATGAGAATAAAAGGGGAGGAAGTTAAGAATGAGGGACATGAGAGAGAGGAAGAGGAGGAGGAGGAGGCGCTCCCCTATTATAACTACTCTGTTCAAAATTTGTAATTCATTTTTCAAGCGCTTGCTGGCAGCTATTTGGCATATCTATGTAACCTCGGTGGTAATGCAATTATATGCAGCTGGTTTGACGATGGAGTCGAAAGGCAGTTTTGGAGGTTAAACCCCTCCCCGGAGAGTCACTTCTATTTGAATTAAAAATGATACAAATAGTATGAAGTAAGGAGTTTTTTTTTAAAGTCGTTTCCTGTTTCTAAATTAGTATCCCATAATTATTTAGTTTATTAAGAAAATTTACATTAACTTAAGAAGATACAACTATGGTGCAAAAACGTCAGTAAGGGGAAGAGAAAGAATATGTATAAGAAAGCAAAAATTGAAGCAAATATTTATTTATTTAAAGCCCACATTTTATATGATGCACGCCTAAAATAAGTGTCCTCTAGATGGTCGGGCGGCTGGGGTACCTGCTTCCCTTAGGAAAATAAGGTAACTTTTAAATATTTTGTTTTTTTTTGTTTAGTTATTGGCCTTAGATACGAGTGTTTTAGCCAAAATATTTTGTTCTGTACAAAAAAAGGCTCGGCTTGGCCCTGCATATGCTGTCAATCAGCTAAAACTTTGATTATGCCTTTGTTAAGGGTCATTCATATGACAGTGTTATGATTAAGAACGTAATGCTTTTTGCTATTCGTTCAGCCTAGCCATGATTTAAAAAATATATTTGGGTATTTTAAATAGGCAGATGCTAAATGGGATGCTAATGACATAAATTTGAATAATTATGTTCATTGTCACGAACATAATAGTAATTGAAACTTTTATCCCCCATATCAAATGAAAAAACGAAAAAATTGCTGAATATTGTGACGCTGCTACTGCTGATTTACAGATTTAGATAGTTTATTGAAATCGATGTCGATAAACAAAATAGCCAATAGTTTATCTTCTTAAGTTAATATGAGTTTTCTTATTAAACTAAAAATGCCTATAATGCGATACTAGTTTGGAAACAAGAAATTATTTTTTTAAAACACATAGTTTTAACCGCCAATTTCGTGGGAAAAGTCCTTACTTTATACTAATTGTATCATTTTTAATTTAAATAAAAAAGGCTCTAGGGAGAGGGTTTTAACCTCCAAACCCTCCCTTAAATACGCCACTGCCGTCCGACTTCATCATCAGACCAGCTCCATAGTGTCGCATTGTCACCGAAGTGACATAGATATGCCAAATTTGAGCTCATTCAAATGCCAGCAAGTGCTTGAAAAATCAATTACAAACTCTGAACCGGAAAGACGGACCATGGTCCATATTACCATATGGTATAATAATATAATACCATGGTACCATATTATTGCATTGTGACTAAAGTTACATAGGTATTCCAAAGTTTGGCTCATTCACATGTTAGCAAGTGCTTGAAAAATGGATTATAAAATTTGAACCAGAAAGGCAGATATGCAAACCGAAAAGACATATATATATATATATATATATATATATATATATATATATATATATATACGCAACGAAAAGACAGACATACGAAGAAAGCAAGTTATATATAAAGGCTTGTAAAAATGCCTTGTCTTTATTTCTAAGAAAGTTTTTATAATGGTTTAAACGTCAATAATTTCCAAAATGTCATTCTCTATAGAAATAGTTGCAGATTTACTAGCTTTTCCTGACTCGTAGTGAACCTTAAGTAGTTTTTTATCAATTTATTCAGCTTAGTAAATGGTATCGTCGCATCGTCATTGTGAGAATTACATTTAAAACAGGCTGACTATTGAAAGTTGTGTTATATAATTAATGCATATATTTGTTATAGCGTGTGCTGCCAATAATAACCCAGAATATGATATGAATTAAACTCAAACACAAACTGAACCTTTTAAAAAATAATAACCAAAACCTTTACATTGCATTGAACAATACCAGGCACTAAATACGTATACCAGAAATAAATTTGGTTAAACTATTTCAAAAAAGTTCGCTATGCAGTCGTAGGAAAAGTATAGTTCGAAAAACACATTTTATGCTCATCTCGTCTTCGGCTCGTGACACCAAACTGCCACACCCGTATCACATGTGCGTCTTTTGGCATTGGTTGCAATATACTATTGTCGATCGATTAATTTTATAAGCATATTCTTTCTCATTCCAGGGGGTTATAAAGGCGTGCTAACATTATGACTTCTCATGTGAAAAAAACATTTTCCCATATGGTATTTTGATTTACACATTCTCTTCCAAATTTGAAGATAACAGCAATGATAGTAGGCACATAAGAAAAATTTGTTGACAGAAAATTCTTACACTGATAATGGGACTTAACATATATATATATATATATATATATATATATATATATATATATATATATATATATATATATATATATATATATATATATATATAAATATATATATATATATATATATATATATATAAATAAATCTATATATATATATATATATATATATATATATATATATATATATATATATATATATATTATATATAAATATATATATATATATATATATATAAATTTTAATATATAAAACTAAAAAAACACCCAAAACTAAAAACTAATGTCATTTTCAAAACATATTTGCTTATTTATTTCGGTGAGATAACAGCACGATAATAGAGTCGGACGCGAGAAAAAAAGCTTCAAAAATGCCAAATGTGATTTTGGCGAAACGTCAGCAAAACTGTTCTTGTCAGAACGACAGTAGTGTACGGATGTACACCCGGAATGAAAACACATTGTATTTTTCAGATGAACAGCTCTTCTTTGGGTAGTGTCCAGAATATTAAGGATTGATGGAGAGATGTGCGAGCAATACTCGAGGCAGGATCTGATTTGCAAAGTGTAAAGGGTAAACAGGTTGGCAGAAAAAAAGTATTTTCGAGCTCGGAAAAGAAAACCCGATTTCTTCGCAGCATCTGTGGCTATTGATGTGATGTAATCATCTCTCAGATCTTTCTGAAAAGTGATACCGACTAGGTTAAAGTCTTACTCTACGTCTATCATCAATTTCAGTGTTGGAGACAGGTTTGGGAAATTGTATATTGGAGTGAAATGTGCTATCGCCAACATAGCTGTGAATAGGATTGCTGGTAGAAGAAAGCAGGTCATTGATATGCTGGTGGAATAGGGTGGAAGCCATCATTGAACCCTGTGGAACGACTGCATTGATTTGGTGAAGGTTTGATGAATGGCCGTCAACCATTATAGAAATCCTACTGCTGGTAAGAAAACTGGCAATCCAAGTGCAAATTTTGTGGGAAGACCATAGGCAGAAAGGTTGTTAAGAAGTGCGTCATGCCAGACTTGATCAAATGCGTTTGATTTATCGAGATCAAATTTGATAGACTTATTCCAGTTGTGGGTTACGAAGGTAGGAAGATCTGCTGTGGATCTTTGGTAGCAGAAGCTATATAGGCAAGACGGCTTCCGCCACCAAAGTGGGTGTATAAGTTTATACCTTTCAAGGTAATTTAAAAGATGATTATTAAGTATATCAATAATTGCCTTACTCATAATTGGGAAGAGGGATATGGGTCTGTGGTTACAGGGAAGATCAGATTTCCAGTTTTTAGGAAAAGTGACCCTGTCATAGGATACATGGAACAACCTGGTGAAGGTAGGGGCCAGTTCAGACGCGCACTTTTTTAGGCCTATGGCCGGAATACGATTGAGACGATTTCATCACCAGAAGTTAGGGGTGGAAAGGAGCTTTTTTAGAAGTGTTGATTAATAGTTTGCAAGCGACCAAGAGGATTGGCTGCCTATATTTAAGGCATTTTTGGCTTCAAGAATTATGCGATTGTAATGATTTCGTGCCTCGTTTTTGGCTTGTAGATTTTCTGAAGTAGGGTTGTTGAGAAAATTGTTATTGGTACGGATTTTCTCTAGTGTGGCATTATCGCAGGATTTTGAAAACCAAGGTCTAGATTTGCGAGGTTTTGAAGTCTTAATAGAATGTGGTAAAAAGGTTTCTATACCTAATTAAACTAGATCCCAGATTGGGAACAGATTTCGGAAGGATCGTTGGTAGAGAAACAAACATCATTTCCAGGGAAGGAAGAGTAGAAACCCCGCAATCTATCCATTCAGCGCAATTATAGTGCCAAATACTACGAGGTGGCATGGATTCTACAACTTACTGTTGCATGGGACAGGCTGTTAAGGTTCTGGGTGAATGGTGAGAAAAATATCCAATACATTTTGTGTGTGACGATGCGTGAGAAGTAAATATGTTCTCTAATGAGATTGGGAGAGATTGGCTGATTGCAAAGGTTAGCTGTTTAGGGATTGGATTTGGTGGACCCTAACCATTCTTAATTATGATCGTCAAGGATAATGATTTCAGAGGAAGGGAATTCAGAGATTAGGAAATCGACTTTAGCAGAAAGAAAGTTGAAGAGCTCGTTGAGGAAATTGTCTGAGGGAGGGAGACAGATACAACAAATAAATTTAGAGGAAGTTATAACGGCTAGTTTGAGCCAAAGGATATCGGATCTGGATAGATTCCCACGAACGAAAGCGCAGACTCCTCAGTTCAAGTGGAATGATGGAAGAAGTTTATAGCCCGGAAAGAAAAGGTGATTGGTTGCATTTTTTCGACTTATTTTGGTTTCGGTTAGGAAGAGAATATGAGGCTTACAGGATTGGAGATGGTGGTGGAGCGCCACAAGTACCTCGTGCTTTAATTTTAGCGAGTGAATAATTACCATTAGATGAGAGTTTTTTCTACGGCTAAAAAACTGGGTATGTAAGTGTGTCTATGCCTAACGTAAACAGAACCTTAAATTCTCTGAGACTTAGACCAATCACTGCACTTTAGCGTGCGTTGTGTATTTCAAATCTAATTTTCGATGATTTGAAGTTAGCTTAGTATGTCATTTTATGCACGGCTTTAATGATGGTTTTATAGATGAACCTTAGTTAACCTAACATACCCACGCATATAATTATGAATGGGGATAAGAATCATACTTCCTGTTGTAAAAAGTTAATTTTCATCCACAGATTTAGGCAACCGTTACAAATTAAGGTTTGAAAAGAAATACTATTCGTAACAGCCTCGGTAACAGTTCATATATGGAATACTGAAATTTACAAATAATATTCGTTAGCAATCAATATTTATTTATAACGAAACATTATATAGGTAATTATTATTAAATCAGCTTCAACTATTCTAAGCAAATATTCAAAATTCAGCAACTATGTGAGATTTTGACAGTAACATGGCTTTGTTTGTATATTTACATTTTTAAGGACGCTACATACCCAAAAAAATGCTAATTTTCATCCACAGATTTAGGCAACCGTTACAAATTAAGGTTTGAAAAGAAATACTATTCGTAACATGGCTTTGTTTGTATAAGATATTTACATTTTTAAGGACGCTACCGGCAGTTGTGAACATATATTAAAAAAAATAGTCGTAAACTAAAAAAATCGGAAAATTATACAAAAATTCCTGCATCAAGAAATATTGGCTGTGTAATCTGCAATGCCAGCAAGGGAAATAAGCGATTTTCAAAATTTATGGATAAAATCTACTTACTACCTATCAACTGGATAGGTAATCGACAAATAATATGCATAAAATTACATTAAAAGGTTTTTTCAAAAAAAATATATCGCAAATTCTTAAATAACACTTTGATTTCGAGCCTACTGACAGTTTTCAGTCCATAAATGAAACACAATTTAGAATAAACCTAAAAAATGAATGTCCAAATCTTAAATTAGTTTTCACTGGATAATTTAGACGAGTATTCATTGTCCCTAAATTCATCTTTGGGTCCAGCATAATATATTAAAAACACTGAAGTGGATGTTTTATGAATATTTCCCTTTTTGTAACTCGAGCTTTGGCTTCCGGAATTACGGAATTTCTGCGTAATCATATTTTGATAGCAAAAGCAGTGGCGGCTCGTGAGTATATTGAAGGGTGAGGCTACATGAGGTTAATTTTGTTTAAATGTGAATAAATTTTCACGTCACCCATGAGGTATTATTCTGCGACGCGTTGACCTTTTTTTTTTAATGGAGGTCATCGCCAATAGCCCTACTAAACCATTAAAAACTAAAAAAATAAACTCTAAAAAAAATAAATAAAAAGTAAACATAACAAGTAAAATATGTACACCTATCACTAAAATATAGCGGTGATTGCGATAATAAAAACATAATTTAGTTTATTAAAACTTAAAATAAATAGTTGTATGAAATAAGATAAAAAAACTACTTTTTGTACATTAAATCTATACGTCTGTCTTTTAAGGTTGCAAATTTATCTATAATTTGGTCGTAAAAGTTTTGGTCTTCACTAAGTTCTGACAGTAATTCCTGCTCTATTGACATCATTGCTAAACCCGAAAGCCGTTCTTGTGTCATTGTGTTTCTTAGGTAGGTTTTGATACGTTTAAGACATGAAAAATTTCGTTCGGCCGATACACTTGTTGCGGGAATAGTTAAAACTAAATTAAAAAGCTTATATGCTTCCGCAAAAATTGCTTTAAAATCTTTAAATAACAAAGCTAGACTTTTTTCGACATCTAAATTTGAAAATTGCTCATCCCTATACAATACAGAAAGCTCATTCTTTAATCTATCTCTGTCAAAAATGTTTGGATAATTTTTTAATAAATTATTTAATAAGTCTTCTGGAAAGCATTTAACATATTCCGAATATTTTGTGCAATCGACTAAAGGAAAGAAATTTAAATTATTTAAATTTTCAAACCGCGTCCCTAATTGAAGAATTATACAATCTATTATTTCGAAATATAATATTTTATATTTAGTAAAAATATCAAAGTCGCTAGAACATTACCCTTGACGTGTGTTAGTTGGCAGAATAGTGGCTTTTTTAGCAATATTGAAAAGTTCTTTGAAATGGTCCTCGTTTCTAAATTCAATAATTCGTTGCTTGGCAAGGTTTATTTGCGAAATGCAGTAATTTATATCTAAATGCTTTAACTGTAATATTTGAAACAGTACATCAGTGCTAAAAATTTGTTTATAAATATGCGTTAAAAGGCAAAATTCGAAATCATTAAAATGCTTTAGAAATCCTTTTGCACCATGAATAGATTCTGTTCCAGAACTTAAGTCATTAATAATAGTTTCAAATACTATAATTAAATTGTCCCATTCATTAGCCACTAAGTTTAAAATTTTAGACCGTGTATACCATCGCGTTTCTACAGCTCGCGGAGTTCTTTTACCTACTATCTGATTAAGCACAAAAGACCGTTTTGGTGATTGGTGGAAATAATTTGGTATTCCTAATAAAGTGGCAAAAAATATACGACTTTGGGCAATCAGTTTTGTTCCCTGTTGTAAAACTAGATTTAATCTGTGGGCGCAACAATGAGTAAACATAGCTAAAGGAGCAATAGATCTAACTTTTGTTTGAAGCCCATTTATTTCACCTGCCATAACACTAGCCCCATCGTAACACTGCGCGACCAATTTATTTTTAAAGTCATAAGGCTCTAAGCTGTTTTGTATTAAATGAAAAAGGCTCTCTGCTGTTCTATTATCGCTAACGTCAAAAAATCCTAAAAATCTTTCTTTTAAAGATCCGTTGGTCACATACCTAACTGTTATCGAACACTGTGATTTTTCTGTTATATCAGTACTATCATCCGCAATTACGCCAAAAAAACAACAATCGGTGTCATTGATTTCTTTTTTTATATATTCTTGAATATAGTCATGTATGCAACCAATTAGTTCATTTTGTATAGTCTTAGATTGTCCCGTAAAAATATTACTAAATTTAGCACAATGTTCAGTAAGTTCGGCATTTCTTTTTATTAAGCATGCAAATATTTCCTTAAAATTGCCACGGTTAAAAGAATCTGTTGTTTCATTATGACCTCGAAATGCCAAGTCCTGTTTACCCAAAGTAATAGTAACATCAATTAAATAATTTAATAATAAACGGTTTTTTCGAACATTTTCATTATAAACAATTTTATTAAGACTTGCATTTTCTTGTAGTGCATCCGCAATAGTTGCCCTATTTTGCTCCAGTCTTGTAAGTGCTATCGAATTTTGAATATGCTCTCTTGAACTTTCATGCGATTTTACTGCTCGTGAAAAATTTTTTAAATCCGAATATCCGCCCCCTGAACTCCAATTATTTTTGACGCAACCTAATAAAATACAAGGCGAACAATATAAGCTTTCTTTATAAATACTTCCGCATAGCCACCTATAAGTTTCGTACCAAGATATTTGAAAAGTTCTTGAATATTTTTTACCTTGCCTCTTATCGTTAAATATTGCTAAAATTTTCGGAGTCGGACGGCTACCTAATATCTGTTTCTTTTCAGTTTCGCTTCTTCTTAAAAAAGGCGTTTCAATTAATGAAGCAATAATGTCGTGAATAGGATTAATTTCAAAAGCAAAAAGCAAATACAAAAAATGGAACGGTCCAACTTACCAAATCAAAACAAAACAAAAACTTACTCACGCGTATTTATTCACCTTAAAAACCGGAACGCCCTCAATCAGCGATTATCGCAATCTATTTCCTATTTCTTTCTCAGCCGCACGCACCACGTAAAAAGAAGCCGTTGGAATATTTCGCTAGTCATGTGAATTAAATAACCAATAAAAGCATATCCAAGCTACAGATTTATCGCCTCAAGAATGCAATAGAAAACGCATGCATCGGCAATCGCCATCCCGCTCTGTCGTATTCAGGTGACTCGCCGGCATCGGCACCGGCCGTTGATAAATAGGTCAGAAGTCGAAACTTTCCAAGCTAAAATTATTTCGCCTCATTCGAGAGCACTTTCTTTAGGAATGGGTTTGCACGGTTGCACGGTCGGTTTTTTGATGTGGTCAGAATTTATTTTCTAAAATATTTATTATGGGATTATATTTTGTTTTTTTTTAATGTTATTATGTTGTAAAACTGTTAAAAAGTATATTTCTAATTGGTAATAGATAAAAAGTTATATAAAAAAATTCTCTTTTCCTTTATTTTGGGGGTGAGGCGCGGCCTCAAAGGCCTACCCTGACGAGCCGCCACTGAGCAAAAGTTGTATATGTATAAAACAGACTCACTAAACACTTCTACTGAATTTTAGCAACAAAACCACACAAACCGGTTTGGTCTATAAAATAATATGAAATAGGAAAAACTGCTTTGTTTACATTTCTTTAATTATTGTCAATGGCAAAATAATTTGTCAAGTATGCAAATGCCATTTCTGTTCTTGCGCTTGCGCTCTTTGTCAAATTTAGGTCATTTTTTGTTAATTGGCTTCACTATTTTTATACGGCATTTATGGCATACAAGCTATATCCCCTCTCATAAATATATGAATCCACTTAACACTATATGTTTTATTTAAAAAATCCTTGTTTTAATATAGACCCGAAATTTTATTGGCGCCCTACCACTTGCTTTCTTTACACCAAATCTAACCAATCCTAACCTAACGAAATCCGCATTTTTATTAATTATAAGTTTTGTTAAATAATATTTAAAAAGTCATCCCCCTGAACGGAGATTTGAACACACATGGGTTGCATCCAAAGCCGAGAATCCTACCACTAAGCCTGGAAGCTCACACTGAACAGTAGGCAGCACATTGAATAATCTGTGTTATGATTGGTGAGTCCCAGCAAATATAAGGGTTTTCTCTTACGCACTGGGTGATCTACTAGAAATAATAATATATTGTTTATCTGGAAGAACATTAGAATGTTCTTGGACGATAGTGTACTTATTATATGGAGGAATCCGAGAACATTCCTTTTCTACAAGACGTATATTATGTTTTCTAAATTTAATATTGATTACATACGGGAGCGTATAAGGGCCACAATTTTTTTTATTTTTAAATTCTGACTTTGAAGTCGGAATTTAACAAAATTCTGAGTTTAAAGTCAGAATTTAATAAAATTCTGAGTTTAAAGTCAGAATCTAACAAAATTCTGAGTTTAAAGTCGAAATTTAACTAAATTCTTAGTTTAAAGTCAGAAATTAACTATATTCTGAGTTTAAAGTCGGTATTTAACCAGATTCTGAGTTTAAAGTCAGAATTTAACAAAATTCTGAGTTTAAAGTCAAATTTTAACTAAATTCTGAGTTTAAAGTCAGAAATTAACTAAATTCTGAGTTAAAACTCAGAATTTGACTAAATTCTGAGTTTAAAGTCAGAATTTAACGAAATGCATTTTTGACGTCTCCTGCCAAACCTGAAAGTGGTGTCAGGAAATAGATAATTAAATATGAAGGCAGATAAGTGAAATCCGTTTCGTTGCAAGTAAACTCGTTTGAGATTTACCGAGCTTCAAAGGGTTCAAATTGTCATTGTTCAAGCGCCATTTTCTCGAAAACTGTTAAATTTAGGCATGAGAAAAGTAACTCAATAAGTGCTTGGATTTTTTAGAAAAATATAAAAAATTAATAAAATATAGAGCATTTCATTTAAAAAACGGATGATGCCTCCGGTCTGAGGTAGGATATTTTATAACGAGAGTATATTATGTTCATCTATGGCCAAAGTCAAATTCTCAAAACATCCTATTCGTTGGTTCTCCAGATATTTATAATAGGACACTCAACTTGAATCACCCTGAAACAGACGGGGAGATCTGTCAGTATGTTTCGCGAGACACCTTTTATTGTATATGTTTTCTTCTATTCATTTTGGGTTTTTTTCAGCAATAGAAATAAATAAAAATATATAAAATGAACTAATTAAACATATGTTTAATTTGTCAGAGACTTATTTAACACTCAAAAATCAACATAGGAAACTTTTATTTTGTACCCTCCCCCCTTTTATCATTTTTTAACTATCTGTAGTTTGGTGGAACAATTCATAGCGCATTTGCCATTGTTCAAACAAGAATATTGAATTTGTTTTTTTGGTTCCAGACTTTAAACACAGAATTTAGTTAAATTCCGACTTTAAACTCAGAATTTTATTAAATTCCGACTTTGAACTCAGACTTTTGTTAAATTCTGATTTTAAACTCAGAATTTAGTTAAATTCCGACTTTAAACTCAGAATTTTATTAAATTCCGACTTTGAACTCAGAATTTTGTTAAATTCTGAGTTTAAACTCAGAATTTAACAAAATTCCAACTTTAAACTCAGAATTGAAAAATAAAAAAAATTGTGGCCCTTCTACGCTTCCGTAATTACATGTTGTGTAAACTCAAAAAATTAATCGGGTATGTATATATTTCTAAAACCGCGACTGAAACTAGCACTTCCACAGGCCGTTGCACTCCCATTTGTACTGTTGGTCGCACTTCCTTTTGTATCCGCGCTTGTATTCAAATTCGAACTCTCTCGTACTTGCATTTTTTCACACTACTATTTGCACTCGCTTTCGCAGTCGTACTTGCGTTTACAGTTACACTTGTACAGGCACACACAGATCCATCATAATTATTTTTCTAAAAAAAATCTGTACGTTTAAATGTTTATGTGACTGGGACTTAAACTGGTACTCGAACTGGTATAAAGTGGCGATAGGAAACAAAGTACCATTATTATATGAGAACAAAACAGTAAAGGCGTGCGTCGGTTGCAAATAACGTCACGGTAGGCTCAATATTTTTGACAGTCGATGTCTTGGGCTCTATTCTAGAAAAAGAGGAAATAGTTCTTATGAGTGTTCAGGAATAAGCACCCTACCATACCTTTCCATTGCTAAAACATCCAGTTCCTGGTATAAAAATGTTTGTTTATGTTTCAATGGAGAGCGTGAGTGATGGGTTTGGAGTAACGTGATGATGATAAACATGGTTGTAGCCAGTGAGTAGCACCAATAGGTTGCCGAAAAATATATTGATAAGATGCTTGAATTATCAAAAAAAAATTAATGCATAGTAATGAAATTCCGTGTCAATATCACAGTATATTGATGAGTTACAAAAATTAAATATTTTTATTATTATTTTTAAAGGTTGAGTTAGTAATGGTATAAGTGTTTCGGACAAAATAATTACTCTGAAATTGAAAATTGAGTATTTAAATATAATTCTAATTGTCAAATAAATTATAGTGGAGTCAATTACATTTTTCGTAAAACTCCTTGATAACATCACAGAGAAAGGAAGTTCGTAAGTATTTATGACATTTTTTCCGCCCTGATTTCAAATGTCTATGTTTCTTTGAACAAATAAGTAAACTGACTGGAAGGAGCGTAGCCGTGATCTTAACGAGATCGGAAAGGTACCAAGATTCTAGGCGAAGGCCCGTTAAAATGAACACCTTGAAATTTAGAAAGTGATTTGAAAATTTGTTTACTTATACTTTTGAAACAGTATTATGATTAAGGTAAGGCCTAAATTATACAAGCCATTTAGTGTAAACATTATTTCAGGCATTCAATTTAACATTTTGATAATGAATTGATGAAAAACTAAAATTCATGTATTTAACTTTGGGTATTGTTTAATTTTATGTTTTACCTAATAAACCTTTTGTACAAATGCCCTTATATTTATTGAGGAGGTTTAATGCTTGTTAAGTTATTGATGTTTTAAATTTAACACTGTGTTCAAAATAGCTACTTATCAAGGTTATAAAGTAATATGGCGTTTTTTCCGTCTGTGCAAAACAACTAACAGTGAGGGAACGTATTCTGAGAGATCAAACAGAAATTACAGTGGCCCTTCTGCAGCCGTCGCGGCACGTGGTCAGTAACTACGTTAATTTAATTGTATCTAACTGTAAGAAATATACCTGCAACTAAGAATGTAACAGCGGCGTCTAGTGCGCAATCACTAGGCCAACCGAAAAAAATTGCGTCAAACTACATTTAAACTTT
Source organism: Kuschelorhynchus macadamiae (assembly GCA_030620095.1). NCBI lineage: Eukaryota > Metazoa > Arthropoda > Insecta > Coleoptera > Curculionidae > Kuschelorhynchus > Kuschelorhynchus macadamiae. Next base: position 262,441 of record JAUTXW010003647.1, on the reverse strand, counting down.
CAAATGCTATAAAAAGTTAGCGACTTAATAACTTCGTACACATAAAAATAAAACCTAATACAAATGATAATAGTGTAAAATAAAGTAAGAACAAAAAATACTACAGGTGCTGTGAAGTATATAAAAAAACTTAATAAAACAGTATATAACTGCAACAAAAACATAAACTTTTATGAAATAAAAAACAGAACAGGTACAAATTCAATTTAAGTTCTTACAGATGTATTTTTCGACTAGATAATAAGCTTTAATGATGATTTTTTTTTACCTTTTTTCTAACAAGGAGCAAATCCTTACTTTGAACTTCAACAGGCAAAATATTAAATAGTTGTTGGGATGGTAAATTTATATTATATAAACTACCAACAACATAACAGGTGATGTGAAATGAGTTTGAGTGGAATATTTTTTATGTAACAGACAAATTACCTCTAATAAAAAATGGTTTCCATGAAACAAATATAGCTAAATTAATTAACTCGTAATGTTTGTCTATTCTGTTGGCTAAACAAAATGGGTCTATAATTAAGAAAAACCTTATTTGGCAAAAATACAGAGAAATCTAAATTGTATTTTAAATAAAAACAAATACAATACAGATCAAGAATTCAGAAAAATAACTAAATAAAAATATCAACCCATTTGAGATGCAATAATCCCTAAATAATTAGACAAAAATTATAAGTTACAAGTACTATTTTAAACTAAAATATTTATTTCTCGATTTAAATAATTCATCCATAAAACTCGATACTGTAAAGATGCCAAAATTCAGCAGCAAGCACTAACGAAACTAATCGAAGCACAAACGAACGACACCTAGTTTAGGTCGGTCGGAAAACTTTGGGAGCTGACCTTAAAATTTAAAAAATATTAATATTTGCGAAACTAAGGAAGCACTAAAAAAAACAAATAAAGGACTAAGAAGCACACGAATGACACGAAATTTAAGCGATCAGAAACACTTTAGGGGCTAACTTCACGGACCTGTCTAGGGCCCCTGAAACGTAAAGATCTGAAGAAATCTTGGAAAGTGATTTTTTCACGATTACAATCCTTTTCTTTTACGAGGGAAGTAATTATAACAAAAATAATAATAAAACAAATAAATGCATCTATCCTTGCATGATGTTTTTAGTAATCTTCAGTTTTAATGAAAAACGCAGACTTCAGAAGTTCAACATTAAAAAATATCCGTCGTTGACGGATATATTTTGATGTTGAACGCATGTTGAAAACAAGGGACTTTAGATTAAACATAGATTGAAATATATATTTTTGTTCATAAGTATTGAGTAATTTTATGGATTTAGGTGACAAATGGAACATGTTTTGTTATCGAATTTGACAAAAAAAGCTATTGTACATAAAAAGTTTTGCTTATTTAAAAACGAATTTGGCTAAAAATGTTTCCCATGTACGGTAAGTACCCGAAAAATACGTAAATGCAAGCAGGCAAAACAAAAAAACTGTAAAATTAAAATTTTCGAGATAGCCCGATTACAGAGTCCATGTAAATATAAATAAAAGTCATTTAATTTTTTTTACAAATTATAGTTTTTAAACAATTTAATTTCTTTTATATTTTCTCAAAAATTACATCTATTACCAAAGCACTTTAAATACGTTTTTGACTTTTATTTACAGGCTCTACTTGTATTTGGGCGCTTTGTGTATTATACAGAAACATTTTCATAGACAAACTTTTTTTAATAAGCGAAAAATTTTATGTTAAACAACTTTTTTTTTGCTAAAATTGATAATAACTTTTTTTTCATATGTTAACTAAAATTGAATAGATCCTGTATACGAAATTTTGTCAAAAATTTTAGGAAATTTACTTTTCAAATGTTTTATAATGTATGTATTAGCAGGAAAATCAACTTAAAAATAATATCCTTACAAAACTAAATTGAGTAATGAACTAAAAGGTCTACAAAGCTAGAATGCTCTAATACCAACCATAAAATATTTTGGACATCTTATAAAGAGTTATTAACAAAATAACGTACTTTTGAATAGGGATGGTTTCCAGGGATTTTAGATTTTTTTTTGGGTTTAAAACGGGTTCGGTTTTTTGGCTTAAATATTTTAAACAATACCAGTAAGTAACTAACCTTGAAAAACCGGTTTAAATCCAATAAAGTTTAGGTTTCCCGTTTAAAATTGGGGTTTGTCAAGTCAGTAAAATCTTGCTTTAAATAGCGTTTGAACCGAGTTTTATACCCAGTAATTTAAGAAGAAAATGTGATATAGGCTAGGCAATTTGCAATTGAAATAAATATAAACATTCTACGGAATATATATAAAGACAAATTTCTTTTATGCACCTACTTTTTGCTTTATTAAGAACAATAAGGCAAAACTAAAAAAAAACAAATATCATCAGTGATATTTTATAATGCAAATTTCACACAAAAAGCTGCGTAAGTAAATGAAGTAAATTGCAATGACATTTTTTTAGAGAAACCTATAATAAAACATTAATTATATGTTTAAAATGTTTGTTATATAAGCCATGAGTGCATCGAAATTTTTACCTAATAAACCTTTTGTACAAATGCCCTTATATTTATTGAGGAGGTTTAATGCTTGTTAAGTTATTGATGTTTTAAATTTAACACTGTGTTCAAAATAGCTACTTATCAAGGTTATAAAGTAATATGGCGTTTTTTCCGTCTGTGCAAAACAACTAACAGTGAGAGAAGGTATTCTGAGAGATCAAACGGAGAAATAACGGATAATTAAGTACCAGTCATCATGCATGAAAAAAAAGTTTGAGCGGGATAATCTATTCCGTTTTTTTAAAGAAAGTTTATAAGCCATAAGTGCATCGAAATAACGGAGAATTAAGAACCATTCATCATAAAAAAAGTTAGAGAGAGATAATATGTTCAGTTTTATTGAAAGAATGTTTTACATGTTTTTTAATGTTTCAACATTCTACACACATTTAATCATGAACTTGACAATTTCCTTAAGAATAAATGACATGAATATTCCCCTTACGCTTTGATATTATAGTGTGGCTGCATTCAAATAGAAATATTTTCATCGAATTGGCCTCATAAATAAATATTAACAAAAGTACCTACTTTACATTATATGTACGTTGGTAATTGCAGGACTCTTTCTAAAAAATAAACAGGCTTTTTATTACAGCTTTATTTATGGGCCAAAAATATTTTGTGAATATACCACATTTCAGCTATTAAAAAACTTTACTAATATTAAATACTTTTATAATTTATTTCATTGAGATCTATACACTATCTTTCTAGATTGCATAAATAGCGATTCTTTATTGGTACACTATTGAGGTTGTTAATTAAGTAAATACAACAATACAATCAATTTTTCTCTCTTCTTTTTTGATACCGTAAATCTTGGTACCAGTTTTTTTTTCTTTAAGGATATTCTTGATTGACGAGGCATAAAACCATTAACTTCTTTTTTAATAATACTTTAGTTTAACGCTAAAATAGGTAGGGTTAGGCTAGTTCTAGTTAACGTAGTTTAAGCTTACAGGGCTCAAAAGTGTATTCCTAATTAACTAAGGCTGTAGCTTAGCGGAAAGTAGGACAATTAGGTTGGTCTGGGTTAATTCCAAGTTAATACTTTTTACTTAAATTACTTTCGGATTAGCTTCGCCAAAAATACAAATTAAACGGATCAGGACAGCTCATAGAAAAAAGAATTGTTATCTAATATTTGGGCTTAAGTTTGGATCAACTTTTACTTCATTTAAGTTAGCTAAAGTTAGCACGCATTTGTTTTGAATTAATTTAAATCAGTTTCGTTGGAGTAGCGGTTCGTCATTCACATTAAATAAAGTTAATACATATAAAGAACAATGCTGTATTTCTGCTGATAACAAGTTGCGGAAGGTGTTTACAGAAGTAAAAAGGAAATGTGTATATATATATATATTAAATATTTCCGACAAAAAGGCTAAAAAAACACCATTCTGATTTTTTCGTTTTAAAACTTACTTAGGTAATTTAAGTTTTTGGCCGAACAAAGTATTAGATGAAATACGTGACGTTATTGTGTTTTTTACATATAAATTGGTCCCTAACCTAACTATTATGACACTTTAAGAATTATGATTGTCATTACAACAATTATTCTAGTCTAGTTAATTTCTTTACATACAAATGCACTTAATGGTGGAACGAAATCCCAGCGACAGTTTAAAAATACACGTCATCAAAGCAAAACGTAAACATCAGAAAATAAGGTTCCAAAAATGACGTAGTTGCATCAAAAGCCTGTTAATTTAAAATTATGCATGGCGCTCCTTCAGATTATTTATTCAAACCTATATCTATATTTATGAGAGGAGGTAGAACTTGTTTGTCATTAACATCGTATAAAAAGACATTGTACAAAAAAAATACCGGAATGTATTGAACAACGCATGTGCAAGAACAGAAGTGACATTTACATACGAGTAAATATAAAAAGAGCATTTCTTCCTATTCCATAAAAAGAAACCGCGGTTTTCTATAGTTTTGATTCTAAACTTCGGTAGAAATGTTTAGGAATCTTGATACATGAACTTGTTCTATCAATGCAGAAACTCCGGAAGCCAAAGGTTGAAATAGAGAATGAGAGATATTGTAAATCATTCTTTTCAGTTTTTTAATAGATTATGTTAAACCCAAAAAAATTTAAGGACAGTGACTATACTTGATTTGATTGATTTGTGTTACATTTATGGACTGAAAACTGTAATAAGTGGAAATAACAATGTTATTTAGGAATTTGTAATATATTTTTTTGAAAATACCTTTTAATGTTATTTACTTTATGCATATTTATTGCATTCTCAGTTCTTAGGAACTAAGATTTGTATTCATGAATTTTGAAAATCTTCTTACTGGCATTGCAGATTATACAGGAAATTTATAATTACGATATTGTAGTGGCGGATTCATGGTTTAAAACTATTTTTTGGGTTTTTCTCCTTATAAAATCTGAAAATAAAAAATATTTACCTTATAAAATCAATAGACAGTCTTAAGTTCTGGGTCCACTATGAGGGTACTCGAGGAACGACACTGAAAAATGTTTGTTTTCTGGACGTTTCGAGGGAAAGTCTAGTCTTTAGTTTTTTATTTGTAGGTTTGCTGAAGACGGGATAGATTCCCCCGAAACGTCCAGAAAACAAAGATTTTTCAGTGTCGCTCCTCGGGTACCTTCATAGTGGACCCAGAACTTAAGACTGTCTATTGATTTTATAAGGTAAATATTTTTTAATTTCAAATTTTATAAGGCGGAAAACCCAAAAAATAGGAAATTTATTTTATTATTATTTGTTTTAAGACTATTTTTTTAAATAGATCTTCACTGCCGGCAGCGTCCTTAAAATAGACTTAAAAAACCGATGTCACTGTCAGATTGTCGCATGGTTTCCGAATGTCGCATATTCGTTTAGAATAGTTAAAGCTGATTTAATAACAATGACCTATATTAGGTTTCGTTATAAAAAAATACTGATGGCTAACGAATATAAATTATAAATCTCGATATTCAAGGTATGAATTGTTATGAAATGAATAGTATTTCTTTTCAACGCAGATTTGACTTTTCCGCCAACATATTTTACTTATTTATTTCATGTCTAATACACAGCCTACAAAACAACAAATACCGGATGGCATAAATAATTTTTGAATGTTCTTCATAACTTGATTTGTGCTTAGTGAGTATAATTAAACGTTTGTAAAAAGATGCCTCTCGTGTCATTAATAATCACACCAAAGTTTAAGACTTTTTATCTTATAGAACGGCCGAAAACTACAATTTAATTTCAAAATTGAATTGTGTATAGTTTTTGTGCAAACCGGCCAAATGAAATAATTATTTTATTATCTTAAATATTAGATTTTTTTATTCTCTACAAAATCACATTAAAAATTATTTATTAAATTAAAAATTATATCTAATTTCCCAATTAAAAAAAAAATAAAATACACATTTGGCATTTTTTTGTTTTATATATGAATTTTTGAAAATTTACATAGGCAAAAAACTATACAAAATCTTTTTTAAATATATATATATATATATATATATATATATATATATATATATATATATATATATATATATATATATATATATATATATATATATATATATATATATATATATATATATATATATATATATATATATATATATATATATATATATATATATATATATATATATATATATATATATATATATATATATATATATATATATTTAAAAAAGATTTTTTATAGTTTTTTGCCTATGTAAATTTTCAAAAATTCATATATAAAACAAAAAAATGCCAAATGTGTAAATTTTAATTTTTTTTTAAATGGAAAATTAGATATAATTTTTAATTTAATAAATAATTTTTAATGTGATTTTGTAGAGAATAAAAAATCTAATATTTAACATAATAAAATAATTATTGATATAGAAAACCGCGGTTTCTTTTTATGGAATAGGAAGAAATGCTCTTTTTATATTTACTCGTATGTAAATGTCACTTCTGTTCTTGCACATGCGTTGTTCAATACATTCCGGTATTTTTTTTGTAAAATGTCTTTTTATACGATGTTAATGACAAACAAGTTCTGCCTCCTCTCATAAATATAGATATAGGTTTGAATAAATAATCTGAAGGAGCGCCATGCATAATTTTAAATTAACAGGCTTTTGATGCAACTACGTCATTTTTGGAACCTTATTTTCTGATGTGTACGTTTTGCTTTGATGACGTGTATTTTTAAACTGTCGCTGGGATTTCGTTCCACCATTAAGTGCATTTGTATGTAAAGAAATTAACTAGACTAGAATAATTGTTGTAATGACAATCATAATTCTTAAAGTGTCATAATAGTTAGGTTAGGGACCAATTTATATGTAAAAAACACAATAACGTCACGTATTTCATCTAATACTTTGTTCGGCCAAAAACTTAAGTTACCTAAGTAAGTTTTAAAACGAAAAAATCAGAATGGTATGTTTTTTTAGCCTTTTTGTCGGAAATATTTATATATATATATATATATATATATATATATATAACTAATTTTTTGTATAAAAATTAACTTTTTTAATTGTTTGTATTTCCTGTTGAGTTTAGTCGCATTTATTTCTCTACATTTAATAATAAAAATAAATATTTAAAACAAAAAAAAGCAAATTTTATTTAATAAATCATTTTCCAAAATCACATTTAAAATTATTTATTAAATAAAAAATTATATCTAATTTCCCAATTAAAAAAAAATTAAAATTTACACATTTGGCATTTTTTTGTTTTATATATGCATTTTTGAAAATTTACATAGGCAAAAAACTATTCAAAATCTTTTTTTAAATAAATATATATATATATATATATATATATATATATATATATATATATATATATATATATATATATATATATATATATATATATATATATATATATATATATATATATATATATATATATATATATATCAATAAAACTAATTTTTTGTTTAAAAATAAACTTTTTTAATTGTTTGTATTTCCTGTTGAGTTTAATCGCATTTATTTCTCTACTTTTAATAATAAAAATAAATATTTAAAACAAAAAAAGGAAATTTTATTTAATAAATCATTTTCCATGGTCCGTGTTATAGAGAACATAAAAACCTACATTTAAAAAAATAAAATTCTTAATTTTGCTGGTTTGTGTGTTTCCATATTTTTATTAAATTTGAGTAAACACAAGTAAATTACGAAGGAAATGCTAAAATTCTTTGTCAGGCGGTTTTTGTTTTTTTCTAGTTTATGTATTGGATATAGATATCTGAAAACAGTACAGTTTTATTGTAAATTTAAAAAAGAAGAAATAGTTTTTTCCTTTCGGAATAAAAGAAGCCGACAATTTCTGGTAGATTGACTCCACTGTTACGCAAATGTTTCAACGATCTTTCAAGTTCAGAACAGCATCAATAACATATGTAGGTTATATTACTAAAACGGATTAATACACTGAAATAATTATGAAAGTTAGTTCCCAGAGAAAAGTTCTCGAGGTCTTTTAAGTTTGTAACCTTTTTTTATTTTTATTAAGTTCAAATTTGAAATTTTACACACTATTTTTATATAGCCACAATCTTAATGGCTGTGCTTTGGTTTTAATAAACCGGATATGTAAGAGATAGTCCTTGAGGTCCGTTAAGTTTGACATCTAGCATTGTAATGGTGAAAAAATCAGCCTCCGAGATTTTTTCAGATCTTTACGTTTTAGGGTATCTAAATGCCGAGAAAACGGTTTTCTCAATTCTGTCGGCGTCGCGGTCGGTTCCTCTGTCGGTCTGCCTATTCGCGGCATAGCTAAAAAGCTACTTACCCGATTAACGTCAAATTTTGGTCAATAAGTAAGGGTCATACGAGGATGACCTGCTAACATTTTGGTAAGAATCCAATATGACGAAATAAACTGGAGGGCTAGTGAAATGTTAAAAAAATTATTATTAAAAAACTGCTTATCCTATTACCCACAAACTGACAAAATTTTGGTACGAATATAAGATGGCGAAACAAAATAGCAGCTTAATGGAGTATTTAATAATTGAGCCTAAAAAAACTACTTAATAGACTGATTCCAAATTGTGTCCAAGAATTAATTGTGGTATAGAAATAAATTTGTAAAACTGTGGTACTAATTCAATGGCGGAACAAAATGGCGGCCAATTAATTTTTTTAAGACATCAACATAAAAAAAAATTTATTCCATTGACTTTAAGTTTTGCAGAAAATTATGTGATATGGTACGAATTCAACTTGACGCAAGAAAATGACGGAGTGTGTTAATGTAAAAACTACTGGCATAGGTAGAAACTGGTAAAATATTGGTAGGAATCCAATATGATGGGGCAAAATGGCGGCCTATAGAAATTTAATTTAAAAAACCTTAACGGCGGTGCTTTGATTATAATAGACCGGATACGTGAAATCCATGAATAAATCTGTTTACTAAAAATTATTAATTTGCTTTTTTAAATACGCCTAAATAGCTAATGTTTAGTTGCCCCCGAACGTACAGTTACGATCACAAAAATCTAAGCATCTTTATGACGTTTAGTGTAATTTTTTCTAAATTTTGATAAATCAGGCCTTGTATCACCTGATTTGTCCTAATTAAAAATACGTTAGTGCGAAAATACCTCATTTACATTTTTCGAGGAATTTTTATTTCTATTCCAAAATTTTGGACTAGCTAAAACCAGTTACATAGAAACTTTGTTTTGTTTTGCATTCTAAACATTTTTCGGAACATAAAAATGCAAAAATGTTGCTGCGGAAATACGTCATTTACATTTTCCGAGGAAATTTTGTAAACTTTAGAATAGCTGAAACGTCGCAACCTTAGACAAGGAAAGAGAGGCAACTGTATGCTGTAAGCATGTAATTGGTTTCAGCCATTCGAAAATCTGGAAAATAGAAATTTAATTTCCTCAGAAAATGGAAAGGACATATTTCCGCAGAAACATTTTTGCATTTTTATATTAATTTTTTTTTTAGGTATTTTCGGCCTATATCTGCCAACCGAATAGCGTCAAACCCTATGAAAAAGGCAGGCTTCAAAAATTTTAAAAAAAATTGAAAGTGGTCGGTAACTCAAAAACCGTGCAACTTAGGGAGACAGTAATACTACTAAAAATATTGAAGGAGATGCAATAAATTCGCCGATTTTTACAGATTGGGAATACAGTGCTTCGTTCGGCAGTTACAGGCTAAACACTAAACTGCAGGTTTCGGCCTCTATCTGCCAAACGAAACGCGTCAGATCGCTTTTTTGGGAAGCGGTACTCAAAACCTATAAGCAAGTTTGGTAAAATTTTTCCATAAAACCAATAGAGAGACAGATAAACGTGACGAAATATTTTTCTTGTCGAGCCTTTTTTTCAGCCGTTTTAGAACTAATATTTAGCTGACTCTGAACCTATATCTAAGGGAGTTTTTGGACATGCCCAATTCATTTTCAATAGTTTGACAACCGTAGCATTTACGGTTTTCGAGGTTTCGACCATCATCAGGTCCGCGAGCGTTTAATATTTTTTAATTTTATATATAATAATATATTTGTTTCGATTCTTAACGTTATTTGTCCTAAAAGTTGTTTTTAAAAAAGCATATCAAGCGAGGTAACAGCAAGCGAAAACCACCTAGGCGGGTCCTAAAAAGTAAATAAATTTTTAAAATTTGTTCTGAAAAGAGTAAAAATATTTTTTCCACTCTGGCACTTTTTGCCATAACTATTCAAATATCGAAGATATACCACGTTGACGGGTCGATAGCCATTATTGCTTCTGAAAATTTTTTTGACGGATAATTCTGTAAACGAGTAGGGTAATACGAGGATAGATGCTCAGGTTTTGAAATTTCATGTTAACATTTTTATGCGTTGAATTAGAATTGCCGTTTATTTTTAAAATAATTGTTTAGTGAGTTAGGAACATGTATTACATAATTAAAGTGCATGAAAAAATTAAACTTATAATTAATAAACAAAAATAAAAGTAGTTAAAAAAACCATCTCCCCCACAATGCTTAGGTCAGATGGCGCAACTGAAAAAAAATGTTTTCACCAAAATGTCACTTTGTTTTGCACATAACAATACCACAGTCATGGCAAAACTTAACAAACTTGGAGCAGGAATTGTGAAACCATTGAGAGCAACGTAAGCAATTAACCCAGTCGTCAGATTTTGTGGTTTGGGAATAAATTTCGCCACAGCCAGCGCAAGCCTCGTCAGCGTCGTCCACGTCCATATCATCTGAAGAGTCATCCGAAGTTGGTGCTTCTAAATCTTCGTCTGAAGATGAGTCACTTTTTGGCGGTTTTTGAGTTTTCTTTTAGGTCATTTTTGATTTCTTAAGAACTGGTTTAATAATACTGGTGGTTTTTCTTTTCTCTGTAGTTTTAAGAGCTTTTTTCTTTTTCTTGCTAATTGTTATCTCTGAAGTTAAAATTTCGGCCAGCTGCTTGCTCCTTCGTCGAACCAAATTAACGTCAGCAGAAACAACTGGAATAGGCGAGATTATCTTCAGTATTTTTCCAGGGGTAAGCTTCACAGGTGTATTTGCATTCGTTTCTGCAGACGGTTTATTTAGTTTCTCTGGTTCAGTTTCACCAACATCTTGCCAACTGCAGCAGGGTTGCTGATTATCATAAGGTAAAGTTCTTGGAAAATTTTGAGAACTACCATCAGACCGGCTTTCTTGGAACAAACTGATCTTTGAGCCATTGAAAAAATATGTCACTATTGACATAGGCCGACTTTTCCGACATGTAGACTAAGGATCCAGGAGGCATCCCATTCTCGAACTCTTGTTTTTTATTTTTACCTTTCATTACGCAGGTAGGGGGAATAAAAACGCCTTCCGCGTTACATCGAGCTATGACCGTGATAGTTTCGCTCTTTTCACCTAAGCTGATACTTGCGATGTTTTTAGATCCTTTTTTAACAATGACATGTCCCGGCCTATTATTAAGCTGTAGGCCAGGCTCATCCATGTTAAAAATATGTCCAGGTTTACCCAGAAGATCATTTTCGGTCAGAGTATTCTCTAGCAGCTGAAAATACACCTCGACGTCTTTTTTGTTCACACCCAAGGATCGATTAATGGAGACCCCTTCAGCTTTTCTCACTGTCAGCCTTGGGTTTCTCTGAGAAAGCCCGCTAATCTCGATTCCTTACTAAAATGATGTTTAATGCCTAACTGTTCTTCCAATTTAAAAGCCATACTTCGCACGTCAGTTCGAGTAGGAAAAAATTCGCTTTTTTGAAGTTTTAGGATATATTTGACCAATTTTTCTTTAGCAGCTTCGCCTAATGTGGATGAGGGTCCAAGAGGGCCTTTCTTTACATAATTTTTTTATTTTCTTCTTCGTAGAGTAGGTGCCGGTACCCCAAAATTTAGAGCAGCCACATTCATTAAACCATTCTATTTTCATTAACGGCTTGAATGACTTCCGTTAACTGTTGTTCAGTCCAATTAGCCCTGGAACAACTTCCAGTAGGTTTATATTTGGTAGGTATACTGAAAAAAAAAAGCAGTCAAGAGCGAGTCAGTCTTGCAGATTCAGGGTTTCGTACTACAAGAGAAAACAATATTCGCGAACATAAAAATACACATATCATGTTAAACAAATTTTAAAACTTGTAGCCTCTATCTTTAATATGTGTATTATGTTATGTTAAAACTGTAGGTTTTCCTGTAATCTATAAATAAACTATTTTCTGTATTTTTTCAAAATGTCGGACGCAGTAGTTAAGGAGATAAGGTCAATGTTCATTTATTTTCTGCAAATAACTTTAAAACTTTTTATTTTAAAATTATAGAACAAACATATTTGAATTCTTCACAATAAACCCTTTCATTTGATATGTCACACCTTACAAGTTGCAAAACTTTTTTTTTATTTACAAATTTACCCCCAAAAGTGACCCTCATATTTAAAATTCATTTATTACATGCGTGTTTGGATCATAAGCACACGTGTGTGTACCATATTTCAATTTAATTGGTTAAGCAGATTTAGTGCAAAATGGCTGTGACAGACAGACAAACACACGGGTAATCCTATATGGGTTCCGTCTTTTCATTTGAAGACACGATACTCTAAAAACAAATAGTAATAGATAAACCATCTCATCTCAAATACAAGTGAACCATCTATCCTCGTCTTGAGAGGGGACCTCACAAACTAAACACGTTTTAAAATGTTCGCTGTTTTAAGGTTATATATCAAAACTAGAATATTTTTACTTACTTGATGCAATACGTTGATCAAAATTATTGCAAAATTTAAAGTTTACTAGCACAAAGAAGGAGTTAGTAAAAATATTTTTGTCCCAACCGGATCACAATATAAATAATATTTAAATAGTCTTTTAACTGGTTAACACAGACGGAGCGACGCACGGCTTGTTTAATATAAACTGACATACATTATGGCGTCTTCACTTATCTGTAACACTACAAGTGGCGCTGTAAAGTCATTGCGCCGTCTCACCTTCTGCGCCATCTATCCTCGAATTACCCTAAAAACAAAAATTAATTTACTCTCGGACTTTTCGCAGTAATTCTTCAAATAAGCCAAAATATTTTTTTAACTGCATTTTTTCCGTATCTTTTCACATAACAAAGAGAAAATTTGTTGTGGCAAACCTAGCACTCCCCATATATGTCAATGGTTTTCCCAAATTGAGGTTTTTTGCTCCCTTTGAAAAGATTTAAAATTTTAATTATGTCTTTCACCCCTCAGATTAAGGGTTATATGAAGGAAAAAATTGCTCATGTATGCAAAATAAGAAAATAAGCTTAGCCTTATGGAAATGAGAAATATTGACATTTTTCACATTTGTATTGCTATTAAAACTACCCTGCGTAATTGATAAAACGTTCTATATAGAAAGAGATAAAAATAAATTTGACATGTTTCACTGTAGGAACTGCTTCGTATCTCTAGGCTACCCAGTACAATAAAAAAAATTGAAGAAATTTGACTTGTGTCGTCCTTTGTTAAAAAACTAAACTCACAAAATAACTATTTATGATATAAGTGCTAAAATCACTTTTAGCACGTATGGCATACACTATTTCTTCTACAAAAACCATTAAAAGCTCAAATGAACCGATGTTTTACGTTTATAAATTATAATTTTTAAATCTAATTTCATCTAATTTATCAACGAAATACGTTGTTATCTTTGTTGACAATGACGACAAATACGTAATCACGAATTCTTGCTCGATGGAAAGTGATCAAGAAAATGGATTTATCCCAGCGGAAATTGAAGAACCTGCAATAAAGCTACTTTCGAATTATTGCCTAGTAAGTCAAAGCAACAGTACGAGTTTTCATAACATCGTTTCTTGAAACGGTGTAATCACAAAAATGTTAGGCAAGGAGGCCGGTGAAAATGTGCTTCTTGCATACTTTGAAGAAATGATGGAAATGAAAATCGGCAACGCTTTGGTCAAATTAAAGACAAGCAGTATTACAAGCTTGTTGCCTTTTTAAAGCGAACACACAAAGTGAAAGATATCGACCGAAAAAGTCGAAAGTATTAACGAGGGACAAATGGACACATTTCTTGCAGAAGCCCCGGATTGAATATATCTTATGCAAAAATTTGCCGCAATTTTCGGTGTATTAGAAACCTGTCGTCGAGAAGAGCTATGCAATTTGACATTAAATAACATCGAAGATTTGGGAACTTCGCTAGTTGTGCATATACCAGACACAAAAACTAATGTGCAACGAATCTTTCTTATTAGTGGTATGTTGTATATGAACTATTATAAAAAGTACATAGCCGTACATCCAGCGAATATTAACAATCATTCAAGAATTTTTAAAAGATGCTTTAAGAATAAATGTGCTAGGATCCCAGTGGGTAAGATGCCTACCAAAATCCCTAAATTTCTAAATTTGCCTGATTCCCATCTTTATACTGGACATTGTTTTCGACGTTCCTTAGCTAGTTTGTTTGCGGACTCTAGTGCTAATCTTACTACAATTAATAGTCCAGTACTGTAGCGGAGGGTTATGTAGAAGACTCGCTACAAAAGAAAATGAACATTGCAGGTCAATTTTAGCACTGGTCACTCCCCTTTTTTACCAAAATAAATTCTGTTACAGTTACAAGTAAGACTCGCTATGGAGTTTATTATTCTAATTATTTAATTTATTGAATAAATATATTATTTTGATTCAAAACTTCTTATTTTTTTATATTTTCTCATCAGTGTTAAAAGTAAATCACTCACAATCAAAGGGATTTACCAAGAAGTTTATCTACTTCCAGTAGTTAGAGTCGCTACGATGAATAAAACCATTTTTTATTAAAAATTATTTTTTATTTTACATAATGTTTGACTAAAGGTTCTGTAGTCGATTGTGGTTTGGCTTCCTTATTTTTTAAAAATGTACAATATTATCTAGAAAAAAGTATTTTTTATTATAATGCACAATTTTGTGCTTAAACGGTTCATAATTTGTGCAAGAATTATGCACACACATATTTTAAAAAAAAAAATATTTCTAATTTGTTGCACAACTTTGGGCATAAAATGTTCACAATTTGTGCAATAATTATGCACAATATTGTTTGAAGAAAATGCATATTGATGTTATTAAAATATTTGCTATACAAAATTGTCAAAAAAATATGCTTCTGTTGTACGTGAATTTTATATATTATTGTATGTCAATTCGACACAATATTGTTCAGAAGATATGTACAATTATTCAGAAAATATATACAACTAATTCTGACCAATCATGTGTACATTTTCTGCACAAAGCTGTTCCAAGTACACATTCAGACACAGTTTGTGCAATAAATCTATACAATTGAGCAGCATTTATGCAATTGTGTAGAGGGCTGCCTCATGCTTTTTCGATTATCCTGTATAATGGACAAACATTCATTTGTATAAAAGCAATAAAATAAATTTGGCCTGTTTCGCCATTTTTCAACTCTTACCTAAATTCTATTGTAAATAAATATACATGATCCAAAAAAAAATCAAGTGTCTACACCTAGACTATTTTTCGTGCAAATTTGAAAATTTGAAACGAATAAGTTCGACCTTTCTTAACAGACGCCTACACGCCCCACGCAGCACCCACACACACGCACACACACACACACACACACACACACACACACACACACACACACACACACACACACACACACACACACACACACACACACACACACACACACACACACACACACACACACACACACACACACACACACACACACACACACACACACACACACGCGCGCGCGCGCGCGCGCGCGCGCGCGCACACACACACACACACACACACACACACACACACACACACACACCTGGGTGTCTACTAAAAACACCTCCCTATAATAGATACGTTAGAGTAAATATTTATATTTCTTTTCGGTATTTTTAGCTGGCGTTTTTAGCCAAAGAAAAGCCGGAAATATAGATTTAAAACAATGGATTCGAATGCAGTTATCACCTACAGTTATATTCTGTAAGATAGACAATCGTAAAGTTTAACAAAGCAAATGGCATTTTATTTTCTGCCGATTATATAAACTATGCTGTTAAGCAACCGTAATTTCCCAAATTAACCGCCAGAAGGCACATGAAATAATTTGGCGAAATGTTTTAATCTCTATTTATTGCTCGTGGTAGATAATTCTGGCGACCTGGTATGGGATTTCCATTTTTATTATGTAGTTTATTAGGCAGTAAAATCGAAAATATAATGAACAACTTTTAATGCCGTACGTAAAAAGCATTTATTTCATACGAACGAGAAAGTTTAGTATTCTTATGAAAGACTAAAAAGAGCCCTCGAAAAAAAGATTTATATTATATTACAATACTACCTTAAAGTTTAGAGAAAATTTTTGAAGGTTATAATGGGGGACATCACATTCTAAGAACCAACTAATACATTTTTAAAAATTTTAATTTCAAGCATATTGCTCGTTCGATCAAAAAAAATCGAGTTAAAGCCATTTTAAGGACATAAACAAATTTAACGATTTGTGTGCACTTGTATAGTTTGAGGTAAGGAATTAAATTAATTTGTATACATTTTTAAAATCATTAACTTTTGCCTTGTTCTGCCCAGTGTAAAATAGAAAAGCCTTTTTTTGAATTTGAGTGAACCTTAACAAACATCTATGCCACTGACTCGATATAGCCGGTTGAATGCAACAATTTCTTAAAACAACAAGCTAGAAACTTGGATCAACAAGTAGAAAACAGCGCTTACATATTATAAAGCCGAGAACAACAGTATTGCTAGAAAAATGGAAATTCGTTTTAACAAAAGTAATTTAGCAACAGCTTTTTTACGATAATTAAAACAAAACATTTCGGGAAGCATTTTTTTGGTTGGAAATGCGTTTAGTTTTCTGTTAAGAAATGAAACTCATGTTAGGTGTATTTTGTCTGTCTAGTTAGTATCCAAAATATTTAATTTTACCAGTGGCGGCTCTCCATAGGGTCATTTGGTCAATGACCCCCCGTAAATATTTCAGAAAATAAATTATTTGTTTGACCATCCCTCCTAATAGTTGTAATAAAACGCGAACCTTGTCTTGTTGCGTTCCTTAGGCATAATAAAATACGCTATACCAAGCTGGGCTGGGCTGTCCGAATTGCCCTGATTGCGATTTGGGTCATCAGCCGGTCTCTTCTCATAATTCGATCGATTGGTCGCGGCATCACGTCGGCATGCGGAAATTCAATTGTTCAGAGGTCGCGAGGTCGATATTCTAACTCGATATTGTTTCGGACGTTTTTAATCGATGAAAATTGATTTATATACTATTTTTTGTAATATATATTTTTTTTATTTTTATGATCCATATGTGAGTTGGAAATATAAAGGAAATAAAATGTTGGTAATGACTAGTGCAAAAAAATAAACAACTAAAAAGTGCTTACGAACTTATTTTTGCAAAAATAACCAATTTCAAGGTGGTTGAGTTGTGAATGTAGATGAAATAAAATGTCGGTAGTGCAAAAAATAAACTACTAAAGAGTGCTAACGAACTTAATTTTGAGAAAATAACCGAATTCAATGTAAGTGGTCGCAATTTGCCAGAACTTAGTAAACGACAAACTAGTAAAGACAAAAATAAAGAGGTTCATCGAAACTTTCGCAAAAGTATGTACGATTTAGCTAACTGGATATGTGGTTATGAAGTCTCTAACTCATTTTAGTATTATGTTTGTTTGTTGTTTTCTAAGGACTCGTTGGACTCATTATGGTGCAAAACCGGTATTGGAGACTTAAAACACTTAAAAGAAAAAATAAAAAAACATGCGTTTTCTGCAGATCACAATTGAATTTCTCAGGGGTTAAATTTCGCAATATACTTGTTTATGGAATATGGGAGAATCCAAATGGAAGTTTGGAAACAATTTTAATAAGTTACTTCCAAACTGGCCTACAAATTCTGTTAGTACCTGATAATGTAGAAGGTACTTTTAGAATCGCCAAACCAGGTAAAAATAAAATAAGACCAATTTTAGTTACACTTCATAGTCTGAAATAAAAATATCATCTTAATATACAGGGATTACAATTCTGGACTTAGAAACCATGTTAAAACGTGTTTTCGAGAAGTTATTGTTATATGCTTATCTGAACACTGGTTATGGCGAAAAAAATTAAATTTAGTTAAGTTCGAAAACTTTTGAATGATATCTTTTTCTAGATCTGTAAGCATTAGGGGGTAGGAGCTATATATATATATATATATATATATATATATATATATATATATATATATATATATATATATATATATATATATATATATATATATATATATATATATATATATATATATATATATATATATATACCAGCTTCCCTGGGGTTATATTTTTTTCCATTTATTAAGAATAGTGACTGTGTGACCTAATTTCTAAATTAGTTCAGTACATAGTCGAAGTATATATATATATATATATATATATATATATATATATATATATATATATATATATATATATATATATATATATATATATATATATATATATATATATATATATATATTACAAATACTGTCTTGAAACACTTTTATTGGGCTCCATTTTGTTCCATCATATTGGATTCCTACCAATATTTTACCAGTTTCTACCTATGACTTTTGGGCACAATTTAAAATAAAATTAATAAGTAGTTTTAAGATTGACACGTACCAGTTTATCCAACTTTCACATTTAATTTTTCTGCAAAATTTAAAGTCAATTGAACCACAATTTTTTTGCGTTTATTTTTTAAAAATTTTATTTGGCCGCTATTTTGTTTCGTCATCTTAACTTCGTACCACAAGTTTTCCAATTTATCTCTATGTCACAATTAATTATTGCGCAAAAATAAAAATTAATTTGATAAATAATATTTTCAGGCTGATTTTTTTATATATTTTATTAGGCCGCTATTTTGTTTTTCTGTCTTGGATTCATATCAAAATGTTTCTAAATGGATTTCGTTAACGATCCTCTTCTTGTTATATTAGAGTGGTGTATTATTTGGGGTTAAGATCCAGTAAAAAAAACAATAGTCTTTTTTTTTATTTGGGACGTTTCGCAACTCTTTTGTTGCATCCTCAGGCCATACATAGATTCAATATCCTGCGTGAAACCCATATTATCAGTCTTTACCTACTTCGTTGGCCCTCTGATATTCCCTAGATATTAAGTTTCTAAATGGTTTTTGTTAATGATCCTCTTGTTGTTATGTTAGAGTGGTGTATTATTTGGGATTAGAATCCAGTAAAAAAAAAACAAAAGTCTTTGTTTAAATTGTCGACGTTTCGCCACTTTATTGTTGCTTCCTCAGGAAATATAGATTTGATATCTTGCATGAAACCTATATTATCGGTCTTTACCTACTCCGTTGGTCCGCAGATATTTCCTAACTTCAAATAATACACCATTCTTACATAACAACGAGAAGACCGTTAACGAAAACATTTAGAAACTTAGTATTTGGGAAATATCTGCGAACCGACGGAGTAGATAAAGATTTTATCAATCTTATAATAAGATCTATATTATGTCCTGGGGATGCAACAATAAAGTTGCGAAACGTCGACAATTTTCAAAAAGACTTGTTTCTTTTTACTGAATCCTATCCCCAAATAATTCACCACTCTAAGATAAAAACAAGAGCATCGTTAACGAAAACCAATTAGAAACTTAATATCTGGGAAATATCCGCGGACCAACGTAGTAGGTAAAGACTGATAATTTGGGTTTCATGCAGTATATAGAATCTATATATGTATCCTGAGGATGCAACAATAAAGTTGCGAAACGTCGATTATTTAAAAATAGACTTTTGTTTGTAACAGTCGGGTAACTGCTATTAAAAAATTACAGATAACTAACAAAAATAAAACAACTGAAAATGTAAATAATCTGTAGTTTATTCAGCAAACAGTATACAATAACAAACAAATATGTGTTACTCCTACAGCAAACTAACTTTTATTTGTAGGTATCCGTCATATAATCTTATAGCTATTTACAACTTGGGACGGTTGGCTAAACGCTTATCTAAAATCTTAAACCCTATTGCTTTTTGTTTTATATAACTAAAAATTTGAATTTTTATTGTGTCCTCAAAACAACCCTGCTTCCTGATATTAATTTAAAATAACCCCCTCTTATGGGCCACCCTTTTTACAAGAAATTATTTTTATGAAAGGACATATAAATTTGATTTTTAACTAAATTCAAATAAGAAAAGGAAATCAGCTGTTGCACGGTATGCGATATTGTTCACCTCAGAGGGTCCAAAAAAGGTACTTATTTTAATGCGTGTTTTGCTTCGGTTAATAACCACCAAAATTGAGGTTCAGCCTCCAAATTTCTACAACAAGAATAGATTGGATATTTCGTTCTGATAATAGTGCAATATTGATTTTTATTCTCGTCGACCTTCTCCTTGTTGGGTATAACAGTTTAACAGGAACCCGTGTATTGTAGTTCAGTAATTTGTTACCATGTTATTGTGCCATGGATTAGCATGTGAACTTGGATTGAACTAGAACTGGTATTTTGTTGATTGAACCAGAAATTGAACCCCTAGTTGGCTTCAAGAGCTAAAAATATAAATGAAAATTACAAATTTGTTTTACAATTTTTGTATCTTCGGATATCATTCTCCATGTTTCGATCTTGGAATTAAGATTTCTAGCACAAAACAATCCGTCTTCTCAAAAATATGTAATCCAAATAAAAGTGAAAATAATTACCTTTTTTTCTGCTCTTCTCTTTTATTTTATTCGCTCTCTAATTTAAGATGCTTTTTGATTTTTATTTACATGTGTTGGTCAGTAACTCAAGATTCCAAAGAGACCTCTTTGTCTTATACGAGTCCGTTTTATTTCCTTGCTATGATTTTTTTTTCTAAGTAAGAATGCGTTGCTCTCATTGACCAAGTCATCTTTGCGGCGAATCTTGGTTTTAAAGTATTGATTTTCTAGCCTTGGCTTTGCTGGATTGCACTTGTGCTCTTCTAGTATCAAAAATGTTTTAGCATTGTTCCGCCATATTGGATTTTTAACAAAATATTACCAGGTCATCCCCATATGACTCTTAATTTTTGGTTAAAATTTGAAATCAATCGGGTAAGTAGTATTTAAGCTAAGCCGCGAACTGACAGACAGACAGACAGATCGACGACGGACCTACGGAATTGATAAAGCATGTTTTTTGCCATCTAGGAACGCTAAAACGTGAAGATATGTAAAACCTGAAAGAGTGATTTTTTTTCACGATTACAAACATCTTATTTCGCCGCCATTTTGCTCCGTCATCTTGAATTTGTAACACAGTTTTACTAGTTGATCCCTATACTACAATTAGTTATGGCACACAATTTGAAATCAAGCCTTTAAATAGTTTTTTCAGGCTGATTTTTTAAATATTTTATTATACCGCCATTTTGTGCCTCCATCTTGGATTCGTACCAAAATTTTAGCAGTTGATTCTAACATAATACTTGATGTTTATGCAAAATTTGAAATAGATTGGATAAGTCGTTTTTTCACGATAATTTTTTAACATTTCTCTAGGCCGACATTTTGTTGTACCATACTGAATTTTACCAAAATATTACCAGATCATCCTCATATGACTCTTAATTTTTGGTCAAAATTAATATCTGGTAAATATATGCAGACAAACGGATTAGGTAAAGACTGATACTATGGATTTCATGCAGGATATAGGATCTATATATAGCTATATATCCTGAGGATACAACAATAAAGTTGCGAAAAAACTTTGTGTTTTTTACTGGATCTTAGTCCCAAATAACACATCACTCTATCGAACATTTTTTAACATTGTTCCGCCATATTCGATTTTTACCAAAATATTACCAGGTCATACCCATATGACTCTTAATTTTTGGTCAAGATTTGAAGCCAGTCGGGTCAATCAAAAGTCATTAAACTATGTCGCGAATTGGCAGATAGACAGACAGACCGACAGAGGGACCGACGGAATTGATAAAACATATTTTTTGGCATCTAGCGATACTAACACATAAATATGTGTAAAACCTGAGAGGTTGATCTTTCACGATTACAAACATTTTATTTGGGCGCCATTTTGTTCGGCCATCTTGAATTCGTACCAAAATGTTGCCAGTTGATTCCAACATAATACTTCATGTTTTTGCAAAATTTGAGATAAATTTGATAAGTAGTTTTTTAATAATAAATGTTTTAACATTTCAGTAGGCCGCCAGTTTTGTTTCTTCAAATTGGATTTTTACCAAAATGTTACCAGGTTATACTCATATGACCCTTAATTTTTATCCAAAATTTGAAGTCAATCGGGCGCACAGACAGATAGACAGAGAGACCGACGAAATTGAGAAAACATGTTTTTCGTCATCTAGGGACCCTAAAACGTGAAGATCTGAAAAAATCTCTGAGGGATTTTTACTTCCCTTTTACGATTACAAGTTATTGGTGTGCTGCGGCAGAAAGTGGGCGACAACCTTAAACCGGCGAAATATCGAGTGCTTTTTAACAACACGCAAGGCCAGGGGTTTTTATGTGTTTTACCGCCCCGACCTCTTCAGATGTTGCAGCCCAAGATCCGTGCATGGAAAAATCGTGGTGCCTGAAAACTGCATAAGTTTATATAGAGAAATGAATTTGGAAAACATCAACTACCGTACAATGAAATGAGCAGAAATATTAAAAATAATTTGATATTATGGGCGCGACACAAAATTTCAATTTGCCTGAAATCCCAAGTACGTTTTAATATTGCTAGATCAACTGAAGGCACTAGTGTGGTAATGTACTACTACTAATACTACTACCTACTAAACTAAAAATAGAGCGCTAAAAAGCATAGTTTTAAAATAATATTATCGACAACGGCATTTGATATTTTAAGGATAAATAAACTGCTCAAAAGATTAGTCGGCACAGCAAATTTTTTTGTCATTTTTAGGAGACTGAATCTCCGAACCACCTTAGTCGATTTGTAAAATTAAAAATATTCTGAAAAGTGCTTATTTGTTTAATCAATAGCCTGGACTGGTCTTTAATAAAAAAATTTTTTTATGTTATACAGGGTGTGAAAAAATATAATGTGATACTATGAAACTTCCAGAATAACTATTGCAAAAGGTGCAGAGAGTTGCACCTTGTAAATTACAAAAAAATATGTTTTTCAAATTTCGATTTGATTATTGATTAAACAAATAATGGCCTTTCAGAATGTTTTTATTTTTTAAAAATCGGCTCAGGCATTTCCGAGATACAGTGCCGTCTAATTTTTTGAGCAGTTTATTTGTTGCGAAAACAAAACGAAAATTTCAACTTTTAGTTTCTTAAAACTTTGGACTGTCCAGCAAGACTTTAATTGAAGGCACAACATCAAATAAAAAATTATAATTGAAATATCGTATTCCTACGGAAGCGTAGAAGGGCCACAATTTTTTTTATTTTTTAATTCTGAGTTTAAAGTCGGAATTTAATAAAATTCTGAGTTTAAAGTCAGAATTTAACAAAATTCTTAGTTCAAAGTCGGAATTTAACAAAATTCTGAGTTTAAAGTCAGAATTTAATAAAATTCTGAGTTTAAAGTCAGAATTTAACAAAATTCTTAGTTCAAAGTCGGAATTTAACAAAATTCTGAGTTTAAAGTCGGAATTTAACTAAATTCCGAGTTTAAAGTCAGAATTTAGCTAAATTCCGAGTTTAGAGTCAGAATTTAACAAAATTCTGAGTTTAAAGTCAGAATCTAACAAAATTCTGAGTTCAAAGTCGAAATTTAACTAAATTCTTAGTTTAAAGTCAGAAATTAACTAAATTCTGAGTTTAAAGTCAGAATTTAACTAAATTCTGAGTTTAAAGTCAGAATTTAACAAAATTCTGAGTTCAAAGTCGGAATTTAACTAAATTCTGAGTTTAAAGTCAGAAATTAACGAAATGCATTTTTGGCGTCTCCTGTCAAACCTGAAATTGGTGTCAGGAGATAGATAATTAAATATTAAGTCATTAAATCCATTTCGTTGCAAGTAAACTCGTTTGAGATTTATCGAGCTTCAAAGGTTCAAAATTGTCATTGTTCTAGCTCCATTTTCTCGAAAACAGTTAAATTTATGCATGAGAAAAGTAACTCAATAAGTACTTGGATTTTTTAGAAAAATATAAAAATTTAATAAAATATAGGGCATTTCATTTAAAAAACGGATGATGCCTCCGGTTTGAGGTAGAAGCGGCAACACCGCGCAATTTAAAATATTTTATAATTAGAGTATATTATGTACATCTATGGCCAAATTCTCAAAACATCCTATTCGTTGATTCTCCAGATATTTCTAATAGGACACTCAACTTGAATCGCCCTGAAACAGAGGGGGAGCTCTGTCAGTATGTTTCGCGAGACACCCTTAAATCGTTGAAACATATATGAACCATTTCTTAAGACATTTATCGTTTGGTATACCTTTTTTATTTTGTGAACCTTTTAATGTATATGTTTTCTTGTATACATTTTGGCTTTTTTTTCAGCAATAGAAATAAATAAAAATACATAAAATGAACTAATTAAACATATGTTTAATTTGTCAGCGACTTAATTAACACTCAAAAATCAAAATAGGAAACTTTTATTTTGTGCCCTCCCCCTTTTATCATTTTTTTAACTATCTGTAGTTTGGTGGAACAATTCATAGCACATTTGCCATTATTCAAACAAGAATATTGAACTTGTTTTTTTGGTTCCAGTCTGTTATACAATCGTACGGACTAAATTCTGACTTTAAACTCAGAATTTTGTTAAATTCCGACTTTAAACTCAGAATTTTGTTAAATTCTGACTTTAACACAGAATTTAGTTAAATTCCGACTTTAAACTCAGAATTTTATTAAATTCCGACTTTGAACTCAGAATTTTGTTAAATTCCGACTTTAAACTCAGAATTTTGTTAAATTCTGACTTTAAACTCGGAATTTAGCTAAATTCTGACTTTAAACTCAGAACTTAGTTAAATTCCGACTTTAAACTCAGAATTTTGTTAAATTCTGACTTTGAACTGAGAATTTTGTTAAATTCCGACTTTAAACTCAGAATTTTGTTAAATTCCGACTTTAAACTCAGAATTTTGTTAGATTCTGACTTTAAACTCAGAATTTTGGTAAATTCTGACTTTAATTTCGGAATTTAGCTAAATTCTGACTTTAAACTCAGAATTTAGTTAAATTCCGACTTTAAACTCAGAATTTTGTTAAATTCGGACTTTAAACTCAGAATTTTGTTAAATTCCGACTTTAAACTCAGAATTAAAAAATAAAAAAAATTGTGGCCCTTCTACGCTTCCGTATATTCCTGTAAATTAAAGATAAACATCTTTATTCTGCCAATATTGTCAATAGGTCAGTTTTCCTTTAGCCGTTTGAGCACTTGCCAGTGCATACTAATTTAATTTTAGAAATCGGGAATTGACCTTACATTTAAAAATAAATGGAAAATGAAATTATTAAAATTAATACATTTAAAAAAAATGGAAATGAAATTATTAAAATTATTGACATTTTAAAAGTAAATTATTACGCAATAATTGCAGAAAAACTCATTATTCAAACAAGAATATTGAACTTGTTTTTTTGGTTCCAGTCTGTTATACAATCGCACGGACTAAATTCTGACTTTAAACTCAGAATTTTGTTAAATTCCGACTTTAAACTCAGAATTTTGTTAAATTCTGACTTTAACACAGAATTTAGTTAAATTCCGACTTTAAACTCAGAATTTTATTAAATTCCGACTTTGAACTCAGAATTTTGTTAAATTCCGACTTTAAACTCAGAATTTTGTTAAATTCTGACTTTAAACTCGGAATTTAGCTAAATTCTGACTTTAAACTCAGAACTTAGTTAAATTCCGACTTTAAACTCAGAATTTTGTTAAATTCTGACTTTGAACTGAGAATTTTGTTAAATTCCGACTTTAAACTCAGAATTTTGTTAAATTCCGACTTTAAACTCAGAATTTTGTTAGATTCTGACTTTAAACTCAGAATTTTGGTAAATTCTGACTTTAATTTCGGAATTTAGCTAAATTCTGACTTTAAACTCAGACTTTAGTTAAATTCCGACTTTAAACTCAGAATTTTGTTAAATTCGGACTTTAAACTCAGAATTTTGTTAAATTCCGACTTTAAACTCAGAATTAAAAAATAAAAAAAATTGTGGCCCTTCTACGCTTCCGTATATTCCTGTAAATTAAAGATAAACATCTTTATTCTGCCAATATTGTCAATAGGTCAGTTTTCCTTTAGCCGTTTGAGCACTTGCCAGTGCATACTAATTTAATTTTAGAAATCGGGAATTGACCTTACATTTAAAAATAAATGGAAAATGAAATTATTAAAATTAATACATTTAAAAAAAAATGGAAATGAAATTATTAAAATTATTGACATTTTAAAAGTAAATTATTACGCAATAATTGCAGAAAAACTCTGCTTAATTCCAACATTACATAGGTCACGTAGAGTTGATTTAAATTTGACCACAAAAAAATAATTAAAATCTGGTAGCAACAATCGTTTTAAGGGTATTAGAATATTAGGAATGGGCAGCTGTTTAGATAAAAGGTATTACACCATTTCTTTGATATAGGTATGCCTAATCTATAAAAGAACTTAACTACACCACTGACTCGATATAACCAGTTGAATTCTAGAATTCAACAATTTGTTAATGCAACAAGCTATAAGTACATATTCAACAAGTAGCAAACGCCGCTTGACCTTTTACGAGTATTAGTTCGAACGCAACAGTTTTTCTGGCATACAATGTGTGTTTTAAGGAAATTATAAGCAGTATAGAACAAGTGAAATTTGATAAGTAATGAAGCAACATTTTATTTACAGGAATAAATCTTGCAAAATAGGAATTTAATTTTTGGTAATATTTATTAGGCATCTTAACATAATGATTTAAGTTACTTACAACTTACAACGGTACACCAAAAGTTTAACAATTTTAATACAGTAATCGTGCACAAGAAGAACTAAACATAGTTAAGTATATAAGAAATTAAAAACGATATCTATTGGAGAGTCATAAAATGATAACAAACACATTTTAAAGCAAAACGTTTTATCTGGGCTAATAACGAATGAAATAAATTAATCTGTGTGGTAAAATTAATCATTATATTTTTGTGTTTATAATAATGTAATACATATTTCAGAGATTCCAATTGGCTGCAAGTGAATAAGTACCAACCAAAATATTTTATTTCGTAAATCTAATATGACCATATTATGATGTAACGTTCCGTTACTCGTTTTTATGAGTTAACAGTTTCTTTCTTTATGAGTGTAACTTTTAAACATAGATAAAGTTATAAGCTTTTTCTACATGCCACTGAGTTTAGTAACTTAATCAAAAAAGACTTCCGGAAGGTAGAACTATCTCATATAGATTTTATTCGCTGAGAACATCAAATTACCCTACAGGTAATAGTTCGTATGATTTAAAAAATCGGTAAAGTTGCTTTACCCAATTTTTAAAATTATATATATATATATATATATATATATATATATATATATATATATATATATATATATATATATATATATATATATATATATATATATATATATACGTATATATATATATATATATATATATATATATATATATATATATATATATATATATATATATATATATATATATATATATATATATATATATATATATATATATATATATATATATATATAATATATTAAGTAACTGAAATATGAAATGAATAAATGAAATAAAATAATTAATTCAAAAATTCAACCACCAGCAAAAAATTGACTGAACAACATCGCCGATAAAATAACTGGTAAAAAAGTTAGTTGATATAAATTGGCCATCAATTCCTTGTCGATCACTCGTATAATATATTTTCGACGTGATTTTATCAGTTTGTTTAAATTGTGAAAATGGCTGATATTTATGAAAATAATGAACTCGTAGATATGCTGCTAATTTACGGAGAGTGCGACTGCAGCTTCGGGCTATACGTGGAACGCTTTCCGAGTCCAACCTAGACCCCGTTGTTTTATAAATCTTGTTCAGAGGGCAAGCAAAAGTGGTGATTTAAGCGAATATTGTGGGGGACATTCAGGAAGACTGAGACGACCTGACAATATGCAGAAGGAACAAGAGATTTTTAATATTATCGATAAAGAATCATTAAAAAGTACTCAGGATATTGAGAGAGATGAAGTCGAATTAAGTCAAACAAAAGTTTGGACAACACTGAGTGAAAATCAGTTGTACCCATTTCACGTTCAATGTGTGCAAGCGCTACTACCTGAATACCATCCTCGAATCCAGTTTTGTAAATGGCTCCTACAAAACCACGCAACTGATTAAAATTTTACTCGAATAATTATTTCTGTAGGCGAGGCATTATTTACTCGAAATAGAATCAATATACCGCAATACTCTTGGGCTATTGATAATCCCCATGCTATTCAAAGAACAAATGTTTAACACACATTTTCCATAAATGTGTGGGCAGGCATTGTGAATGGAATACTTTTTGGGCCCCATATCTTACCAGACCGTTGAAAGACACTTTTTGCAAAATCATCTGCCTAATTTCTTAGGAAGAAGTACTATTAAATATCAGGCAAAACATGTCGCTTTTGCAAGATGGGGCATCTCCTCATTTTAGATGGGAAGTGCGAGAATTCTTAGATGCTATTTTTCTCAACAGATGGATTGGTCGAAATGGGCCAGTTGCGTGGCCACCTCGATCACCAGACCTCAATCCATGTGATTTCTTTTTATGGGGTTACATGCAGAGTTTAGTTTAGTTTAGCAACAATAAGAGGGAAACCAATTTCGTTACTACGCGCCGTCACATGGTTACGACGCGCACAGCATTGCATAGGATAAAATAAAAAGTAAATGAGTATTTCAAAAAAAAAATCATTCCAAATCCTGTTTGGACGCCACTGGCAGAAATGTATAAAAATATTTTAGATGAAAAAATATCATTTGATAGTAGAAAAGAGTGTACCAGATTTCATAGGAATATCTACAGTGGTATGAAAGTTATGATAAGAAAATAATTTTTTTCTTATAATTTTAAAATGTTATTTCACTAAACAGCCATTTTGTGCCATTAAAATTGTACCGGTGTATATCACACTTATATGCTTTAAAATTAATTGAATAATAAATATATAATATATATAAAAAATATTTTTTTTTTAAATGAATTTATAAACATTTAATTAAACCGCCATTTTGTTACGCCATCTTAGATTCGTGCCAAAACTTCTACCAGTTTATATTTATATAACATTTAATTTTTGTGCAAAATTTGAAAACAATCGATGGAGTAGTTTATTTACATTGATTTTTTTAACATTTTATTAAGCCGCTATTTTGTTGCACCATCTTGGATTAGTACCACAATTTCACAGTTCATCCTCATACAACAGGTAATTTTTAAACAATTATTTTTTGGGTAAATTGGATAAGTAGTTTTTGAGGAATAATTTTTTTAATATTTCGTTAGGTCGCCATTTTGTTCCGTCATACTGGATTTTTACCAATATGTTACCATCTCCATATCACCATTAATTTTTGACCGAAATTTCAAGTTAATCGATAAGTAGATTTTTAGCTATGCCACGAACAGAGCGACAGACAAACAGACGGACAGAATTGAAAAAACATGTTTCTCTGCATCTAAGGACCCTGAAATATAAAGATCTGAAAAAATCTTAGAGGGTGATGGTGGAAATTAAAAACTAAATGTCGCATGTGCTTAGAGTGGCAGCTTGTTAAGCGATACAAAAGACTGATAATACTCCGTATGGATGGATGATCTATCTAATGTTAAATAAAACACCTCAAAATGGATCCATAGAGAGATTTTCGCGTAGCTGGGTTTAATTTCACGGCTAATGTTTGCCAGTACGTAGCAGTCTCGTATCACCTCACTGAATTACGCATACAAATATTTTTAGACAAATAAATCAATCTTGTGTCGTGCTCTCGGCAACACCACGCTTAATGTTGTTGCTGCGCACAACACGAACGATTAAAATAAAAGTGATGAATTTATTCTGTATTTGATGGCTGAATTATAATAGGTCTTTGGATAATAAAAATAGTACTTGGTAAGAATCCCACTAATTTTAAAAACTTCAGTAATTCTCTGTTTCAGGAGCCAACTGGTAAAAACAACAATTTGGATAATTGGGACTAAACTTATAGATCATTTTAAGCAGTCTAGCGAAGTCTGGATATTTGTTGAATTTTCTTTATTAACCTTTTAAAAAAACTTAAGGTTGATAAATTCAAGACTTTGCACTTTCCTTTATTTCAAAGCTAGATAGTACCCAAAGGACTGCGTAACTT
Organism: Kuschelorhynchus macadamiae; assembly: GCA_030620095.1. Lineage (NCBI taxonomy): Eukaryota > Metazoa > Arthropoda > Insecta > Coleoptera > Curculionidae > Kuschelorhynchus > Kuschelorhynchus macadamiae. Next base: position 231,944 of record JAUTXW010003647.1, on the reverse strand, counting down.
GTGCCGAAACCATTGATTGTTGATTATAAGACGACGCGATGTTATACTGTCGCGACGTTTATCCTGTTGCATTTTTACGCCGCGCCGTTGTCACGTTCAAGAGCAACAGATTGCCATGCCAACTGTTGAAGCAGACTATATATAAACGCATGCTACAGGTTTTTCCCGGGGATGTTCGATCACAATGATTTATTATTTTTTGTATTAACATGAAAATTTACATGGTTTGTTCTAAGAATGTCTTAAAAGAATACTACCATAGACAGATAATACTCCGAATTGACAATCCATACAATGTTATTGTGGCAAATAAAATATCTCCTAAATGGATTCCACTTTGTATTGTATTTCGTAATAAGAGTCTAGGGAGCCTGTGCACTTTTCCTCTTTTATTTACGCACGCGCAGATAATTATATACAATATAACCAAACTGCTGTTTTATTCGTTTGACAGATTGAGTCTTGTAGTGTTTTATGATTTGTTCTTTGTTTTTTTTTGCTCTTTAACCGTCCATATTTGCTGAAAACACAAAATGCGTGATAGAACTCGTTTTACGACACTCGGTGAAATGCCCAGGCTGGGCTAACCAAAAAGACAGTCTGGTAATTATAAAACACGTCAACACCATAAAAAATTACGTGTTTTGATTTAAAAAAAAATCTTCATTATACCGTTAATAAAGAACACCCATTGCAGCTACCATCACTTATACCATACTGAACACCAAGAATTAATGTATGTTCTAATTAAACGGTGACACGAGTAATTGGTGTGGTTAATTTATATGTACCTGATTCGAAGTAGTATAATCGGTGTTTGATATTACGGACAACACAAAAAATATGTTGGGGTTTGGGATGGGAGTGCTCTAAACAGCAAGTCGCCGAGTGTAAGTGATCGAAAATATAATAGATTTTATGAGGAAGCAGTGTTTACAACTTTTTTCTTACTTCTACAAAAAAAAAATGCCGTCGAGTTTACGGCTACCTACTTATCCAATAATTTGAGTTTTAGTAATTATTGTACATTTAAAAAAACGGACTTGTTAAGAATAACATAAAATATTTTTGCTCTCAGTGTCTAAAATGTCATTTTGTGACACAGGTGTTAAAAATAATGTTCTTTTAACATTTACGTTAAAAGTATGGAACGCCGTTTTACTTTTTAGTCTGCTATATGTCCGGTATTAATTTAAATTGAATGGGACTTCATTATGGCAATTTATTTTATAATATTATAATAAAAATGTAATTTTAACTGAATCCTTGGAACATCTAGAGCTAAAGCCTTCATATAGATTTTTAACAATCAATTAATTTGATTTAGCTATTAAAATGTATGTCAGGATATTTGGATGGGTCTTTACAAAATTAATTCAATTTTCATTATATTATTATAATTAAAATGCATTTTTTTTATTATAATATAATTTTATTACTTACAAATTTGTTGATATCAATATTTATCCAATATTTAACGAGTACCTTTGTAGTATTTTGTGGGAAACAATATAGCCGATTATCAATTTTTATGAATGGTATTTTCATTTACAGCAATTTCTATGATTATCTATTTTCATTGAAACCAATTTCCATTGATATAAATTTCGATTGAATACAAGCACCTCGAAGGCATTTATATTATCGGAAGTTTCGCCATCTATAGCCTCCCAAAAGAAATATAATGTGTTTGCGTGAGTGTGTTCGATAACTCAAATTAATTTGCGAATGTGTCGTCATACGAAAGAGAAGTCTTCGCGCTCAAAAAGGTTTGTAAAATTCTGGAGCTTCTCTGGCCTGGTATTCTGTGTTCTGAAGTATGAGCCGACTTCTATGGTTTGCGTATTGCGCTAACATTGAATTGCATTCTAATAATCTTGCTTGCTGATTTTTTAATATCATTTGTGCAATAAACGACGATGATACGGACCGAATTTAAACTCGTCTTTCTCGCGCAAGTACGTCACATCTATGTACAGCGTTTGGGAGTCAAATAGGCCGTAATGCATTGTCATTTGAAAACGTTTGTAGAATTTACGCTTCAATAAAATGTTTTTAAAATTATTAAACTAATTATTTTGAATCTAAAGATTTTATTTTCAATACAGTTTATTACGTCTTACCTGTGCAGTTGCAGGCAGTAGAAATCGAGATTGAAATTATAATTGATAAACAAAAGTGACAGATATAAGATATTTCAAATTTCCAAAATAATACATTTTCAAAAATGTGGATTGGTGCTTACCGTCAAGCTGTTAAGATAAATTTAAAAAATGGTAATTTAGGATATATTTACTATAATAATAGAACAATATGGTTTTAGCTACCTGTATAGGGCACTTTTGAACTTGGTTTGTATTTTTCAATTGCAAGTAAAAACTAAAAATGTCAATAGACGGCACTAGTGCAGCAACTCAAGTAACAAATGTTATAAAATATGAATGGAAGTTTCCCCTGCAATTATTTTACTTGCAGCATTCTTAACTTTTATTTTAAATTAATTAATTATTTTAATCAAAATAAATTTCACGAACTTCAATTTTATTGTCTTGCTGAATGCTGAAGAGACCGGCATGGGCATACCGTTGTAAGTGTATCGTGGTGTTAATCATAATTTTATAAACAATGAGTATTAAAAGGCGACTCGCATGTTGCGTTTAGAGGCTGCTTTTCTAGAAGCAACAAGCCCGAATTAACTACTTACGATGGTTGGGGCTCATCTGGGCGAGGCAAAGTTTTGCGATGACAAAAAACGGTCAATGGGTTTTACGTATTTGGGGGCCCTTCGGCAGCAACTCAAAATTTAATTGATGACAAAAAAAAGAAAAGATCCTCAGTTTTGTATTTCGCTCGCTGATGTCTCTCGGGGCCCCCACCACATATTTGAGCCTTACGCGTTGTGGCCTTTGCATTTCAATCATTAAATCCCCGCAAAAACAAGACGCGCAAGCTCTGTGCTGGGGCCACTGCCGACGCGACGTTAGGGGTCTGAGTCAGTGGCGGGCCGTTAGTATATGAAGTGGGAGGGCGAAGGTAAAAAATAGTATTCGCTTGACGTGCGACGCCGACGGTTCGGCAAACTACTTTCAACACTTCGAGATTTTAGTTTTAAATAAATTTGTACAAGCTATATTGTCACAGATTACAAAACAATCTGTGAAGTAACACTTATTTTCCCGGTTAGTGATAGTGTCTGATTCTGTTGTTAATGAAAGGTTTATAATTTGAATCGGCCATTGAATTCGGATTTATTTTTTAATTTATCAAATAAATATATATATATATATATATATATATATATATATATATATATATATATATATATATATATATATATATATATATATATATATATATATATATATATATATATATATATATATATATATATATATATATATGTATAAACCATTATTGTTAAGCCCCCGTTTATACAATGATATAACAATTTCAATCAAACAACACAACCTTTATTTTATTGGTAGGTGTAAAATAAAGCAATGAATGTTCTTCCAGCAAAAGCTGAATCTGATTTTTTACCCAAAAAGCTATTTTTATGTTTTGAAATCTGAAATGCGTGTTTAAACGTTCTATCTGTAGCACCTCCACTTTGGGTTTTTATCTATTTTGTTTTATGATATATCTTACTGTAACAGTGTTGCCGTATCTTCTTTTAGTTCCGAATTTCTGCTATTAACTTTTGTTTTTTAAATGGGACGCCCTATATTTGTTTGTTATTTTGATTTACTATGATATTGTAACTTCAACCATGACGTGTCAAACCAAAACCTTCGTATATCAGGGTGACTAGAAATTGCTTAGGCTTAAATGCATATTATGCCTTTATTTGCCGATTTTTTAAAATACTGCATATTGTTGTGGGGGGTATCATTATATATTACTCGCAAAGGCTAACCCGAAGAGCGACATTAAAAAAAATGATTTTTTAGAAAAAATCGTTTAATATTTAAATGGGCGTAAAAGATGTTTAGTGAATAGACAGATAATTTTATTTTTCTCAGGGTTCTTGGAGGTAAGTTAATAGTTTTTGCCAAATCACAGCACTCTAGATTGAGAAATAAAAATTACTTAAAAAATAGCATTCAATGTGAGAATTACATATGGTTGTACTTGGAATATCTCAACCATTGAGGTAGTATACCGGAATGGTCCCAACGAATGAAAACACGCAAACATATACAGGGTGTTACAAATTCGATACAATGTCGGTTAAAATAGAGCAAAGTTGCGCAATTTAACATCGAATAATAAGTAGTTGACAAAGTTAGACAATTATGACTACCTCCGAGGATATAGGTACGTAAAATACCGAAAAATCAGCTATACATATTTTATTTTTTTCAGGCTGCATTTGAAGAGATATCACAAAATAAATTTTATATCTTTATAGCTACTTTCCATTATCAACAAGATGATGCACATAGATTTGAAATCCGACGTTTCTTTTTCGCGGTCAGATCAACTAATTTTTTTTTTAGATAGACCTGCGTTTTTTAAAAGCCCTTGATTTCATAATATGTGCGTGAGTACCAGAATGTAAAACCTAAAAATAGAAAAAAAAATCAGCTTTGTAGATTACACTTGTGTATTGAGCAAAGAGACCTTGTGAACAAAATTACCAAGATAATAGGGCATGAATGCTATGTTTTTGTTTTGGGGTATTCTTCAATATAACATGTTCTGCATTCCAACATACGACAGTCTCGGTTTGAGTACGTGCAGGAGACAAATGCACCCTGCACCCCCTTCCCCCCCCCCCCCCCCCGAGCTAATAACCCAAGCAAAAATTACATTATATAAAGCATTTCGGGACTTTTACCTCACAAACATTGAGAACTTTCTTTTTTTTAGTCTTTATGCTTTTGTTGTTCCAACAAGAGCCTAGAACTTTTTTTTAGTTATCAAATGCTTGCCTCCCCCTCTAAGACGGCATTCTAAATACACCACTGATGTGTTCATTTTTGTAAATCCGTATCTTGATCGACACGCAGCTTTGAAAGTGAAGTGCACATACCTATAAATTATAATAATTACTCACATATTAAACAAGGGGGACAAACATGAAAATAGTGTCCTAATTATCAAATAAATATTGTAAATAAAGATATAGTGATATACCTATACAACCTTACTACAGTTTGCTTTCAATAGGGTGACCACATATACTCTTTTTAAGAGGAATGTTCTCTTTTTCGGGTCCATGTACTCTGGTACTCTTACTATTTCCATAAATACGACAAATATCCTTTATTATGAGAAATCTGGGACAAATGATCTCTATTTTGCGAAATCTGGTGCCATTTTCTAATTATTTTTGTTATTTTTAGTCTATATTATTATGTGTATTATAATTATTATTCAAAGTCATTGAATTCTGCGAAAGTGATAAGACTTTGCTTAATTATTATACGCTGGTACCTATTTTTACATTTCGTCAAAATATACTCTGTTCATTTTAAAAAAATCTGGACAGCCTACTTTAAATCACGTTTAAGAAGCCAAAAAAAACTGTAGTAGAGCATGTCGCCGGCACACAGCTTCCAGGAGAAATTGCAATTTGCCATTACAAATTACATTGTGTGGTAATCTGTGAATTATAGCTGGGAAATTCAAAACCTTGTTTTCTTTATTCTGGTATAAATATATAGAATAGCTTGTTTTGGAATAGGATGTTGGGAGCTAGATACGTTCGTTTTAACTTTTTTTCATTATGATCTGTAATTTTGTACGTGGTCGCATTTTAAATATAGGGGTGTATATCTTATTCCGCAATGATTTAATAACTAAGTATTCCCAATCGAACAATAATTAAACACGTTTTAACTGTCATTGATTACCTACGAATATGTTTTTCATTATTCGCATCCGACTCGTCATAACGTCATGCACAGTCTTAATTTTAGATGCACTTTTAATCTTCGAACGCATGCCTAGCCAGAAACTAGGGTATTAAAAAATTACAGATTTCTGCTCTTGTTGTTCTTAGTTTGCACTAGATCGCTCCACGTCCGATAATTAAAATTGAAATAAGGTGGCTGCATTCAATGAAAATTGATATTCAGAAGAATCAACATTATTAAAAATTGGAAATCAAAACAATGCATATTAAATAAAACCAGTTACCTTATGCCCGCTAATCATTTAAATTCCACAACTCTTATACAATTAAATCTCGTATTAACTTTTATTTATTTATTCAAATGCATATTCAAGTATTTTAATTTGAATGGTAAAGGGCCCATGTTATATCCGTTTGATGTACCTAGTATAAATTACATATAAACGAAAATCAAAATCAAAATAATGAGCATTATTCTATTTACATTTTTAGGGTGTTAATAGAATTGACATTAAATAAAGAAATGATATCGTAAGAGATGCTTTAATTTTTTTTGATATGCGATAAAAATAAATTAATTTTTTTTTATTACATGAGTTCTTAAATCAGATTTGCCTTCATACGGTTGAAATAAATTAATCTCCACAAAGTCGTTATTGCATTGTAATGTTTTCGGTATTAATATTAATTTAATGCGATCCCGTTTGAAGCGATTACATTTTAATAAGAGTCAATTTATTAAATATTTAAACAGATTTTTGTATATGGCATTTATTTCATACCAATTTTTATTAACATCGATTTGTTGTAATGCAATAACTAAGGAAAGACGCATGTATATAGAAATTTTAAGTAGGCTGTATACGTGTTAAAAAAGGATAAACAACTACTTTTTTGTGGTATCAATTGAAATGGTCTGCAAAGAAATTGCTTATCATAAAAATGTCATTCGGTAAAATCGGTATCCACAAAAATTCGATATCGGAAGAATTAAAAAGAATAAAAATTGTATGCAGGCAGCATCATTTATATGTTTTGCAATTAAATTTGGCATCAAAGACGCGTATGACTAAAAAGTAAAACGGCGTTCCATATAAAAGTGATATACTTTTAACATGAGAAAATATAAAAACATAAGAAGTTTAAAATCAAAATACTATATTTATTCAATTAAACGTACAATTAGTGAAACTACAATTAGAATAAGAAACAGGGACAGACATATGGGGGGATGGAGAGGGGGGGAGCTTCCCCTCCCAAGTTGTGTTTTATTCTGTTGGCGAAATTTTATTTCATGTTGGAACGAATTTTTCAAATAAATAATAAAATAAAGTGCGGACTTTTTTGTTAGTCGTCAGTTGGATTTTTCTTACTTACCCTAGCGATTTTGGCAGGCATCTTACCAAAAGTGTTCCAACTGGGGTTTTATTCTTAATGCATCTTATAAAAATTCTTGAATGGTTGTTAATATTCGCTGAACGAAGGGCTATGTACTTTTTATAATAGTTCATATACAATGTACCACTAATAACAAAGATTCGTAGCACATTCGTTTTTGTGTCTGCTATGTGCAGAACTAGTTCCCAAATCTTCGATGTTATTTAATGTTAAATTGCACAGTTCTTCTTGAAGATAGGGTCCAAGTAAACCCAAAAATTGCGGCAACTTTTTGCATAAGATATATTTCATTAGGGGCTTCTGCGAGAAATTTGTCTATTTGTTATTTGTTCCCTTGTCAAGTTCTAGCAGTCCGAACTGAGAAAATGTGTGGAAAACTTTCAACTGCACTCAAAAATTACTTTAAAATGTTATTATTATACAAATTAAAAGTATTTTTGATTTCAAACTTCTCTCCGACTGCATAATTATAAAAATACTTATAAGTAATTATACATGTCAAACTAAATTTTGTAGTGTGAACACTTTTGATTTTTGGTATAATGGTATAATTCCGGGCGGAAAATTTACAGATAGTCTTATACGAAGGCACTAGGGTGCTGAAATTTGTTACTTTTTGTAGTTGTGTATAATTACGCTACAAATGCTCACTTATGTAGGCACCTCCGTGCGGCATGGTATTCAGGTTTTATTTATTTTCCGGAATGACTGCTTTGGTCAGTGATTGCGATACCTGCATCTTACGCGGGTCTAGAGAGTTCAAAACCTTACGAAGGGTGTTCTTGAGTGGTTTTTTCCTATGAAATAGGTATATCCCATTCCGACTCGAACGAAAAATGTTTTAAGTTTTTTTTTATAACAAAGCTTATATTTAATAAAAATGCAGATTAGGTTAGGTTAAGATTAGTTAGGCTTTCCTGTAAAGAAAGCGCGGGGTAGCGCGCCGACCGAATTCCGAGTGTATATTAAAACAAGAAGGTTATTGTAACGAAATCTATACTGTTAAGTCGATATGTCCCGTGAGGTTTAGGTTAGCCCTGGTTAGCCGACTAAACCATCATTAAAGCCATAATAAATAACAAAACCGTAAATAATAACGACAAAATTATTTTGTCCAAAGAAAAAACTGTGGCAACGTCCGAGTCTGGCGGGGTGTGTACCATTACGTTAGATTTATTTTTTCATTCATATTTATTTATTTTATTAATCAGTTATTAAATATTTGGTAAAGATATTACGGTTTACTTAGTTTTGGTTAGGTTTTCTTTCTTTTTTGCTTCAAAAAGGCACGTTTTCACTGGTCTCCTTGCCACTAACATTTTTGTTATCACACCGTTTCAGGAATCGGTCGTATGAAAACGTACTGTCGTTACTAGGCAATAATTCGAAAATAGCTTTATTGGCAGCTTCTTCGATATTCGCTGGGAGAAATTCGTTTTCTTGATCACTTTCCATGGAACAAGAATTCGTGATTACTTATTTGACGTTATTTGTTAATAAAAACAAGTCAAAAATGCGTTCATTTGGGCTTTTAATGGGGTTTGTAGAAAAAATGTTTATGATATATGTGCTAAAAGTAATTTTATTTTGTTCGAAGGGATAGGACACTTCGCTTTCGGCGTCGTATTCCAAACTTCCCTTCCCACAAAATAAAGTCACTTTTAGCACTTATATCATAAATAACTATTATATGCATAGTACCAATAATCTCTATAGTGCATAGGAGTCGTGTCAAATAAATTTTCAAAAAAAATGTAATACCAAAGACGATGTCATATAGCTAGTGAGCTGCAGGGAAAAGGTGGATAGATGAATGTCCTTCATTCTGGCCTGAACCTGATCTAAAAAAGTATACGTAAAACGAGCCAGCCAAGCTCTGAAAAACGGACAGAAATAATAATAGTTATTTTAATAATGTTCTAGATAAATAATATCAAATGCGTATGAGTTTTTTACAGGAAAATGGATTCAATATTCCTCAAGTATTCCTAAAAACCACTGTTTCAATATCACAAAATTCTAAAAGTTAAAAATTTAATTAAATCCTCTAACCAACAAATATTATAGAAACTCACTACTAAACAAATTTGCCTAACACGGGACGAGGCAACTGTTGATCACGGTTGGTCCGCAACAGGACGGGGGTCCTGTTGCGCCCCGACCCAAACGCTCCTGTCACGTCCGCAAGCAACAGATTGTGGCCTTCGCTGACACCGTCGATAAGTAGGCATATGCTACAGGTCTTTTTCGTGCTATCTGGTTTTATGCTGTAAGTGGGAGTATTTTGGGAGGGGTAGATTTTGTAAAGAATACTATTGAGTGATTTATTTAATACAGAATGCCACAAAGACAGTACCCCAAAATATCCTGGAGATAAAGGACTTCCCAATATATCAAAGCAATATGTTTGAAAAACTTAACGATTTAAAAATTATTCCATATTTTGTTATTTTCTTCTACCCGTTTTCAAGTCGCCACTGTGAGAGTAAAAGACGATGCATTTTATTTTAATACTATTTTATAAAGGCTTTTTGGAGTTTTCCCAGCGTAATAAATCCATCCTTTAAGGTTTCCCACGGCGTATATTCTCCAACCAAGGAGAATAAGGTTTCTTAGAAAGTGGTAGACAATGTATGTATAAGACAAGAACTTACTTATAATATTGTACTGGCATTGTCTTTATTGTTTTTTCACAACGTTTGGACTAGTATAGTGTGCCTAGTCGTTTGCGCTTGATAATGACTACTACTACTATAATCCAAACGTTGTGAATAAACTAACAATAAGGATAATATAAAGCCAACAAGTAAGTACTTTTCTAAGATAATGATGATACATTTTTGATAAGTCTTGTATAGGTCTTTAAGTCGTCACTTTACACTGAGTTACTATCAAGCCATCCCTTCGAAAATTTTTGATTTGACCCTAACCGCTAACGTTAACATATTTAATGTACGGTTAATTAATTTAGTTTATGTGCTTATAATTATAATAATATTCTAATTATCTTTCATAGGGTAAAGGATACAGTCGTTGGCCATGTAGTAGCGATTGCCTATGCCAACATAAAATTAAATTTATTATGAATATCGACATTTTATAAAATACGTCTAATTAAAATGAATGCATATACAAATTTTGTGTTATTAGGTTGGCGTTAGAAAATTGAAAGCGTGTTGTCATTTCTTTCATCTATAAATAGGTAAAACCTTATAAATTTCTTGTGGTCAAGATTCTACTTACAATAAGACATGGATATTAAATTAGTGAATTGATCATTTTCTAGAGACTAAACATGTTAAAGCTAGGAAAAAAGGCGTCAATTTAATATTTTATTACTTATATTAAAAATTTTACATTATAGTAGTTATTGGCTGGCCGGCCAATTAAATGTGTAACCCGTAATGTGGCCAATCGCAATACCCATTTACCAGTTCCTATTTACCTACAACATGCCAGAGGTTTCAGAAGGTGCTTGGTACCGAAAAAAATATAAAGATATGTTTTAGGCTTAGAATGAGTCAATACTATACCACATTCCTCGGGCCTCCTTTCAATATCGGTCAAGTGAAAATTTTAATAATAAAGTTGCTCTTGAACCCAAACCAATATTGATTTTGGAAGAAAAGGCATTACAAGAAAATCGGATTTTTTCTTTACACAAGAAATGTTCTCTGCATAGCATAGAAGTCATTCCAAGCCATATTTCCTTGTAGAAACTCAGTTTAAAGATAACCTTCCAGGGAAAGGGTGGCATAAAGCTTTTTTAAAAGGTCATCCAAATGTTATTTTAAAAACCTCCGCAGAAATAACGGCTCGCCCAATTTTAGCCGACGCAGACATAAGAAGTTGGTTTTTTAGTGTGGAAGACTATTTAAAACCAAAATAATTATTTGATATTCTTAAAAATCCCAGCAGAATATACAGTAGGGACGAAACCAGCTTTTGCCTTTCTCCAAATAACAAAAAGTTATGGCAAGCAATATGGCAAATGTGGCCACATTTAAACCTTTAAAAAAAGGGTGGAAAAAGACTTTTAAAGTTTCCCAATTAAAGTTGTAAAAAAAGAAAAATTTGCGCCAGTTTTTAAAAACATGGTTAATAACGGAAAAGCGGAAGCGATAAGACATGGTTTTCCGCCTGTGGGCTCTATCCATGAAACCCACCTATCGATTATTCCAAATGCACTGTTAAGAACAAAAAAATTAATCGTGATAAAAATCACAATAATAAAGTAAATGAAATTACGTCCGTAGAGGGGGGTCGAAGTGTATACAACGAGCCAAAAACTAAATTTTCGGCTATATCTCCGAGATAACTCGAAAACCGTGACCCCTGAAACATTTAGGAAAATTTTTGGCGTGGAAAAAATGGAAAGCCCTTAAAACTTTAATGAAAATGATGTGCACAGTGAAGATTTCTTGACGCCTTTTTATTCTTATAATCAATATATTGATCAACCCGAAAATATGGATCGATACGAAGATACAGTGCAAAATGAGATTAATGAATCAGAATTAAATCTTGTCAATTCAAACGATCAGAATAATGAGACCTTGATTATGCAGCCTTCTGATGTAAATGAACTACAATTTGACATTGAAGACATTCCTATTGTAATAGAACAAAATACTGACTTCGACAGCCAATTGTCTCGCACTTCATGGGCTACCAAAGATCAAAACGTATTAAACACCATCCCTCATTGGTTTTGTGATTTGACCCAAAAGCTGCTCTTTGTGCTGACTTCCTCAGTTAGAAAAGAGGTAGTGAAGAAGAAAGTATAGGAAAACAACCAAATGAATGCACACTGATGACAAAAAAAAACTAAGACTCAAAACAATGCTATAATTACTAACCAAAGACAACGTAAAGCTGATTTTAAGAAACCACAAAAATCTTGACGTCATACAACCTAAAACGGAATATTGTGAATCTGTTATATTGCAGTATAACTAAAACTAAACTAAAAGAAAAGGAAGTACTTAACCTAAGAAGTATGGATATTATTATACACCGTCTACTACTCTACACTTAGTCAATTTATGAACAAGATTATTTACACTAAACTATGTTTTTCTTGGGTGAACAATATAACACGTAGCCAATATGGGCTAAAATGTACGAACTACACAAGAACTTACCATATAAAATTTATTGCCAAGAATAAAATGAAATTTTCTGGGGTGAAGCAGTTCATCTCCGCTGTTTGTATTAACAAAATGACAGTGCAGTTTTTGTATAAAAATTAATTTTTTCGCGTTTTTGCATTTTCTTACATTTTTATTTATTTTTTACTTTTAAAAATCATTTTAACTTACCTTTGTACATATTTACTAACTACCTTCTTAATTATTTTTTAATAAAAATTAAAGGTATCCTACCGAGGTGTGCCAAATAGGTATATGCTCATTAAAATAGCGGCTAATTACAATCTATGCATGTCAATCATTATACGAATCTGGTTAATAACTGTAAAATCTGTACTCGCGAAAATAAAACAAATAATATTTAATATTATAACACTTTGTGGCCATAAATTACATACTGACTCAAGAGGATGCTTTTATTTACTTATTAATGTATTATATTAGTCCCAAGGCTCTTAATATTATTAAATGCCTTAAATTTTACTAAACGCCAAAACATAAGTGGCGAATCAGTGTAGTCTTTACCCTACTAATTTTATTTTTGTAAGCAAAAACTGGCAACAAAGTTAGAAAAAAACTATTTACTTTGAACTTGTCGCTTGTCCACTGAGCTTTTATATTTACTGCGCTCCCAATAGCAACTTAAATATTTGCTTACGAAAGGAAAACTAACTATCTACGATGAATTACGAAATGAATACAAAATTTCTGTTAAACAAACATTTGCACTTTTATCTCTTTAGGCATATACCTATTATATTACTTGACCGTATAACGAAGGTTATCCATCAGTATGTTAAATTTTCATTTTATTAAACTTGGAATTTATTTTGTAGTGATTTCTTATGTTCGGTATTACCCTAAAGTCTTTGTGATATCAAGCGTGATATGCTTTTTATATGTGTGTTATATGCTGATTAGAATAAATAATATGCTGACTATCGGATGGGAAAAGAAATACATGTCATATTGCCTAGTTAATCTACTTACCCTGTACTCATTTACGGCCAGTATATTGAACATTACAGTATTCGATACAGGGATACTCTAAAGTGTTGCCTATCAACATTATACCATGTTATTCTTAAGAAGCAATTATTTTTGACTTTTGACATAACGAAGTCATAGCCAACTATAAAAATGCCTCCCGACAAGTAGGTATCCTTGGAAAAAAAATCACCCACCGCCAAAATATACATATCTACCAACTTTAACTAAAATAATGAAGAATATTACTTGGCGATAAATTAGGCTTCTAATTACAAAATTGTGTTTAACTAAAGTTAGTAATTTTTGTTTTGTTGGGACCCAAGTTGGACCTATCAATACGAATCAGTTCATATGGTTTTATTTATTTGACAGTAACAAGCAATAGACAATCATAATTAGCTACGGAAATAAATGGCTATAAGGTCATACAGTTGTTGGGCTGCTATCTGATATTTTTCAAATTTTAATAAAAAATATAACTTTATTTGTTTTGAAAAAGATTAGAAAAGCAAAATAAAATAAGATATCATGCTTAAAATAACTTCACAATTTGGTACAAAAGCAAAAAGCGTTAAAACTTTTAGTTTGGCTTGATAACGGTTAAAGATCTCCAAAAGTTTGTATACAAGTAAGAAAAAAAGTTAACGTAAATCTGACGGGAAAGTTGTGTTTATAATTCCACAGTTACAAACTTTTAAACAAGGCCCAAATGACAAGCAGGACACCCAAGCCAATGTTAACATTCTACATATTTTAAAATAATACTGTTTATTTAAAAAACACAAATAAACGAATAATACATCTGTCAACAATGCGGTAATGGCTTTGGGGGTACTATCCCGGTCCCTGAAAAGTCCACCGAAAAGTTCGTTTACAGTACTTTGCTATAGATCTGTCATTATAATCAATCACATTTATGACACGTGATAAAATTTTAATTATTTAATTTTAACATTATGTTTTTATATGTGTTCTGATTTAACTTATTTATGGTCTTACTTAAAAAAAGTAAGAATATTTAAAAAAAATACTCGTCTATTTTGTAAACTATGAAGTTATTAATTTCCACTATGTTTTTTTTTACTGAACAGGGGTGCTTTTTTGAAATATCGAGATGTCTGAATTTTCAGTTTCGTGGTAGGTATCAACAATGTGACGTGAATATATTGTTTTGTCAGTTCACAGTCCTATAAACTACAAAGCTCTTTGCCAAGCTCTTTTACCTATTAAATAATAACATGTAGTAGAATTTATTAATTTTTTCTCTCTACACGTCCAAACGTATAAAAAATTGTCCTTTCATTGTCACCAAAAGACGGCTTATTGGCTTAAGTATTACACCATATCATGAATTTAGAATGCAAAGCAAATCAGCGAGCTAATCCGGTAGTATAAAATGCGTAAATTTACATAGTACCAACTAATTTGTCACTTTTTTTATTATCTTTATTTAATTTTATTATATTTACTTATTTACATTTTATTTTAATTTTTTTAAATTTCCAAAAATTGTGTACTATTTCTAATGCACTTCAAAAAAAGGAAGTTCGTTTTTCAGTCTGTATGTGTGTCTATTATTGAATGGGGTTTCCACTTTGTCGTAAAGGACCACCCCAGGATGGGTATAGTACCATCTCTAAGTTTTAAGAGGCATCCCAGTAATATAAATGGGCGGAAAACGGACAAACGACTAAATAAAGCAAAACAATAAACATAAAACATTTTTGAATTTCAAAGAAGCTCTGGAAAGTAAAAACAAATACTTTAATTGACTTATGAAGTTCGTATCAAACGAACAACCAGTAATAAATAGATATTCCTTAAGGTATTAGACCATACTAAGTTTTTAAAAAGTATGAATTCTAAAGAAAGACAACTAATGAGCCAATATCAAGCTTTCGTCAGTCTTATAATCAGATAATTGACATCGACTTCATACGTTTTTTAAGGTTGTTTAAATTTTTTTTCTCTTCAGCGCTTTTTTGAACTCGGTTTTATTAATTTTTTACTTTTATTTAACTATATGAATGGAGCTTGTTTAGATTTTAAATTGATGTTTTTATTTTAATTTGAATGGGATTTGTGCAAAAACCCTTCTACTATATTAAATTATATTGCATTTTATTATATTGTAAATTCACCAACAAGCCATCCATAGACACGTGTTTTTAAAAATAAGTCTTTTATCAGTACATTTAGCTAGTTAAGGGTGGCTGCACGCAGTATTACGGATCAGTTGCAAGCCTTCCGCCGCTGCAATATTGTGTTAAAACTATAAGAGATATGCATTAGCTTCAATGTGATTTTAATAGGGAAATACGTATAGTAGGGCGCTAAATGCGAATTTTTATGAAAAATTCGAATTTAGAATGTAAAAATTAGTGGCAAAGTTGTCCATTTTCGATCATTTTTTGACGCAGATACCGACCTAAAATGGCTGTACTGATCCTTTTTCTACATAACTGCAAAATTTGAGATGCTAAATCGTACTCATGTCTTTGTATTTCTGCAGCGCGTGAACCCTGTTGAGCCGGTTTTTAACCGAAATGTATTTTAAGTTGCCTATAGACAGCATAATTTTTCAAGTTCTGACGTGATGAAGGAAACGTCTCGAAAAAACTGTGACCAAAATATATAAATATATTTAAAAGTTATGTACAAGCGACTTAGTAAAATAAAAGAAAATCTCTATGAACTAAAAATAAAAATGTGGAGAAATATAAAAATGGTGCAAAATGTAAAAACAGGTGGAATGTTATAAAAAAATATACTTTCACTACGTCTTTTAAATTATGGAAATAAATATAATTCCACTACTTCGGTGATCGACTTGACCTGATACTTGATAAGCATCAAATCTATTTTTAGAATTATAAGAAAATCAATATCCCAAACCAGCTGCAAGGAAGAAGTGCGATCCGGTACTCAGAATTATTAGTTAATTCGAAAGACACTTGTTTGAACGTCTCATGTAAAATTTTAAGTTTTATTTATTATGGCGTATATTCTTCATTAAAGTTTTGTTTACGAATCGGGGTGCTTTATTAACGAATTAATGTAAATATATTTTAGAGTAAAATTTAACCCAAATTAAAAATATGTCTGATCTAATTCAATCTGGATACAACCGAATTTGTACCGACTTCAAAAAAGGAAGTATTGTAATCGTGAAATAATTATCCCACGAGATTTTTTCAGATCTTTACGTTTCAGGGTCCCTAGATGCCCTAACATTCCGTCGGTCTGTCTGTCTGTCTGTTCGCGGCATAGCTAAAAATTTACTTATCCGATTGACTTGGTGAGAGTCTGGTAATTTTTGGTAAAAATCCAATATGGCCAAACAAAATGGCGGTCTAGTGAAATAAATTGTGAAATATATTATTAAAAAACTGCTTATCCGATTTACCTCAAATTTTGCACAAAAATCAAAATATTATGTTAGAATCAACTGGTAATATTTTGGACGAATCGAAGATGGCGGGGCGGGACAAAATGGCAGAGTAAATAATTGTGGTAAGGTAAAGCATAATCGAAAAATGAGGGAGGTCTCAAATTGCGATGATTTCAACTTCACCTGTATCTGAGAATCGAAGAGGGCTATGAAAAGTTTGTTTATGGCGTGTTTCATTTTACAAAAAAGTATAACCGCAATTCTCTCTCATCACTAATAATGGAATTACGCCGTAAAACCATCGAAAACCGGTAACCCACATGTACATCATCTAATATTCTACCATAATATAATACTAATTACGTACTTGCTTTAGTATAATCATTTTTCGTTTTAAACTTTTTCGTCTACTTCCAGGCGTAACTTTCAGTTAGAATATTTACGTGGCATGGCATGATTATAAAAATCGGTAAGTTTCCTTTACCCGTAACTTTGCTCGTTATAAATCTTTCCTTTTATTGGGAATAATAAAGTGTGACCCAATTTAATTCCACACATAGTTATTTATTAACACATATACTGTATTTTCAAATATTTCTATTGTTCCACCATATTGGATGGGTACCAAACAGTTTCTACCCGTGCCACCCTTGATTTTTGAGCAAAATCTAAAATAAATTGAATAAGTACTTTTTACACTGATTTTTTAAGACCACAATTTTGTCCCATCTTCTTGAATTCGATCAGTTTATTCCTATATTACATTTAATTTTTGTGCAAAATTTGAAGCTAGTTAAATATGAATATGTTTATTAAATATTTTATTTGGCCGCCAATTTGTTCCTCCATCTTGAATTTCTACCACAATTTCACCACTTTATGTCTAAATCACATTTAATGCTTAAACTTTGAATTCTATATTGGATTTGGACCAAAATGTTAACAGTTCACACACTTGATTTTGTAACAATTTGAGGTAAATTATTTCACCAAAGCCCCATTTTGTTTGGCCATATTGGAATTTTACCAGAATGTTATCAGGCCATCTCCATATTCTCCTTAGTTTTTGACTACCTGAAGTCAACCGGGTAAATAGCTTTTGGCTATGCTGCGAACTGACAGATATACCGACCAATAGCCCGACAGAATAAAGCAAACATAATTTTTGGAATCTAGGGACGCTAAAACATGAAGATATGTAAAACCTGGAAGGGTGATATTTTCACGATTACAAACACATCTGGCCGCCATTTTTTTCCGCCACCTTGAATTCGTACCACAATTTTAACTGTTCACTCTATATCACACTTAATTCTCGCATAAAATTGGAAATCAATCCAATAAGTAGTGTTTCCAGGTTAATATTTTTTATATTTTATTAGGCCGCTATTTTGTTTAGTCAGTTATTTTTTTAGTAACAATTTTTTTAACGCTAGGCTGCCATTTTCTTCCGCCATACTATACCAAAATGTTACCAAGTCATCTCCATTGACCCTTAATTTTTGACCAACATTTGTCAACAAGTCAATCGGGTGAGTAATTTTTTAGCTATGCTTCGAACAAACAGACAGACTGACGGAATGAAGAAAATATGTTTTACGGCCTCTAGGTGAAGAGTGCAAACATTTTGGAGGGTTACAATAGGTATCTCTCTTTAACGAGGGAAGTAAAAATCACAAAAACACTGATAAATTTTATTATAAATTCGCAAATCGCAGATTGAATATCAAACGAGGGAATAACGAATAACGATCCGCACATCGAAAAGCTGATAATTTCACTGGCGGATTTAGAGGGGGCGAAAGGGGCACCGAATAAAATTTTATGTATAAACGAAAGCACTGGATCAGTTGAAAATAGCAATTCGCCCCCTCTTCTTGAACGGGATCTATAAATCCTCCCTTTATCTGTTTTACTTGTTCAATTAACATAATAAAATATAGCAACCAAAAAAAGTCTTCACTTTATACAAATTAAAATAATTTCTCCCCCTCCCACGACTTCATCCTACGGACAGCCATAAGCAAGTAAATTCCTAAATATTATCCGAGGCGCCGCCGCTCAAATAATAATTGTAATTTATTCTGTGAGCCCAAGTTTCTTTCAGTATTATATTTGTATTTTCCAACACGTCAGTACGTTTTCATATTACTTTGAACGTGACTTGACCTTGTCGCTGATATTTTGTTTGCTGTGTGCAGTTCGGCCTTAAGAGATGAGTACAACTAGCTCCAACGCAACATGTCAAACCCAACCAGAATGGCTAATAACAGGAACGAGCCACTGATATTTATGGTTATCAAGAAAAAATCTTAAATCTTCGCAAGACTACATATCTCTATGGCACAGAGCAGCATAAGAGGGTAAAACTCAAAAGCAAAATGGAAACAGAGTTAAAATATGAAAATGGTAAGCGACAAATAGTAAAAAAGCAGAAAAAAATTTATTGTGATGACCACAAAGCAACAAATGACCATCACGCGTTTCTGACTAAAAATCTTCATCAGCGCTAACATAACATCAAAAATGAAACCAGAGTCACCAACAGAGGCAAACAACTGACAAAACTCTACGCATAGATGAACCAGTTTCCCTTTACACCGTCGTGTGTTATATTAATATTCAATCACCTGAATCAGTGACATGTACAACAATTCCATCCATTCCAACAGGCCTGTCTACAAAACCTAATTATATATAAACGAAGTAAATAAATATATAAAAAACAATAGGTAAATTTGGAAATTATCTATATTTCGATTTTCAATATATCGATATGTATCGATATTTTGATAGTTTAGCCCTTAAAAAATTGAACAGAGAAATACGACAAATTCTGTTAATTTTTCACTGACTTATGTGTTTGTGTATGCAGATCGATTATTCCGTTCTATAAGTGTATTGGGGAGGGTATATAGGAGAAAAAAAGAAGGTTATCTAAAATATCGTGTTTTGCGGGGTTTTTAAGGGCACGAACTTCAATTTTACTAATCATTTTAGTTTTTGGAAAATTTGTATTGGTGTTTTTGTGCATATGTTCAGATGGCGCTTATATAATATTGGCTAAAGAGGTTCTACGTACAACGAACGTTGATTCCGGGAAATTTAACGAATTTAGAAAACAATTTCAAAAAGTATTTATAGTAGCTGTTGAGTCATCGTCATCATCCTATAGCAAGCATACTAAAAAAATAAAAACGTCGAAATGACGTCTTTTTTTTTTCAGATTTCATGATTAATTTAAAATGTTTTAATATATTGCTTTGAAATTTGGTACATTTTTATATAACAAAAAAAGTAATTACCCGACTTAATGGCGAGTGGTAAACTTTATATCTTGACGGGTTATTTCGGTAGGTAATTAATTATAATCTTAATGAATGTTGGCAATATTAAATATTTTCATTCTGGATATAAAACATTTGATGTGTCAGTTGTTATGTTTTAATATTTTTATTACTCGCCGAATGCCACCACTGTTATGATTTAATAATTTTAGTATTTTGTATTAGCACTGGTAGTAAATGTAAACACTTCAACTTGTTTCAAATCTCTCTATTATCTTCTGTACAAGAGGGACACTTCTTACTTCTAACAAATATTTACTCTTACTGTGTCTACTGACTTAATTCTACTGACAATATAGTACTGACATAATGACTGACCTGCTCCATACTGACTACCTAGAACTTATTTTTATATGAATTCCCTAATTTGAGATGCAGTGGCGTATCTGTAAAATTGATTAAAAAAGGTGTCTATAAAAGTAATTTGGGGAGTATTTGCTACGCCACTGCTTACTGTACTACAATGGTTTCTTTTAATGTTTTTATAGCTGAACCTTCCCAAGCTTTATCGACATAGTGTAAATGAGTTTATGATAGGTTTTTTCGGGTATAATAATATTTGGGGCGGAAGAACGTGAATAAAATAGAATTTGAAGTAGAATTTAAAATACATATTGTTTACTTAGAATTTCCCTTGCAATAAACGACCATTAAAGCAGACAAGGAAGGTTCCGCCGAAATATAATGTATGTCTAAATATTGCATTTACGTGTGAAACTATCTCTAGACTAATGAATATATAATACTTAAGACTATTCACAAATAAAATGACTATAAAATAATGGGGTCACAACACCTCCCCCCTAAATGAGAGATTTTATAATAATGAAATTGTTAGAAAATTTCGTTCCTGAGTTAAAATATAAACTATGATACAAAATATACATCCTTGTAATTGATACTAATATTTAACAAAAGTATTATGTTCGAAATGATTTTACAAAATTTGCTATGAACTATGTTTTTATTCTATATTATACTAACCTATATAATATTGAAAACTGTTTTTTTTTTATAATAATTAGGCATTCTAAATCTACTTAGATTCTACTAAAGAAATTTATTACTTTATTATAATAAAACATAATATTATTACTTATCTAATTGATCGTCTTGAGGATGTGTGACCAATAGCTCTGCGAGGCGTGTATGATATACCTGATGAATCAGTTTTTTTAGGAACTACTAATAAGGGACTATTCCAAGGACTGTAAGACGGAGAAATTATTCCATCCTTTAACATTGCATCGGTTTGTTCTTTTATAACCTCCCGATGTTGAAAAGGTAATCTATAGGGTTTAATATTAATAGGTCCCTTAGTAGGGTCTGTAGAAATTTTATGTTTTATTGTGTTTGTACAAGAGAGTTTATCACCTTCTAAATAAAAAATATCGATAAAATTTTCACACATTTCTAGAAGTGAGTTAGTTTCCTCGACATTTAATCCTTCTAAGTTGAGAGAATGTTTCACTTTTTCTAAACGTTCAAAGTAATTTATATTCGTGTTATTTTCAATATTATTATTATTATGACTAAGCTCTATAATGTCAAATTCACCTTTAGTGATAGGTTGTACGTTAACTCTGGGTAACGCAATTGTTAAGGGTTCATTAGATATATTTAAAATACTAATTAAACATTTATGATTATGTACTTTGGTCAAAGAAGAACCTATATAGAGATTTTCAGCAAGTTGTTTCGATTTTACGATACCTTAAGTACCTGAAACGTTGGCCAAAGCATAAGTTATCATTTCACATCTTGGGGGTATAGTCGTTAAAGTCTCTGAAGGCAAAATCTTAAAGCAATTGTCCTCAAAATAAACAGTTTCTTCTTCATAATTAATTTTAGTTTTATATTTTTGCAAAAAATCGCGGCCTAAAATTCCGTCATTTTTTATAGGAATGCTATCTGGTACGATATGAAAAGGATGCATTAATATTTTATTATCTTTTAATTGGATTGTTACATTATATAGACCTTTCGTAAAAACCGGTTCTTTACTTATACCTTTTAGTTCAATAATACCGTTTTGATCTAGCTTTGAATAGTCTTGTAAAATCGACTACTTTAATAAACAAACATCAGCCCCTGTATCTAACAAAATTTGCAATTCTGGCTTTTTAGTGCCCAATGAAGTTATTTCAATTATATCTAACTGTTTACAATTATTAGAGAATAATACTGACTTAGGAGACATATTATTTGAATTATTACGAGGTGGTTTGATTTTAATATGTTCTAGTGGATTCTTATTATTTGAACAGCTACTGTTTATACTGATTGAACTTTTTACGAAGCGCTTGGCGGGCTGTTCACAACCAAGGCTTCGTTGTCGTTTCCCGAAAATTCTTGGACAGATGTAGTTGGTTGTGGAGGAGAAATACTAAGATTGTGTTGGAGGCTACTGGGGGGTAGAGACGTTATAGTTTGTATTTGATGAGAATTATTGACAGGTTCATTATTATAGTAATGCCGGTATCGTCGCTGTTGTTGAGGTATCTCTGAAAGCATTTGAGGTCTGTTTGAACTACGGGGATTGGTATAATTTTGACGATAATTGTTCCCATTATAATTATTGTTAAAATTTCGTGAATTTGTATTTTGATTGTAATTATGATTATCGTTTCCCCTGTAAGAAAAATTACTTCTAGCATTAATAGGTTGTTCCCCGTTATAATTTTGCCCATTTGAAGAATTTGCGTTAAAATGTTGTTGTGGACTGAAGCTTTGATAATTAGGATTATTAAAATTTTTTCTTCCCATATTTTGTTCATATTGTATAAGTTGCCTACATTGAGAAGTTATATGATTAGTTTTATGACAGAACATACACAAAAGTTTAGGATTTTGGTTATTAAAATTTCTATTTCCCTGACCCACAAAACCTACATTTTTAAAATTTGAATTTTTTGCTCTAACGTTGTTTTCGAGTTCCATTTCGATTGCTAATGATAATGCCCTGTCTAAATCTGTTGTGTTTTCAGCAATTACTCGAATTTGTATTTTTTCATCATTTAGCCCTTGTCTAAACGTGTT
Organism: Kuschelorhynchus macadamiae; assembly: GCA_030620095.1. Lineage (NCBI taxonomy): Eukaryota > Metazoa > Arthropoda > Insecta > Coleoptera > Curculionidae > Kuschelorhynchus > Kuschelorhynchus macadamiae. The sequence continues at coordinate 208,769 of JAUTXW010003647.1, read as the reverse complement.
TACTAAAATTGACTCTAAATTTTCTATTAATACCTTAGCAGAATTATGTTCATAATTTAAATGACAAGTTTCTTTATATTTATTATGCAGGTATCTTAATCTATCTCCATATTCTGTAACGGTTTCCCTAAAGTTTTGTTTTATATTCATTATTTGAGTTAAAAAATGAGAAGGCGGTTTTTTATCCGTAAACTGTTCTAAAAGAAAATCTCTAATTTCGTCCCAATTTAAAAATTCTTTATATTGTGTCACCTCTTGAGCTTTACCTTTTAATTTAGTACCAAAAATTAATTTAGCTAATTTATTTTTTTCATTTTCTTCCACAATATGCATTACTGCGTCACAGTTTTTTAGAAAAAATTGAAGAGAATTGCCATCGCCGTAGCCGTCAAATGAATTTATTAAATTTAATACATCAATTGCATCTTTTCCTTCAGCCATTTTTTTGTTTGTTAAAATTATAAAGATTAAATACTAATAAAAATTTTGGGTAAAAATTTAAATATAGATAAGTTATACGGTCGATTATTCAATTACTTTTTCAACACACAACGTATTTGCAGTACCTTTCACAAAATAAATATATCTATATAATTTCAAAAATGCATAATATATAAAAAAAAACAAATAGTGTCACCACAACAGGAAAATAAAAGAAAAAAACTTACAGCTTCATCCTTAGTTAGCTGGAACGTAAGGCGAATTTCCTCGTTTTCTTTCTTCTTCTCGAAACTTGTTGCGTACTGGGCGCTCCTCCAAGTCTGTTGAAACTTCCTGTCTTTGGTATACCGATGTGGTTTAACTGGTGTGATTCCTGCTGCGTTCTAGGCGCTCCTTCAGAAAACACGGGGTAGTATATCCAGATCCGCTGCCACCAATGTTATGTTTTAATATTTTTATTACTCGCCGAATGCCACCACTGTTATGATTTAATAATTTTAGTATTTTGTATTAGCACTGGTAGTAAATGTAAACACTTCAACTTGTTTCAAATCTCTCTATTATCTTCTGTACAAGAGGGACACTTCTTACTTCTAACAAATCTTTACTCTTACTGTGTCTACTGACTTAATTCTACTGACAATATAGTACTGACATAATGACTGACCTGCTCCATACTGACTATCTAGAACTTATTTTTATATGAATTCCCTAATTTGAGATGCAGTGGCGTATCTGTAAAATTGATTAAAAAAGATGTCTATAAAAGTAATTTGGGGAGTATTTGCTACGCCACTGCTTACTGTACTACAATGGTTTCTTTTAATGTTTTTATAGCTGAACCTTCCCAAGCTTTATCGACATAGTGTAAATGAGTTTATGATAGGTTTTTTCGGGTATAATAATATTTGGGGCGGAAGAACGTGCATAAAATAGAATTTGAAGTAGAATTTAAAATACATATTGTTTACTTAGAATTTTCCTTGCAATAAACGACCATTAAAGCAGCTTTTGTCGGAAGGTTCCGCCGAAATATAATGTATGTCTAAATATTGCATTTACGTGTCAAACTATCTCTAGACTAATGAATATATAATGCTTAAGACTATTCACAAATAAAATGACTATAAAATAATGGGAACACAGTAACTGAGGTATGTGTTGGGAGAGGAGGCAAAATCGAAAGAATGGAGTTACCAAAATATCATGTTTGGTGTTTTTGGGGACACAAACTTCAATTCTAAAAACCATTTTGATTTGTTGTTTCTTTAAGGGAGAACTGCACGCAAAAAATGAAAAACCAGCGACAAGGTCTAGTCGAATTGAAAGTAAGATGAAAAGGTACCTACGCATTAAAAAAAACTTCCTGCACGTCCCACCTCAAAAAAATGTGTTATGTACGGGTAATTTAAATTACATTTCGGTTAAAAATGGGTTCAAAAGGATTCACGCGCTGCAGAAATACAAAGACATGAGTACGATTTACCATTTCAAATTTTGCAGTGACATAGACAAAGGATCAATGTAAGGCGGTAAAGAGCCATTTTGTGGGAAAAAAATTATATGAGAAGGCATGTGCGTCAAAAAATGGTCGAAAATGGACAAATCTACTTTTATTTTTCGTCTTTAGCGCCCAACTATACATATTTCCCTATTAAAATCACATTGAAGCTAATACATATCTCTTATAGTTTTAACGTAATATTGCAGCGGCGAAAGGCTTGCAAATGATCCATATTACTGCGTGCAGTTCCCCCTTCGGCGCTTTTTATATATTAATTATATTATCGTATTCTAGCAAAATTGTAAGGGCAATGGACCCCAGTACTTGTTTATTTTATTAGGTAAAATGGTGTTTTCATTAACCTATATCCAAGGAAATAAGGTAGCAACCAATAAGTATATGGTTAAAGAAAATGTCTCGTCTGTAGATTTGATTCAATAGCCAAATTTTTATAGTCAGATTTTTATCTACCGTTTTTTTCTTAATTTTATTGAAATCGATTTACGCGTTTTTACAAATACATTTCCTAATATTCTAGCGTAATAAAATCTACGGGCTATCTAAATATTTAAATACGCACTATTTTTACCCAATCCGTAAACCTGTATTCAAAATAAGATTTGTTTTAAATGTATGCCACTAAAAATATCAATACCGGTTACTCTTGCAATGTTATGGCTTAAGAACAAGAACGGTTAGGTACATAATGTTATTTCTTAGTTAAATAATTATATTAATAATAATTTAAGAAACAGATTATTATTATTAATAAATTGAGAACAAACAGTAATGTATCTAAATGTTATAAGACATTATATTTTAATGTTAATTGAACGCAATATGTTAAAAAATAGCCCCCTGAGAATATTGAAAAACTATATACACACTCGCGTATTCTAGGGAGTAAAAAGCAAATATCAGAATAGTACTCCATATAATATCGCATTTTTATATTATATTAATATGTTGACAGAAACTATGCAACGGACGGACCGCTTTAAAACGTCTCCTCGGTGGCTATAGGTACCCGAACCGAAAATAACATATCGTAACTATGTGGCCAAATATTAAGATTCTAATGCTAATGCTGCCATCTTACCGATATTTGATGTACTATTTTTTTCTGCGAGCTTAATAGCAATATCCACATATCGATAAATTAAATTTGTCGATAGGTGATATGCTATCACCTATCGATAGGCAAAATCTAAAATCCCCTCATATGCAGTTCGAAACCAAAAATTTCGTAAAAACAATTTTCGAATGTAATATGATTCGGTTGACTATTAATTTGAAAAGTTAACGTTTGAATGGCAATAAGTTCAAAGACAAATGTTCGACAAACTTGCCAATTTTTGCTAATAATAATCGAAAAATTTTCCCCCAATGCTATTTTAAACTATTTGCTTTATTCAAAAATAATTCGCAATTAAAAAATATTGGCTTTCATGAAAACTACTCAATAATCATCATATTCGAGATTCTGGTTAGTTACTGTTTCTTTGTGTTAATTTTGATTCTTCACTGCTTTTGGTTTATTTCTAGAAAAAAAAGTGGGTTTCTTATCATTTATTTTTCATTTATTACTTCCCTCGTAAAAGGAAAGTATTGCAATCGTGAAAAAATCACTTTCCGAGATTTTTTCACATCTTCACGTTTCAGGGTTCCTAGATGACGAAAAACATGTTTTCTCAATTCCATCGGTCTGTCTGTCTGTCTGTTCGCAGCGTAGTTAAAAAACTACTTATCCGATTGACTTCAAATTTTGGTTAAAAATGAAGGGTCGTATGGGGAAGACCTGGTAACATTTTAGTAAAAATCCATAATGGTGAAACAAAATGGCGGCCTAGTGAAATGTTAAAAAAATTATTATTAAAAAGCTACTCATCCAATTTTTCTCAAATTTTGCAAAAACATCACTTATTATGTTGAAATCAAGTGGTAAAATTTTGGTACGAATTCAAGATGGCGGAATAAAATGGCGGCATAATAAAATATTTAAACATTCAGTCTGAAAAAAACGCTCAATGGTTTGATTTCAAATTGTGTGCCAGAACTAATTGTGGAACAAAATGGCTGCCAAATAAAATGTTTGTAATACGTGAAAAAATCACCCCCTCAGGTTTTACACATCTTTAGGTTGTAGCGTCGGTAGATGCCAAAAAATATGTTTTATCAATTCCGTCGGTCCGTCTGTCGGTCTGTCTGTCTGTCAGTTTGCGGCATAGCTTAAAGACTGCTTACCTGATTTACTTCAAATTGTGGCCAAAAATTAAGGGCCATGTGGGGATGACCTGGTAACATTTTGGTAAAAATAAAATATGGCGAAACAAAATGGCGGCTTAGTGAAGTCTGAAAAAATATTAATAAAAAACTACTCATCCAATTTATCTCAAATTTTGTAAAAAACTTCAAGTATTATATTGAAATTAACAGGTAATATTTTGATACGAATCCAACATGGCGGAACAAAATTGCTGCTTAATAAAATATTTGAAAATTCATCCTGAAAAACTGCTTAATGGTTTCATTTCAAATTGGGTGTCATAACTAATTGTGGTATAGGGATCAACTAGTAAAATTCTAGTACTAATTCAAGGTGGCCGAACAAAAATGTGGCCAAATAAAAAGTATGTAATCGTGAAAAAAATCATCCTCTCAGGTTTTACACGTCTTTACATTTTATCGTTAGATACGAAAAAAAAATTGTTTTATCAATTCCGTTGGTCCGTCTGTCCCTCAGTTCGGGGCATCTTCAGGAGACATATGTAGATTCTATATCCAGCATGAAGCCCATATTATCAGTCTACATATTCCGTTTGCTCGCAGATATTTCCCAGATATTAAGTTTCTAAATAGTTTTCGTTAACGATCCTCTTGTTTTTATGTTAGAGTGGTGTATTATTTGGGGTTAGGATCCAGTAAAAAAATGTATTTTTTAAAGTGTTGTTGTTTCGCTACTCTATGGTTGCATTCTCAGGATATACACACACACACACATATATATATATATATATATATATATATATATATATATATATATATATATATATATATATATATATATATATATATATATATATATATATATATATATATATATATATATATATATATATATATATATATATATATATATATATATATATATATATATATATATATATATATATATATATATATATATATATATATATATATATATATATATATATATATATATATATATATATATATATATATATATATATATATATATATATATATATATATATATATATATATATATATATATATATATATATATATATATATATATATATATATATATATATATATATATATATATATATATATATATATATATATATATATATATATATATATATATATATATATATATATATATATATATATATATATATATATATATATATATATATATATATATATATATATATATATATATATATATATATATATATATATATATATATATATATATATATATATATATATATATATATATATATATATATATATATATATATATATATATATATATATGTATATATATATATATATATATATATATATATATATATATATATATATATATATATATATATATATATATATATATACTATATATATATATATATATATATTGCTTTATGTAGATATATATATATATATATATATATATATATATATATATATATATATATATATATATATATATATATATATCTGCATGATACCCATATTATCAGTCTTTATTAACTCCGTTGGTTCGCAGATATTAAATTTCTAAATGGTTTTCGTTCTTGTTGTTATGTTAGAGTGGTATATTATTTGGGGTTAGAAAATATCTGCGGAACAATGGAGTAGGGAAAGACTAATATAGGTTTTATGCAGGATATAAAATCTCGGCAATTTAAAAAAGGGCCTTTGTTTTTTTTTACTGGATCCTAACCCCGAATAATACACCACTTTAACATAACAACAAGAGGATCTTTAATGAAAACCATTCAGAAACCTAATATCTGCGATATCTGCGGACCAACGAGTAGGTAAAGACTGACAATATGTGTTTCAATTTAAGATGGCGAAACAAAATGACGGCCAAATAAAATTTTAAAAAATCTTGTTCAATTGATTTTAAATTTTGCAGAAAAATTAAATGTGAATATGGGATACTTATTGAATTTATTTTAAATTATGCCCAAAAGTCAAGTGTCGCATAGGTAGAAAGAAATTGATAAAAAATCCAATATGATGGAACAAAATGGCGCCTAATAAAAACGAAGAGACAGTATATGTAACACATATATACTGCGACTATATACTGAGCTAACTTGGATCACACTTCACTCTTCCCAATAAAAGTAATAATTCATAACGAGGGAAGTTCCGGGTAAAGGAATTTACCGATTTTTTTTTTAAGTGTATGCTCTTATGTGAGAGTATACATTTGATTTTTCGGCTTAATTAAAGAGTTAGGTACCCGGATGCAGGTTTTGTTCATTGTAAAGTTATTACCGGTTTATTTTCTCGAGTTTTGACTTTTCGATAGCTACAAACAAAAGGATAATTGTCCAAATATTAATTTTATACCTTGCCTAATGCATTTTTCTACTCAATTTGAAAATAAAAATTATTCCATGAAAGATACTTTTTCAAAAAAGATAAGTCAAATGTATAGTTATAAAGTCAATTAAACTATTTGTTTCTCGAATGTTTTGTATACTAACTTATTGTCATTTGACTTATTCTTTTTGAACTTCTTGGTTTCGAATTTATTGTCGTTCTTACTTGCATTCAGACTTTTGGCTTTCCAACTCTTTGTCAAAAACATTTAGTTGTTGTATGTATGTTTTGAAATTATTTCTTTCGAAGATTTTGTTTTCGAAGTAATTATCTAGACTCGTCAACATTCCATAGTAATAACATTACCTCTGTTTAATACCGATAACGGAAAATACACAAACTTGTTCAATTCGAGAAAGCCAAATGAAGAAATACATTCTTATAAATAATATCATGCACTACCCAAATGCACGAGCCAATTAAACGACCAAATTCTTCAAACCAAAAATATTTTTATAATCTAATTAATGTGCTTTTTCTAATACTCCGTCCTTTGAATTAAGTAAAATAACCCATTTATTTCTCTTGCTAAGTATATTTTATCAGCATTGCTCTCCATCTGACAAGACAAAATTCCGCTGGTTATAAAAATATTTACCGAAAACTTCATTAGCATTCTTTCCATTATATTTATATTTTTACGTAATATATTCAAAGTCACTTTACAATCACTACGAACAGGTTACTTGACATTTAAGTAGTAATTGATAACTTGGAATTTTCCTTTTTTTATAAGCAGAGATGAGAGTTATTTTTGTAAATTCTCTAATAATATTACACTATTGTCGATTTTGTAGGTAAGTTTAAACATTTCGTATATTTTTAGTGTAATTATATGTATAAATTACAAGTAGTAAAACTATGAACACATTAATTACCAATATATCTATCGAATCGTATCGTAAGTACATGAAATAATTTAGTGTCTAAAATTATGTAAAAAATGTAAAAAAACAAATATCATTGCTTTAATTGGCTATTAGTAGAAATACCTCATACTAGAGACAAACACCAATCATATTCGAATAAGCAGTTCATCAGATACAAATAAATTAACCATATTAATTGCTTCAAACACAGTTTAATTAGAACGCGTGCAACACATTAGAAGAAATGCTTCATATTAGAGGCAAAGACAGAACATACTTTGAATGGGCTGTTCATCAGTTACAAATATGCTTAACTATAAACGAATTTAAGCAACCCATCGGATTCATTGCGACGCGGACTGGCAACTCTGGGTGTTGTGCGAGGCCAGCAGCTACGCGGAAATCTCTCGATAGATCCCAGCTATATGATATACAATCCATTCCAGGTTTATCTATGTAACAATGGATGGATCGTCTACTCAAAGTATTATATATATATATATATATATATATATATATATATATATATATATATATATATATATATATATATATATATATATATATATATATATATATATATATATATATATATATATATATATATATATATATATATATATATATATATATATATATATATATATATATATATATATATATATAAATATTAATATATTTTAGGGCAATAACTCTAATATCTAATTATATTTTTTAATATTATATGTGAATTTAGTTTTATAAATATTGTTTTTGAGTTTCCGTTTACTTTAATCAACTCTTAAAGATCCTGACATTATGACTAGAATATCAAGTTTTGTACAATATTGTATTATAGTTCTTTTTGCAAAATAATATATTTTTACTGAACAGTTGTTATGGCTTAGCAGCTTATTTTTTCACTGATACATTATTTACTAGTTTACAAACTAGTAAAAAATTGTTCAAGATAAAATGAGATTATTTCTAGCAAAGATTATGTTATATAGTAAAAAGTAGGTATGTGAAATTTTTTAAACCACTAACACAATGTGGTATGTTGTTTTTAAAATTCTAAGAATGTTTTAAATTTTAACTTCTGTCGTGAACCCAAGCGGTTGGTTCTTGAGTGATACGAGTGGTTTCGAAAAGTGACATTTATTTAAAAAAAAAGTTTAAATTTTACTTTTTGAGAGCAGAACTTAAACGAGAGAGTGGAATCAAATAGAGTAACGCGCAGTCTAGAGTATTGACAGTTATGTTAAAGTCTAGAGTCTCATCTCGAAGATATGTCCAAGAATTATTTATATTCAACGCCAACAAGAATCCTGCTATTTTGATAGGGATGTTTGTTAATAAAATAATTAAGCAAAGTGGCGCTAAACCCGAGAATAACCACCACAGAGATGCGACAGCGAAGCTTTACGCGTGTACCGATTTCCTATGCAGATGCATCAACTAGGTTGTATTTCCTTCAAAGCAAATACCTTGTGGTGCTGTGCTAGTCAGCGTGCATATGTTTTGAAATCTTTTGTTTGGTGAATTATTGTGAAGTTGAGTGTCACGTTAGGATTGTTGTTGGAAATGTCGGGTTACTCTTGCGCTTGTCGCAGTCGTTCATCTATAGCTGACAATTAATCAAAATCATGTGAATTTGATGACAGCCAGTCATTTTTTAATATGAATTTAAAATGTATTGAATAATATGTTTTTCTCTTTTCTTCCACATTCCTGTTACGGCTAATCCATAAATTCTTTTATCTATAGGATTTGATTTGGTGTTTATGTTTATTGGAAAGTATATTTCATCGTTAAAAAGTTTCGCTTCACTCAAATTCTAATAAACCTAAGTTATTTTTTCATATTATATCGATTAATTATTATACTGGGTAAGATCTTTTAAGTGAAAAATACTGACCTCTGGTTCTATCTAGAGACATATTATACCAATAATAGTTAGCTTATTGTCCTTTCTATAGGAGTTATAGGAAAAATTACTATGATATTTCCCCCTATACAGGGAAGAATAAATTCAATGCTTGCCATTAGGATTTCGGAAACCGTAAGAGATAAATAAATAAACTTTAAATTGGCAAAGTTGTATATTTTGGAGCTTAAACAGTTAATACCTTTAAAAAAGCCCAACAATTCCAACCACCGAAAATCGTGTGATTGGTTTTTATGATGTTATTTATTGAGACAGATGACAACAAAGTTTACTTTTTTATAGCAATTTTTTCTCCTCTACAAGCTACCGGCTTTTATATTTTATATTCCGAGATTTCGTTTTCGAGACCCCGTCATCAAATTATTTTCATTTTATTTTATTTTTTTAGGAGCTTCTGTCCTTCTAAAACCAAATATGTATTATCATCAACACTGTTGAATTTCTATTAGATAAGATATAATGTTCTATTACATAAGATATAATATTATAGCTCCATTCCCGCGTAACACATTATCTCTTATGGAAAACTGTCAATTCCGTCAAATAGTTAATGAATGTAATACGTATTTTGTTTTAAGAGGTCCGAAGCTTTTAAAAAAAATTAATAAAAATTGCTATTTTGTATTTAAAAAAATGAAGTCTTGATGGAAGCCCATAGATGACACGTCGGATTTAATTCTAAAAGTATTTTGTTGTAGAGGAAGAAAAATTGCAATTAAAAAGTCAGTTTTCTTTCAATCTACCTCAATAAATAACACCAAGATAGGATAACATATAAACCTTTATTTTTAAATTTCTATTTCTAAAATTTCTATTTTAGCTAATTTTATGGGAATAGTCTCTTGACATCGTTCTATCCTAGATAAAAAAAAAATCGGTAAATTGGCCGTTACTCGGAACTTTGCTCGTAATGGATTCCATCACACACATAACACAGTTTATATATCCATATATTTGTTGGGTAATAAATTAACACATTATATAAATATCAATATGTTAAAAGGGCTTTACCTATTTTTGTGCCCAAGTACACAGGGCTTGCAGAAATTACAAATAAAATTTATACAAATAACACAATAAAATTATTGCCAAATAAACATAAATATGTACTTATATATAAAACTCTGTTATTTGTGTATGGTGGAATTCGTTACGAGGGATGTAAAGGTCAATTTACCGATTTTTGTAATCTTATTTTTTTTCATTTTGAATATATTTTCTACAGTTTTACTACATTTTTACACCGTGTTTATCAAGCCGAAAGTCACCATTCTCCTGAATAGTTATATTAGGCATTGCCAAATAAAAATGTATAAATAAAATACATCTATTTTATTTATATATCTGACAATCATTCAAATGGAAATAAATATATTTTATTAAGCCGCCATGTTGCTTTGCGATCTTGAATTCGCACAAAAATTTTACCCGTTCATCCCCATATCACCTATAATTTTTCTGCAAAATTTTGGGCAAATTGGGTAAGTATTTTTTAGGAATAATTTTTTAAAAGATTTTATTCGGAGGCCATTATTTTGTTTCGCCATCTTGGATTTGTTCCAAAATCTAACCAGTTCATCCCCATTTCACAAACAGGTTTTCTACAAAACTAGTGTTTTAGGAATAATTTGTATCATTTTATTAGGCCGCCATTTTGATCCGCCATATTGGATTTTTACCAACATCTTATCAGGACATACCTATATGAAATTTCATTTTTGACAAAATTAAAAAAAAATGAAGTGAAGTATTTTTTTAGCTATGCGCTAACAAGCGGAAAAACCGACGAAATTGAAAAAACATGGTTTTCGGCATCTAGGGACCCTGAAAGGTAAAGTTCTCGTAGGTTGATTATTAATACTGTCGCTTCATCGTGGTAGTTATTGTCGGGTTCAACCGTGGGAAAAGACCCTCTTCTAGACTAATTAAAACAATTAAAAGAATATTTTTAAGTTTCAGGTTAAAATAACAAATTAAGCAATATCTCATAAAAAAAGAACGAAAAACAAAACAACTCGTTAAGAGTTTTAATAGTTATTAAAACGGTCATAAGCAAATATAAAAATACAAAATAAAAATATTAAAATATATAAATGTGGAAATAACAATACATAAATAATAAAAATATACAAAATGTAGAATATAAATCGGAAATATATAATATATGCAATATATAAAATAAGAAGTAACAAGGGTCATTTGTTGACTTTTGTATAATGTATAAAAATAGAAGAGTGAGTATGTTGCGTTTCTCTTTTATGCAATAAATAAGTACTGGCTGGAGGCCGAGAATAAGAAGGGTTGGTTATCCTTTTCGTCCTGTAGCGTACTCGGGTGAAGATGTTTTTCAGCCATCTAAACATAGGCCATTGACATGTTCTACAGCAATACCAGCAGGTAGAAAAGATTACAATAATTATGGCTATTACGCCAAGAGTAAGGTTATACTATTTAGAGGTATAACGAATAAATTACTGATCTATTCGTTCTTGTAGTTCCTCATCAAACTGAAGAAGTTTGTTTTGTGCATGGCTAACGTCATTGAGGTTAAGATTATATGTCTTCACTTAGAAGATAATCCCGCCGTACAAAACAACAATCATCGCGATTAGTGTCAATAGACGGGACAAAATTTGTGTGGTTCAAACTTTGATTTGAAGTTGCCACTAACATTGTGGTCAAGATATAACATTTGCATTTTGGTTCCAATGTAAAAATGCGATTGCATTTTACAGATACGTATATTTCTGTGTTCACAGTAGATGGTGCCTAATGTGGGATTTGTAGAGAAGAATATCCATTGATTTTGGTTAAGAGGGTGACAAATTTCCATTTCCGTCTTCACAATGAATGAAACATTGAATGGAACAGCTTTTAGGTACTGAAGTAAGATGTTTTGTCTTAATATTCAATTCGCAGTTTTTCCTTCACTAGGCAGGTAGACCCCGTTGCTTATGTCTTAGAGCTCGGCGGCGTGCTTTGGTACTCAGGAGTAGATAAGGAAAAGAGGGTCTTATGTACGAGTGGACCGTGGAATTGGAAGTTTTTAGTTAAGGTAAATTTACAACAAATATTAGTATTTTATTTAGATAAATTACTGAAAGTTTGCAAATGTCAAAGAATTTAAAGGCATTTTCAAAATTGTCAAGATCAAAAGAAATTCTAAATAGAATGTAGTTTAATTTCTAAATGTTCTTTTTTCATATGACGTGATGTGATAACGTTTGGATGTAAAACTTTTTGTTTTAAAAATAAGATGGCAGATATTATTTGCTTTAAAGACCTTACAACCGTCGAAGTTAACAAAAAGGTTGCCTCGATGGATGGAACCCTCAAAAGCACACATATTCACCTGAAAAGTAGCATGGAAGACACTTTCATTTATTTTCGTGAGCCAATTTTTTTAATTTTTCACTATTCTGGGAAAATAAGTCCGGATTACAATATCGGTTGATTTAGAATATAATGTATAATTCCAATTTTTTTTGAAATTCCCAAAATGTGAATACGAGGATGAATACCACTCACTGTCATCGGAGTCCGAGAGTTCTTGCTTGATTATGTCTTATTATCTGCAGGATCCTTACACCCAACCAGAAAGCCACCATCCCTGGGCTTCTGTGTTTTAGTGGTTTTCGGAAGTGTTTTTAGGCTTAACAATGACCGCCGCTTAAGCCTTATTTTCCACCATTTTGAAATAGGTTGTGTTGGAGGAATCTTGGGATTAGAATGTAACCCTGGCCTGAGTAGTAAGGGCAACCGAACAAAGCTTGGATTTAACTGATTTTAATAAGTCTGAAGCAGAGAGATGAAATGTCGACCACAACGTAGGAAGAGCCTCCTGAATCTCTCGTTCTATAGTATCATTAATATCTCTGGTTTACGGAGATATAATCGTTTACCCAGTCTTCACAATTCCACGATAACCATGTAATATCATTTGCTAAATTTGAAATATATGCCAAGCTCGAAATGCAGTGGAAATGGAACTATTTTTTTACAGGTAGAACAAAAAATACCAAGGCGCGTCGACTGTATAATATCCACATATTATGGTCATAATTAAAATTTGACAAATACCTTATATTCGCTTACCGTAGAAACTTATATTACATGATCTTTGTCACAGTAACATCATATATAAACTCCGGTAGCCGAAGAACTAACTCATCTGAAAATAAACCTCTTTTTTCCGTAAAATCACTTGACCATTACTGCTGACTTCAAGGCGACGAACGAATTTCTTTTCTTTTTAGAACAGCTCTTAGATTTTGAATAGAATAAGTCATTATACGTAATCTTATCAAAGTAATTTAATTTATACAAAAAAAAATATTAACGTTGTCCAAAAGTGTAACGTTATACAGGTTAAGTAAATCTTAATTTATTTAATATAGGTCGAAAAGAGCGTTTAGATTTTCAAAATATGAATTCTCGAAAAATATTAAGGCATTTGGAAATTTTTCAAATATATTTTTTGCATAGTTTCTATATCAGGTATGTTTTAATTTTCATAGCGAAATTTTATAGTCACTGTACGTCTACGTATATTGGAAAAAAGTCTTAATTATGTTAATGGTTACAAGGTTTCTAAATAATGATTCCAAGTCGAGGGTTGTGATATATTTTGAGTTGTCCTAATGTCCTCGAAATTAGGCAATGGAAAACATATACATATAGTGACGGCACTGAGCATTCTATAGTCGACTACGATTCTGAACTTAAGTTCACCTGGACACCCATCTTTAGGAACTATCGAAAGGGGTTTGTTTTATGGAGAAACGGACTTACAAATTATACTTTGTATCAACATTTTAGTGATTTGCTTACCCAACTCTTTTTTATGCACATACTACATATTTTTGTAATAGAATATTGCTCTTCTGTATTTAAATTATCTATTCGTAAATTTTGTTTTAATATATTTAATCTATCAGATAAATCATACTTAATCTATCTTACATTAACTTCAGTATTCTTTTACGAGTATACAACTGCGAATTTGATTCATCAAAGGACTACAAATATAATTTTAATTTTATTAAATGTTAATGTTTTATGTTGGGTATTTAAATTAGTATTAATGGCTTTGCTATTATTTACTTTCACTAATGCTTTAGTTAAATAGACACCGTCCGTTATTTTAATATCAGGATATATTCCTTCTCGAGTATTTTTATTTAATATATCAACTGAGGTGATGATCTCTGTCCTCGAATTAATAAGAAAGGAATTGCTAGTATTATCAGTCTCTTTTACCCTACATATATCGATTTTGACATAGCGTTAAATTTTAGTTTAAGGCGATTTAAATTAATTATCGTGGATTGCTCCGATAAGAAGTCGTTCCAATATACCGACGAACGGAATATTATTGTGATTTAAAACAACATAGAATTTTATAGGAGATCAATTTTCGATTTTTAAATTCATAATGCAGCTACCTATTCTTTCTACATGTGCTTTGATAATTAGATATTTTATCATATTTTAGTATAGTCACGGATTCACCTATGGAGAATAGACTAGAATAGAATAGTTTATATTACCATAAAATACATTGTTGCATAAAGGATCGTCAAAAAGTATATATATATATATATATATATATATATATATATATATATATATATATATAATATATAAAACAAAAGAAAAAGTATAAAATTAAAATATAAATATAAACTTATAATTCACATTAAAAAAAACAAACATAAATAAAAAACGTACATGTAGAACGTCTTAAAAAATGTTTTTTAGAAAAATAAATACACATAACATGCAATTAAAATATAAAATCTGAACAATTCGCACAAAAACATGAAATAAGAAAAACAGGACAAACTATTAGAATAAATACTATCATGTGTCAAGCAGTAACGAAACGCTCAAGACTGCAAATATTCTTGTACTGAATAGAAAGCTTTATCAATAAGAAATTGTCCGACTTTGTTCGTAAAGTTGTTGCCACTAAGAACTTTATAGTGTTTGGGCAGTTTATTATAAAGGGTCAGACAACTGTAATATGGAGATCTCTGAAAGAATGAGTTTTTTTTTATGAGATGGTACACTAATGACATTCTCATTTCTAGTATTGTACGAATTAGTCTCTCCCAGTTTGACAAATAATTTAAGGTTATTGTTTGTATAAATTAGACACAATATATATACAGGGCAAAGTTAAAATTCGCTTTTGAGTAAATATAGGCTTACAAGTATCCATTGGCTTGAGATTGGAAATCAGTCTTAAAATTCTTTTTTGTCCAATAAAGACTCTCTTCCATACTGTTCTACCTCCCCATGAAATAATATTATTAGATAAGTGGCTGTATTCTTTAGGTTCAGAACAGCAAAGTAGGCAGAGTTAAGCTTAGCACAGACATGCTCGACGTGACTATTAAAGCTTAGGGATGAGTCTATTATAGTTCCCAGAAATTTGCTAGAATTTGAAAATTTAATGTTGTTAAGGCTATCAAAAATTAAGCGTTTACGAACAAACATATTCATATATACAGTTTTATCGGAGTTAAGTATTAGATGGTTATTACGGCACCAAATCTCTATATCGCTACAAATGTTTTTTAAACTTCTGGAAAGCTCCTCCGGGGTACTTGCTGCTAATACCACCGTCGTATCATCGGCATACATTGTAACGTATCCAGTACTAATATCTTCTGGCAGATCATTGGCATATAGTAAAAAAAGTAATGGTCCCAGTACTGAGCCTTGAGGAACTCCAATATTTACAGATCTAGGCTCAGAACACACGCCTCCATACCTTACTGTCATCTCACGTCTAGATAAATAGGAATTAATCCAGTCAGACATTTTACCCCGTATACCCATACTGTACAGCTTCAAAAGCAAAATATCTTTATTGACAGTATCAAATGCTATTGAAAGGTCAAAGAAGAGCCACAACATATTTTCCCTGATCAAGCATAGAATAGACGTAGTTTAAGAAACGATAGGAGGCTGTTTCGATTGACTTATTAGGTAAAAACCATGCTGACGCTCATTTAAAATATTGTATTTTTTTAACAAAATTAAGTATCTTCTCATAAATTATTTTCTCTAAAATTTTAGAAAATATGCTAAGAATTGAAATTTGACGATAATTTTCTATGTCGTTACGGCCGTTTCTTTTGTGTAGTGGTATCACATTTGCAGTTTTAAGGATTTTTGGAAAAAATCCTTTGTGTAAACTTACATTTATTAAATACGTAAGTGGATAACTAATGTAGTCCCTGGCAGCCTTCACAAGTTTTACATTTATATCATCAGAACCAGCAGCATTTTTCAAATTCGAAATTACTTTTATTACTTGATCCACAGAGACAGGTTCAAGTACAATTGAGTTAGTAAGAGAAGTCAGAGATTTAATTGAGTCCACTTTTACACAGCCATACTTATTTTTCAATTTATTAGCCGAAATAGAACTAAAATGATTTACAAATTTATGTCTATAAGAAATTTAAATAATTGACTATTATATTATGAATACACATAAGTATTTTTATCAAGAGTACTAAGAAATCTTTTACAATTCGAGAGAAGAACATCTGAGTTTGTATTTAGTGGTTAATTATTACTCGCGTCCGAACAAAGTCTTTATTCGGACGCGACAGCGAAAATGCCGAATGTGATTTTGGTCATCAACACTGTTTTTTTCAGAAAGACAGTAGTGAACGGATGTACACCCGGAATGAAAACACAGACACACACACACACACACACACACACACACACACACACATATATATATATATATATATATATATATATATATATATATATATATAAAAATATATATATATATAAAAATATAAAATTTTGCCAAAGATATAAAATGTTGCAAAAATATATAGAAAAAAAGGTAATAAAGTATTTTTACTCTCGTTTCTTCTTGATATTTGGCCGGGGAGTTGAAACTCTTCTTTGTCACACTAACTTTGGAAACTGGCTTGTCGATTGCTTCCGGAAAAGGTTATCTTCTCCACTAGTAGTTCTTACACAAATGCCATATTCTCATCGATCGCTCCAATTTTAACTGACTTTTATTTTAAATAAATATAAGAGCAGAATTAAACAAGAGAGTGGAATAAAATAGATTTTTGTTAGGTTTAAAGCAGATATTAAACTGGTAACGCGTAGTCTAAAGTGTTGACTCGAAGATATATGCCAAGAAATATTTATATTCGGCTGTCGGCTGACGCATCCTAAATCGGACTATTTTGATGAGGATGATGTTAATAAAATAATTAG
Source organism: Kuschelorhynchus macadamiae (assembly GCA_030620095.1). Taxonomy (NCBI): domain Eukaryota; kingdom Metazoa; phylum Arthropoda; class Insecta; order Coleoptera; family Curculionidae; genus Kuschelorhynchus; species Kuschelorhynchus macadamiae. Next base: position 191,113 of record JAUTXW010003647.1, on the reverse strand, counting down.
ACAAAGTGGCGGTCATCCGCATTGCAACATTAAATAGAAATTCTCAACCATAAAAATGGAAGTTATTTTTTGATTTACCACAAATTATATTTCTATGATTATTACTGTCAGAGGTTAACAAATTGTGCATATCTTCTTTTAAACAGTAGAAGCAGTAATTTATTTGTTCCACCATATTGGATCAGTACCAATATCAGTTTACCTATGCCCCACTTGATTTTTTAGCATAATTTAAAATAAATTTGAATAAAAAGTAGTTTTTATTCAAATTCACACTTAATTCTAACACAAAATTTGAAATCAACCTAATATGTAGTTTTCAGGCTAATTTTTTTAAAATTTCATTACGCCGCCATTTTTTTTCGCTATTTTGGAATCGTATCAAAATTATACCAGTTTATTTCAGGTAAATTATATTTTTTTACATTTCGGTAAGACGCCAACGTGTTTCGCTATATTGGATTTTTACCAAAACTGAGCATATCTTTCCTATATGAACCTTAATAGCAGCACGAACACCCATTGGTTAAGTTCTCCTTACTATTTTTATAATTATATAAGAATGGATTTTCTTATCATTCATTTATGTATAATGATTACATAACACGTCAACAGTGACGTAGTCAGAATAAAATTAATAACGTCATCATCATCGACACAACCGTCATAACACACACAAAGGGGCAACTTACTGTAAACAGGACGAATCTTGGACCAGTACGTATGTATTTGACTTACGTTTTGGGTACATTCAATTTAAAGGAAGGTTGAAAGTTAGACAAGATAAAAAATTGTTCTTCGTCGAAGGTTGCAAGCGTGATACAGGGATTGGAATGGGGGCGACTCCGGCTTGGATCACTTTGCTTAGATATTCGGACATTCTAAGTAGGTTTCCTCTAAATAAAAACAGTAAATTGTGTAAATATAGAATGTTTAGGAATTTCCAGATACAGGTTAGTTTCTTTAATAGTATTTAATTGGCATTCTTGTATGAAATAAGTGTTTTGTTTGTAAATATCTATTTAGGTACATATATCACTTAGATTTCTATTATCCATTAGTCGCAAAACTAGAAATCAGCTCGAAAGATAATTAAGAAAATTGATATCGATAATATACATTTTTCATGAACTTTCTCTCAAAGAGAACTTTAGACGAATGCAGTTTTACAAAATTGTAATAGAGATAGCAAATAATAACTAAATATAGTTTTTAGTGACCGGGTCGGATAATTTTGTATGGGTTACATGCTCATAATTATGTCCTGTTCCAAAATTTTGACAAAGCGGAAAACTATCTTGTGGCCAGACCGCTTTCCCGATCTATTATTATATATAATATAATATGTAGGTAAAACTTACATTTTTGTAAAATTAGACTGGCCCCGAATATGTTAAACAATGTTATTTATGACAGATTTCGTCAATGTGTACCTCAAAAAGAGACCCATTTAAGCATTTAAAAATAGCTTACATTTTCCTTCATTAAGGTTGTACTTGGTCTTATACTACGTTTATACTGAGCGGTATACTCCAGTGTAATGCAGTTTTTAACAAATTTAGGTTTATATATGTATATTCTGAATCTGCTAGGTATTTCCTTTCATCGTTTGTATAAATTTTGTTAAAATACCAAATAATTAATTTTATTGCTACTGAAATTTCCTAGTAAGCTTTAAAATTTGTATTTTTACTAAATTAAATATAGCAAATCAAGATTTCAATGGTAGAACCTACCATTTTTTTCTGCTACTTTTTTTTAAATAATATATTATTTTTATCAACGGTTTCCCATTTTTTCCATTTTTTAATGTTAATGATTATTCTTAAATACGTATTTTGATGAACGCCACCACACTAGTCACTAGAGGAGCACCTAACCAGCCCCTAGAAGATCTAAACTTCATAGCCATCAATGGCCACCATACTAGCTACTAGAGGAGTATCTAACTAGCCTTTAGCGCAACTAGAATTTACGGCGATCAGTCGCCGTCATACCAGCCACTAACGGAACACCTAACCAGCCCCTAAAGAAACCAAACCCTACGGCCATCAGTCGCCACCAAACCAACCCCTAGATGAACCAACAATCTTCAAACAAACATGTCATCCTATAGCAAAGGCATTCTGGAAGATTCTATTAAATTCCTAATTCATATATAAGATGATGTTGACGATTTAGAGTTATTCTTATAATTGATGATTAGTGTATAATAGTCGTATTATTGTACTGAGTATTTAATAAGTATAAATATTGTTGTAAAGAAGTGTTTATAAAGGAACCCATAACAGTTGGTGTTGGAAGTGAGATACTGACTGAAAATTAGTGCGAACACTAAAAAAATCGAAGTGTGATCAGGGCGCGATTGTGACAAATTTGTGTCTGAACCAGAAGGTGACTTGTGAATTTTCGACAAGCTTCTACAAAATTCTATTTCGAAACTGAACGAAATTCTAAGTTTTAACTTTACTATAGGATATTGCACCTCAAGAAAATCTTATAAGTGTCGTTTCAAGGAAAATCTAGAACTTTTTTCTTTCGAAAATGAGCAAGGTATGCAAGTTTTGACTTTACCATCGCGTTTTGGACCTCAAGAAATCCTTATTAGAGCCATTTCAAGAACATTCTATTTCGAAAGTAAGTAGTAGAGGCATTTTTAAGAAACTACTATTCTAAACTAATTAACATCTGTGTGATTTGACTATTCCAATGAGTTTCGGACTTTAAGAAACAAGACCTCAGAGAGACATTTTACAAAAGTTCTAGAAAGTTTTATTTCGGAACCAAACAAGATTTGTAAGGTTTGACTTCACTATCGTGTTTAGAACTTTAATAATACCTAAGAAGAGATATTTCAAGACCACTCTTGAGCTTTTTAACTAGGCTAAATTTATAAAATATCACATCGTCGGTAGGGTTTAGACAGGAAAAGAAACTTAAAAAAAAATTTGTATGCCTAATACTAGAAACCAACTGCTAAAATGAAGGAACAAAATAAAGACTATTGCAGAATAACTCAACAGAGTAAAAGTGGTGCTGGATATTCTTATGAAAAATATTAAAATATATTTAAGACTAAGAGGCTAAAAAACTAAACGAACAACAAGACGAAGAGGTCTAAAGACAAAAAGGAAAAACAGGAATATCAGGATCGGCTTGAGAAAATTCTAAATAATCAGGAAACTAACAAACAAAAAGAAAAACTGGAAGAGCAAAAAGTAAAACAGGAGAGAGATCAGAAAGCAGGAAGAACAAGAATGGCTTGTGAAGATTGTAATTGAAAAAGAAAATAAAAGAGAATAAGAACTACGTCAACTGCAGGACTGGATTCAGAATGCCATTAAAAAAGAACAAGGCCGCTTCTAAAAAGTCGTAGATAATGTCAAGGAAGAAATAAACAACAAGGTTTGTGAGAACATTGAAAACAAATTTCAACTTCTTGAAAAAGAAATAAACCGAAAAAGAAAACTTTTGCTGGTCAACAGTTTAAACAGGCAATGAAATCAAACTTCAACATTAGATGCCTCAACTTCCTTCACCATGTATGTGCGTTAGTTGAGATTGAAGAAAAAAAGCACTATTCTAATAGTCTCTTAAGAGGACCGGCATTGGATTTATTACAAAGCATTCACGCGAGTCATCAATATAATTATCAGCACCTTGCTCATTCATTAGAGCTTCGATTTGGAGATCAGTACCGTAAAGAAATATACAGATCCTAGCGAATCCCTTTAACTTTCACAAGTACTAATAACAAAACTGTTTATCGCAAGACAACTTACTATTTTCTTTGGAAAATAATTTCCCATACTTACAATATACAGTAACATAATTTGTTGTTTTTCCTCGAGAATTTTGTTTACCGGCAATTGACTAAATTCCCTAAGAAAAATATATTTTTTCTTAAAATATTTTATCGTCCAAAAAATTTTATTTTCGGATAAGAATTGCTTTAACATCAAATCCTTAAACTTATATTTGCTTTCCTAAAAAATTGTAAAATCCTTACTATATTTTATCTTTTCACAGGAGTATAAGAAAGTGTAAAATGTATCTACATTCTGCATGTGCACCAACACATTCATGTCAGTGGATCACAAATGGTACACCATGCGGTCGAGATGTCGGAATTCCCGTTGAGGGTCAAAACAGGCCTGTCGAGGAAAGAAGTTAATAATTAATATAAAAAGTTTTGTATGAACTTAAGTTTTAGCTTTATTAATACAATTTAAGACATAATTTATTTTGTTATTTTCCTCGTAAAAGGGAAGTATTCTAATCGCAGAAAAATCATCCTTTCGAGATTTTTTTCAGATGTTTACATTTCAGGATCCCCAGATCCTGAAAAACATGTTTTCCCAGTTCCGTCAGTATGTCGTCTGTTGTCGGTCGGCCTGTCTGTTCGCGGCATTATCTGATTAACTTCAAATTTTGTTCAAAAATTAAGGGTCATATGTGGATGAAAAACTACTTAATATATTGATTTCAAATTGTGTGTCATAACTAATTGTGGTATAGAGATATACTAGTAAAATTGTAGTTCTGATTCAAGATGGCTGAACAAAATGGCGGCCAAATAAAATGTGTGTAATCGTGAAAAAAAATCACTCTCCCCGGTTTTACATATCTTCACGTTTTAGAGTCCTTAGATATGTTTGCCTGTCAGTTCGCGGCATAGCTTAAAAAGTACTTACCAGATTGACTTCAAAAATTAAGGATCATATGGGGATGACCTGGTAATATTTTGGTAAAAATCCAATATACCGGAACAAGATGGCGGACTAGTTAAAAGTTAAAACAAGTACTGCTAAAAAAAACTAATTAACCTCAAATGTTGCACAAAAATCAAGTGTTGCATAGGAGTGAACTGCTAACATTTTGGTATGAATCCAATGTAGCAAAATAAAATCGTGGTCTAATACCATATTTAAAAAAATCAGCTTAATTGTGCAAGCATTATATTTGATATAGAGGTAAACCTATTCAGTTGACTTTAAATTTTGTTTAAATGTGATATGAGGATAAACTGGTACGAATTCAACATGTCCTAACAAAATAGCGGTGTGTTGTCAATGTAAAAACTACGTATTTAATATATTTTAAATTATGCCCAAAAATTAAGTTTGGTATAGGTAGAAACTGGTAAAATATTCCAATATGATGGAACAAGATGGCATCCAATTTTTGTTTGAAAAGTATGTATGTGTTACTAACTGACTGTGTAGTGAACTAAATTCTGTCACACTTTATTATTCCTAATAAAAGAAAAGATTCATACCGAGGGAAGTTCGGGATAAAGAAAATTCACCTATTTTTTTTTATTATTCAAAAATTACTTTGTAATGTCTTATTCTTCACAGAACACGCTTTTTTTCTAAAGGTCGCATTTTTTTGTTTTAGTTCGTATTTCGGTCACAAAAAAAATCATTCTTATACGAGATTAAAATAACAACAGCTCTGTATTACGTGATATTTTTTCCAAATTTTTACACTCAGACCCATTCGTGTCCAAGAAGCCAGTAATAATAATAGGTCCGTTTACTTGAATATTTCGAACCGAAGGTTTTGGAGTGCCACTACAGAGCGCAACGTTGGTGCTAGAGCGACGGTTTGGAATGTACGCTTCTGGTGTGTGTAGTAGAAATAGTTAACACTCCACACAAGGCTTGGAAGTTAATGTCCAAAACTCGTTATGTTAATGAAAAAATGCGAAAGTTAAGAGTGGTCCCGGCATATCCGTAGTAGTAGAAAATTCCAAGACCCACATTTTCGAAGTGTAAATGAGAAAATTATGTTTTTAATGCAAAAACTAAAATATGCAGAATGTAACTTAAGCTGCGTTATATAGTTCTTTGTATGAACAAAAACACAGAACCATAAGAAAAAAATGGGTCAAAAAATCAAGAGAGAGATCGCTACGGTTATATGCTTCTTTTTATCTTGTGAAGTACTCAAGACTTCTTAACAAACTGTACAAATTGTTAATTTGCGAAAAAATTTTACACTTATATCAAAAAACAAATGTCAAAGAATACAAAAGTGGAGTGTCTGTGTAATACAGTTCTAGAAGCTCACACTTGAAGTCAAGTTCGCGCGCCTTACATTTTAAGTGTCGTTTTCTGGTTGTCAATTTACACGGATTTATAATGGAAAAGATAATTTTATGAACAATGCGGTGTAGTTGTCATGAAAGTAGTTACAAGCGTAGCCGAGAACTAATATTACTAGTAGAGTGCTAATATTAGAATAAAACAGTATTAAAAAATACGAGCAACAGGGTATTCCTAAAACTCGATAGAGAAAAACCCTTTCATAATTTTTACTTTTAAAATAAACAAATTTGGACAATCAAAATCACTTACCTTTGGATTTTTTAACTGGCCATGACTTAGATCCCAAACAAAGGGATTTATTTCAACACCTCAACATATATACAGGGTGGCCCACCGTCAACTGTTTCGATCGATTATGGAAAAGCTATAATAGGAAAAAATCTGAAAATTTGGCAAATGTTTTTAAGATATCGGCACCTCCGGTGTAACCCTAATGTAAAGTAAGAAATGTCTCCAATTGATATTTTCAAAACTGAATAAATGTATGTATCACATGTATATATACCGGGGAACTGCATCGATCGATTATGAATGAATAATTATAATTAGCAAAAAATCTGAAATTTTGGCACTATACTACTGTCGGTGAGGGCTATTGGGTTAAAATATCTTCAAACTGAACGGCACTTCCGGTTATACCGGAAATAGATGTCAACTTGCTTATTTTAAATGAGGTATCGTGTATAATATTTGATTTTTGATTTTTAGGTAAAATTCTAGACATATTTCATATATAATGTCCCATACCTAGGTCTCATCGTTTTTGACATTTTTTTTGATCAAAATACAAGAGTTCTAACCACACTACACTACAACTTGTTACGTTCTGGACGTGCATTTCGCTAACCAAGTTAGCATCATCAGCAGATGATATAAACTCAAAAATGACGTTTTTAGGCTGAAAAATATCTTCCAATTTTTCCTATAAGGAAGCTTTTATTGTTTCACTGAGGTAAGTTTCTTTGTAGACAAAGACCTATTTAACATATTTTGTGTGCAATTGATACTTGTTAGTACAGGATATTCAAAAAATAAGAAGACATTTTTTTTGGAATGTATACCACCCATTATTGCCAATTAAACATTTTTCTATTGCAAATAATATGCTATTACCCTACGCCTAATACGTTCAGCTGATGTGAGTTCGGCGTTAGAACAAAACAAGTGGGCGAGTAATTTCACTGTTATTTACCGTTTGAAACTTATCAGTAATCCCACCGGGACCCTTAAATTACACCATCGAGGATTTTTTGAAATTTGTTTATTGTTTATGAAAGGTGTGCGATACATTTGGTATTCGATATCCGCAAAAACAGAAACCATCACTTCACACCGTTACAAAAATTATAGACAATTATTATTATTAATTACAAATTACAAAAACTTAGTATTAAAAGTAATGAGATTAAAGAACACTAAATTTAAAAAGAAACTATTTTTTTAGTAAATATTGGATCCGATGTCCTTGAACTTACAAATATTTTTCGCATCGAAACAGTAGTTCTTCATGGGTTACTTTTCTTATTAATTTTGCATTTAAATAAAAAAATCGGGTACCGTTAGGGCACGGGATCGGGAAGGCCAAAGAAAAGGACCATGGTCGGCTAGCCACGGTCATAAAATACAGCTTGTAGAAAACCGTCGATTAAGTACCCATCATGTGGAGGAGCGCCGTCATGTTCATATAATAGATTTCTATGATCAGCCAGCGTCAAGTTGATCAAAAATTCATTTTCAAAATTGCTGCAAAGGATATTTAAATAACCTACAGCTAAAATCGATTGACATTTTGTAACTAGAAGGATTCAGATATATCCTCGGATATATCTAACTTACTACCTTTTTAAATTATTTTGATAAAAAATTAGTGCCACAATGCACACAATAAACATTGAAATGCCAGGATTCTTTAAAACTTTGCTCTCTAAATAAATGTTAATTGAAATCCCTTCAATAATAGAAATTATGTCGATTAAAAGCACCATTCTGTCCAAATGATATTGTCTAAGAAGAAATTGGTTCCTTGAGCCGAAATCCAGAATGCAGTTCGTCTTGGAAAATCAGTTTTTTAACGTGATGAACTGTGAAAAATGCGTATGGATGAAATTTCTGTTTGCAATTGTTGATTTGGATAATCCTGACTTCAAGGCAGCTTGTATTACCGACATTGTTGGATATACGGCAAAATATTTCAAAATAGCAATTTGAATTTGTTCATTATCAACATTAGTTTTTTCGTTTAAACTAGTCGAAAGTTCTTAAAATTGTCTATGACTGTAGCAATCCGAATGAAATTTGAAGGTGTAAAGTTACTCCAGTTACTACACTTACTACGCCACTCACTTTTTTATCTTTGGTTACTATATTTATGTAGGCTGTTTAGTGCCTGCTAAAAGTTACTTTTTGATATTTAATCGCTATCGATCTCTTTTATGAGAAAAGTGCAAATTAATTATATATAGTACTGAAGATCTTGTATGTATTTACAGGCTCTTTAGTTTTGTTGTCTTAAAAGTTTTAATTTCAAAATTGTTTTGTTTTGCAAACTTCTATTTTTGTATCTAAAGTGTACAAACTGTATATAAAATGACAAGTTTTTATAAATTTATTTTATTTTAAAGATTAGAGAAACTTTTTATGAAGAGTAACTAAAAAAAAGTTTTCCATATGTTGCTCATTTTCGATTTCTTGCAAAGTCTCCAACTTGTACAGGGTGATCCAATAAAAGAGGACGTCGGCTGTAGCTCGAGAACCGCTAATGACAGAACTTAAGGAAAAACATATTTATAAGTAAATCGGCCAAGAGAAATTGCTGTCACTAGGGCACGTCACAGCAACACAAAAGTGTAAATGCCAATTTTCTCTTAAATTTCCATAATTAAGGTATGTTGAAAGTATAAGCATTCTATTCTCCAACCAATTATGCACTTTTTTGATTCAGAGTGGGTGGGGGAAGGTCAAACATTTTTATTTTTACATCTAGATATCTCTGTTTGGGTGAACCGATTTTATTCAACTTGGTGTCGAAAAAAGTGTTTCTTTTATCTACTTATACAGCCATAAACTGTATCGTAATTACTTTGTAAGTGGTCACTAGATGGCATTGTTTCGGAATTCTCCAAATAATGACAATTTTCTCAAAAAAAAACTTATTTGTTGCATCTATCAAATCTAGCAAGGTGAATAGTTATACGAAGCCGTTTTACTATGGAATGGACATATTCCTAGTTCGTTACATCTTTAATCTGTGACGATTCCTTAATATTTCTTAATATTCTGTCTTCAAAATCATAGTTATCATTGATAGTTGCAATAGGGGAGAAACGTATGGATGAATAATTTCAACCTGTTTCATATGTGGGTTCAGCAACCGACGAAACTTGATATTTATCATGACCTACATGATATAGTGGCTTTTAATAATAATAATTGTTATAACATATTGGTATTCAGGTAGGTAAGGTCTTGACAGAAAATTATAATCAATTTTATCAGGTTTAGAATAATACATATTTATATACTCACGTGCTAACTTTGGCTACTGCTCCACATATTCTTTATAACTATATGATCGTTTTCTAATATTTTTTTCAAAATCATCTTGTGTTGATTTATTAATGAAGACCTCATTATTTTTATCACCACTTTGTCTTTTTCTTAGGCTTAAGATCAACCTTCTCCTTTTTATTTCTCTCCCTCCTCCTTCTTACCATCATTCTTAATATGCTTTAAATTAGTTTCTGTATTCTCTGCAATTTTTGTTGATGGAACTGTTGAATATGAAAATTGTATTAATAGCATCATCTTCACAGTCTCCAACTTTAGCGATTAGTATTTTTTCCTAATAGTGTTTGTTGCATCAAATTTTTTTCGTTTAATGGTTTTATCTGTTTTGCTTAGAACTGGAGGCATGACTGCATCGATTACCAGAACTACTTCAAATATTTGAACTGGTATACAGACAAGCAGATAGCACTGATAGACTGGAAACGCGAATATGTTCAATTTGATGTATTCCAATTAATAGCACATCATAAACTATTCAAACTTGGTGATTTAGGGAATTATATAGGCATTAAATGTACTCTAAATATTCCCGTACTTATATTATCATCTTTCATAATAAATTAAAATCCATATTTCTCCTTTCAACATTCCGAATAAATACTATTGAAAGTTTCTAATGACATATCCGTGTTAACATGATCACTATAAATATTTTGTGATTTGTCTCATCCTGTTTAAATAGTAAAATCATATTGGCATTATCGTCGATTAATTGTTTCGTTATTTTATAAGATGTTTGACAAAGATAAAATGAGTCTATATTGTGTCTCCCCATGCAAAAGTAGTTTGTTATCTTGTCCTGCTTGTTATTCCTAACCATGCTGCTATCGTTGAATGCATAATATAGCATACCGGATATTTGGCATCTCTAAAAATGTGTACCTTTCTTGCTGTAAACTCAACAATCACTCAACGAAATTTTTATAAAAAAACTGAGTGGTAGTAATATTGAGGGAAACTGCTTAAATCTAATATTCTACACCACTTTGGTATTCCGGTGAATATCAAATTATTACTATACGAATTGAGTGTAACATTATATCATGATCTTATTATACAAATAATTCATCACATACATTATATATGTTCTCACCAACGCAACTGATGACACTGGATATAGTATAATTGTTGAACCACAAAACCTAATTTACCTGCCAATAAATAAGCAAATATCAATAACATTACGATAAACATTTTGGATCGGGATTCCAAACCCATTCATTTTAGAAGAGAAGCAATTATAGTAAGATTGGAACTGAAGAAAAATGGTTTTGATCATGTTGTTGGACAGCAAAAAGAAAATTATATATTCGGTGACAAAGGTAACCTGACTTCATTGTGTAATCGATCATTGACAGTCACTTTCTCATACATATGGCTATCGTGTCTAAAAGGTTACAGATATTTCACCCGGTCAATATTAATCGATCGAGAGGAGTGCTGTGGCACACGTATCACCCGTTCACAAAATCATATAACTATAATCTTAAAATATAAAAATCTGCAACGATGCTACTGGTATATGCCAAATTGTACTTTCGACCAAGATTTTTCACCTTTAAATCACATTTGTGTTATACTTTAATAAAAATCGGAGTCAATATCTCAGTCCCTATATACACACAAATTTTGAAAGAAACCAAATTCGTTTTTAATAAGTTTTTTTGCGCCATAATATTCACTATAGTATATACATACTATAAGCACTGTCCTGCATAAAATCACTGTAGTATTAATTAGCAGCGTCGTCTTTTGGTGGAGATATTTTTTATGAAAATAGCAAGAAAAATTAAATCAGCAGAGAATCCTTTTTTTGGGATATTAGGTGTTGATAGAAATAATATATAAATATATTTTTACTTTCCTCGTAATGGTAGTTCGTATGACTGCGTGTACCGTATTTATGTGGTTATTATAGAATATAGTTATATTGCATTAAAGTAAATTTTTACGTTATTTTTTTTCAATAAATCCATCACCTTTTTAATACGATATTTTACAAATATTCAAAATTATTATAGCGCACTTTTAAACACACTAATTCTAACACCAAAGGCAAGCTAATGGTATAGCAAATATTCTGATAATTTAAAGACATTTAATCACTCAGACATTAAATGGAAGAACTTTTTGTTTTAAAATGTGCCAGAACGAGTTCTTTTTAAAACAGGCTTTTTGGTTCGATTTAAATTAATCAACAGACAGCGAACGACTAACTTCATTTATACCTAAATAATGAAAATTGTAAGAAATTTAATTTTCATTTTATAAAAGAGTATTTTATTCAGCTTATTTTCTATGTCTTTTATTGGGGGAAAATATTATTTTAAACGTTTAATAATACCGCAATGCACACAATTTTCCATTAATTCATTTATTTTAATTGTTTTTTTTTATGAAGAAAGTATTTTCTTTTCATTTTGTAAATTTATTGTCTCCTAAACTGGAGTGTTATTTTTTACGAATTATTTTTTTATAATTTTCTTGGATATTTCCTTTCATATTCGTAGGGAATTTCAGAGGTAAAGTAGGTATACTGCTATAATTAAGGTATGATTTCAGAAGTACACTATAATATAAAACCACTATTCGTTTTTTAGCTAAAGGAGAGGGGGGGGCAGACCTACCTAATTATTTTAATTTAATTATTCTATCTATATCTTAAACCAGATTTCTGGGGGAGGGGGGCAGACGAATTTTGGGTGGGCCTGGCAGTAGTTACGCCTATAGCAGTAGCACTATTCATACTCAAATTACTATAGTTTTGGAACATTCTTCATTCTTCGTCAAGGCTTTATCAGTGATGTCATTAAGTGGATATGATATGCTCATAGAAACGCGTCACAAACTTTTACTACAATAACTATGTAAGTATATATTTAGTGAAATATGATGCAATTATTAATCGTGAGAATCAGTTTGATAAAATCAAGAAATATCTTTAGTAATCATTTAGGAATTCATGAGAAGATGTTTGTCAGTTTTTTGTTCAGTAAGCTAATATATGTAAATCAATATAATTGAATTGAAACGTTAGTTAACAATTAGTAAATTTATATAGTTGAAAGAGTGTTCTAGGTAAAGCTTTTTTTAAGTTGCATGTAGATAAGTTCATAATTCAATGCTCGTTCCGAAGCTTAAATTAGTACATACGAACGTTTTTGTAATTTTCAAGACCTAGAAGCACAAAATGGAGGTTTTTAGCCTATTAGGTTGTTGTGTTAAGTGGATTTTAAAACTAGAGTCAAAACCTCAAAATAGTTTTTCATTTAACGTCGTATTGAAAAACATTTTTCTAGGATTACGACAGTGTCATCTTACTGTACTGCCTGCCTCTCTACATATTCACACTTTCATTCATCAAGAACTTGGAATGAGTATAAAGAGCTTTTTAAAATTATACGTTCTAATAAAGATGGGCCCGCAATTGTTTTGTCTTTAAGGTAACGCTCTGTAATTTTGTTACCTATGTAAATTGGTTGAAGAGCATAATAAAATTATTATCATTAAAATTTAAGATGTTGGTGAACATGGGGTGGCTACTCTTAATTTTATCAAGAAAATTTGATTAATTGATCTAAACATGGTATTTTAAGCAGCATTTTTAAATCAACTACTAATATTCAAAAATTAAATATCGATCACCAAGTTTTTTGGATAATTTAAATTTAAAAATACTTAGAAAACAGACATAGAAAAAGATGGCGACTCAAAAGAAAGCTGAAGAAATAAACGCTTACTTTTAACTTATTTTATCTACAATCAAAGCAATCAGTTTTTCAACACTAGTGTTTAAATGAAAAAAAAAATAAAAAGATAAGTCTACTGCAGATTTCTTGTGGTGGAAAAATAGTGTACAGGGATATTAATCAGATTTTGACCTCCCCTCTAATTCTATTTTTAAAGCTATAGAGCTGAATTTTTTACCAAATTGTAGGAAATATTGCATATTTTTATAACAATCGCGGAAATGTTATACACGATGTCCCAAAAAATTATGACAAATCACTGTAAATTAATAAATCGTAGACTTATTTTTAACTATTTCAGAAGTATACCTGCAATACGAAAGTTTGCCGTGAATCCCGAATTTATTACTATTTTTATAATTGCTTAAAATGAGATGACGAATTCGATATACTGGATAGTTGGAGTTGGCAATGGAAAAAAGACTATATTTACGAAACTTTTATTTAAAAATACGACAAACGTCAAGTGCGGTTAGAATACGCTAGGCGATATAAAAAAATATGTATGTAGGTATAAGTTAGGATATTTTAAGTAAAATGGAACACAATAAAGCTCACTGGAAAGAAACGCAATTATTAACTACATACTGACACCAAAGAGAAAAGGAACATAATTATAATAATAATATAAATACATAATTATAATAATTGCTATATGTTCTACATGACCCCCATTTAATTTAATGCATTTTATGCAAATGTGTTTTTATTTTTCGATTGCAGCTAAAATTTAACCTTGATTATTTGTGTTTAATACTCTTATTTCTTCTGTTACGTAACGTCTAATGTTATAAGATGTTAATTCTTCGGGTGCTTTATCGCCCAATTGCCCTTGAGGAAACCCAATAGAAAACTATCCATAACTGTCAAATCTGGGCTGTTCGCTGGCCATCTCAAATCTCTCAAGCCAGACAGGAAAGCTGTTATTTAGAAAACGAGTTTCAAGTTTGACATTATAGTACGGAGCACCATCTTATTGTTACAAAACTCATTGTCGTCTGGCAAATTTTGAACTACATCTTGGATTAACACGAGGTATCGGTCTCCATTCAAAAAAGCATTAAAAAATGTGGGCCTTATTACCCTGTTGTTTGAAATTCCACACAATACATTTACGAATGAACGACCAGAATGTTTATCTTGACGAATAGCATTGGGGTTTTATTTTGGGGACTATTTTGTCTTTTAAATTTTAATGCAGTTGAAAACACTGATTAGTCAGTCCAAAAAAAAAATTGTTACATAAATGCTTATTTTGCTTTAAAAGATCCACCATATTCCGAGCAAAATCTAATCGTATTCTTTTATTTTCCTATGTTAAATACTGACTGGTAAAATTTTGTATGGTAAAATTTATATTTGGCCAATATTTCTAGTTCTTGTGTATCTTTGAGTATGAAAGTGCCCGGATTGTTAAAAAATCGGGAGGTAAAAAGAAAGAAAACAGTCTTACCGTGAAAATGTAGCACAATATTCAGTTCGTCATCATAGTAGTTTTTATCTCGAACTATTGTTTGTCTCTTTCTTTTAAACGATATTGTAATTATTTTTTATAAAAGTTTCGTAAATATCGCGTCTTTCATATGGACCAATTATAAAAATTATGATAAATGCGTAAATGTGGAATTCAGAGCAAACTTAAGAATAAATCCACGATTCATTAATTTAGTGTGTTGAAACATAGTTATGATACTTCTATTTTAAAACTAAATAAATAACCAATATTTAAAATTTTATACCCTGGTAGTTCCAAAACTATAAAAGATAAATCATCATATTATAAATTTATTTTCAAGGGCTCTTTAACTTTCTACAAATATACAGTGTATTCCATTAAAAAAGGGAACATTGTTTTGCCATATTTTTTGGGACACCTTGTATAGAATTTCCTGGATTTTTATAAAAATACACTGTATTTCCTACAATTTAGTAAAAAGTTCAGCTCTATAGCTAAAAAAGTTAGAGATGTGGTCAAAATTCAATCAATATCCCTGTACATTATTATTGTAAAAGTGGTGACTTTCTAACTCGGAAGAATTTTTGCGCTCGTCTAATGCGTCGTGCTAAATACCTCCTTGTTTCGAAATTTTCATTTTCAACACTTGTTATAAAATATATTACTTTTACGTAAAACTAGCCCTTTATTTAAAAAATGCTATTAGAAATGTCATATTTATAATGATTTTTCCAGGAAGCTTCGGTTAGCATAACTTTCTTCTATTATGACATCACTACTTGATAGATCCTTCAATTTTTTTCATATTTTAGAAGAAGAACAACATGCACCTTTAACGCCGTAACTTTACTAAAACCCAGTTGTATATTCATCCCCAATACTTTTTTCACGGTTCTACACCATTGTTTCACATTACGACTGTAAAAACCTAGTCATCCATGGACTCAGAAGTATAACAGTAAGATGAAGCTGTCATAATAAATTTAATAAAGGCACTTTTTTTTAAATAAATTACTTGTAGTATTGGACAATAATTCGAAAACTGACATAAATATCCGTGGGTATTGACCCTAGCTACTTATCATATTTCATCAAAAAGAGAGATTGTTGATTTATATTTTATTAATAATGTGCCGAATATCAGACCGAACTCAAAATATTAATATTGTAGATATTTGGGTAATTAAAAACAAAATTCTAAACAAAGATTATTGTATGGTATTCTACCAACAGAACAAATTAAAAAATGGAATCTTAAAGTTGCCTGTCTTGACACAATGCGTAAAAATCGCCCTTTTCTGTAAAAAAGTTTTTATATTTGTGTCAATAGGTCCTAAGCCGACTTCGTATTTGGACGTGCAAGCAAGTATTATTTTTATTTATTATCGCTAGTGTGTAAAAGTTGATAGTCAAGAAGATTTTATGACAGTTTTATAATAATATAAAAAGATCTTTTTTTTGGTCTGGTTTTTAAACATTTAAATTTAATCTGATACAAATGGTTGATTGGGTGTTCTGGGTCATTATTGTGAGTGTGTTGAATTAGTATTAATCTTTACGACTGTTTAAGCTTGTTTTGAAAATCATCAGAGTTTTAACGTAATTTGGGAAATTGCAGTATTTTCTTCAGAGCAGTTAAATAATGTCAGCATATTACTTTCCTAAGTTCCGTTTTTGTTTTAGAGAGGTGCTGCGTAATTCGGTTAATGGTTCAGTATACGATAACACCTTAAATTTAAAAATAAATACTAAAATGTCGGTTTATCATTATAAACGATGTCTTTTTTGTCAGCAAAAAACGTCCTGGATAACTATAAGTTGCTTAATTCTTTAATAGGAAATGACTCCAAACAATCTTTATTTACAGTTCTGTTTTTATTATTTCCTTAATTCACTTTTCTTCGCACTATTCTCAACGGATCAATTACAGCTCTGCCCGAGCCTTCAGTGACAGATTTATTACTATTTGGGCTTAAGAGCAAATTTAGCTGCCTCACGATATTTTATTTCGTGGTATTACCAAAGTTTACTGAATATAATATTATTACTGACACGGACAAATAATAGGTAAGCATTTTATATTTTATCTTATCTTCATAACGAGGCGTCGGGTATTCACACACAATAGCGAACCGGAGTTAGTTGAAGGGGTAGGGGTAAACTAGTTTTGCTTATTATCTTACCCAATACTGAAGTTATAGAAAACATGTAATATCAAAAAACTTACTTTCACTAAATAAACAGTTTTGAACGCGCCCTTTAATCGGATAAGAAAACCAGTTCATTAGATAGATATATTTATATTCAAGTATACATAATTCAAGTTTATCTTACATGGACTTTATTTTTCAAGGATTTTTTTTTTGTGAACAGAAGGGTGGCCGTGATATCCTGACTGTCACCTGTCGTAGTGAATATCTTTGAGAAGCCCTTGAGGAAAATATACGATATTGGTTCATTTTTATCATTTGGCCGTTGGTATAGGAAACTATCTTGCTAAACCACCAAAATATAATTTTTGCAATATAAATTGCATTAAGTGGAACTTTTAGCACTACTTGTACAAATGATAAAAAATAGTACTTTATATTAAAAAAATAACGCATGCTGACAGATACCTAAATTTATAGTCAAACCATGTCTAAAACGAAAAACCGAGGTCTAAAAGGAAGTTAGAATTGTACTAGCTTTTCTTTTCTTTGCCGTGTTCTCACTTATAAGAGAACATCGACACTTGACGTTGCCCCAAATCTGCGAATAGAACGTTAGTGACTTGAAATGTTCTGGCGTTTTTGAACGGGCCGGTGTACGCAGTTTGTCCATATTGTGGAAGATTGCATTACGATACGATTCAAGGTTCTAGTACATATATGGACAACCCCCGGCTACCGAGCGGATCCGGGCTTCCACTAGCTAAAATCCGGCCCGCGAGAGAAATTTCAAATAACGCGCAAAAAAAAATTAAAGATTTAGTACACGTAGTTTATTTGTAATTACTGTCAACCAGCCTAAAACTGTATTCTTCAGATCATAAAGACTAAGATCGATAAATAATTTTATTAAGCGAGCGCAGTGAAACGTCACAGATCGAGTCAGAAATAGTCCTTAGAAAGAGACAAACAGATAAACATTCGGGCGTTATAAATAACAGTTGGCTCTTAGCGCTCACATCGCATATTTTCGGACGATCGAGACTCTATTCTAGTTGCTTATTGCGGGTAATATATAAACCGCTCAGCCCGCGTGTCAACTCATTACTTCTTAACATATGAAGCGGCATTACTCCAGCAAGCAATTACCTCAATATAATTTACTTACGGGCCAGTTAAGAAAGGAAACTGATGACCGATTTAGAGAAAGAACTTTCACAAAGATCAAATCTAGAAAGTATTGTTAAAGCTAGTTTTAGTTAGTTCCAAAATAGCGAAAACATCGAAGTCATTTTCTGAGGGAGAGTTTGTTAAAGAGTGACAGAGTGACTCATAGATGTTGCAGAACTTTTGTGCCCAGAAAAGAAGAAAGTCTTTGAGAAAGTGAGCTTATCGCGACGTACTGTTGTTCGACGTATAGATATGATGGCTAGTGATCAAAAAATATTGACAGGTAGATGGGCTGGTTTTTAAGCATTGTCGATTGCGTTGGATGAGAGTACCAATTTGTCTGATATAGCCCAGTTAGCTATTTTAATACGATTAATGAAGAATTTGTAGTGAGAGAGGAATTACTGACTTTATGGCCAATACAAGGGACCACTACTGGAAAAGATATTTTTGTCGAGGTGCAAGTACTGTTGAGCAATATGGTTTGCAGTGGTGTAAATTAATTGGAGTGGGCACAGATGGTGCGTTTTCAATGGTCGGTTCACGAAAAGGTTTTTCCGGAATTCTGAAGGAAAGAGCAACCGCTATGAATGTGCAAGAATTAAAAAAATAACGCATGCTGACAGATGCCTAAATTTATAGTCAAACCATGTCTAAAACGAAAAACCGAGGTCTGAAAGGAAGTTAGAATTGTACTAGCTTTTGCTTTTCTTTGCCGGGTTCTCACTTATAACAGAACATCGACACTTGACGTTGCCCCAAATCTGCGAATAGAACGTTAGTGACTTGAAATGTTCTGGCGATTTTTAACGGACCGGTGTACGCAGTTTGTCCATATTGTGGAAGATTACATTACGATACGATTCAAGGTTCTAGTACATATATGGACAACCCCCGGCTACCTAGCTCCGGGCTTCCACTAGCTAAAATCCGGCCCGCGAGAGAAATTTCAAATAACGCGCAAAAAAATTAAAGATTTAGTACACGTAGTTTATTTGTAATTACTGTCAACCAGCCTAAAACTGTATTCTTCAGATCATAAAGACTAAGATCGATAAATAATTTTATTAAGCGAGCGCAGTGAAACGTCACAGATCGAATCAGAAACAGTCCTTAGAAAGAGACAAACAGATAAACATTCGGGAAGCCGCCGGATGACCTTGACGGTTCCGAGCGATGCGTTATGAATAACAGTTGGCTCTTAGCGCTCACATCGCATATTTCCGGACGATCGAGACTCTATTCTAGTTGCTTATTGAGGGTAATAAGAGAGAGGAATTACTGACTTTATGGCCACTACAAGGGACCACTACTGGAAAAGATATTTTTGTCGAGGTGCAAGTACTTTTGAGCAATATGGTTTGCAGTGGTGTAAATTAATTTACAGTGGAGTGGGCACAGATGGTGCGTTTTCAATGGACGGTTCACGAAAAGGTTTTTTCGGAATTCTGAAGGAAAGAGCAACCGCTATGAATGTGCAAGAATGTGATTTAATAATTCTGCATTGCATTTTTCACCAACAAAATTTGTGCTCTAAGTCCATTCGACTGCTTAAAGCATCTTTGGATAAAGAAAAAAAAGATTTCATGACCTTAGAAAAGAAATAGCTGATTTTATGGAAATGAGAGAGAAAACATTGCCGCAAATTTGTGATCCAACATGGCTTTATGACTTGGCATTCCTGGTTGACATCACAGGACACTTATACGACCCGAACTTGAAGTTTCAAAAACAAGGGTAATTGGTAAATCAGCACAAACACAAATGAGAAGTAAAAACTGTTTTCATTTTTTAACATTATCCAGTCATGAAAATATTGAATACGGTCGCTATGCTGAAGAACTGAAACTACTGTCAGGTTTTAAGAATATGGATAGCACTTTTAATATTTTTGAAAATCCCTGTAAGTGTAATGTGGAAGATGATCCGCTTCACCTAGAAATGAAGTTGATGGAGCTTCAAAAATGCTCATATTTGAAGTCAAAATTTGATGATGTGGAACTAAGCGAACTTTACAGAACCTACCTTTCCGACGAAAAGTATCATCAGCTGAGAGTTTTCGCATGAAAAATGATTTGTACATTCAGTAGCACGCACAAATGTGGGCAGCTTTTTTAATCATGAAAATATAAATAAGCATCGTACTCGGCTTACAGATGTTAACTTGGAAAACACTTTGCGCCTATGTACTCGTAATATTGACCCCAATATTGGTCGTCTTGTTTCTCAGCTTCAAACTCAAATCTCTCATTAATTTTCATTTGATTTTTCTATCTGTTTTTGTTAATTTGTCTTTTATATGTGTTTATATTATGCTATTATAATTAATAAATGAAAAAATGTGTGATTTTTTATCGCTTTTTTATTCACTACTACCAACGTACCTTCTACCTGGTTAAGTCCCGAAATTACACCCTCAGCTAAGCAAAGTTGCCCATACCTGTTCTAGTGAGTACGCGTCTTTGGGCAGTATATTAGAAGATATTTAATCCAGAATATGCCTGGCATCACAGGAAAATGTCAAATAACAATGTCAAGAGAAATAAAAACGTTAGAACAGTAGTAGAGAGTGTAAAATGTTTACTAAACTCGTTCTCTCGGCTTTGCATTGTCTTTATTATTTTGGTTTTACAACATTTCAAATGGTAACTATCTCCAATCGTTTTCAAGTGTAAACACTTGAAAAGAAATAACACTTTATTTCAAGTGTGATGATCTCTCATGCCCCAAACTTTGAAGAAAACATTAAAATATTTAAAAATTCTATGTTTATGTATTTAACTTCATACACTACTTTTTATTTTAATATTTTATATATAAAAGCTTATCTTTAAAAATATTTTTTACGTTTATTTTATTTTATACATTTTAGCATTGTTTTTATGCGCACCCTGTGTAAGATACTCACAATTTTTTTACTCCATGGTGTCAGATTATTTAAATGTCACCGATGTTACATGGGAATGCAAAAATATTATTATTATATGCCCATGGAATGCAATAAACGAAATACATGGAATATCTTAGATTGTTTTGGAATACACAGAATATATGGAATACATTGAAGAAATATAATCAAATCTCGATTCAAATACGCTGATTCACATCGTCTAGATATCTTTTATTTTCACGTTATTTAAAGCAGCGACCCTAAAATCAATTCTAAGGCATATATATTTTTTAATTTTGCTGGCCCAAAAGATCATTATTTAAAGTCAAGTCTTTGTTCTCTCCACATATGAAATGAACATCAATATGTATGTATAGTTTTTCTAACTATGTTCTGTTGAGTATAACATAAATTTGGCTTTATATTAGTAACGGGTAAAGGTGCAACAGGAAGGAGAACAGGGTCATGTTGAACATGTAAGTAATTAGGTTGGCACCTTAATAACTAACATTTATTGTGTTCCAAATTTGCAGTATGCCCAAGGCCTATTTATACATTAGGAAAGAAAGGCAGTTGACTAGGGCGGCTGGCTGACGAAGGGCGGCAAAATTTTTAATGAAAATACTGATCGGGCTGATTTGTTTACCAAACGACCAGGCGAGTCGGGTGAACGCAGACAATAATTCAGTTAAAGTTTATAAGATTTTACTTGACTTTACAGCTCTACGATGGCACCACTTGTCGGTGATTCCCCAAAAACGTGAATTCGGCTATTCTCCGAAGCGCGATAATTGACAAATAGTTTACTGTTTTATGATTAATCGATCACTTGTGGCGGGGTAAAAAGCAATGTATATAAAGTTTTAAGTTAGGTTGCCTTTTTATATCCAGTTCGCGTGGTACGAGCAATAGTTATTATTTAATTTCACTCGTGTTTGGTAAGTAAAAATTACTTAATTCGTTGTGAATGACTTTATTTTGTCATTTTAGTGAATTTTTAAAATATGGAAAAACGAAATAAACTTAGTGGGGCAGCTTATAAAGGTACAAAAAATTGAAAATGAAAGATTGCTTCTAAGTAAAGTTCCAAAAATTCATTTCTTTTTTCCTTCTCTGTCTACACCTATTAAGACACTAGTACCTAATCCAACCTCAACAGAGCAAAAAAAAACGAGAATATTGGATCAGTTCAAAATGGATATTTTGGATGTTTAGAAGTCATTGCTGAATTTGACCCGTTTTTACGGGAGTATACATTTGAAATGTGGACCATGGCAATTGCAATTATTTATCAAATACTATATGTGAAGAATTAGTAGATTTAATGGGGAAAAAGGATTAAAAACAATTATTGATAAAATAAAAAGGTCAAACTATTACTCCTTAATAATAGATTCAACACCAACTTAATGGATTGTCGCGGCCAGTCTTATGACAATGCATAAAATATGTCCGCTGCATATTCAAGGGTGCAAGTCAAGATTAAAAGTCATAACAAACTTATGGAGAGGCTTTCTTGCAGCAGTCATGTGAAGACGCTATCTTGTTTTTCTGTTTTTGCAAAATCTCTATACGTTTTTTTCAGCTTCCTCATATCGATGGGGAATTTTATCAAAAAATATAAAGTCGCCTATTGCGCCATCTGTCAAATACTATGTGATCAACAAGGACTGATGCTACTAAAGCTCTATATGGTGGGTATAATGAAATTAAAATGTCACTTTTCACATTCACACTGATGAAAGTCAAACCGGGGCTGTAAGACATGAAGCACGAGCACTCTGTGAAAAAATGGAGGAGTTTGAAACTTCTTTATTTGATGTCATTTGGCATTACATTTTAGAAAGGATGAACGCATCCAATAAATATGTGCAAAATCTTGCCAAGGACCTGGGTTCTGTGGTTCGAGAATTGGAAGGACTTATACAATATTTAAATTCAATAAGAAACGATTTTGCAATTTACGAACAGGTTGCTAAAATATTTTATAAGATGGCATAAAGACATATAAAGAGGTTAGAAAAAAACGATGAAAGGTTCAGCTTGATGACAATGTTGGTGAAGAAGCATCGTTTTCGGTTAAAGATAAATTGAAAATTTTATATTTAAACATTTTATGTTATCATCGATGTTCTCATAGTAAATCTTAAAAGACGCTTAGTTACTTACAAATATGTGAAACTTGGAACAATAGTAAAAAAGGAGATTCGTTCGTCAGATGAGCTTAAAAACCTTTCTATATTTGATGAATTTTCAGCTGAATCCTTGGTTAAATCAGTCGACATTTTTTTCATCCTAGAAGTAGTAGTCACTAGAAGCTTCCGTAGTTTTCTTTTAAATGTTTTGCCACAATTTTCATCTTTTGGGCTGAACTTGAATTCTGCACACGGTATTACGATGTTAAAAAAGAATGTTTTTAATTTGTAGGTAACATTGTGAATTAAAATTTAATTTTGAATGATTTGTACTTTTTTATGCCTTAACCGTTTTTTTCTGATTGCGGAAACGATGAAAATAATTTAATATAGGTACTGTTTGTCAAAAGAAACAAAAATATTTTCCATTATCATTGCTTTTTGCAATACCCTGTACAATTGGGAATCTTTTTAAAGTTTTCCGCGTGTAAAGGCAATCATCTTTTATTTAAAGCTTTTCGTTTTTTTACGGTATGAAGTAACTGACTACCCATCATGGAATACCTCTGTACCTATGTAAAACAACATTAAAACAGAAGCTCATTTGAAAGTTTAACATGAAGCAAGATTCAAATGCTAAAGAGTATCCCGATACAAAGGTCTATTAAAATTGTACTAAAAGTTGTGAACTCTAATTTTCTTGAATTTAAGGTGAAAGTTGGTTTAAAAGTAAAAGATACCAAAAACAAAATGTTTGAATTTGAATCGTGGTGGCCAACTTTTCAGCCTTTGTATATAATATCCAAGTATACTGACATTTCTAGAGGCATTATCCTTGATCATAAATCAAGTCAGAACCAATTGTTTGAAACCTACAGAGGACGCAAAATAATATATTCAAAAAAAAATGTATATATTTTTGAAAAACCTCATATGTTAAGAAAGGAGAAAAAAATATAATAAAAATCGCTACAAATTGGTTATTGTTATTTAGGTGTAGCTTATCCTAGCTAGAAAAAGTAATTTAATAATTACACTTTTTACAAAGGTCTGGTTGAATTAAAAATACATAAAGTCACGGTTTAATGTAATACTCTGCCTAGGACAGTTGTTATGTAGCCTTA
Source organism: Kuschelorhynchus macadamiae (assembly GCA_030620095.1). Lineage (NCBI taxonomy): Eukaryota > Metazoa > Arthropoda > Insecta > Coleoptera > Curculionidae > Kuschelorhynchus > Kuschelorhynchus macadamiae. The sequence continues at coordinate 166,759 of JAUTXW010003647.1, read as the reverse complement.
AGGCTGTATTTTTCCGATTCTAAACTTTGGCAAGCAAATGTCGAAAACCGCAACTCATTACTTCAGCTGTCTGAAAATATTCAATGTTTTGCCTAAATATTGGCTTGGTAAGTTCGTCTAGCCAGCAGTTTATATTAACCAACGTAATTAAACTTACGTTAAACCATTTAATAACGTTTATTGAGTAGCAGATAATATAATGTTTCCAGTAAAATAATCTAAATCCTAGTTGAGATTTTATTTACTCACATTTGTATCAAGTCCGGTTTGGCTGTTTCTTTAACCCTCGCGTGTTTAAGGGAAAATATTACAAAATATTTCGAAACAGAAGTTGTTATTGGTTTGAAGATTTTGGTATGCTTATGTTGTTTTCGTTTTGAAATTTTTGTCATATATAACACATCAGAAAGAGGGATTTTTAGGAATATTTTTGAATCCATATATCTGGCTAACATTGTGTCAAATAAATAATCGGAAACAAGAGAAGTGTTTAATCCTTTTCGATTTCTATTTGTCAAACCAGACACACAGGAATGTACAGCTTTTTTTACATTTGGATCCCCACTTACACAATTAAATACAGGAGATAAAAAAATACAAATTTTAAACAATACTATATACACCGTCGAACAACATAAGCTACTTGAGGTATTCAGGCGGAAATTATATTTCGTTTAAAAAACAACTATTATCTATTCTAGGATCATGAAGACATGTTTCTTTTTTATGCAATACAAGGAATATCTATTTTAAGTATAAAATGCCTACGTAATTACACATATTTCATGTTTTTGAGGTCTTCCTTGACTAGTGATGGAAATATATTTGAATTAATTAACATAACAATGAATATTACATCACCTTTAGAAGTTCTAGTGTTCCTTCAAGACTGGTTTTTTTGAATTAAATTAAAAATATTCGCCAAACAAGATTCTAAAGAATTCAAACTTGAAATAAAATAGCTTTTTTAGTAATACGTCGTACAATAAGATTGCATATTTGATGTTATGTTAAAAAGTGTTTAAGAAGTATATTTGGATGTATATTTAAAATTATGCTATTTTATTATAAACGCAACATTCTCAGCCACAGATCATAACTTTTATATAAAATTAAATGTAATAAAATTATTGTATAGGTACAGCTTATAAAAGATCGATGGTATTGTTCTGGTATTTGATAGATGCCAAGCATGAACTGAACAAAATAACTATAAATTATCATCCTAATGATTTAAATGTATATATATATATATATATATATATATATATATATATATATATATATATATATATATATATATATATATATATATATATATATATATATATATATATATATATATATATATATATATATATATATATATATATATATATATATATATATATATATATATATATATATATATATATATATATATATATATATATATATGTATATATATGTATATATATATATATATATATATATATATATATATATATATATATATATATATATATATATATATATATATATATATATATATATATATATATATATATATATATATATATATATATATATATATATATATATATATATATATATATATATATATATATATATATATATATATATATATATATATATATATATATATATATATATATATATATATATATATATATATATATATATATATATGACTACAACACGACATTTCTTGCGTCCGTTCCTGAAAATATTCGTTTCGCTTTTATGACTTAATTAAACACTTCTGAACTATATATAATATATATATATATATATATATATATATATATATATATATATATATATATATATATATATATATATATATATATATATATATATATATATATAAATAAATTTTAGGATTTTATTAGAGATTACGTTATCAAAAAAATAAATAAAATATAGTTAAGGTTTTTATAAATTAAAAATAAATATTGGTTCCATTGTTAAAAATAAAAGGGTATGGATTTATATTTATAATATACGAGTACATTATAAATGGAAATGATTAAACCTTTTTATAAATTAAGTCAACAGAAATTTAAAATAACAACAAATTTATGTAATTGTTATAATATTCTAGTTATATTTTAGAGCTTACATTAAAATCTTGCGTCCTATTTTTTTGTGACTCCATGCAAAAATTGTCCATTGGAACTTTGTTTGCCTTTATAGTTATAATAACGTATTAAAATAAAAAAAAATGCCGTTGTAGAAAAAAAGTTGAATCGATATATTACCTTCAAAATGTGAGATTTTTGGATTTACCAAAACAAATTGTTTCCATAAATGTTGAAACTAGGATGAGAAGGTAGCAAGGCTTGAAAAAAAACACTAGCACCTGCTAGTAAAAAATTTAGTTATTTAAATCTGAATCAGTTCATTCTTAAGGAAATATAAAAAATATGCTGTTGCACGTCCTTTCCTTACTCGAAATTTGTCTTTCGTATCATCCATCTATCCAAAATCCGACAGTTTAACTAAAGCTTGATGTGTCCTAAAATATCTGACATAATAATTCCTTGGGACAGATTCGTGACGTTTCTGATTAAAATTTGCCATCTTCGTACGCACGTAATATTAATCGACTTATCTCCACCTAATATTGGAGTATTGGTCTGGAAAAGTTACCTAATTTGGGGAATTTAGCCCGTGTTCTCCTAATCTTTGCTTTGACATTTACATTAATCTTTTACTTAACCGCAAACGTAAACTTTCAAATTAAGGACTGGTTCTCTGGGGACTTAGCCCAAGATTAACAACTTTGTTGGAGATTAAAACTATCGGACAAATTTGGCAGTTTTGCAGCCGCCGTGAACGTTTCCCTAAACTTTTCGTTTTACTTCGAAAACTTAAAAGTGAATCGAATTTATTGAGCTCGAAAATAAAAAGCACTAGGTAAGGTTAAACTTGTCACTAGAAGTTAGACAAAGTTTTGAATTTATGTGTATTAGTCCAGAAAAATATTACATATAATCGGATTTTTGTATAAACCCCTACAAGGAAAATTACTGTACTAATAGTTTAATTTATAAAAATGGATAAAAAAAAAGATTTTTTCCTTCTAGATTAAATCGGATAGGTTCTATTTCTTAAGTTGTAAAAAATATTATATTTTGAGATTTGTCCAGTGAAAAAGCTTCGATTAATTTCCGAGAAAATCGGGAAAAATTCTTAAAACATGACCTTTTTTTCAAATGTCAGTAACTGATGCAATTTGCAACATCTAAATCTGAAACTTCGTTCAAATAGCCTACGTGATGATAAATATGTCACAGGATCAATCATCTGCACAGATATTTCACATCATATAGGCTATTTATGTTTGAAGTTTGAGATATATAGGTACGTCGTAAATTGTATAAGTTATTCACATTTTCAATCACAATTTCAATTCAAATAACCTCTTTAAGAGTTGTTTCGCGATTTTTTCGGAAACTATTTATATGTTTTTCACCGGACACATCTCAATAGAATCTTATAATATCTAAAACTTTTAGAAAAAGCATTTTTTTTATACACCCTACCCATTTTAATCTACAAGGAAAAATTAATTTTCGGTAGTTTAGCCAATTTTTTATTAATTTTCCCCAATTATTTTTTGGATGTATTTGTACCATGTGATACCATGGGTACAGATTTTGGTAAATTTTCTGTAATTCGGGAATTTGGCTTCCAAACATTTTTGAGAGGACTGGTCTATTTCTAAAATATGTTTAATTGGGCATGGTCATTGGTTGAATATTAATTAGGCCACGAGGGAAAGGTTGACTGACATTGATCACCTGCGGAATAATATCGGAAAATTACTAAAATTAGGAGTTATATTTAGCTTGAGAGTTAGATAACATTTTTTATTTATATTAGAATTATCAAATATAAAAATTGATAAAATGTTTTAAGAAAGTAGGTTGTAATATTTTCCCACCGTATTTGCAGATACTTGTTTCAAAAAAAGAGTGTTACCCTAATATGTTGGAAGTAACAGAAAGTTGCGGTAAGGTAACTTTACAAGGTTTGCTTGATCACACTGTAGGAAGAATTTTACAAATAAAAGCGGAGACTGAGCTTTGCATGATTGGAAATACACTCACGCCGACCTCGAAATACAGATGTGATGGTTCATCGGGGCATAGTCAATATAAACAAACACTCTCAGATGAAAATGTTTCTGACGAAAACATTTTTCTTACATCACTTTAACGGGAAAAACTGTCACTGTAAGCCACACCTTAGTATTTAGCATGATCGATGGAAAAGTGGCTCAAACAGTGACTGGAACATCATCGATGGCTGTCTGTTGTATATGTAACGCTAAGCCTTCCGAATGTAATAATTTAGAACTCGTGACAAGTAAACCTGAGGCAAACAAGGCAATACAAATGGGCTTCTCTTCATTGCAAACTCGATTCAAATTCATGGAATGTGCGCTACACATTGCGTACAATAAACAGTTTGAAAGTTGGCGCTTTAATAAAGCTACAAAGCAACTGAAAGAGGAAACTAAAAAAAAAATCAAGGTAAATTTAAGAGAATTTTGGGCCTCAAAGTTAACGTAGTAAAACAAGGTGTGGGGACAACGAACGATGGAAATACTTCCCGAAGATTTTTTGAAGTTCCAAGCCTGACCACTTAGCTTACACGAGTCCATGAAAACCTCATTTGTAGGTTCCGATTAATTTTGGAAGCAATCAGTTGTAATGTTTTAAATGATTCAGAAAAATTTGGACGTTATTGTAAAGAGACTGCTAAACTATACAACTGGTACCCAAAGCCAAACACTACAGATAAAGTTCTCATTCACGCCTCACGGTAAGAATATAATTTTCATGGTAATTTTACCTATTGGGAAATTAACATAGGAAGCCCACGAAACTCGGTTTCGCCTCTGCCATGTCGTAAATGTAACCGTATTTCTGCTAACGAAGATATTATGCATATGCTGTTGGTTACATCGGATCCTTACATCAATACATTTCGAGCTGAACCAAAAAAGAAAATACTTGACTTATATGACGATGTTAAGGCACTTTTAATTTAATATTTTTTTAGTTTTTGAAAATGTAGTAAATACTTCTATTGAATGTACACCTATGTATATGTAATAGGTAAGTGTTATTAATTTTTTTATATACAGGTAGGTTTTTAGTTCATAAAATTAAAAAAAAAACACTTCATAATTTGTTAATGAATAGACTTTTCTCAGTGTATATACCTATATAATACAAGTATTAAATTTAAAGTTTAGAAATAAAAATGTATTAAAGTACTTTACCGAGACCTTCCGCGTGACCCATTTTATTGAGATTCCCTGTATAACTTTTTAAAAATCTTAAATAAAATTCTCAAATGAAATAACATCCTATATAATATTTCCCATCGACTAAAGTTAAACCCCTTATCTTCCATTTTTCTCGCAGAGCTCAGTGTCATTTATAAAAGTCTAAATCATTTTAAACCATCTTCCTGCAAACATTTTTTTAATAATTTCTGACTCTCTAAGCTCCTTGGAAGCAGTTCAAAAAATCTGTTCAAGCCATCTTCTTCTTGTAAAACTCATTGTCAATAATTATACTTTCCATGAAAACATGAAAATTTATTTTTTATGGATACCATATCACGTAGGAATAAAGGGTAATGATCAAGTTCACTTGCTTGCAAAGTCTAGAATTATAAATGACTGCCCTGTTTCCCCATTTGCCCATCCTAATGAATTCAAATTATATACCTCCGATATAATCAATAAGCGAATTCAAATCGAATGGGATATGTACGAAGGGTCAAACAAAGTACATGAACTTATACCTTCATTTTTCTTTCCTTTTCATTTTAATACAAGGACGTCGGAAGTGCTTGGTGGCTGGAGGGGCGAAATTAAATTCCGGTCCTCCCCACCAAGAAGAAAAAGATAGTAATATTTAGAACAAATGAAAGTAGTTACAAAATCTTATTTTTAAACAAAGGAAAGAATTTTAAGTAACATTATTTTATTTTTAAATACCTAAAATAAATTTTATTTCATACTTACTAATAATAATCCTTTTTATGAATATTGTTAAAAAAATTTAACTTATTTTATTCAAAAATAAAATATGAATAATTATAATTCCTGTTTTTTTTTTAATAAGCTCATGTAATTGTTTCGTTTTTTCTCTAAATTTATTTTTTTTAGTTTGGTGGATTTGCACAAAAACTACAAATGATATAATTTTTAAATTGATTTGCTGTTTTTAGCTGTCTTATTAAACACAAAAACTTAAAATTTCGCATGCTAATTAGTGACCACAATAAGTATTTTGACTCAAGCAAAACTTTGAAAAAAATACAGAAATTCTTTATTACATGTGGTTTTTGTTGTTTTGTAGGTTATTGTGCATAGGTCTCCGAAACCAAAGCAGTTTTATCGGAAATTTGAAAACGAAGAAATTTCTTTTTTAGTTCCAATAGAACCAATAGAAGTTGCTAACTTTAAGCTTTTGTTAAAAAAAATTAAAAATGCCATTTTCTGCAAATGTACGTATAATGGGAGTGGGCGCAGTTCGATACTCAAGAAAAATCAGATATCCATATATTCTTTAAAAACTCAAACATAAAAATGTATTAAAATGTACGCCGTGTGCGTTTCAAAAACATGGGCCTTTGCTAATTGTGACATTCCTTAGCATAAAATAAGGCACAAATTAAATATAAACATAGGTCCAAAACGGCTTCATTTTTAAATTCCAGGTTGTTAAAGAATTTTTTTTTGATTTGTTTTTTCCCTGTATACTTAAACCCAATTATTAGATGGGAATGAAGTTTTGTATAGTAGTACGTACTGAAATGCATTTTTATGATACATTCTTGTTAGTGTTAACGACCAATAGCGAGTAACAGTAATTATCGGCTATATTTATTTTGGTTTTGCCATTTTGGACAATTTGATATATAGCATTTATTCTCTGATTAATTTTACATAATATAGATACTCTCAGTTTATACAACCGTGTTCAAGATATTTTAATTTTAATTAATTTATTCTGTTCTAAAAGGGGAATATTTAAAATTATTGGAAACCGTAATTATTACAAATATCAAAACTAGTAATCACTTGACATGAGTAACCGCGGAAATTAAGCCATAGTACTTATTTTTAACTTTCAAACGTACCCTTTAATGTTTTTTCTTGAATTTTGAGTTTATTTTAATAATGTTCGGCATTATTTAAAATTAAAATATCTCGGACTTGGTCGGATTTATCCACTTAAACTAAGATCATCTATTTGTTTGTGTAGAATTGATCAGATAATAAGTGCCATACATCAAATTGTCAAAAATGCCAAGAACACAAATTATCACCGAATAATTAATAAACACTGACAAGAATGTATCACAAAGAATATATTTCTGCGCGTGTACTTACTCTCTCGAGATCCATTTCAATCTATCTTGAAAATTAACTTTGAGCCTATGTTTATATAACGTTTTTGTCTTATTTTACGACAAGAAATCTCCTATTAAGCGATGGTCAATTTTTTTGGAAACACCCTGTATAATTTAAAACTAACATAAAGCAGCAAAGCTTCTTTAGGGGCGCCAAATGGTCACAGTTACCCACTGGATTTTTTCCCTGGAACAAATAAAAAAAATAGAGTTAATTAAATTAGTATTACTATTTTTATTTTACAATTAAAACATTTTTAATATATAGGAGGAAAGCGTTCACGTTCAACTAAGAAATCACGGTTCTTGGGTTTAGATCATGTCAAATAGGAATTACTCTTCGACGTTTCGCCTGTGGTTGCACGAGGCATCTTCAAGGATTTTCGCTGCCCGATATCAGAATACTGAATGAATTCGCAGAGTTTAGGTTTTTATATCCGAACTGTGCTCACCGATAATGATTGATTGTAATAATTGATTTCCACGCATGATGTAATACGTAGCCAACGTCTCTTGAAATTTTCAGAGTACTTGATTATTTCAATAGACTCTCTAATCTTCCCTTTATAATATCCAGATACTGATGCAAGAACCTTTATATTAATCATGTGTCCTGTAAAGAGCTGGGGTTCAGCGAGGGTGGAGTGAATAAATTCTTTGATGTTCCTTGAAACTATGAACAGGGAATTCTATAAACTCCTTCTGTTAATATCTTCAGTGCGACATCCCTTTGATTTAAAGCATTAGTTAATTTCTCTGTTGCATTCGGAATAGAATTTGCATTACATATCGAAAGAGCTATCAAAGCATCAAGGCTATGGAATTGATATAATCGACAGTTTCTGGGATGAATGATGGTGACAGCTAAAACTTAAATATGTATTAGTATGTGTCACTTTCCTGTAAACAGAATGAAGGTAGTATATGGTTTTAGTTTTGTACTAATACATCTCCAACAAGAGAATGGCATCCTGTCATATGATGTTCAAGTTGCAAGTTCCATACTGAATTATATATTGGAATGTTGTTGGTTTCGATATTCTAAAAACAGAACAGACAGCTACATAGGGAAGAAAACTCTTTCCTATGTAGCCATATTACAAAAGTACATCATATTATAGCCATGTCTAAAACAGCAGTTAAGTTGTAATGAGGCTTAGTGCAGTTTCCTCGAACGTTTCTATAAAGATGTCCGCTACCACAGGAGGTAGCGGAGATCACATGGCTGCACCCGAGGTTTGCTCATAGACCTTAAGTATTCTGTAATCAATTCAACCAAGACCGGACCGAGACTTTTATGTTAAAGTATGCCCAAATATGTGGAAACTTAATCAACTACCTTTTCCGTTAGATGGCGCGATGAGTTTCCAGTGGAATTATAAGAGTATGGGGCGCATTTACCACATTGTCTAGAAATGTTTTTGAAGAAAAACCTATTGGTTTTATAGAAAAAATACGTAATAAAACAATACAAAAAATAGTGTTGAAAGGTCTCGGTAACCAGACCATCATTAAAAAAAATCATGTATGTAAATTGTTGCAGTACAACTCTCTCACGAACCTGCTGAAAAATCTGGCTTAGTGTTTTAAATACGTATATATCAAAACTAAATGTTTGGAATTTTAATATAAGAATATTTACCTATTTCGTAAGATGGTGAAGCTATTGCACTGATGATGGGGCATAACGGAGCAGGGTCTCTCTTTATATTTTACCTCTCCCCCATGCCCCCATACAGCTTTTACTTTTAGAGATAAAAACTTTAATTATAAGAGTTGTAGGGATTTGCCTGAACCGTCAGGATTTTTCATCAGAACTAATAAATAATATCGCCAATCTGTCAAAAAATACCACCTTATGTTTTTTTAAATGGAACACCTTATTTTTATTTTTTTATTGGAATCCTCATAATCTCCCGATTTCAACAATTTATACATGTTATGTATTTAATCTAACCGTTATTCCAATATTTAACACCAAAGAAAAAAAATAGGCTTACCAAGAAAACTGGTCTGACCTGCAAGTAATGTTTGATTAGCAGGCATTTTCGAACCTGAACTTTTGTTTTAATTTATACTATGAAACAAATGAAAATAATAAAGCAAATATTTCCTAAATTCACATGGAATATCGCAGCATCTACCACGATCGGCAAACTCCTTTAAAGTCACCTCTAATAGATATGACAGTTGTGTATGTGAAGCCAGACTACCTGAGCTTTATAATTAAATTGATAATTACGATCGCGGAATATCCTGCGATATTCCCGATGAGTTTCGGAAATATTTGCTTTATTTGTAAAATCAAACTTACTGTGTTAAGTTTTTCTTGAGTTGAATATCCCATAGTATAAACAAATTAAAATAAAAGTTTAGTTTTAATAATGGGGATAATAATAATAATAATAATAATAATTGGGAGGTTATTAAAATTCCAATAATAAATTTGGTATTTTATTAACAATTTGCGATGTTCATTTATTTATTCTGCTTAGAACATTTACATTAAAAGTTTGCTTCTATCTCTGAAAGTAAAAGCTGGAGGGGGGCGCCAAATACAAACAGACACCCTGTACATTGGTCTACCCATTTTTAGGAAGAGTTTATGTTTTAAGTTTTCACCAAAGTGTTTTTAAGCTGATGTTATCTCTATCTAGATTATAACATTATTAATCAAATTATGTAAGAAGGAAAGCTTTTAGCTATTCCTCGGGAAATTTAAATTATAAGGAGGTCTATTTCCTCAATTGTATTGCTAATAAAAATCAAACGCAAAGTTAGGATATCATACTCCTAATTAGACCCTTTAACACTTTAAAGGGAAAGAAACACAAGACATATCTTAGTTCTGACATTTTTGAGCAACACACTACTAAGTATACTTGAGAATTGTTGGCGACAATTGTAATCATTTTGAGGTGGGTAATGTCCAATTTTCTTAAAAAAATCTTGCACACCACATATGATGATCATGCTAAACTTCTGTTCTCCAGCAAACACAATACTGTTAAATAGTTTAGACACATACATATATCATAGCGCCTGGTTGGTATCATAACCAAACCCATTATTTTGGTTGGCATTTATTTAGTTGATATATGTTCACTAAAATTTATAGAATCACTCAACAAGTATGTATTGTATTTTTTCGCAGTAATGTTAAAACTATTATTTGCACAGCGCTCCTAAACTAAATTCAAATCTTCCTGCACGTAGTAACAATTTTGTGTATTCTCATCTGATTTATAAATTATACATAATAGATTTAAAAACCGTTAATATAGCTGATAACATTATTTATAGAGAACAAGCGATAATTCGATACATTTTATTTGCACTTTTAAATACTTGGAATATATTACTTTTCTCCCAAGAAGAAGAGAACCACCATCTAGTTTGATTATATAACTTGACAGCCCATAGGAGTCTATTGAACTATTACTCTAGTTTTTTACGTGCCGCCAGAATGTTTTCTTTATTTATTTATCGATTAAGGAAATACCGCTTCTGCTGTACTTCTCGAACTCTATTCGAACCTCATATGCCCTAGTGGGGAAATTATAGGGAGAAAAATTATAGCAAAATCCATCATCATATTTTTGCATCCCTAACTAACTTATTATAACACTAATGGTATATTCTTGTTCATTTTAAAAGTAAGAATAAAGTATATTAACCGTATCCTAAAGTTTAACCTAATTATTAGAATAACAATGGTGTGTAATAAAAATATTTTTTGGCTTTTTCGCAACTGAATAAAAATATTTAACTTTAAATTAATTGGAGCAACTAATTTAAAGTTAAATATTTTTATTCAGTTGCGAAAAAGCCAAAAAATATTTTTGCAACGCAACAAATAATCTGAACACATTTAAAAATGGTTTGTAGGTTAGATTTTGCAAATATAATGAACGTACACTAAACTTCTTTTTCTTTCTTTTAGGTATGTTATAGCTAGGGATCGCCTTAAGGAAAATAGAGGTTCTGTGAGTACAAAATTAATTTTAATTTTAGTTCATTAGTATATAATTAAAGCAAAAATGTATATTTTTAGTAACTGGAAACCGAACTGGAAACCCATGCGGGACGGACGACATATAAAATCGCCGGTATTATATTATCCTGGCAATAATATAGTAATAATTAACTGACTTGAAAAAGATAAAAGCAAAAATTGAAGTGAATTGTCTATCTAAATTAAGGTTTTGATACCAAAGTATTTAATACGTTAAGCATAAGTTAGTTATTTGAAAATTTAGTGACCAAGCGTTAAGTAACGTTGTTTTTTTAACTAAATACTAAAAAATGTAGATTTGCCCCAACTTAATTATACTAATAGTCCTGGGGCCCACGATCAAGGTTTTATACTCATAGCTGCGCCACTGATATTCTAGATTTAAAAAATATGGGTTACCTAGCTAAAGCCACAATATAAGAAGCAGAGTGTAGTTGCCGCGTGAATAGATCTTGTATGTCAAACTGAAGCGATGAGTTTAGATATACATTTTGTTTTTTTGCAACTCCTCCACTCAATTACTATGACACTGACTTGACTGAGGGTGTGAAAATCTAGAAGCCATATTATTAGAAAGTTACAATTAACTTTGCAAACAAAACATAACTGAGGAAGCAAAAGTTAAGTAAAGACAATTAGATCGGCGCTCGGCGGTTTAACAGAAAAACTTAAATATCACTGTCACGGTAATCACGGAATTTCCAACTGTCCCCATACATATTTATAAAAAAAGGCATAATCTGAGAAAAAAGTAAAAACTATTCGAGCTATATTATAATTTTTTAAAGTTTAAAAACAAGAAAAGAATTGCAATAGCGAATTCTATATGAATGATTCTGAGTTGACTATCTAATATATTTACTACAGGGAGAATCTAAAGACGTTGTAAAGATTGCTTTTACTATTCCATAAACACTAATATTCTTCATATTTTTATATTAAAGCATTTACCAGTCGCCTAAGAAATTTAGCTTTCGTCGACAAACCATCCAAGGAGCTATCTCAAACGCTGGCATAAAAATTTGAATAACGGTCAACGAGACACTTGTCACGCCAGAAACGATTGTTGTAAGACAGTTTACATGGTACAATTTTAACTGTTTCATCTGTGACCACTTCACCAATACTTTCCTGTGTAGACATCGCACTACTCAAGCCTATTTAGTAAACCTGGGAAGTATCGTTTGTCTGTTTGAGAGATTATCACAGCATCTTAAACACTTCCAAATCGACATTATCTAAATTAAACAACCGTCTTTTGAGGCATTAATTTATCTATTTAAAAATTAATTTAGTAGATAACCCATCGACTTTAAAGACAATATTCATTATGATGACATTCACTGCTGCGTAGTGGTTACCTGCTCAGTATACGAAACTAAAAAGTTGTTAGAAGCTGATAAGGAAATCAGCCAGTATATTTGCCAAATAAATAAGGCTTAATGTTATACTGGCCAGTAAGGGTTTTGAACATGTGTGTATACGCCAAAATCTAGAGCTTTTTTTTTTTTTTTTTTTTTTTTTTTTTTTTTTTTTTCGGTTTAGAACGTCTTACGACGTTGTCCGACGCCTAATTTCCACCTTCTTCGGTCGGTGCAGTCTTCTTCGGATAGGTTTCTTTCACTCATTGCTCCTTGCACCGCTCTTTGCCATTCTGCTTTCGGTCTTCCTCTCTTACGTCTGCCCCCTGGAACCCATTCCATCAGTTTTTTTGGTAATCTTGAATCTGCCATTCTTTTCACATGTCCATACCATGTAAGTTGTTTTATGTTTACATCTTGTAGCGTGTTTCCCTCTATGCCAAATCTCTCTTTTACTGTTGCATTTGAAATCCTATCTCGCCTTGAAATTCCCAGAGAGCGCCGCATTACATCCATATCAACTGCTTCTATTTTTCGTTTTTGTCTGTCGTTTATTCTCCATGTTTCAGAGCCATATAGGAGTGTACTTTTTATCATTGTTTCGTATATGTTGAATTTTCTTCTTTTTGATATTTCCTTACTCCAGAGTATGCTGTTTAGACACCCGATAACCCTCTTTGCTTTTGCTATTCTTTTCTCGATTTCCTTGTAGTCAGTTCCTGTTTGGTCAAACGTTATCCCTAAATAGATATATTCTTGACATTGAAGTATTTGTTTATTGCCGTCTAGGTTAAGGTTGTTTTGTTCTCCATTTATGCAGATATACTTTGTCTTATCAATATTTACTGTTAGACCCCATTTGTTGTATTCCTCGACCAATTTTCTTAACATGTATTCCATGTCTTCAATGTCGTTTGCTGTCACCACTTGGTCATCTGCAAATTGTAGTGTATACAAGCATTCATCTCCCAGTTCTATACCCATTCCCTGTACTTTTCTCTTCCATTGTTTTAATGCTGCTGCGACATAAATTTTGAATAGGGTAGGTGAGATGCAGCATCCTTGTCGTAATCCTTTTGTTACTTCGAACTCCTCATATATTTGTTTTCCGATTTTTATTTTCGATTTTGAATGTCTATAGAGATCTTTGAGTCTTTTTGTCAGTGCGATGTTTATATTAGATTCCTCTAGTATTTGCCAGAGTTTGGGTATAGGGATATTATCATAGGCTTTTTCAAGGTCAATGAATGTTATATGCGTTTCAAGATTTCTTGCCGTTCTTTTCTCTATAACCTGTTTGAGACAAAACACGTTATCAGTGCATGATCTTCCGGCTCTAAACCCACTTTGTTCTTCTTCTTCTTTGGCTTGGAATTTTTCCTCTATAAGGTCTCGCATAATTCTGCCGTAAAGTCTACTAAGTGTGCTGGTTACTGAAATCCCTCTATAATTGTTGCAGTCCTTTTTGTTTCCCTTTTTGTGTATTGAAGATATGTATGCCATTTTCCATGCTTCTGGTACAGGTTGACCATTCAAGCATTTGTTTATTATGTACGTTATATTCTGTACCATTTTATTAGTTCCATTTTTAAGCATTTCTGCAGATATTCCCTCAGGTCCATTAGCTTTACCATTCTTAAGTTTCATAATTGCATTTTTCACGACTTTTTCTTCTACAGCAACTTCTTCTCCTTGTATGTTAAATATTACTTCTTCTGTATTTTGTTCTAAATATTCTGGTCTTGTTTCAGTAAGTAACTTTTGGTAGTGGTCTTTCCATTGTTTTGGTGTTATTGTCTGTAGAAAAGCTTTATCTTTGCCTGGATTTTTAAGCGCTCCAATAAATTTCCATGCTTCTGAACACTTTCTGCCACCTATATATGTATTTATTTCTTGGCATTTTTTATCCCATGTTTTGTTTTTTGCTGCTGCAATAGCTCTTCGCAGTATTATCTTGTATTCTTTATATACATCTAAGTCTTCTTGCTTCTTTGTACTTAGCCATTTGAGGTATTGCTCTTTCTTTTTTGTTACCAGATCTTCTATTTCTAGAGCTACTAAAAGAAAAAAAGTAGAAGAAATTCAGTTACTTAATTAGATATCCTGTGGCACTGGCAGTAAAAAAGTCGATAAATTTCCTTTACGATGAATATATATATATATATATATATATATATATATATATATATATATATATATATCATTGTGTCTGCTGTGATGCAGAACATGTTCCAAATAAGGATCATTTTCTTGTTATGACGTTGGTGTAAGTGGAATGAAAACATACTATCATTTAATACTCCCAACGAAAGCCAGGAGTCACAATGTAATTCAATGCCGGTCGTGGTATTAGCCAGCGGAGTAGTTGTTTTTGTGATTCAATTTTGTGCCTTTGCCCTACACGGGGCTGGCTAGTCTATGGCGGCCTGATGAGCTAATAAGATCGTCGTTTGACTAAAATGGATCATTGTGTCTGCTGTGATGCAGATGTTCCAATAAGGATATATATATATATATATATATATATATATATATATATATATATATATATATATATATATATATATATATATATATATATATACATTTGTTTGTTTGTGTTTTCTTAAACCATGGCATAAATATTATTCGATAATGCTTGTTTCTTGGGTATAGGTTTTTTTCGGTAAAATGAAACTATGCTATCTTCTTAACGTTTCGTCCGTGCTAGCAGGCTTTTTCAAAAGTTTTTTTTAATTATTTTTCGTGGCAACCTCGGAAATTGTTATTACATTATGCATATATATGTTTATGTTCATACTTTTGTGCTCTCTGGGCGGCTGATATTTTCTTGGAAACACGTCAGTTTTACGAATGTTTTGAGATAGCACTGCACTAGAGTGCTATCTCATGCTATGCTAGAATATATATATATATATATATATATATATATATATATATATATAAACAAAATTTTCCATTTTAAACCAACGTTTTGCTCACTGTGTTAAGCTTTACCAAGATTTTATTTAGTCCCCTGATTCCTAAAAAAATCTTTCAATAAAAGCACATTAAAAATATTTACATGAACGTTAAATGGTTTAAAATCACTAAAATTGCAGACTTTGTAATAAATTTAAATCATGTTTTTTTATATTTTTTAAAAAAACATCTTTAGTGTGATAACGTAATGACTTAAATTATTACACGACGTTTGATAAATAAAATGTCTAGATTCAACAAACACATTCATAAACACAAATTTAAAACACATATATCTATTATACCTAGAGCTCACGTACGAACCTTGGAAAAACGATTTACTTGGTGGAAAGTTAATGTAGTGAAATTATTAGGCTGATCGGATCTAGAATATTTTGGTAATCAATTTTTTGTCTATAAAAACTATATAATTTATCTGATGCTTGGCACCAGTGAAAACAAATATTTTTATTTTTAATTGATATACAGAGGCACGTCGAATTTCTGTTTAAAATTTATACAGGGTTGAAAAGATTAGATTTTGAATTTGTATTACTCTCCGATTAATTAATTAAGTTGAAATATATTTTACTTAAATCATTAATATCCTTTTTATAATTATCTGCTTGACTCTCTTTTTTTATTACGATCTTTTCCTTGACTGTTAATTTATAATAATTTCAATCTTGCGCCAAAATCTTCGATTATATGTTCCTGTTTATGAACAGCAGTAGATGCATTTTTAGTATAATTGTGACCTTTAATTCGGTTTTCTAAGCATTGTGTTGCCTTACCGATATATTTTTATAACATGTAAAGAATAAAATATAGTATATTATATATATATATATATATATATATATATATATATATATATATATATATATATATGCATAAATATCTATTATGAACATTTTTATTGGGCGCCATTTTGTTTTGCCACATGGGATTTTTTCATAATGTTACCATATGACTCTGACATTTGGACTCGGGTCAATCGGTGGTAACTTTTTTGTAGCTATGCTGCAAACTGTTATACAGACAGAAAGGTCGACAGGCAGACCGACGGAATTAACAAGACATATTTTTTGATATCTAGGGACTCTAAAACGCGAGGATCTGTAAAATCCCAGAAGAGTGTTTTTTTCTCGATTACATTTACAAACATTTTATTTGGTCGCCATTTTGTTCCGTCGTCTTGAATTCGAACCACAATTTTATCAGCTCATCTCTATATCATAATTACTTCTTAAACAAAATTTGAAAACAATCTAATTTTTTACCGAAATGGTATCGTTTCATCCCCATGTGACCCTTAATGTTTTACTAAATATTGAAATCAGTCGGGTAAGTAGTTTTTAGCTATGCCACGAATGGACACAAAGACCTACGGAATTGAGAAAACGTGTTTTTTTGGTATCTAGGGACTCAATTGCAACCCTATATCGAGTCTTAAGTTATTTTGGGGACCTATAAAAGACGAATTTAGTCTTAAACCATCCTCGCCGACCCATTTTCGAAAAGAGAAGAAATACAAGAGAAATGAGGAACATTGTGAAGAAAAAAATTAAAAATCGTCTTTTGACATTGTTATTGATAAAAAAATATTTTCAACATATGGCTACTGGATTTTGGAAGGAATTCAATTTTATATCAGTTTATTTTATTATATATGTCTACTTAATTCTTTTTATTTTTTTTCATTTCATTATGGTTCGTACTAATTAAGACCATGTCGAGATTATTTTTTATGAACAATATAATCAAAATTACAATGGGCAGCCATACTGTTCAATGAAGCTTTTTCCACAAAGACTAGTTTCTGCAAGTTATCAGAGAACATATGTATCTTCTGACCTGACATGACATAATTTTGATCGTCATTTTGAGGGTCAAAATGACATATTTTTTTCGAACTGAGTGCTGTAATGAACTCGCTATAGTCCTAGGACCGTGGCGTAATGGATTCATTACAGTCCTGAAACAACGAGAAAACGAGTGCCTTTCAGAAATATTTTTTAACAATATTTGCACAATATTTGAGGCAACTAACCTCCGAAGATAAGGTATTGTGCGTTATTCGAATCGAAAACAATCATTATGAGACACGCAGGGGTATCAGCCTCGGTTGACGCCTCGTATGATAACATTCACAAACTCAGAATGATCGTTATTTCGATCCTTATAACATAAATAACTATTTTATAAAAAAAATTATGTCGGATGTGTGTGTAAACAAAAATTTGTACAACGAAATCTTGAGAACGGATAATCCGAGTTTCAATTTTGCACCAAAAATATAGTTGAGTATCTCCAGGGGATTAGATTTTGGGTCTTATATTTTCACTGGGTATAAAATGTAATTTTGAGAATGATCAAACCGATAACAATTGAAATCATTGTCGCAGATACTTGATTTTTTATTGAATTATATATAAAAAAAACCGTAAAAATGGCGAAACTTTATTTTATTTTTTTTGTATACAAAATAAACTTTGTTCAGTATACAGGATATCCCAAAAAAATTAAGCAGCTTCTTGAAAACGAAAAAAGAATAGCGTATCGAAATAACTTTTAGACTGATTTTCTAACTAATGTAATTACACAAGCATTAAAAAAATATTCTGTCAAAGCGTCTCTAGAGCGTGTTAGAAGATGACAGTGACGATGCATTTTGGAGATAGGTAGCTTAATAGTGACCTAGAATATATTCTGTTATTGGCATTGAACATTTTGTTTATTTTATTTATTCTAAAAATATATATATTCTTATTTTTTTAATTTCTTGGTTTATTTGCGGATCTTCCAAAAAAAATAGAAAAGAATAAAAAAAAACACGCTAAAAAAGGTTTTTTCCAAACAATTAATCCCTAATTAAAATATAGCTATGAATAAAAACTTGTCACATTAAGTATAAATAAAATTATTAAAATACTTAAAAATCACGCTTTTATAAAGTAAAATTAAAAAAAATGTGAGGTGCCAATGAAGTGATAAATACCAGTGATCTGTTAATATCTGCGACTAGCATTATAACTAGAGCACACTCTGCTTACATTTTATTTTAAGTTCGCTTGCAAGCTTCATACTTTTAAGTCAGCCATGCTGGCATCGCCATTATGAATTCTAAAGGGTGGCTAGAAATTCCTGCTTTGCACTCTTAACTAATCTCAGATACCGATTTTAAGTCAAACTTGCATGAATAATTCTTTCGCCATGTAGCCACCGCCATTTTGAGTTTCTAAATATTGACTACAAATTAATAATTTCACTCGTAAGAACGGTCTGGTTACTGTCTAAAAACCTCCAAACCATGGCAGATATAGCTAAAATACTGCCCGGTCACTATAGCCTTACCACATATTTACAATTATTAGAAAGACGGGATTGTACAGTATGTCATTTTATGTCCTAATTGTACAGCCCGAACTCCAATATCATTCACCTACGAATGAGTTACGGACCTTCGATTGGGATCGATTGGAATAAAATGCAAGCCTTTATATAAAAGTCCTCGATGGTAGTATGTAGAAAGGATATACCGACAAGAGCCTTTTAGGCCTATTCGCTGCAAGGCCTATTAACTCTATAGCTTGCCTCGAGCGATTTTGACCTATCCCAACTCTGTGTGAGCGATCTACGTCACTAGGCGACCGGCTTGCTTTAACACGGTATTGTCCATATCTCTTCTGTGTGCGTTTAATACATATATTTACGTCTTTTTGTGTTCAAAATTGAAACGTTTTTGTTACAATAAAATGCAGCCTTCAAGATATAAGCGTTGATTGAAGGAAAAAGGAAGATGCGCAACCTTATGGGCGAATTCGTGGCACAAAAGGTGTCCGAGATGTAGCTGGCGACATCGTCGCCGCCAGGAAAGGTGTCCGAGATTTGCTTGGCGCCGCGGGCTGCCAGTGGTTTACAGCGAAACAGCGGATAGATCGGATAATCGGCGGAGATGTACGAGTCGCTTACCTGTATTGTTTGTTTACATCATAGTGGTTATTGTTTTTTTGCTAGTTTTCGAGTCAAACTCGTGAATTTTTAACTCTACGAAACTGGAGTTCGTTTCATTCTTGTGAAACTATTAATTAAAGCAAGTATGTCTGCCAGAAAAGTAGAGTGTGCGTATGTTGGATGCAACAATAAAAGAAAAAATAAAAATAATTTGGTGAGCTTTTTTAAATTCCCCGTGACAAGGCCCGACATTCTTTGTCAATGGGTAAGAAACTGTAGCCATGTTGAATAAATAAACGTGTATGTGAAAATCGTTTTTCTAAACACGATATGTATTCAAGTGGCGAAAGACAATTACTGAAAAAAAATGCCGTTCCTATATTTTAGAAAGGTAGTAAAGTAAATTGAAATAGAGAATAAACTACGCAGGGTCCTAATATTCTTACCAATGTTACATCACAGGAATTTGATGTTTTTTTGAATCTCTGAGTATTGGAACTTTCTTCTCTTGATAACAGTACTATTTTTAAAATAAATTAGAAGGGCTATGAACTTATGGCGCCTGATAAATACATGTGCTTGTAGGTAACGGCCGTATACTACCAATAGTATAAAGAAATAACGGGGATTCTGCCAAAAAGTTTATAATACATTTTTTTCTAATAGCCAAGCTTTCGAAATAACTCACTTCTTCTTTAGGGCTCTATAATAACCTAATTATCAGAAGATTTAGGACTTTTCTTCCAACTAAAAAGTAGTTACACTAATTAAAATGCACAGACAATATTGAGGGAATTTTCAGAAAATATAAAATTAGATAGATTTTAACTCCTAACTCCTATCATTTGACAAGAAATAAACAACTTAAAACCAATTTCTATTAAATAATAATGACAGAAATACGTTAAATATGTCAAATATATAATTTTATCTTTTCTGAAAATTCCGTCAAAATTATCTATTCATTTTACTTAGTGTAAGTACTTTTTAATTGTAAAAAAGTCCTTAATTTTCTGATAATTATGTTATTATAGAGCCCTGAAGAAGAAATGAATTATTTTAAAAGCTGGGCAATTAGAAAATAAATGTACTATAGATTTTTTGGCCGAATCTCCGTTATTTCTATATACTTCTATATATATATATTTTATATAAAAAGTGCAATAGATGATTAAAGGGGTTTGAAAGATTATAAAAATCAAAATAAATCGATATCGTGATATACATCCATCACCATTTTCAGACACACTGTATACACCATGGGCCTAAATTTAATTGATTTTAAAACATTGAGGAAAATTTTCATTTTATCATTTTGACAACCTGTAAAATCCAAACGGTTTGACTTAGCGAAAGCCCAGAGCAAAACGGTTGGCACATTTCTATTTTGTTTTTACTTCCCTGATAAGAGGGAGATATTGAAATCGTGAAAAAATCACCTTCTGAGGTCAGATCTTCAGGTTTCAAAGTCTCTAGATGCCGAAAAGCATGTTTTGGCTGTTCGCGGCATAGCTAAAAAAGTACTTACCCGATTGACTTTATATTTTGATCAAAAATTAGGGGTTATCTGTGGATGACATGGTGACATTTTGGTAAAAATCCAATATGGCAAAACAAAATGGTGGCATACTGAAATGTTATAAAAAATTTTACTAAAAAATTACTTATCCAATTTATCTAAAATTGTGTACCTACAGAAATTAAGTAATATGTAGGAATCAATTCGTAAAATTTTGGCACGAATCGAAGATGGCTTAACAAAATGGCGGTTTAATAAAATATTTTAAAATTCAGCCTGAAAAACTACTTAATGGACGGATTTCAAGTTGTGTTTCATAACTAATTGTAGTATAGAGTAGAACTAGTAAAGCTGTGGTACTAATTCAAAATAGCGAAACACCATGGAGGCCAAATAAAATATTTATATTCACGAAAAATCACCGTTTCATATTTTACATATTTTCAGGTTTTAGCGTCCCTAGATTCCAAAAAATATTTTATCTATTTCCTCGGTTCGTCTGTCGGTTTGCCTGTCTGTCTCTCAGTTCGCGGCATAGTTAAAAAACTACTCATTAGATTGACTTCAAATTTTAGTCAACAATTGATGGTCACATGTCGGTGACTTGGTAATGTTTTGATAAAAGTCCGATATGCCGGAACCAGATGGCGACCTAGTGAAACGTTAAAAAAATTACTACTAAAAAACTAATTATCCAATTTCTTCAAATTTTGCCCAAAAATCGTGGGAATGAACCCGGTAACATGTAACACATGTAACACATATAATTCAAGATAGGGGAACAAAATAGCGGCCAAATAAAATATTTATAATCGTGAAACAATCACCCTCTCAGGTTTTAAATATTTTCAGGTTTTAGCGTCCCTAGATGCCAAAAAAATGTTTTTATTGTCATCTGTTCGTCTGTCTGGTTTAAGAGTCATATGGTGATGACCTAGAAATATTTTGGTATAAATCGAATATGCCAGAACAAGATGGCGGCCTTAAGACACTTTAAAAAAGTATTATTTAATGCACAAAAAACAGGTGTTATATAGGAATAAACTGGTAATATATTGGTATGAATATAAGATAGTAAATACCGGCCTAGCAAAATATTTTAAAAATCAACCTGAAAGAACTACTCATTAGATTAATTTCAAAATGTATGCATGTATTAAATGTGATATAGAGATAAATTGGTAATGTTGTGGTACGAATTCAAGATGACGGAACAAATATTTCTTTTTAAATGAACGCAAAAAAATCCTATTTTACTGATTGTGATATAAGGATAAACTGGTACGAGTTCAACAAGGCGTAACAAAATGGCGGTATGTATCAATGTAAAGAATAAAAAACGCATAGTCACGAAAATAAAGTTTTGGAAAATAAACCACATAGAAAAATAAGTATTTTGTCGAATACATAATTTTTTCAGATCCTTTCCTGACCGTGATGGTAAGTTTAATATTTATTATTCAGTGAAATTATTATTATAATTCAAAACAACAAAACAATGGTTTGCTATTTAAAAAAAAACGTGTTAATGCTTTTTAATATTTGTTGTAAAATTTATATATTTGAAACATTGAGCTAAAGTTTTCAGCAAGTTCGTGAGAGAGTTGTACTGCACCGATTTATATCATTTTTTTTTAAAGGATCGTCTGGTAACCGAGACCTTTCACATCTATTTCTTGTGTTGTATACAGGGTGTTTAAAAAAAATCGGGTCAAGGATGGATCACGATTCTGCTCAAACTGCTTGACCAAAAAACATGCATTTTGGTTAGTAGTAGAATGTAGAGGTTGGATAGGAAGGAATTTTTTAAAACTCGGCGATGAAACTGCCCCTTAAATATTAAAATATTTTTTATTTAAACAAATGGTTGGTTTTTCGGCAAAACGATTAAGCTCGTGTATTTTATTTGGTTTCTTAAAAATGTATACAGAGTGTTCCAAAAAATGGGGCCACTGATTAATCACGATTCTGCTCATAAATCAAATTTTAAGAGGACGAAACCGCCCCTTAAATAATACAATATTTTTTATTTACAAACGGTTAATTTTTCAAAACAACGCTTGATCAGGTATATTTCATTTTATTTTTTACATATTTTTTAAAAATGTATACAGGGTGGTCCAAAAAATCGGAAATAATTTATAAACAAAAATCTCTCAAGCCCCTGTTGACAAAAATTCAACGAAAATGCAACAACGTGGTTTCTAAAATAAACAAAATAAGGCGATCTAAATACCTACCTATTTATATCCCTTTCGTTAGCGTCATACGCAAACGAAATCGCGGGACCTCGTTAGCATGTGTTTAAATCATGAAAATAATTTAAGGAAAAAATGCCCTAAGTAGAAATTTGGACGTTTCGTATAATTATTTAAGTAAAAATTTAAGTAAATATAACTTTTATGTTAGTATGTAAAAAAACACAAACAGACCGATGGAATTGAGAAAAGATGTTTTTCGTCACCTACCTTAAAACGTAAAGATCCGAAAAAATCTCGGAGTGTGATTTTTTCACAATTGCAATACCTCGTTTTTACGAGGGAAGTAAAAAGAGCACCAGATGCGTAAATTGTATGTCTTCAATATTTATGGATAGTACTTATTTAGTAGTTAAATGTAAGTTTATTTTAACATTTTTTCTAAATTTTCATTTTTTTTAGTGCAAACGTTGCATATTTATTTACCTTTTGTTTTGATTATGTATTATTTTTTAAGAACATGTTTTGAAATAAAGTCATTTTATTTCAACTTTGCTTTTACTTATCTATGCCCTAAGCCATTGTAAACAAAAATAAAAATCTTCTGTGAACAATATTTTTCTTTAATTCTTCATTTAAAAAAAAAAGAAAATCGCTCACATGGAGTACAGGGTATCCCAATTCTAGGAGGTAGAAGCTATACGAAATATAGAAAAGTGAAAACTGTAAAAAAGTTACCCAAATTTGAAATTGAGGATATTAATAGATATCCGGAAAAATAGAGATTTTTGAAAATCCTTTTAATTTTCTACCGAGTTTTTTAAAAAGATATTTTCAAATAAATATCACATCATCACAGCCACCTTTTTCCCTCTACCAAAATACGTTATTAAGTTTACGATTTGACAATTAATCTCCGAACGATCATCATAAACTTTGCTTTTTAAATAGTCAAAAATTTTGTGTTCTTAATAAACAGTAATTTTAGTTCTAAATCCAACAGCATATCACACCTAAGATTTTTCCAATATTTCGGACTAAAAAACTAACAACAATGCTAGTTAATAATGAATGCCGGGGAACGGAAAGCCGGAGTAGGGTAAAAAATTCACTTACCTACGTCATCTTGAAATGGGCAAAAATGTGGTAATGGAAATGAAAAATTTACTTGTCTCTACCTCCTTTATTAGAATCAGAAAAGAAGTACCTAATTCAAAAATATTTCACTTTTTTGATCTACTCCGGAATTATAAATCCATTCTCATTGTTATTTATTTTCGTCGACAATATGACGTGATTACATTTTTGACCCGATGTTTCGTTCCTCATCATAAATTAGCACTGATGAAGGTAGTCAGAAATATTTAGACATCCTGTAACTTTATTAGTTCAGAATAATGAAGAGAATAAATTTTGTCTTTAAAAAAGGTAAGTAACATTAATTTGTAAATTAAAATTTCGATATAAACGTAGACCTAAAACAATCTGCTTTATTTTGTATTAATAAAGTAGCACAAGGATTTTTTCCTATATTTACAGAGAAATGTCTCCAGCAGAAATTTGGACGTTTCGCATAATTGTTTAAGTAATAGCAGCAAAATGGCGTTAACAAAAACATATACTAATATTTAAAAATCTTCATGTATAGCGCGCTTTAAAATTTATAATTAAATAACTAAATATAACTTTCATGTTGTAATATGTAAAAAAATCGGTAAATTCCTTTACCCGGAACTTCCCTCGTTATGAATTATTACTCTTATTAGGAAAACTGAAGTGTGATCCGAGTTAGTTCAGTACAGAGTTACAGTATATATGTGTTACATATACTGTCTCTTCATTTTTATTGGGCGCCATTTTCTTCCTATTGGATTCCTACGAATATGTTTACCATTTGACTTTTGGACATAACTTAAAATAAATTCAATAAGTATCCCATTTTCACATTTAATTTTTCTGCATTTTAAAAATTTTATTTGGCGGTTTTTGTGTTTCGCCATCTTAAATTGAAACCCATATTATCATCTTTACCTACTCCGTTAGTCCGCAGATATCACAGATATTGAGTTTCAGAACGGTTTTCATTAACGATCCCCTTGTTGTTATGTTAAAGTAGTGTATTATTTGGCGTTAGGATCCAGTAAAAAAAAACAACGTTTTGCCAATTTATTGTTGCATCCTCAGGACACAGATTTTCTATCCTGCATGAAAGCCATATTAGTCTGTACCTACTCCATTGGTCCGCAGATATTTTTTAACCCAAAAAAATACACCACTCTAACATAACCACAAGAAGATCGTTAACGAAACCATTTAGAAATGTAATATCTGGGAAATATCTGCGAACCAACGGAGTAGGTATAGACTGATAATAGGGGTATCATGCAGGATATAAAATGTATGTGTCCTGAGGATGCAACAATAAAGTTGCGAAACGTCGACAATTTAAAAAAAGACATTTGCTTATTTACTGGGTTCTAACCCCAAATAATACACCACTCTAACATAACCAGTAGACCATTTAGAAACTTAATATAGGAAATATCTGGGGTCCAACGTTGTAGGTAAAGACTGAAAATATGGGTTTCATGCAGGATATAGAATCTATATGTGTCCTGAGGATGCAACAATAAAGTTTCGAAACGTCGACAATTTAAAAGTCTTTTTTTTTACTGGATCCTATCTCCAAATAATACACCACTCTAAAATAACAACAAGAGAATCGTTAACCAAAACCATTTAGAAACTTAATATCTGGGAAATATCTGCGAACAAACGAAATACGTAAAGACTAATAATATGGGTTTCGTACTGGACATAAAATCTACATATGTATCCTGAAGATGCAACAATACAGTTGCGAAACGTCAACTATTTAAAAATAGACTTTTGTTTTTTTTACTAGATCCTAACCCCAAATAATACACCACTCTAACATAAAAACAAGAGGATTGTTCACGAAAACCATTTAGAAACTTAATTTCTGGGAAATATATGCGGAACAACGGAGTAAAAGTTCTGATAATATGGGTTTCATGCCCGATATTATGTGTCCTTAGGATGCAACAATTAAATTGCGAAACATCGACAATTTATAAAAAACTTTTTTAAATCTTAATTACAAATAATAAACCACTTTAACAAAATTTTTTTGAGGTTTTTCTGTCATATTAGATTTTTATCATAATATTATCAGGCCATCCTCATATGACCCTTAATTTTTGGTCAACATTTGAAGTCAATCGGGTAAGTAGTATTTAGGCTACGTCGCGAACTGACACACAGATCGACAGACGGACCGACGGAATTCATAAAACATGTTTTTTGACATTTACAGACACTAAAACGTGAAGATATGTAAACCCTGAGACGGTGATCTTCTTCATGATTACAAAAAATTTATTTGGCCGCAATTTTATTTCGCTATCTTGAATTAGTAACACAATTTTACTAGTTGAGCCCTATACCACAATTAGTTACGGCACACAATTAGAAATCAATCCATTAACTAACTAACGCCTATTTGTTTCGCCATTTTGGTTTCGTACCAAAATTTGATCAGTTGATTTCAACATAATACTTGATGTTTATGCAAAATTTGAAATAAATTGAATAAGCAGATTTTTCAAAATCATATTTTTAACATTTCACTAGGCCGCCATTTTGTTTCGCCATTTTGGATTTTTACCAAAATATTACCAAGTCATATCCATATGACCTTTAATTTTTGACGAAAATTTGAAGCAAATCGGGTAAGTAGTCTTTAAGCTATGCCGCGAACTGACAGACAGAACGACAGAATTGATAAAACATATTTTTTGGCATCTAACGACGCTAAAACGTAAAGATGTGCAAAACCTGAGAGGGTGATTTTTTCAAACATTTTATTTGGCCGCCATTTTGTTCTGCCATCTTGAATTAATACCACTATTTTACTAGTTGATCTCAATACAACAATTAGTTATGGCACACAATTTGAAATCAAACCATTAC
The DNA here is from genome assembly GCA_030620095.1 of Kuschelorhynchus macadamiae. Lineage (NCBI taxonomy): Eukaryota > Metazoa > Arthropoda > Insecta > Coleoptera > Curculionidae > Kuschelorhynchus > Kuschelorhynchus macadamiae. The sequence goes on along the minus strand of JAUTXW010003647.1, from coordinate 139,312 downwards.
GTAGTTTTTTCTGGCTGAATTTTTGTATATTTTATTATGCAGGCATTTTGTTCCGCCATCTGGGATTTCTACCAAAATGTTACCGCTTATTTTCAACATAATACTTGATGTTTTTGCAAAATTTAAAATAAATTGGATGAGCAGTTTGTTAATACTAAGTTCTTTAATAATTCACTGGGCGGCCGTTTTGTTTCGCCGTATTGGATTTACCAAAATGTTTCCAGGTCATCCCCATATGACCTTTAATTTTTGACCAAAATTTGAAGTCAATCGGATAAGTAGTTTTTTAGCTATGCCGCGAGTAGACAGACAGACAGACCGATGGAATTGCGAAAACATGTTTTTCGTCATCTAGGAAACCTAGTGAAGATCCGAAAAAATCTCGGAGAGTGACTCACAATACTTCCCTTTTACGAGAGAAGTAAAAAGAACACCAGTTGCATAAATTGTATGTATTCAATATTTATGGATAGTACCTATTTAGTAGTTAAATGTAAGTTTATTTTCACATTTTTTCTAAATGTTCATTATCCTTTTAATGCAAACATTACATATTTATTTACCTACTGTTCTAGTTCTAGAGTATATATTATTTCTAAATTACGTTTTGTTTGGAAATTTTGAAATAAAGTCGTTGTAAAAAAATAAAATCTTTTATGAACAATATTTTTAATTTGAAAAAACGTTTGTAAAATCGCTCACATGGTGTACAGGGTATTCCAATTTCTAGGGTGACCATTGGGAGAAGCTATACGAGATATAGAAAAGTTTAAATTGTGGCAAAGTTGCCCAGTTTTGTGCTCAATCAAATGCCGTTTTGAAATTGAAGATATCTACCAAAATATGTTATTTAATTTTACGGTTTTAAGTTTACTATTCGATGATTCATACCCGAACGTTCATTATAAACTTTGCTTTTTAAATAGTCAAAAATTTTATGTTCTTTATAAACAGTAACTTTAATTCTAAATCCAACAGCGTATCACACTTAACATTTTTCCGATATTTCGGACTAAAACAACACCATCAATGCTAGTTAATAATAATTGCCGAGGAACGGAAAGCCCGCGTCCAGTCAAAAATTCATTTATCTACGTTATCTTGAAGCCATAAATGTGTTAATGCAAATGTTAAATTTAATTCTCTCTAACTCTTTAATTAGAATCAAAAAAGAAGTACCTAATTCAAAAATATTTCACTTTTTTGTTCTACTTCGGAAGTTATTTAAAAATTCATTCTTATTGCCATTTTTTTTCTCGACAATATGACGTTATTTAATTTTTGATCCGATGTTTCGATCCTCATCATAAATTAGCACTGATAACAGGCTTTATTTGTTAGAAACATTGGAAAAACGTTCAATTTTGGGACACCCTGTACATTTACTAGTTCAGAATAATGTAAACAGTAAATTTTGTCTTAAAAAAGGTAAGTAACAATAATTTGTAAATTAAAATTTAGATTTAATCGTATATCTAAAATACTCTCCTTTATTTTGTAATCATAAAACACAAAGTTTTTTCTTATTGTCAAAACCTATAATTGCTACGACCCTGTTAACGGCTAAAGCGATATAATTTTTGTTGGATTAAATAATAACGTTGGGTGAACAATAAACCATAATAATATTGCGCGGCACGATCTTTCACGAATCCCATCGTTTCCCGATCAACGCCGCAGCCGACGGTCATCACAGCGAGAGCCGAACGACTGCGAATGGGTGTTTTAAGCAGGACGCGCACTGAATCGACTCGGACCGGTCGACTCGGAATAGAGCGTTCGGAATATCAACATCAGCCGCGCACTGAATTCGCATTGCAGGCAGTCGTCCGCCATTTGTCGAGTATAGAGGAGCGGATAAATTTTTGTGGGATAAATAATTAATAATGGCTAGTTCGGATTCCGATGAAGATATGATGGTAGCTTTAGCGTGTTATGAAATTGAAAGAGAAAAGCGAAGGCCAAGATTCTGGGTACATAACATAAATTTGAAAAGGGAAGTCTACGGAGAATTCTACCATTTGTTCCCCGACTTGCTTGGAGATGAGGAAAAGTTTTTCAAATATTTTAGAATGTCGAGTAAGAAGTTTTATGAGCTTTTGCATGTACTACCGCTCCAGAAGCAAAATACAAATTTAAGAAAAGCCATCTCACCTGAAGAGCGGCTAGCAGTCACGCTCAAGTAAGTATATATACACAATACAAATTATTAACTGCTTATAATTTAACCACTTTTATAAGAAAACTAACTTCTCGATGTAATTACGTTTTTCTCTTTTTTGTTTTAATTGATATCACAGAAAACAACAAATTAAGATAGCTAAGAACATGGTTAAATCATAAGCAACATAGTGGTAATTTTTATGTCACCCTTCCCGATATTAATGACTTCCTTATTATTTACTTATAAACTTTATTTGTTTAATTACAAACCCTAAACTACATAATAACATTATATTATTTCATTTAAATTTTTCGAAAGTAAAGTTTTAAAAGTAAAAAGCTGTGAATACCTATTAGGTATCTCAAAATAAAAAAGTGATTTACCGTTTGTTATTGGCTACACCCACGTAAGGTACCATCACCGTACAAATGTATCTATTATAATGTAAATAAAACAAACAAATTACATGTGAAAAAAAAATGAGGATTTATTTTCGTGGCATAACCACAACTGTAAACTTAGAAAAAGTAAATAATTTTAAAAAAATTATAATTCCTGATAATTATTGCTATTGCTTTTTTCTTGCGTCAAGCTTAAAGGAAATCTTGAAGAAACTCTTGAATTTTCAAAAGATGAATGTGGGGCAGCTCTTGAATTTAACCAAGGTTCATTTGACTGATCTTGCCACTGCATTGCATTATTTTTATTTCTGGAACTTAGCTGATCTTGCATCTGCACTGAGTAATTATTTTCAGATCCTGGACTTAGAAGAGGAGAACGTGAAAAAGGGGACTGTGTAGATGAAGGTGGCGGAGCATTTATTTGACTTTGACAATGTATTGGATAATTTTCGGATCCTGATGGACTAAGAAGTGAACCGTCCGATTCTGATTCAGTGGATACATACGGGGCTACATTAGACTGAACTTGGCGAAGTAGTGAATCGTTATTTTGGGGCATATTGGGAACTTGCTTACTCAAAAGGTCTTTTAGTTCGTATTCTGAAACTAAGTTCGATATTTTGGATTTAATTTCGATCTGAAGACATGGTGAAAATGTCCTAACTGTTTCTTGCATGGCATCAAAAAATTTTTGTAAATGATCCGCCTTTTTGTTTAATTTTGAAGCCTGCTTTTCTTCAAAATAGTCTTTTAATACCTTTGCCATTGGGATAGACTGTTGCTCCCGATTAAATTTTGAAGAGTCTCGGGAATGAGGGGTAACTACCGAAGAATGAATAGTACTGTTGTCAGAGGGGGGTCGAGGGGAGTTATTTATGTCATTGTCATTGGCGACATCAGCGTCAACTTCATCAGAAATATTCAAATGTTCACTTCGTTGTTCAACAACTTCGCTTTGTTCAAGATTTGATTTTTGTCCTCTTTCTGCATAGAACGGGATCATGAAAGACATTATGTCTTCATATTTCCACTTCTTTTTTTGTATATTTGCTTGACCACTCGTAGTTTTTCTGGCTTTAAGGCATTTTCGGAAATTGTCGCGAAGAGCTGTCCACCTCTTTTTGCAATCTGAAACTTAAAAATAATACTGTATTATTAATAATTTATTTATTATTAATTATACATAATATGTAGCATAGAAAGATCGATTTGTAGGTGCTATTTGAATAATCAAATTTTCAAATGGGTCAAATTTGGGGTTTTATTTTTCAACATTTACTGTACCATGGATTTCTAGAAACCCTGTATATACACAACTATTCACGCAACCCGTTGATCAAACTGCTTGATAATACACTAATATTTTCTGGTAAAAACTCGTATTTTCCTTTCAGGTTTCTTGGGTACGGTGATTCCTTTTCTACAATAAGCTTCAGCTACCGATTAGGAGAGACAACAGTCCGAGAAATTGTTTACGATACGTGTCAAAAAATATGGGATACACTCAGACCTTTGGTAATGCCTACTCCGACTTTAGAACAATGGCAAAAAATAGAGGAAGGTTTTCGTACAAAATGGAATTATCCAAATTGTGTAGGGGCCATTGACGGCAAACACGTGGTGTTTGAAAAACCTCCAAATACAGGATCCCAATTTTATAACTATAAAAAGGAGTTCAGTATTGTATTACTTGCATTAGTGGATGCGGACTATAGATTTATAACCGTCGATGTTGGAGGGTATGGTCGTAACAGTGACGGAGGAATTTTCCGTTCTTCTCAACTTGGGAAAAAACTTCTCTCAAACCAGCTAAATCTTCCCGAACCGAAGCCATTGCCTCAAACCAATATTATTTTGCCGCATGTAATTGTTGGAGACGAGGCATTTCCTTTACTGCGAAATGTAATGAGGCCCTACCCAGGTGCCCAAACTGGCAATAATCAAGAAAACCGACTTTATAATTATCGTCACTGCAGAGCCAGACGTGTAAGCGAAAACTCATTCGGAATAATGACAAAAAAATTTAGGATTTTTTTGAAAAAATTTAACATTTCTCCGGATCATCTCGACCTAATTACCTTAGCTTGCACTGCACTGCATAACTATTTGAGAAACGATTCTTGTGCGTGGCAACCAGGAGAACTAGAACGTGAGGATGAGGTTTAAGGTCTTAATAATTTACCGAATATTGGTGGAAATTTCCAGCGCGATGCTTGTAATATAAGAGAGCAATTCAAACAATTCTTTGTTTCTAACCAAGGAAGTGTACCATGGCAACTTAATAGAATTAATGCTGGAATATTATCTAATACCTAATAAAAGTTTAATTCACACTGGGAATAAAAAAACTGAGACATTCAAGGTCATTCGTTAAATTAAAGATAACAAAAAAATGGTTAACAGAACATAATAATTTGGACGTGACGGTAATTTTGGATATTCTGTTTCTGTAAATATTTGAATAATTAGAGCTAGTTTTTTTTGGTTTGTTTAATTATCTAATATTAAGCAATACACGTATTTTGCAAATAAATTAATATAAGTGTTACTCTGACATGAATAACACAAAAATAATAAATGCTATTTAATATAAGACGGAAAAATTTTGCATGTGTGTAAAATTTTTCATCTCATTTTGTGCTCCCTCTCGTAATTTGGTGATTTTGTTAATTTGGTATGTATTTACATCATTGAATTATCTGAAAATATGATTCGATGTTCGCTGGAAGCATTCTTGACAATTTGACATTGAAATTATGAATATCCCAGTTTTTTATTTTCAGTGTTCATACCCACATACCAATAAACATGTAAAAATTTAGACAATAAATAAATTATTATAAGCGTTCTTTTTTTACTTACCAGATTGCCCTATCTTTTTAGAGATTTCAGTCCAAGCATTTTCCTTCCTTACATTATCATGGTAATATCTGTTTTGGGGATCATACAAAACAACATATTCCCGAACACATTCAATTAGAACTTCGTCTGACATGACTGTAAAAAATTATTAACACCAAATTAAATAATGTCCCAAACACTGCGATCGCTAGACTAATTTCATTCAAAAATCGCCCTCGCCGTTAGAGCATTCGGCAGTTTTTGCCCCTCCAAGCAATCTCCGTCGTTGCCGAGCCGAGTCGACCGCGCCGAGTCGACTAGTCCGACTCAGTGCGCGGGACCTCATTTAATGGCATGAAAATCAAAAACTGCCGACTGCTCTTTCCCGAGTCGGCCGGTCCGAGTCGATTCAGTGCGCGTTAAGCTTTATGCGTTTGCCGTACAGCGGCTCCACCGTATAGCAGCTGAAATGTAAGTGGAATGAAAAAAGCACTTCCACGAATTCGCCCAGAAGGTTGCGCATGTTCCTTTTTCCTTCACTCAACGATATAAGCTATTATAACTTTAAACTTATGTTTAGGGACGTTGGTTCAAATTTTAACCAAGTTTTTTTGGTGAGTGCATTTCAAAAAGTTTGCGTCGTATTTGAAATACATATGATGTATTTTTAAAGTCTCAAAAAATATTCTTGTAAAAAGTTTTAGCATGACCAATACTTGATTAACTTTAGATAATGGTACATTTTTTATACAAGATGTCCCAGTAGTGTGTTCTCGGTTTTAGTAATAATGGTTAGAGATAGAGATAGATAGCATATAGGATGACTTATATACCTACTACCTAAATAGTTTTTCGTATATGACACACCCTATATTTTATTACATATTTGAATTTTATCTAAAATCTACGTCTGCTTCATATATTATCCAGAGACCTAAGTTTAATTGTTTTCGAGACATTGAGATTTAAAAACTGGGATTTTCAATTTTAAATAGCTGTAGAGTGTAAACTAAACGGTTCCAATTAAAACAAAACGTTTTGCACGTTCCTGATTTAGTTTTTAATAGTCTACCATACATTCCTTCTCTGTTTCTAACTGATAATTATCGCAACGAAAACGTCAAGCTGAATAAAGTCTGGCACATCTGAACCCGTGAAAGGAATGCGGATAAAAAATTATTCTAGTTATGTGGTCCGTTCAAAATATTTTTCTTAATGCATCAGGAATTGAAATAAAATACCAAAAATAATATTGATAGGTATCGGGAGACATCAACGTATTCAGGATACCTGTGATTAACAGCTTTCAAAACCCCGGCCCGTTCAACGATCAATTATTGTCAGTGGAGAAGACGAAGATAAAAGATGCCTTGGATTGAATTGTGAATGGGCCAGGGTCTGAAATCGGAGAATTGCACTGCCGGGCGGAGTTTTCTGACGATATTTAATTAACATATAGCGATAGATAAACTGGTGAAATTGTGGTACGATTTCAAGATAGCGGAAGAAAATGGCTTCCCTAGATATTAAAACATATCTTTTCTCTTCTGTCAGTCTGTCTGTCTATCTGTCGGTTCGCGCAATAGCTACAAAACAACTTACCCAATTAATTTCAAATTTTGAACAATTTAGGGTTATATGGGGTGATAGTTTGGACGTATTACTAAAAAACTTATTTTCAATTTACCACAAATTTTCTATAAAAATCAAATGATACATAGAAATGAACTGGTAACATTTTGGTATGAATCCAAGATAGCAAAACAAAATAGCGGCCCAATAAAATAATCAAAAAATCAGCCTGTAAGAACTATTTACTGGATCAATTTCAAATTTTGTGCAAGCAATACATGTGATAAACTAGTAAATTTGTGGTACGAATCAAAGATGGGGAAACAAAATGGCAGCTAAATAATTGTTTTCAAAAATACTAAAATCTTATTTACTGGTTTAGGTTGCACCTCGTAAAATATTGTGAGAAATTATATATAATGGAACAAAATGGCGCTTAATAAGATTGTTTGAAGGGATTGTACATATACAGGGTGTTTCACGAAGAAATGGACATAGGGAAATGGTTAGTATGGTATTTCACTTGAAAATTTAAAAAAATCGGTAAATTTCCTTTACTTTAAATTCTTTCCCTGGTTATGATTCCTTTTACAAGGAATATGGAAGTGTGACCCAATTTAGTTTCGCCCATATTCATTTAGTAACCAATATACACTGTATTTTAAAATATTTTTATTAACATTATTACTTCCGCTTTTTTGGGTTTAATTTAAGTTTTTTTAAATATTTTATTAAGCCGTGATTTTCTTCTAACATCTTGGATTTATACCTGTATGTTACCATTTTACTGGATTCGTACCACAATTCTACCCGTTTATCTTTCTATTACACTTAACTCTTGCAAAACATTTCAAATCAATTTAATAAGTAGTTTTTCAGGCTGATTTTTAAATATTTCATTAATTATACTCGATTTTTTTGCCACATTTCAGATAAAATGGCTAAACAGTTTTTTAGTAGTAGCTTTTTACACATTTCATTAGGCCGTCATTTTGCTCCGCCATATTGTATTTTTATCAAAATGTTGCCAGTTCATCCCCATATGACCCTTAACTGAAAGACTTTTAGAAACAGAGTAGGTAATGATTTCAATATTTTGTACGGTAATGAACAGTTAATATCAAAGGAAAACATATCTTTTCTGGGAGTTGAAATAGACAGAAGACTGGACTGGAGGGTACACATTGAGGGTGTGGCCTTAAAAGCTTCTAAGTACTGTTATGTCTTAAAAATTGTGGCTGAGAGGGTTGGTCAGGATGCTGCTCTATCTGCCCATCATGTATGTATTCAATCAAGTATTAGACATGACCTTATCTTTTGCGAAAATTCAGTTGATGTTTCTAGAATCTCTGTTTTGCAAAAAAGATGTCTTCGTTCTATTTTTGAATTAAGACTGCAGGATAGTTGTAAAATAGTATTTATTGAAAATAATATTTTAACTCTTACTAGTATGTATATCATGTATATCTTGGACTGTATTTGTTTCAAATAATGGAAATCTTTTTAGTAACTTTAATGAGAGGCACCAATATCCCAGCAGAAAAAACATTTTCACTCTGCCAGCGCTTCTTAAAGGTCAAGTCATTATACACCCAAGTTTCATCAATATAAATAATATTTCCACCTTCTTGGCAATATTTCCTTATCTCATTGATGTACGTCTATCTCCAATGCAATATAATGGGTCTCTCCATGACTACCTTCTTCCTGATAAATACAACTTCACATATTTACAAAAAAATGTTGAATTCTCAATTAAAAAATATTTAATGCAGTACTAGGAAAGGTACGTACACTTCCTAAACAAAAATTAAAAAATTTATTAAGAAAATTCTTATGTAAAAAAGTTTTTTACACAATACTTTGCTTCTGACAAAAATGAAATAATATAATGAATTTTTCTCTCTCTATGACTATTATTTTTGCCATACTAAACATGCAGGTATTTTGATCTATAATATATGTATTTTAATCTGTAATTCTAGAAACTGTGACTACATATGTGAAATGAGTATTTTTATCTTACTGTGGTTTTTGTTTTTGATTTTTTTTTCTCATAATACAAAATTATTTTCAATGCAGCTACATAGGTAGTTAACTCATGATTCTAGGTATTTGTGATATGATGATGGATTCTAAGATGCAGGAAAAAAAGCAATGTATTATATATATATATATATATATATATATATATATATATATATATATATATGTTATATCCGTTATAGCCACGTGTATTCATTGACCTTCAGTCGCATGGGAACGGATATGGCGATTTCAACATTTCAAGGAATGCATTGCAAGCAGTATTTTCGAGTTGCAGTTCTCACAGCTTGAAGGTGCTGCCTCATCATTTCAAAACATATAAATTAAGCACCAATTGTAAATATTAGTTAGTTCATATCAGATACTGTTATTATGTCAGTTTAAGTTTCAAATTATACGGTTTAAGTTTTACAATTATACAAAGTATTTTTAAGTGAATAAATAATATTTTTTAAAAAGTGAATTTTTGAAATAAAAGTGTAACAAATTGGCGCAGTCGGTAGGATTCGTCTAACGTCGGCAGAGCAAGGAAGACCTAACTGTTGACGGCGGATCGCAAATCCCTTAACGAAGAAAAGAACCATATCAAGGCGTCCTCACTCAAAGATAGCTGCGGAAGGAACACCTGGTGAAACCCCTGGCAGTCCTAAGAGAACAAGACGACCAATGCTCCTGTTTACGTAAGTGACATTGAATTATCCCGTTTTAAGTGTTGTATTTTATTTTATTTTACTGTTCGATTGTCTATACGTAATTTTCTATCCTGATTTTAATTTTCGTATATTCTACCCTGAATTTGAAGAAAAGCTAAACCTTTATTTACCAATTTTGTAATTTGAAAAATAGCCTAATATTTTGTGTTTTTATTTTCAAAAAGAATTTTAATTTGTATTCTTATAAAAATTTAAAGCAATTAACAAAATGCCCGAAACACGTTCTCAACAAATCCAACCAGCTGCACAGCAAACAACACAAAGTGCTGAAGCAGAAATCGAGCCTTACAGGCTATCCGAAATATTTTCTATAGTGCCTGAATTTGAAGGCGATCAAATCTCCTTAGGTACCTTTTTAAACGCGTGCGATTGTGCCTATAAAATGGCAACAGCGGATCAAAGACTCTTGTTAACGATTCACATAAAAAATAAACTTAAAGGAAGAGCCGCACAATTAGTAAACTCAAGAAATCCAGGAACATATACCGAAATTAAACAACTTTTAAATCTCCATTTTGGCGACTCAAGGGACTTATCGTCTGTTATACAGGATCTTCAAAGACTCCGTCAAGTTCCCGGCGAGTCCGCCCTTACATTTTATAATCGGTTACAAGTTTTAAATGCAAAAATGCTTTCGAGTATTCAAAAAGCTTCTAACCTCACTAATGATCAAAAAGCTGCACAAAGCAGATTAATTGAAACAATGAGTTTAAATACGCTTTTAACCGGACCAGAACCTCGTCTAGGCCAAATCATTCGTGCAGGAAACCCGGGAGACCTCTTAGAGGCCCACTCCCGCATTAGAAGAGAATTACAGCTCTCATATTTTGAAAACCAAAAAATAAACAAACCAAATTCTCCGAAATCTCCTCAACCGATTAGGAAACCTTTACCACAAATTATAAAATGTCATAAATGTGGACGCACCGGACACATAGCTCCAGAATGCCGTACACAACCAATGTCCCAACCTGGTTATTCCCAAAATAGTGGTAACGTAAACTACCAAAGACAGTTTCCTTCTTCCAGCCAACCTCATTTTTCTCAGCAAAACAGACCCAACACATTTTCATCTCAATATAGACCTCCTGCAGCTGCCCAACAAAACCAAGCTGCATCCCGTCCTCCTATCATGCAGAGAAACTCAAATTTTTACCCAAACCAACAGAGAGCTCACCACGTAAATTATGATAACCCATATTACGAAGAACCCCAATATTACGAGTATTCTCAAGATGATAGTCACTTCGAAAACCAAGAATACTGTATTCAAAACGACCAAACTTTTACAAGTCATTCTGACTTTGACAGCTCAGAATTTCAAAATTTTCCGTCTCCCCTTCACAAGAACCACCCTCCGGACAGCATTACCAAATCGATCGACCCGATGTTGGAACTACAGAGTCAGATTCAGACAATGAATTTAGACGATTTCGACCCCAATGTGAACTTTCCGGAACAAGCGTTCCTTTGAACCCATTTCTTACTGTTAATCCCAAGAACCTGTACTATATTAACGGTGCTTCAAATACCTTCAAACTTTTAATCGACACCGGAGCAGGGATATCTATTTTTAAAGAAAACACCGTCAAGAGATTTCTCCATAGGACAGCAGAAAACGTTACTATTCAGGGCATAACAAATCAAAAATTGTCTATCCACCCTTGTCCCTTTTGAGATAGGTAACCCACATAAAGTGTATATTTATAATCTAGATATCGATTTTGATGGCATCTTAGGACTTGATTTTCTTGAGCATTATGAATGCATAATCGATCTTAAATCAAAAAAATTAATAACCAATTTTAAAACGATTCCATTGCACAAAGTCGGTGCTATTACAACCCCAAATAATGTCAATAAAAATGAGATACACAATAAAATTTCTATCGATGCCCGCACAGAGAAAATATTCAAATTAACCTGTAATCTAAAAAATACTGATGCCCTGTTAACGGCTCAGGAAAAAGAAAAGGTTCGTCTACCTAGTGCGATTGTACATGTTAACGAAAACGGCGAATTTATGACTTCCATTTTAAACGCAAACGCCATCCCGAAATCCATAGATTTTTCCGATCCTTCTATAGAGCCATTCACGTCAAGCGACGTCATACTAAACTTAAATACTCAAGATGATTATGCGTCCGACCAAATTGATAGAGTACAAATAATCCGAAATGAGCTAAGAACGGAACATCTTAACTCCGAAGAAAAGGAGATGATCACAAACCTCTGTTTAGAATACTCTGACATATTTTATATTGAGGGTGATAAGCTAACGTTCACCAATGAAATCAAACATGTAATAGAGACTAACAACGCAAAGCCTGTATTCACGAAATCTTATAGGTATCCTCAGATACACAAAGAGGAGGTGAAAACACAAATAGGAAAAATGTTAGAACAAGGAATTATCCGGCCCTCTATCTCACCGTGGTCTTTACCGGTGTGGGTGGTACCCAAAAAACTCGATGCATCCGGGAAACAAAAGTGGCGTGTAGTTATAGACTACAGAAAGCTGAATGATCTTAGTATTGACGATAAATACCCTTTGCCAAATATTTCAGATTTATTGGATTAACTTGGTAAATGTCAATATTTCTCGACGCTTGATCTCGCGTCCGGCTTTCATCAAATTGAGATCACTCCCGATGACATACCTAAAACAGCATTTTCAGTCGATAACGGACACTATGAATTCGTCCGAATGCCATTCGGTCTAAAGAATGCCCCGTCCACGTTCATTCTTCACATTCTTTTGGGCATCCAAAACGAGCGTTGCCTTGTATACATGGACGATATAATCGTCTACTCGCCCACCATACATGAACATATAGACCGACTAAAGGAAGTTTTTAAACGTCTCCGAAATGCAAATCTTAAAATCCAACCCGATAAGTGTGAGTTCTTGAGAAAGGAAGTTGCTTATCTGGGACATCTTGTCACGAAAGATGGTGTAAAACCCAATCCCTCAAAAGTGGAATGCATTAAAAACTTCCCAGAACTAAAAAACGCAAAGGACATTAAGTCTTTCCTGGGATTAGCGGGATATTACCGCAGATTCATCCCGAACTTCGCAAAAGTGTCCAAGCCTTTAACCCAACTCCTAAAAAAGGACGTCCCATTTCTCTTTGATTCTGAATGCAAAAAGTCATTCGAAGAACTAAAGAAAGCCCTAATTACAGATCCCATTCTCATCTACCCTAGTTTTGAGGAAACCTTCCTCCTGACTACAGACGCAAGCGCATTCGCAATAGGCGCTGTGCTGTCACAAGGGCCAGTCGGAAAAGATCTACCAATAGCTTTCGCATCTAGAACACTTTGTAGCGCAGAAACTAAATACTCCACCATCGAAAGGGAGCTACTGGCAATTGTATGGGCCGTAAAACATTTCCGCCCTTATGTTTTTGGACGAAAGTTTACACTTATTACGGACCACCGGCCATTAGCCTGGCTCTTTTCGATTAAAAACCCTGGTAGTAGGCTTGCTCGCTGGCGTCTAAAATTAGAAGAGTACAACTATAAAATCGAACATAAGCCCGGAAAGATAAACAAAAATGCAGACGCCCTATCCCGAATAAAGATTAATTACTTCCAAAAATGCGCAAATTTCCAATCAAAATGTGCCATTTTTGCCGCTAACGAAAATGATAGCGAAAATGACGACCAAAGCCAACCAGACCCAAATGCCGTCGAAATAGACGACGAACACATCACACAAGAATATAACAAATTTGTAGATCTCTACCAAACGAGATCAATAATTGACTATTCCAAAGTCGAATTCTCAAATTCGCAGCTTTTAGATAAACCGCATAAATTAATTATTACCTTTTTCTGGCAAAACAAACTAGAGGAAATGCATTACAAAATAATCGAGGATATCTTCGAAGAAAACATTCATTTTGAAAACATGAGCGTTAACATTGCCTCTAGAAAAACTTTAAAAGATAGAAAATACTTTATTATCCCAATACCATTCGACCCGGAAATTGTAGCCCAACACCTGTTCTATGTTCTATTTAAGGCCCAAAATGAATTCGATCCCTCTAAAACATTTTATGTAGAAAATAATTTAGCACTGCCCATTCTCGAAATGTTCTCATTTATCTTTGCCGATAAAGAGATAAAACTTAAAATCTGTCAAAATGTTGTAAGATCCCCAGACGCTGACGAAATTCCCCAAATTCTACCATTCAGGCAAAACTACCATTCAGGCAAAACTAAGAAAAGTATAATTGGCCGAACTTAACAAAAGATGTTGAAAAATTAATTAAAGCCTGCGAAATATGTCAGAAGGTGAAAATAGGTCGGAAAAATTTAAGTACACCACTCGTTATAACGGAGACCCCAAAACGAGACAGTCAGGCGCATAAGAGAAAAGTATAATTGGCCGAACTTAACAAAAGATGTTGAAAAATTAATTAAAGCCTAACGAAATATGTCAGAAGGTGAAAATATGAGCGAACGTAGCAGAAAACCCTACAGAACATCCGTTTAATGTATTACCCTACGCGGTAATCTGTTATAATAATACTAAAAATAAAACACACGGGTTTACTCCGTTTGAACTCATTTTCGGTCACACGTCAAGTAGGTCACCTGAAACATTATACAATCAGGAAAAATTAATATCGAAATACATACGAGATTTTAATAACCGCATGGAATATTATTACAAAATCGCTAGGGCAAAAACAGAAAGACAAAAAGAAAAAGCAAAAGTCAGGTTTGACGAACACGTATCTCCTATCCCCGAATACAAAGTTGGCGATAAGGTATACGTCAAAGAGTCACAAATAAAATCAAAATCCGAAAACAAATTTAATGGTCCTTTTGAAATTACACAAGTGTTTCAAAATTCCGCCATTCTTCTTAATCCTCGGACAAATCAGTCATCTAAAGTCAACTTCGATAGGTTAAAACCCTATTTTGAATAAGAATATTCTTCTTTGCAGATTCCTCGGGCTGCTCTCGGTAGGCCTGTCCCAATTTTCCATAACACCTATCAACAACACACTCGGAATATTCTTCCATGAAGAAGGTTCTGTCAAAGTGTCAAACGACAAATGGACACTCCTCGTGTATAAAGATCTTTCTTATATAAAAGAAGCTATCGTGAATAACGATAAAATCCTAGAAGGATTACTAGACGGCTTCATAAACGTTGACTCGCCTAGAATGATATCTTTCAGATCCGAAATACAAACACACGTTAGCCTGCTTAATCAAATATCCGATTCTGTCAATTTAAAATATAAAGAAATAATCGCAGATACGAAAAAATATAGTCACAGGAAGAGGCGCGGAATATTTAACGGAATTGGCACGGTCTGGAAATCCATAACTGGAAACCTCGATGCCTCAGACGGTGAATATTTCAATGAATGCATTGATAAAGTCAACCAAGACGAAAGACATATCGAGAACCTCCTTAAAA
This sequence comes from Kuschelorhynchus macadamiae, assembly GCA_030620095.1. Lineage (NCBI taxonomy): Eukaryota > Metazoa > Arthropoda > Insecta > Coleoptera > Curculionidae > Kuschelorhynchus > Kuschelorhynchus macadamiae. Next base: position 124,135 of record JAUTXW010003647.1, on the reverse strand, counting down.
ATCAGATATCGGTTACTACTTCAGTCATAAAAACTTTTAACGCATCAATACAAAAACTTCAAATAGACGAAGAAACATTTAACCGAGACATAATCGAAATCCATAAATCGATAATAGACATATCTGATGACCTTGCATTTTACGATGCTCAAATAAGAACATTAGACTTATGTGAATCATTAATGGAGAGTTACTCCTTTCTAGAAAACTTTCTTAACGACGCTCTAAATGCTATATCATTCGCTAGACTAAATATTTTACATAGCTCAATAATAACCCCAGGAGATCTGATTAGTTCCCTTCAAGAAATTTCACAATCTCTTAGAAAAAATAATCTACCTCTACCTGTGTACTCTTCAACACTCGCACAATACGTTGAGATTATCGAACTTGAGGCATATCAATCAGACACTAAAGTAGTAGCGATTTGTGAAGCTCAGCTCCTTAGAGGACCAAACCAGTTACCTAAGACATGTCAAGTATCAATTCTTCTGGCAAAAGGATACAACGTCAAAGGTATCGACCTAAACTTTTGGTTGATTACTGTGTCAGATCCATTACCAGTTACTATCAAATGTGAAGGAAGAGAAGTCAAGACGAACATTATCAATGTCAATTCCCTCCTTAAACTTCAACCGTATTGTAACGCCTTTATAGGGAGCACACGCGTTCACGCCAAGGCAATCATCGACAAGTATCAAAACGTTACTTACAAAAGCCACCCAGTTTTGATCCCATACAAGTGCTGCCAACACATCTCATCGAAGCTTCATATCCCAGACCTCAAACCTCTAAAACTGAACAAGATAGATGTAGAAGATCTCAATATTGCTCAGCACAAACTAGACCAATATTCAGAAGAACTGGACAAACTAATAAACCAACCTTTTGTCTACAAACACTTGTATTGGTTCACAATCATCACAATAGTACTTCTAGCCAGCCTACTCGTCCTGTACATATTATGTAAGTGTCGTCGTAAGAGACTACCCAGCATCACCATGGCTCCACTAGATGATGGTTCACCACCTCCGCCCAGACCACTGCAGCGAAAGACAGTCAAGAGCAGACTAAGCAGTATTCTTGCGAGAAAACGGCCAGCTATCCATCCCCAAGCCGAAGAAGAAGACGAACTTTAAGTGATTTTACAAAAGTTAAAACATTGTATTAACTTTTGACTAAAAGGGGGAGTTGTTATATCCGTTATAGCCACGTGTATTCATTGACCTTCAGTCGCATGGGAACGGATATGGCGATTTCAACATTTCAAGGAATGCATTGCAAGCAGTATTTTCGAGTTGCAGTTCTCACAGCTTGAAGGTGCTGCCTCATCATTTCAAAACATATAAATTAAGCACCAATTGTAAATATTAGTTAGTTCATATCAGATACTGTTATTATGTCAGTTTAAGTTTCAAATTATACGGTTTAAGTTTTACAATTATACAAAGTATTTTTAAGTGAATAAATAATATTTTTTAAAAAGTGAATTTTTGATATAAAAGTGTAACATATATATATGTATATGTATATATATATATATATGTATATATATATATATATATATATATATATATATATATATATATATATATATATATATATATATATATATATATATATATATACGTGTGTTGATTTTTAGTCCTTCACGGATGGAAAAATACAATGTGTTTTCATTCCGGGTGTAAATCCGTTCACTACTGTCGTTCTGAAAAGAACAGTTTTGCTGACGTTTCGCCAAAATCACATTTGCCACTTTCGAAGCTTTCTTTCTCGCGTCTGAATAGAGACTGAGGTGTTGGTGACTGCGACGCTTCCTTTTATTCCCCCACTCGGGGCCGAAGGTTATATCTGCGCAGGCGTTGGTCGTTATTTATGATTTCCGGATGGTGCTGTTGTTGTTGCGCTAATTGCGCTTTAGTTTTTGCAATTTTAGATTTGTCGATTATTGTCTTCCATACTGTTGGTAGTTTTAATGATTCGTCCCTTTTATTCAAATCAGCTTGTTTTTCAATTTCTATGGCTTCTCGGATTATTCTGGTTTTATAATGTTCTATATTGGCAATCTCCCTACACCCATCGAAATTTATTTTATGGCCGGTTTCCTGATGATGTAGGAATAAAGCTGAGGTTTTTTGTTTATTTCTGATGCTGAGTTTATGCTTTTCCACTCTTGTTGATATTCGCCTGTTAGTTTGCCCCACGTACAACTTTTCACAGTCCTGGCACGGAGTACTGTATACTCCGTGGTTTTCCAGTTTGATTTTATCTTTTGGGTTTCCAAGTAGTTTACCTATAGTTGTTTGTGGCTTGTGTATTGTTTGTATGTTGTCTTTCCTAACAATTCTTCCGATTCTGTCTGTTGTGCCTTTTACATATGGTAAGACTACTTGTTGCTTTCCCGGCTCATAATTTTTGTTGTTCGTTGTTCGGGAAACCTGTGCATTAATAGCTTTCTCTATGGTGCGATTTGTGTAGCTATTTTTCTTTAAAGCACTAGATATTACCTTAAGTTCGTTTTCTCTCATCTGTATTTTAGTTAATCGCACGGATCTGGATATTAGGGAATATTGAATATTGAATTTTGTTAACTCCCTTCATAACAAAATAGATTTTGCTCTAGAGATGGAGAATGAGGGTAGATTACCTTTCTTAGATTTAATGTTAATCAGGAACAATACCAAAATAGAATTTGAAATTTACAGAAAACAATTGTCTACAGATAACGTTATTCAATTTAGTTCCATGTCTCCTCACTCACACAAGTTTGCAGCCTTCAACTCATTTTTCTATCGGTTGTTCAAAATACCTCTTTCCAGGGAAGCTTTCAATCAGGAATTGCAGATTATAAAACAAATTGCTTTCAACAACGGTTTTCCTATCAACTCCATCAATAGACTTTATTTTAAGTTTTTCAATAAACACAAACTTTCCTTTAATATTATTCACTCTAAACCAACACTTAAAAAATGCTTCAAAGGTTTAACATTTTTTGGTAATATTTCAATGCAGGTGGCGAAGTTTTTCAAACATTTAGATATCTCAATTGCTTTTAAAACAGTGAATTCACTTAAGAGACATCTAGTAATGACCAAAGATAAGACTGAACATCTCTCAAAATCAGGGGTGTACTCATTGGGCTGTGGAGATTGTTCTGCTGTATATATCGGACAATCAGGGAGAAGGATTTCCACTAGGGGAACATTTTAGCCTTTTCGATAAATATAAAAACACTGATATCACTGAGACAAAGTCGGCTTTTGCTAACAACTGGACACCATTTTTCTATACCAAACAATGTAAAGATATTACACGAGTGTCCAAAGAGTAAAAAACTGGATTTGTTAGAGAAGATGGAAATTACAAGGGCTAAAAGAAGCCCAGTTTTACATTGTGTTAATGATGTTTTCAATTTCGAACCTCAACTAATTTTTAATAATCTTGGCACTAATATTAATCGGCAGGAAGATAATGTATAAACTTTTCATTGGACCTGTGGTAGAGTGTTGGTCAGTATCTCGGTGTGTCACGCCGGAGGCTCGGGTTCAATTCCTGGGTATGTCAATAACCTTTTTTTATATTTTTTATTTATATATTTTTTTGTATTTTATTTGATTCAACTTTTATCTGCGCGTGTCAATACCTTAGTTTCTTAACCTCATCTCTGTGTATTTTAACATGTGTCGTTATAGTTGTTTGATTTGTTCTTGTGATTTTAGTTAATGTCGAAGGTCTGTTTGAATTTTGTATATTTATAGTGATAGTTTTTGATTGTTATATTAATTGTAGGTCTGATGATGCCTGAAAAGGCGAAACACGTGTAACCGCATTATACTCTTTTTGACTGAGACCGAGACTTTGTGTCTTATTTCTAGTTTAGTCATTTGAAACTTGGTCTCTTAGAGAATATGGACGCTACAGACCTATTGTTAGTGCTGTTAATTCGCCGCTTCAAAAACTGGAGAAATACCTTTCTGAAATTATGCAACCAACTGTAGAAAAAGCTGATTCATTTGTAAAAAACTCGGAGCATTTCACTCGAATTATACGAGATATCGTCCTTGAAAAAAACCATATCATAGCAAGCATAGATGTCAAATCGTTATATCCCAGTATTTTCATCGACGAAGCATTGGACAAGATTGCTATGATTGAGGATTTCCAGGCACATATAATTCAACTCGTGGAGCAATGCCTTAAAAATACTTATTTTTCATTCAAGGGGCAAATGAATAAACAAATGGATGGGACTCCAATGGGGTCCTCGCTATCACCAGTAGTCGCGAATTTATTTATGATATACTTCGAGAAAGAAGCTCTTGAGAAAGCAAGTTTAAAGCCCAAATTATGGATTCGTTATGTGGATGACATATTTATTATATGGCAACATGGTCATGCAGAGCTCGAAAAATTTCTGACACACGTAAATTCAATCCATCCCAGAATACAATTTACTCTAGAGTTAGAGGAAAACAACAAACTACCATTTTTAGATGTTTTGGTCACAAAACTGCATAATGGACATTTCGAATACACCGTGTATAGAAAACCACCACATTCAGACAGATATTTAAATGCAAAATCACATCATCACAAAGCACAAATTCAAGCTGTGGCAAATACCCTAATATCCGGATCCGTGCGATTAACTGAAATACAGATGAGACAAAACGAACTTAAGGTAATATCTAGTGCTTTAAAGAAAAATAGCTACACAAATCGCACCATAGAGAAAGCTATTAATGCACAGTTTACCCGAACAACGAACAACAAAAATTATGAGCCGAGAAAGCAACAAGTAGTCTTACCATATGTAAAAGGCACAACAGACAGAATCGGAAGAATTCTTAGGAAAGACAACATACCAACAATACACAAGCCACAAACAACTATAGGTAAACTACTTGGAAACCCAAAAGATAAAATCAAACTGAAAAACCACGGAGTATACAGTATTCCGTGCCAGGACTGTGAAAAGTTGTACGTGGGGCAAACTAACAGGCGAATATGAACAAGAGTGGAAGAGCATAAACTCAGCATCAGAAATAAACAAACAACCTCAGCTTTATTCCTACATCATCAGGAAACCGGCCATAAAATAAATTTCGATGGGTGTAAGGAGATTGCCAATATAGAACGTTATAAAACCAGAATAATCCGACAAGCCATAGAAATTGAAAAACAAGGTGATTTGAATAAAAGGGACGAATCATTAAACCTAAAACTAAAATCGCAAAAACTAAAGCGCAATTAGCGCAACAACAGCAGCATCCGGTAAACATAAATAACGACCAACGCCTGCGCATTTATAACCTTCGGCCCCGAGTGGGGGTATAAAAAGAAGCGTCGCAGTCACCAACACCTCAGTCTCTATTCGGACGCGAGAAAGAAAGCTTCGAAAATGGCAAATGTTATTTTGGCGAAACGTCAGCAAAACTGTTCTTTTCAGAACGACAGTAGTGAACGGATGTACACCCGGAATGAAAACACACATATACACATATATATATATATATATATATATATATATATATATATATTTATATATATTTATATATATGTATATATATATATATATATATATATATACATATATGTCCCTATTTAGTAATTGTAATAATTGCTGACATTGTTCCACATCCACTTGGTTTTTTTTTGTATACCTATTTGTTATATTTTGGAATATAAATAAACGCTTATCTATCTATCAAACTTTTGACGAATATTTGAAGTCAATCGGATAAAGTTTTTCGTTACGCTGTGAACAGACTCACCGACCGACAGATCGATGGGACTGAGAAAACATGTTTTTTTGACCTTAAAACGTAAAGATCTGTGAAAACTTGGAAGAGCGATTTCTTAACGATTACAGTATTTTGCTTTTACGAGAGAAGTAGAAAACAGCTTATTAAAAGTGAGTCCATTATTAGTTGATTACGTTTTTTTTTATTTAAACCTATATTCTTAAAGTATTAAAAACGATTTTAAAATGTTATGCATTATCTAGACAGATATTTTGGCATATTTTTCTTCTTATTCTTTTATAATATTTCAGCTAAAGTATTTAGGCACGCCTATGCATAGAGAGGAAACAGGCTAGATTTTACCTTACCTCTCCCTTGCGTCGCTGTTTCAGAACCGTGTGCCATACACAGTTTGCACTTTCCTGATTTAGTTTTTAATAGTCTACCATACATTTCTTCACTGTTTCTAACCGGTACCAAGATATCAACCGTGAACACACTATGGGGACAGCTTATGTATATTATAAGTATTTTTCATATTTTATTAACTATAGGCATACTATTTGCAGTAATCACAATTATTTAATTGTTCAAACATCTCAAAAAATACTTTGAGAAATACAACTGATAATTATCGCAACAAAAACGTCAAGCTGAATAAGCAATAAACTGGCCGCCTTGTCAGATCGGGTCGACAGTCGACGTCACGACCTCCGCGCGTTCCCCTCACCCGATAGCTGCTCATCGAGGTAGCCTTATTAATTATTTAATAGGCCTTGTATTCGCTGAGCTCAAGTCCCCTTACCCATACTACTAATATGGGTATGGCAGTGTCAATTGTGTTTCTAAGAATTTATTGTGATCCAAAAATTGTTTTAAATGTATTATTATTACTCGTGTTACTCTTATCTTTTTAATATCTTCCAAATTACCTCTCCTAAAAAACAGATCTATGCCTCTCATGAATCACCTGCTCCTAGCGCAGTTTTCCTGTTTAACAACTTCGGTTTTTGGTTCATTAATAATCTTTATTTTTTTGGATGTTGTGAACAGTTCGACCCTACCTGAACATGAAATTTAATTTTTATATCAAAATACTTATCTGGTTACCGAAGCTTCTAGAAAATGCATCAAATAATTATCCAGGTTATTGCAAACTCTTAAGTGTATAAAGTTGTTTATTTAATTTATGGTAAACATTTACTTCCTAACTATAGAATATTTATAACCTTATTAAGCCAGCCTTATACTGTGCCGGTCGACATATTAAATTTCGTAAAAGCTGTAAGGAACATCAAAGAAACTGTGGTATTTTAAAATACGCTTTTAACATGGATTTTCTTGACGTTCGTGGCTGTCCCGGTTTAAACGGAGCTTGTAAAATCGGCTTTAGTTTTTATTATAGAATGAGTACGCCATTAAAAGGAAACTGCGTTGATTAAAAACATAAACATATTATGTCTTGTTACACTTACTCTAGAGTTTGATAGTTGATTTATATTAATTTATATAATGGAAAATCAAATACCGTAGTCCGATATTTAAAACACAATTACACTCAAAATTACAGGTTTTAATAAGTGCAACCCAAAATCCCTTCAATGCTCTACCATGGAGGTAGGAGAGCTAATACTAAAAATCTAATAAACTTTATACTCCGATATTTTCGACGATGTGTCATTAAAAAAAATTAATATATCTAGCTTTCGTTTTTGTAATATACAGGGTGCTACATATTCGGAAACCATAATATATACGAGGTCGGTTTAACTGAGGCATAATTGCGCAATTTAGTGCTAATAAAAATCGCTAAGAAATTCATAATTACTAATTATGGAGATAGCTGGAAAAAAATTGCACCATAATTTCAATTTTTTCCTGAGTTTATTTAAAGAAATATTTTAGAAATATGCTTAGAAACTTGCCTCAGTTTCTTGATGGCTTGCGAGGTCTCCAGATCTTTCGCCACTAGGAAAATGCGAATCCTAAATACTTTAGTTTTATTAAACAGAAAAGGTGTTGAATGATCAGTTTTGCGTGTTAGACAGAAAGTCAATTATTGTATAGGCGTTAAAGGAAATCTCTTTGAGCCCTTGCATAGAAATTAATGTTTTTTTGTAAACGCGAATTTCCTTTTCATAAAAAATGTGTCGAAATAAAAAATAATTTGTACTGTTGATGTAACAGAACAAATATATACTTTTTAACTTGCTTTGAAAACGTATTTTTTCTATATAAAATACGTTTACATGAAATCTGCACATGGTCAGATTGTCAAAATGTTTTAAAGGTCGTGACCAAAAATCAAACAGTATTAAAACTAAATTTTTTTTCGGAATGTATTAACAGTTTTTGAGAAATAGCAGAAGTCGTTATCAAACGCAAACGCTTGAACTACTAAAGGTACCATACTATTCGAAACGTTGTGTAGAAATAGACATGCAAGTCCGGCAAGTAAGTTCTTTTTATTTTTCTTGTTTCATCCTTATAAAAAAGGTTGGGAAAGCATATATTAATTAGTTAAATTTTATACCTTTCTTTGTTAATAATTGGAGATTAATTATATATTTTCCGAGATATTTTCGGAGAATTTATATTCATCGTTTGCTCAAAGAAATTACCATTTTTTAACATTTGGTTTTCTTTTACTTTTCTACATATTGTCTTTTAGAGTATAATTAGGCCTTTATGTTTTCTTATTAATTTTTGCTTTCATTGGTTTATGTATAACAATATATTTTTAATGTTGTTATTAAATTTAAATGTTGTTTAAAATTCAATCAAATCTTTTACTTGAGTAATTAATCTTCACCTTCACCTGGTATTGAAGATAGACATGTCAACAATTGTGTAGGACGTCTATCAGGTCGCATTTCTGGTAAGATAAAATCTCGGATAAAATATATATTTATTTAACCAAATGTTGATTTTCGTATAAACTTAATTAAAATATTTTGTAGTTAATTCATTATTTCAAATAGGGGTTTCGCTACCATTTAAATATCAAAACAAATAATACCAACTATAAAAGTAGAATCAATTGCAAGATCTCCAGTCCTGTCCCATTGCATCGTTAATTTATTTTTCGAACTTTTTGGTGTGTGTGTGTGTGTGTGCTTATAAGTAATGAGAAGTTTATACTTTCGTACTTTTTAACAATTACTTTAATTTAGTGTTGGAAACATACAAATTAGGTGGTTATTTCATATGCGAAAATATAATTGAAAGAGATAGAGCACTTCTACTAGCAGTACCTTAAAAGCGCCAAGGTAGACTAAATGTGCTACAAATTGTAGCGCATTTAGTCTACCTTACACTTATGGTAAACACGTTTATGTATTTAATAAAAAATGTATAATAAATCGAAATTTTGTGGAATTAGTCCTAACTACCCATATTTTGAAGTGTCATATCTTGGGAGCCATTAGTTAAGCAAATTGTAGAGTATTTAGTATTTCTGTAGAAAACAACTATGTAGGTTTTATTTAATGAAAACTTAAAAAAAAACGTCGACATTTTCTTTGTTTTATAGATATAACAGAACCCGCAGCAGCACTTCAAGGTTGAAAACTTGAATTTTTAATAAGGGCCTCTAATCTATATAATATATCCAAAAATGGTGACCTTTTGCAAGATATGTATCAAGGTACCCTTTTTCACACATATTAACTGGATTAGTCATAGTAAGATTTAACTTGTAAAATGCAAAAACGCTTCTACACCTCGAATGAACTTGACGTTTACTACCTCTACATAGAAAACCAACAAAGCCACAGCCGACCTTGCGATAGCGCGAAATCGTTAAATAATGTCACGCTAATGGTATAGTACTTTATTTAATGATTTTGAATTTTACGATCATGGCTATAGTGAAATAAAGTGTACTTTATATAAAGATTTTTAAAAAAATTGCTAAATTAAAACGCTAGTTTCGTGAGATATGATTTTATAGCACGACCCTAGGGCGAGTAAGATTAAATGTTTTATGAAACGAATATTGTATACTATTTTTTTTCTATTTTGTGCAGTATATATAAAAGACAAAATCATCTTTTATAAAATTATTTAAGGTTGAAGATTTTCAAGTTGGTGACAATGCATGCCAAAAGTGACAATTACATTCGAGCTATTGTTTTTAATTTAAAATATTGACCGGTTGAAATTTGAAATGGCCACGACTTGCCAACTTTGTAGAGAAGAGAAAATAGTGTTGAAAAAAGGGCAGTTACGACACTACTTTGCGTGTGGAAGAGACGGCTTTGTGATTACAAAATAGAAAATAGCAGCTTACGTTGCAAATGCATTAAGTAGTTTTTTTAAGAGGCAGAAGTAAAAAAGTAAGTAGTAAAAAAGCCACATAATGCATGAATTAAAAACAATATTTTTTCTACAATCGTTTTTTTAGATACAGGGCGGATATTAACTTGTAAAATACAAAACAGCTTCTGTGACCTAGAACAAAATGTTGGATTTGACGTTTACCAGCTCTTAGGTTTTTTATTTTTTTGTTATCTACTAGATAACAAACGAATCCACAGCTAAGTTTTCGATAGCGCGAAATCATGAAATAGTTATAGGTTAAAATGGTAGGAGAAACTGGTGTCGATTGTAACAGGTGTCAAATATAATAGCGTATTACAGCCCCAACTTTTTGAATACTTTAAGAATAACGTCTAGTTTAATAGTAATGTCAAATGTCAGCAGTAAGTATATTACAGGTACCTTATAAAGTGTTTTTGGTAGCTGACAAATACTTAATTTTAGAATATTTAAAGATAAGCATAATTTATAATATTGTATATGCTTTAATTTCTCTTGATAGTGTTTGACTTTTTGCGTTATAGATATAAAAAAATTATTATTTGGTGTCGATTGTTAAGACGTGATTGGGTGTCGGATACTAACGTGTTGACAACGGTCTATGAGCACTATTTTGCTCTGTTCAAGATAGGTTAAAACCAGGCTAACAAAGAGGGAAAGAAGATGATACCAAAATGTATTTAGTCCGTTCGAAAAGCAGCTAAAGCTTATGGTATGTGTCACATTTCATTGCATCGTCTACTTACCACAAAAGAACTGCCTAAACTATCATTTCGGTTTGCAAATTCTGTGGCAATTTTTTAAATAAATTAACAACTTTTTTGAAAAGACATGCTTTTGATTCTTAAAATAATAACAATATTGACGAGACAGTTGTCTCGATGGTTCAGAAGCCAGAAGGGGAATAAAACAGGTGGTATCTATAACATCTCAAGAATTCGGAAAATTTGGCACAGTATGTATAGCAGTTAATGCTGTTGGAAACAGGATTCTTTTACTGTTTATATTTCCGGGGTAACATTTTAAGGATTATTTCATTCGGGGTGGACACATAAAATGAATAGGCAGCGGAAATAAGTTCGGATGTATACAAGAAAAGGAATTTCTTGAATTCCTGCAACATTTTGACAGACACGTCCAACCCAACCCAACGGATAAAGTGCTGGTTTTATTACACATTTATTGGTTGCACCATTCAATGTATTTAATAGATTATTGTAGATCTCATTTCATTACCTTAGAATGGAAGAAAAATCACCCTGGAAAACGAATCACTATTTACGATTTACCATTAGTTGTAAAAGCCTCGTTCCCTTTGGTCACTACATCAACTGATATCGAGGGTTACAGATTGACCTCCACAACCAGAATCTAGTCAGGGCTGTTGACCGTAAGTGAACAGTTGGAGAGCTATCCTGGACCTTCAACAAAAACTCACACTTGTCAGTTGAAACATTAACCAGAGCCCCCGAACATAGACATTATAGATATTTTCCAATGCATTAAAGCAATTTATTATCCTTGAAAACTTAAAACCATTACCCAAAGCAAATGTGAACTAACCCAAAAACGGAGGACGAACAAAACAAAAAACGGCTATACTGACTGAAATTTTGTTAAAATTGACACCAGTCTACTCTGCTTGTTATAGTAATATCTATTTTATTTTGCCTTTTTAATAAAAAGGGATTTTAGGTTTAAGTATATGGTGTATTCCATATTACGATCGTAGAAAAAATATTTAAGTGTTTATTTTCTCGAAATTTCTACAGTTACCATTACTTTGGTTACTTTAGTTGACTTTACGATTTTTCCTAGATTGCGAATCTAAAGTTGAATTTATTTGAGCCATGTATTTCACTACAAATTCCATTTATTTCTTTTAATTTTAATAGTATTTAAAAAAAATTTGAAATAAGTTTGTAGAAAACTCCTGCATATACAGATTCCAATAGTGGCCTTTTTAAGTTTAGAGGTTACAAAAAAAACCCATTTTATACTTAACTTAAATAACTATTAACGTTCCTTTTCGCGACAAGGCCTGTTTTCGTTAACTAGTTTAAGAAACGTTTTTAAGAAATCAATACTTTCAATATTATTTTTTTAAATCCTTTTTTTAAACTAAATATGGTTTTCAGATTTTCGCTTGGTATCCAATATCAAAAATACTGTTTTTTAAGTAGTATGTTTTTTTCGAACATTGTGACATTTACTCTTCCATTTCCTGGTCTGTTTCTATTACTATGTGAAAGGTAGAAATAGGTGAAACAAGGATTTGTTGAGGAATATACATATAAAGGGGTTATATATCGATTTTAGGCCTTTTGGGGTCAAAGAATTTGATTCTACTGCTTTTTAGATTTAGTTTTAAACCCTCTAAGGGCTCGTTGAAAAAAATGTGGAAAGTGGATACCTTGAACTATATTAAGCTTACAATACCACTCGATCTAAGCATCTAGAATTTAATCAACAAAAGCTGTAGCCGGTCAAAAAATATTATAGTGTTTATGCCGATTTCTTAATAGAAAAAATGAAAAGGTTTTATTATATTGTCACATAATTACAATATTTTGTATTGCGCAATAAGACTGAATGTAAAAGCAATTGTTGATAATATTGCACAATGAATGCAGAAAGTTGGGCATGTTTTGAAAAAAATTACGCAAATCAGGCCACATTTCAACTTTTGCGGCAGATATTGTACATATGGTTTTAACAAAGCGTATACTAAGATGTCGACAAGAATGGGTGAAAGAATTGCTTAAATTCATTAAAATATATAGACAGCATGCTGCATTGTAGTAAATAAATTCTAAGCTATAGTGACCTAAGTCTGATAAAAGTTAGAAAAACGCCTAATATAATACAACAGAACAAACTACATAAAGGAGTTGAAAAAGGTCATTTTTGTTAACAAGAGTCGGCACGCTCTAGCTCGGTAACGGTGTGTCTGGGAAGAAGTGAGCTCGAAGGAATCATAGAGGATAATTTCGATGGAATTTATAATAACTTAGCAGAGGCGTCCGATAGGGGCTGTTTTTTTGATATCCCGATGATTCAAAATGCAGGTCGCTACGGTTAATTTTTCGAAAAGTGACATTTTTTCGTTAATTATATATATATATATATATATATATATATATATATATATAATATATATATATATATATATATATATATATATATATATATATATATATATATATATATATATATATATATATATATATATATATATATATATATATATATATATATAAATATATATATATATATATATATATATATATATATATATATATACATATATTCATTAGTTCATTAACGGGCGACATCGGGGCACGTGATGTCGGATTACAAAGGAGATTCAAAATCGCGATAGGATGCCTATACTCAAAATGGGGGAAAGTGGTCGAAATTCAAAAAAAGTGTTTTGAGTCTTACATTTTCGCAGATTTTACTATTATATATATATATATATATATATATATATATATATATATATATATATAGATTTACTAGTGCTTTACGTTCGGCACTGTAGCATCAGAATGGTTTACTTAGGCCAATCAAGTGTACCACCAAATCGTGTATGTTCCCCCCTAGAGACTAGCATAAAATCAGTCCGATGGGAGTTTTGGAACAATTTGGAGAATTTTTTTAAACGTAGTGAGCACGACATTAAGCCTTTGTAACGAGGCCGACGACGTATCGGCAACTCCTGGGACAAAAACTGCTAGGCACATCAAATTCTCGATCTTCCTTCCTTCTACAAAACATGTCATAACATGTTTGTTGTCGGAGGTACAGAAAAGGTGAAAACGAGTTTCACCAAAAAATTCAAATTTTAGTTTTTAACGACAATAGCCTTTTTTAAGGTAGGCCGTGAAGAATAGATTTGATTGATGAACGTCAGAATAATCACTTTGACAAGACACCAAGTTAGATGTATGTAGGTCCAGATATTCGCAAATATCTTCTCGATTGCAAGAATTTTAAACAGAATTTTGTTTTTCATGTATATTTCATATATATTATAGAAATACCAAATTGATTCTGGTATGATTTAATTCATTTCGATTTTTGACCTTTTTTTTGTTTTATTAGGAGGCTTTACTCAATTTTACTACATTTAAGCAAAAAAAATTACCTATGGGATGCATTACAATTTTTCACAAAATAATACAAATTAGAATTGATTGTCAAGTCGCACTACCGCACTTTTAACACATTTTATTTCAAATTCCGTTACATTTTATGCATGTGATTATTGGTATAAGTTAACATATGTGTATTTTGAAAGATTTGTTTATTTCTAGTATATATTTACTAAATTAGAATTGTTTTTTTTTTAATTACGAATATGAATAATTCTTTAACATAATACCTGACAACATGAAGTTTGTTTTGTATATAAACTCTGCTAACTTAACTGCATGTCATTTAGTCAGCCAGCAAGCGCTGTTGCCCAGTAAATTTTATTATATTCATTGATGGGCGAGTAATTTGTTTTTCATATGGACGGGTTGGTACAAGTCACAGTAGAAAAAAATATTTAGGGTCAGTTTCACTTTAAGTAGGCAACCAGTTCTACACACATTTTGTGGGAAGGGAATTGGGCATTTATGTGGTTTTATTATCGTTAGTAATTTTAGTATTTTTGACTTATAATTAATAAAAATACGGATTAGGTTAGGTTAGGATTGGTTAGGTTTGTTGTAAAGAAAGCGCGCGGTGGCGCGCCAACAAAATTCGGGGTCTACATTAAAACAAGTTTTTGCTAAAATCATATCTGAAATATACGCGCACTCTAAAGTGGCGTGATTGACGAAAGCGATTTAGGGTCCTGTGATTCATACCGGTTTAGGTTAGCACCATGTTTGTTAATAAAACTATCGTTAAAATATTTGTTGTCTATTTGAAGAAAATCAAGTAAGTTTGGCAACAGTGCATATAATTTAGTTTCTGTATTTTGTCAAAAAACTTCATAATTGACAGTTTTAGCATTGAAGAAGTAGTGACATTTCTGAAATTTGTTGGTTATTTATGGTAATTTTTGTGATTTTTTTAATAAAAAAATGCTTCATCCACGCTTTTTTTTGCTTAAATATAGTAAATTTAAGGTAGGCTTTCTAACAAAAGCAAAAAAAAGGTAAAAAATCGAGATTTATTAAATCGTACCAGACCCGACGAAATTTAATATAGACAGAAATATTCAGCAAATCGACTGAAGCTTTAGAAGACGGTGTTTTAACCCTTTGAATAAATAAATGTACAGGAAAGAGTCTAGTCGTGACTTTGACGAGACCGGGAAGGTCTCAAGGTTCAAAACGATGGCCCGTCAAAATGACAACACCTTGTTTCCGGTTTTCAGTGGCGTATCCACTTTGATTTTTACTTTGAAATTTAGGAAGTAATCTGAAAACTTATACTTTTGAAAGTTAATTATAATTAAGGTATGGACTAAATTAAACAAGCCAATTAGTGTGATACATTATTTCAGGTGCCAGTTTAATAAAAAACTGGTGAAACATTAAAATTCATGCCCTTAACACATCATTTTTGATATTATTAAATGTTACTTTTTACATAATAAACCTTTCGTATAAATACCCTTATATGTATTCAGGAGTTTCAACGTTTGTTGTTATTGATGCTTTAAAGTTGACATTGGGTTTGAAATAGCGACTTAGCAAAGTTATAAAGAAATGTGGCAATTTTGTCGACTGGGCAAAATAAATTAACATAGCGAGAACGCATTCTGGATGATGAGCTGTCGCGACATGTGCCCAGTAATTACAATAATTTGATCTAAAGCGTGCTCCTAAGAAGTAATTGCAACTAAGAATTTAACGGGGCAAGCATATAATAAATAGCATATTTGCAAAAACTTGCAACTCATTTGAAAGTTATATTAGGCTTTCATAGGCTGTAAAGTACATGGAATTTTTCTTGTTTGTTTCGTTTCGACTGTCTTTTTGTATTTCTGATTTCTTTTTATTAATTTACTTGAATTTAATAAATAAAATGTAATGATATTTTTAATAAGCAGAATGGTTATTTTTAGCTGAACTAGGAAATTACATGTAGAATATGTAGTACTGTTTCAGTATGATAGACGTTTCGTTTTCGACTTTGTCATATCGAGCAATCTGTTATTTCACATCTCCCTGGGTACAAGCCTACCTGATGAGGGTAGAAGCCCAGAAATCATGATCTTGTAGGCCGTTTTGCACCTGCAGAAATTATATATTTCTGCTATTCTATATATATATATATATATATATATATATATATATATATATATATATATATATATATATAATTTAGGCTAGGTCTGGTTAAGTTAACGTACGCTTACAGATCCAAATTTTTATTGTTAATATTTTTGGGATATTTTAAACGACCTAAGGTGTTAGATTAGATTAGTTTTTTTTACTGATTTAAATTCATTTTGGGTTAGACTCACAAAATATATTACACTAAGGATAGCTCATGAAAGCACAAATATTTGGACTACTTAGGGTTAGATTTTGGCTCGGATTTTGGTTACCTGCAATAAATAAATAAATTAATAAATACATAAAAAATACTATATTTTTGCAAAAAAAAAATTGTTTATAGTAAATAAAATCTCTAAAAGAGGATTTCATTTTTTTTTGTTTGCATATACTGTCTGTTACACAAATAACATTTGTTGAGAGATATAATCAAACTGTTTCCACTTCAGCACCAGTATCTTACCCCGAAAAAGGCAGAATATAATGTTAGATATTAAAACTTATTTTGTCCTATAAAATTGTTCCTAGAAATTCATAACTCCAACTTTTTTTTTCGTTTTAAAACATACTTAAAGTAATTTAAATGTTTTGACCTAACAATATGTTACATGAAATATTACGCAACTGTGTTTTTTATATACCACTTGGTTCCTAACCTAACTGTTTGACACTTTAAGAATTATGATTTTCATTGTAATAACAATTATTTTTGCCGTTAAATCGGATTTAAAAGTGCCTAGTTAATGTTTTTACTTACGAAAATACAAATGCACTTACCGCTGGAACGAAATTCCTTTCTTTCTTGTACTTTTAATACGGGTACGACCGCACACCACACGACTGACCATTTTTTATATTTACGATAATGCGAACGACCAAAAATGTGTTTGTTACGTTTTATAACACACAACACAACTTATTAATCAACTTTTATATTAATTCGATGTATGTATTATTTATAAACTGCTAAAACTTTAGCTTAAATTTGTAAAGACGACGGTTTGACAACACATGTCAATAAATCAAAACGTAAACATCAGAAAAATAAGGTCTCAAAAATGACGTAGTTCTGTCAATGCCTGCTCATTTAAAATAAGGCATGGGGCTTTTTCCTGTTGTCTATTTATTCAAAGTTTTAACCAAAAGTTCTAGTTTGACCTGTGTACAGAAGCAGAGTGTTTCAGAAAAGGTACGGAATTAAAAATTATGTTCTCATGTAAGTTTTTACTTATTTAATTGTCATGTAAGTTTTTACGTATTATTTGTCTAGTGCAGTATAAATATACTGCTGGCATTTTGAGATATACAAATTTAAACGCCACTATCAGTTATAAAAATATATATACGTATGTACGTCTCACTCAAGTATCTGATTTCGTTTAGTTTAATCGATGTTTGTGTCTAAAATACGAAAAAAATATGATGTTTGTACAGATATGTGCGTGTGCTCGTGTGTATGTATCTAAACAAAATTTGCGCCACGATAACTTCAGAACGTCCAAATCGATTGGGGTAGATCTTCGATATTTTTTAAAGGTAGATAACCGTAAAAAAATCATTTTGAGAACGTAATGATAATGAAACATTGCAGTGTTTCAATATATATACACCACAAAGAGCCATCTGAAAAAATGACACACGAAACCATAATATGCCTTTGTTACTTTTACAACCGCATGTCCAGGCACATAAATCGTACATATTTTTACGAAAATAACGATTTACTTCTTTGTTTTTGTCTTTACTTGTTTGCTGAATTTCAAATTTTGGCAAGGTCGACTACTGGCCCAAAATTCGAGTCGTTTCTCAAAGTTCAGCTCGCCAAAATAATTGAAAACATCTTTTAAAGTTTTACTATTCTAAAACACTGTGGCTAAAACATTAATTCAAACCACAAAATCAAAAAATGTAAAATCTTGAAAATAAAACCTATAAAAATACGTTATCGTAACCATAACGTATCACACGATCCACATTAAAGCATCAATTGACAAAAATATTTAAGCTTCCTTGGCGCGGCTGTTTACCCAAACTTTGCCAACGTAAGCCGTATGTTACCTATGCGCCGCTATGCGAATTTGATCAGGAACACTCGAAAAAAGCCAATACCTACTAAACAACGAGGCCTACGCGCTTACGCGTGACGTCATCAAATTTAGTTTCATGTTATTTCAATACCTTCATTAGAAGGTACGGGTTATTTACAGGGACATATTTAAATAAACATTTATTTTTTTTAATTTTCAGCAAATAAATTTTTTAGCCTGTCTCAAAATGAGGATAAGAAAATGTTTGGTCAGGTTTTGAATTAAGCCAGTTGTTAAACATACATTTCAGTAAATAAGTAGTGTCAAAAAGGTAAAATAAGGGTCTTACTGGGTCAATAGGATGTGGGAATACTATACTGAGTTGATTAAGGGGTGAAAAATTACTCATTGCTTTACTGTTTACTGCATTATTGTCACTAACTGTACAAAATACTATGTACCCAATTTCTTCTAAATTTTCTATAATGGTCTTGATAAAAGTATATAATATTTCCGAATTAAGTTTAGCTACAAGAGATATATGAATGACTTCTGTAAGGCTTGAGTAAGGACTAGTGATCATAAATGCTACTGCAGATGATGCTAAGGTATCTTTATTATTTACTGATATTCCTACGGTATTTCCTGCCTTGCAATCTAAATCTGAATTTCATCAAAAACATATGTTTCTTTATCTGTTAAATATTGAAAAATGTTACGAGCATAAGTTAAAAAAAAATTCTTTCATCGATATGAGGATCTGTTAAAAATCTAGTACAAATAGATTTTACTGAGTTAGGATGAGGTAAGATAATAGGAGCAAGACTTCACAAATATTTATAGCAATTAGGGCTTATTGTAAACAAAATTGAACATAACACAATGGTGCTTGGTAAATATCGATACCTTTCTTTTGAAGTACTTAACAAAGTTAACTGTTCTGAGAGAAATTTTAGATTTGGAGTGAGTTCGTCAGAACCTTTTAGGTTTAAAAGAATATCAGTCACAAATTAAAAAAAAATTATATTGTCATTGTCAGACTCAACTTTATCTGAATTAGGAGTTTCACTAGTACTGGGGAGTGACTTGACTCGGTATGGTGTAAATCACTAGTTCCACTAGGATCAGGAATGTCGCTATCAAGATTTATGGGTATTGACATCATCATATTGCCAATTGTGTCAATTAAACTTTCTATTTCAACCAAACTGCTAGATAAAAATAGTGGTTTTAAATTTGTTATTAAAACACAAACAGATTGACCATATAAAAATGTTTCTAATTTTAAATCGCTATTTATAAAAATTGCCCAAGTTATTAGGGGACCAGGAGTATATTCAAGTTTAAATAAAGTTATTTTATCTGTATACTTTACCGCAAACCACCTTTTTCCTTAAATTAAAATTTAGAAATTCTTTTAAAAACGCTTCAAAAACATCTAGCCTCTCTATGTAAATTAAACTATACTTTGCTCTATGGCTTGCAAACGATGTAGTTCATCAAGATTCTTATTTTTTTCATCTTTACTTTTGTAGTCAAGAGCGTTTTTTGACAAATAATTGGGGCAATTTAGGAAAACCGTTGGTACAGAATTTTCTTTTAATCGGGGTTTTTTTAAATTTACTAAAATAATTTTACCTGTTTTCGGATCCTGTTCTGAAATATCCCAAATTATACTTAATTATAAACTTCTTTAATGAAAACGTGTTTTATTCATTATACAGGGTAGCACTAATATAATTAAACAGTCAAAAATCAACAGCGTTTAGATTTTTTAGCAAACAGTGAAGCACGTCAAATGTCTTCTGTTTTTAAACAGATTTCCTTATTTTATACAGGTAGCCATAGAAATATGAAGCATCCCCCAAAATCATTATTAATTTGTTTTAAATCGCTAGTTAAAAAAAAACATGAAACCTATATAATTCAAATTCTACTGATTCTTGTTTCCATCTTGCCCGATTTGGGCGGGATATCTATATAACTTGTTATTATAGCTTTACATGTTTATTCACAGCGTTACTTATAGCACCGAACATTAACAAGACGAAGAAGTCTTGTTAATGTTCGGTGCTTATAGTTTCAGGTGCGACCTCCGTAACCTTCAAAAGTTCCGGCAGTCGCTAAAGCCGCGTTTTCACGGGTCGATCTGAGTCGGTCTAGGTTTAATATTAATTAATATGTTAGTTCTAAAAATTCAAAATGGTACTACCTATATCTCAACATCAAAATGACGTCTAGTCAAGTTATAAATATAGTAATTTTTAATCAAAATATTGGTAAGTACAACTTCAATAATTGTTTTTGCATAGTGCGTATTGCAGCCTTCGAAATAAACTAAAAATTCTTCTTTAAGGATATAACTACAGAATCTCGAGGATATTGTAGGGCCCCTCTGCTTAGATGAGTTATGAGATTAAAACTATCATCAACAATAAGGTCTTTATCGCATGTCAAAAAAGTTTTACAATAATTGCATTTTAGTCTCTTTAAAGCATAGTAGATAAGTACTCGCGGGCATTTCGGATTTTTTAATATTTCGTCAATTTCATTAGAACAGTCTTCAACACAGCCCTGTTCGTCACATTCAGGTGATTCATAGAATTTCTCCATAGATAAGTGCCCAAATTTACGAGATTTTAGTGTCAGTATTGATTGAATCCGAAGTCTTTTTTCAGACTCGTAAAGTTGTCTAATTGAGATAAGTTAATGTCCCCCCCTCCCCCCGCCAACTGTCTGTACTTTCCAAAGCGATTTTCTGGGGGATCAGTTTGCAGTTTTTCTAATAAAACATAATTTAAGTTAAATTCTTCATCAAAACAATATTTAACTATTTCTAGCATACCATAAATAGTATGGTATAGAGCTTTTTGAGTTGATTGATATTAAATATAATTCAGAGGGGCAAAATCATTTAAATTTAAAATCATCAAGAAATATAAAAAAGACCTCATTTTCTAAAAAATACTCATGCAATAGAAACGATCCTAATTGGGGCATTAATATCCAGTGATAAAAATTGAAATATCTGTACCTTTACTTTACTTTTCCTTAACTTAGAAAGACCAGTGAAATGCAAATTTGAAACAATTTTTTGTTTATTATAATCATCAAATTATCAAAATATAAATAAATATAAATCGGTAAATATTCTTTACACGGAACTTCCCTCGTTATGATTCTTTTCTTTTATAAGGAATAGTAAAGTGTGGTCCAATGTATTCAGTACATAGTTAGTAAAACATATATATTTTCTTTTCAAACACTTTTATTGGGATCATTTTGTTCCATCATGTTGGATTCTTACTAATATTTTACCATTTTCTACCTATGCTACACTTGATTTTTGGGCATAATTTAAAAGTAGTCGAGGGGAATTTCATTAGGGGTAGTTTAGTGTACACGGTGGAGGAAATACGGGAAGTTTAAAGGAAATGTTGGGGTAATAAAGGAAAATAATGAGAATTTAAAGCAGTTTTTAGAAATTAGTGGGAAGTTTTGGGAAATATGAGGCAGTTTGAAGGAAGTTTTGGATAATATGAGGAAGTTTTGGGCAATATAAGGAAGTTTTTAAGGAAGTTTCGGGAATTATTAGGAAGTTTGAAGGGAAGATTGTGGAATTATTAGGGACATATTATGTATTTGTAAATGCATTAATTAGGGTTTTACATTACTGACTAAGAAGTAACATAATCTCGAGCCTAATCTTCAATTGCTTTCTAGACTCTATTAAGGACAGTTTAAAAGAAGATCAATATTTTCTCGATAGTAACTAAGGCACGAAGTGGCAGCCTTGCAATTTATTAAAACCGTCGCGTCGAGCCAGCAAGGCATTGCAGTGATTCTAATTTAAAATTAAGTTTTAGTTATCGTCTAAAGAATAACAGTAACAGTAACAATAATATCAGTTTTCATATGTGAACCCTTAATAATAAAAATCAAAAAACGTAAGAGGTAAGTAAGCTAGTTAGTCAAGTAGTTAGTATAGTTAAGTTTTATAATCATAATTAGCATTCCGCAAACAAAAAATATTTGGGCATTGATAATATTGTGTCTACCAAGTAGGTATCAAGTAACAATGGTGTCTTTGTCTGTATGATATATCTACCTATTTGTGACGTTACTTGTTTCTAATATTAGTCTTAGATATTACATTTATTACCTATTTTGAGGTTATGTATATCGCGCTTGATCTCTATAAATTCAACCAGGGTTGCCAAGTTTCGTTTTAATCTTTTTAAACATATCAAAATATAATATTATTTTCGTAATCGATACAGGGCGATGTTAAAAACGTTTTGTGATTTTATTTTAGAAGTACAAATCAGTTCCTGCTTGACGCACAAAGACTAGTATAAAGTATTACATAAATACTTCTACAACTATAATTCACATGGATAAAATGAAAGGTAAGAAAAGTTGTGTTACGTAATGAAATATTATTTCGCAATATTTGAGTGAAGACTGACTGAAATAGTAATGTTCGTATGATTTTTTCCAAATGGATTCAGAAATAGAGCCTAATAGTTCGAAATCACTTTTAACTCCCGAATCAAATGTTGTTTCTGCAAGAGACCCTAATAACGGCTTCATGGGCGAACATATAGAAGACGACTTTTTTTTTCAGATTGAAAAAAGTCTTAACACTAAAATTCCATTGCATATTAAGCACTTATTAAAAATTAATGGTTATGATTCTAAAATAGTTTTAAAAAATATAAGCAATGATGATTTAGACGCTATAGAATTATTTGCTAGGAATGACTTAGAATATATTATTTCTAAGCCTGAACATTTAAGTTATTATGAACTATATTTTGTAAATGCGCCCAAAAAATTTAAGATTACTATCGGTAACCGAAAACTAATTCAAATTATTTCCAATTTTTTAAAGAATGAATTCTCAGATAACACCTTGATTAAACCCTTGGTTAACACTTTGGTAAACATTTCGATTAACACTAATACGCAGGATACTATGACAGATGTAGGGACTACAACTTTATGTTCATGTTTAAATCAACCAAGTAGTTCCTCTCGTGAACATAAAGAACTTAAATTGCAGGAATATGACTTAACAGATGAAAATGCGTCACTTTTTAGAATAATAAAAAAATGGGTGAGCGACAAAATAGTTGGATATAATTCTAATATTGAATTAAAAAAGGACTTATAAATAACGAGTTTAATAATATAAGTTTTAAAACATCTATAAACCTTCAAGGCGAATTATCTTCTATTATTACATGCTTTTGCGGAGATAAAATTAAAATTAACAAAGTGTCTAAAAGCACTATGGGTGTGTTCTAACTACTACCACCATTATATTCATAGAAAGCATTTTATTAAACATACTTCAATACAGGGGGTAATGTTGAAGAACAGAATGCTCAAATAAATAAAAATGAGGAAAAAGTCGTCAGTGGAAAATACCCAGGAAAGGCAAAAAATACGACGAGCGATGCGGCGAATCGAGCGGCGAATTTACCCAGAAAAAAATTACTTTTTTTTTATCAGGACCCAAATCTTCCAATTCTAGTTCGTCCAACATACTGTCGAAAAATACACCAGTAGAACCTTTAGAAGCTATTGACGATTTTGGGGCTAATAAGGGGAATCTTGAGAATCCTGTTCGAATACTGCAATGCATAAACCTCAAAGACTTTAATCCAGTTTCAGATAGCAACTCTCAAGAAGAAAATTCTTGAAAATCTAAATGAAAATCGTTAAAATATTCTCGGAGTGCGCGAGACACGCAAAAACGAGAAAAATTACATGAAAACCAAACCCTTTTAACAAACTTTCTTCCAACAATTGAACGAGTCCACACAGTAATTCAAGCACAGAACGAGGAAATATTAAAGCCATTCAAGGAGTCTTATTGTTCTATTCAAGATAGCAGTGGTGAGCCACTTACGACTAATAAACTGCTAGAAATTTTTCTAAAGGCTGCAAATAATAACCAAGATTCTTCGAAACGAAATAAATTTGATGATAACCTAAAAAAGTTTGCTTTATACATATTTTACACTGGCGGTAAACTATTGTATGAAACACTTTTTGAAAATTTAAATGACATTACCATCGATATCGACATTATACAGGTCCTGTTTGTCCAACAAAGTATCCGTGGAGGAGGGGGAGTTAAATTTAAAGGGACTGCAGTTATTTTTACAAGAACGAAATTTGCCTATGGTGGTATGGATATCGGAGGATGCCACAAGTATAACTGGAAAAGTAGAGTATAATTTTAAAACTCGGTTTTCCAGAAACAGGGAAGTTTGTTAAAACTTGTAGCGACATGGACAACTACTTTAAGGATGGCATACGTGGTGACTATGCGTATGTTATTATGGCACAACCTCTACATTGTCATGCTTTCGCATTTTGTCTAACGGTATTTGATACAGACAACAGATTTACCTTCAAAAGTGTCCTTGAAAGGTTTCCACAACAATAAAAATACCAAGCTTCGTTACTTGGAATTAGGATTCTTGGGTTCTCCTCAGATGGAGACACGCGGCTTTTAAAAGCCATGAAAATAGAAGCATCTTTTACTGGAGGTAAAATAAGTGAGTCTGTGACTAATAATACTGGGGATAATTTGAAGTGGTACCATATTGGTTCCAAAATTAATGATAATTGTTTTATACAAGATCCAATTCATATAATGACAAAGCTTAAAACTAGATTTTTAAAATTTGGAGTTTGTTTGCCTATGGGAAATTATTTTGATGGATCTCAACATGTTTATGACCTTATTGACAATGAAAATAAAAGCAAACATTTATTAACTAGATTCGACTTAAAAGCTGAAGATAAAATGAATTATCAGAGTGCCAAGAATGCCAATTTATTAAAAGTGAATACAGAATGTAAAGCCATGGTATTGTAACTAAAGATTATGAAATATCTCAATGATTCATTAGTTAACAAAGATCAATCATTAGAAATGATTGTTTATAAAATTTGGTACATTACCTTTTTCTACGATACTGGAGGAGCTTGCTAAAAAGCAGCTCTGAATATAAGCTAAAAGATAATTTTATTACTTGTAACGCCTATACATGTAACGAAATAAATATGATATGATTAATAAAATAATACGGATTTTCCAAGATGATCCTTCTTTAGATCCAAGCATGCTTCTTTTATATGTTTTTAATAGTCAGCCATGCGAAAAACTGTTTAGGGCTGCTAGGTCGCTAACATCCACACAGTCTACTTAACTTTAGCGTTAAACAATTAATTTCTAGAATCGACCGTATAGCTTTTGTACAATTTATTATTAACGATTTAAAGGAGTATTGTATTTTTCCTAGGGAAAATAAAAAGGAGCAGGACTTTTACAATAATGGTACTCATCGCGTTACACGGGATGAATTAAACAAGATATCGGTTCAGGACATAATAGACAGGGCTATTGAAGACGCCTATGGCGATGTAGTTTCTGTTGGTATGGACGTGCCTAAAAATGAAGCTTTTAACTACAACATAACTACTGTTGAACTGTGAAAATTTAAATGAAATGAATTTAAATTTAGATGACAGTGACGATATGGATATCACAACCCAGAACAATGAGAATATTGATGGTGAAGAAGATTGTGTTATGCAAACTTTTTTGAATAATGACTTACAACTGCATCCACATTTTGAGGGGAATTGCGAAAATACTTTAGCCACAAAGGATATAGATCTAAAAGATTATTCAGAAAAAAACGTAGATCTGTCGGAAAATAGCATTTTTGTTAAAGTTACCCTGCCGTCGAACTTTCCTAATGGCCGAGTCAGTACGGATAGACTAAAAAGATTTATTTCGGGAAAAAGATCTAGTCCTACGAAAACGTTTGCTACCAAAAGGAGTAGAAAAAAAACCGAGAAAAAAAACAACATGTAGCAAAATCTGTCGACGAAGAAAATTTGAGTGGCTCGTCAGAAAGTGAAGATCTAGGTGAAGATGAAAGCGAAGAATTAATCTACGATGACTCGGATGATACCGAGAGCTTTACTTCATTAGAGGAGAAAATTTCTTTAGAAAAAGGTCTTCAAACTAATTGTCTGATCATGAAAATTCGTCTGAGACTATGCAGAATTTGGAGTCAGAAGAAATAGAAAAATATTATGCAGTATTGTACGATGACGGATGGTATATTGGAAAAACCAAGAAGAAAATTAATAACGAATTGTTTGTCATGTCCTTTTTAAGTGGACAGTCAAATTTATTTGAATGCGCAAAAAAAGGTGACGTGGCTAGAGTAAATAAAAAGTTTATATTCTATGGACCTTTGAATTTGATCGGGGAGGGACCGTTTTCCCTTAAAAGAGTTGACTTATTAGGTATAAATAAAAACTATAAAAGTTTGAAAAAATAATAATACATCTTCTGAGAAATATGTTAACGAAACTTGATGGGTTTTAATATTTAATAACAAAAACTTGCAATAACCCTTTTTATTATTCTAAATGGTAACGTATTTTATTAAAATTCTTTAATTATTTATTTGCTTGATTTTTTCACGACTATCAATTGATGTGAGTCAAAAAATGTGTATAAGTTTATTTTAAAACCTTTGCAACAACAAATTAAATTTGTTATGTTCCTATAGGAGATAGTCGAGGTGTTACTATTTAGATAAATATATAAATATAAATATATATTGGTTTTATATTATGCAGGTGTAAAAAATCTAATATCGAACATTGACAAATAATGACTGGGTAAAATAAAGCGGGGAACTCTCTAAGATTGTGATACAAGCATTGCGCGCAGGAAGAAAAACGTAGTCTTAGTTAAAACAGTGAAATGCAGCATTTACAGTGGATTTCTCGCTTTTGTCATTTACCCACTTATTATTTGCCCATGTCCGATTTTTAGATTTCACACATGTATATAAACAAACCATGTTAAAATTTTATAATAATTTGACTCTAAAATAATAAGTGGATTTAATCGATCCGTCCCTATTGAAATCACATTGAAGCTAATACATATCTCTTATAGTTTTAACATAATATTGCAGCGGCGGAAGGCTTGCAAATGATCCATAATACTGCGTTCAGTTCCCTCTTAAGTCCATGTGAACCCTACATGGACGCGCGAACCGCTCGTTCTGATAGAATTTAGTTTTGACATATTTTTATCGTGATAATGGTTAACTAGATATTTTAAAATAATTCTGTATTTATGTTTCTTGAATACCATTATTATTCTGTGCAATTTTCGTATTACACAATCATAATTTTGTAAGTACCTAGATAGATTGGGTTATTAAATGTTTAAAAAATATTAACATGCTGTTTTTATTATAGGACTACTAGGCAAGGTTAGTAAAGTCCAACAAGTTAAGGAAAGGTACAGCCACTGGTTTCGCAGTAGTATTGTTTACTCCATAGCTTGGCAACAATCGCCCCGTTCGACCTGATTCAACAAGCAGTTGAATTGGTTAAACACAGGCAGCTAAATAGAGTCAAACAAGGTGGTTGTTATCAAGCTCCAGCGTAAATAATGTCACTGTGCGACTGGCACTCTGGTCACTTGCTCTACCTTTCCTTAACTTCTTAGACTCTAATATGGGAAGTTTCAGAGGTAACATGGGAAGTTTCAGAGGTAATATGGGAAGTTTCAGAGGTAATATGGGGAGTTTCAAAGGTAATGTAGGGAAGTTTTAGAGGAAATTTTGGAAGTGTAAAAAAAGAGGGGCAATAGAAGAAAAAAAAAGGAACTTTGGGTAGTTTCTGGGGTAATTTAAGGAAATAAAGGGGAAGTTTTGGGCATTTTTTTGAAAAAGAGCAGTTTAGTGTACACAAATTGAATACTGAAATCCCTCTCGAAAGTATTTTTTTCATTGGCACACACCGCCATTTTGTTACGTCATATTGAATTTGTACCAGTTTATCCCTATGTCACATTTAATTTTTCTGCAAAATGTAAAGTCAATTGAATAAGATTTTTTACGTTGATTTTCTAAACAAATTATTTGGCCGCCATTCTCGATGTCACACTTAATGATTGCACAAAATTTGAAATTAATCTAATAAGTAGCTTTTTCAGGCTGATTTTTTTAAATATTTTTCTAGGACACCATTTTGTTTTGTTGTCTTACATTCATACCAAAATGTTACCAGTTCACTCCCATGAAATAATTGATTTTTGTGCAAAATTTGAACTCAATCTGATAAGTAGTTTTAAAGCTTTTGCTGCGAACTGAAAGACAGACAGACAAACCGACAACTGTGAACCATGAAGATATGTAAAACCAGAGAGGGTGATTTTTTCACGACAAGAAACCTCTTATTTGACCGCCATTTTGTTCCGCCATCTTGAATTAGTACCACAGTTTTACCAGTTTACAAACTTCTCTTATAATAGGGAAGTAAAAATCGGTAATTTTCCTTTTATCGGGAGCTTCCCTCGTTATGAATCTTTCCTTTTATTAGGAACTAACGACCCGCCCCGAATTCACATTGGGATAACACTAAAATCCAAAGTGAAATCTCGAAGAACCCGTGATATAACAAAAGCATTCTAAAAAAATACGCTCTGCATGACCACTCGCGACGACGCCTGTACTTTCATGTATCGCCGATCTCGATCGCGTAAATATACTCTTTACCACGGTTCAGCTAAGCTTGTTCCTGTAAGACAGTAAACAATTCATGGTATATGGCTCTAACAAGCCACGCATTCCTTACCTGGGTACAGCAGTGTATTAGGGCGTTAATGATATTTATTCCTTACCTCGGTACAGCAAATCCTGTTTCGGTATCATAGTAAGCAATGAAACTGAAATAATGGGCCAATAATAGTTAAGTTATTTTTTATAGTTACCGCTTTACTACCATTTAAAAGTTATGGCATTCAGAACACGCATTCTTAGGCAAATTAAGTAAATTTTTATAATTTATATAAGTTTACACAACGTAAAGTAGATCTTATGCAACTTAAAAATAGTGATAACATCGAGAAACAAATATATAGAGTAGGCATTAAAAGTCTGTCATTATTAATTTTCGATGATCTTTTCGAATTGCTTGATTACATTTACATTCCATAACCATCAACAAAATGCCTACGATCAACACCTCCTACAAGACAAGGCCAGGGTGCTGAGATGAAATTTTCTAGTGACGTCACGTTCCGTGGTCATACGTCCATTCTTTGCCGTTCGTAGAAACTCCAACTTCAAAATGATGTTTTCTATAAGCTTGCCAATGAAACACACTGCTCCCTCAGACAAAACTCTATTAGAAAAACAACGGTGAGACAGATATTGCAACTAACAATTAGCCTTACGCGGTGATGTCTTACAATATACTGAATATCCAGCGTACAATTCCTAGCTAATTTATATAATTCAAAATAGATAAAACAACCAAAAATGCTGTGTATATAACTGATGTGTTTCGGTATAAAAGATAATAAATGATATTACACTTAATAAACATAACTACATATGATAAGCTTCGGCATAAATAATATCAAAAATAACAAAAGATAAAATTCGGTATAAACCTTAATCAGTATTTTAATGTTAATTATCTTAAAGCGAACTTAAACAGATAAGGAGTGAGAAAATGTTCTATATGCAATAACCGTCTTTTATCTACACAGAGTGGATGATATTCCAGTGGCGTGGTTAGGCAACATGTAACTCCTCCCTCCTTAGGAAAAGACCTACGAGGCAACTAACTGAGTGGGTCTTTCTTCTTCTTCTTCTTTCTTCTTTCCCTTTGTCCATTTCACAAGAGGGTATGGATAACTGATTTTATAGTAGCATCTAGTAACGGTGCATACTATGACACAGATAAGGACACATACTGGAACTGCAATCCATAAGAATGAAGAAAAGTGCATAACAGGATGTTGTTCTGGAAGAATTAATTTACTTTGGTCTCTCGCTACTGCTGCTATATTTTTTATTTCTTCAAGATCCATCGACTTCAACTTTAGTGATGTAGCATGTTCCTTTAGTGCTGACAAATTTAGATAGGGCAGCTGCATGATTCTGGCTGGTAGAAGAGTTCCTTCAGTTGAATAAAACTTTTCCATACCAATTTTAACATGACACTGTTTTGGTATTGAAATTAGGTAACTACCTGGTTGTAATTGGTTATGTTTCTCGACTTGACATACTTCTGTAACAAAGGCAGTGACAGGAGTAGTAAACAATACGTTCTTTGGTGTGACTTGATTTGTCGTTTGACTATCAATGTGAACCAATAGGGTACTGCAAACAGTGGCTTCATTCTTCGTTATTATGCCAACAACACAGTCTTCGTTGAGTTCTAAGTTCTAGAAGTTTTCTTTTTCTTTTCTCACAGAGGTCTTTCTCATATTGGTACTTCCCAGTTTTCTCATTAAGGATTAGGTAAGGTTTAGGAGACGGGATGATTTTATTCTGGATCGGGACAGGATATATGAAATAACTTTTAAATTGAAGAGGGTATAGCAGTGGAAAATGAATCAAGAAGATTATTCTCTCATTATTAAAAACAAGCTGAATACCCAGAAACTTAAATAACTATGTTTATTCTTGAAATCTACAAGCTGATTTTTATTATAGAGAATTCATTTTATTTAGAATTGATTCTAAATTACTTATCGATAAAAACGTTGGATGAATTTTGTTAAGATTTGCAAAAGTTATAGCATTCACCAATTGATTTAAAGAATTTTGAAAAGTAATAAGAGAATTTATGATGAGATGCAAAGCGTTTATTGTATTTATTTTTTCTTGAAATTTTTCAATTAGTTGCTTTGTTATAATAATATTTGATTTTATTTGAAAAAGACTATCGTTAGTTTTTGCCATAAAATCTTTAGCTAGTGATATCTGCTCATTGATCTTGTCTTGAACAATATGGTCGTTACGATTTAAATGATCTAGCACAGAATTAATTATTTCACCATCTTCGTGATCAAGGGTTCCAAATAACCATTTCGATACGGTACCACCGATATTAATAACACCACGGCTTTTTCTGATATTTGGGTGAATGGCTGTTATTAGATTTTCTGTTCAAGTAGCGACCAGGTTTGCTTACTTAATTCATTAGACATCTTACTGTCGTTTTTATTTTTATAAATAAATGTTAATTGCATTCTGAGATTATATCTAAGGTTTAAGAATTCACTAATATTAATATAACTTACAAAGGTATGTTTACCTGAAATAATATAATTGTCTCCTAATAAAATAGGTAAAATAGGGTTAGTAAGTTGTTGGATAGATGCTCTTATAATTAAATGGTTATAAATAAGGATTATTGAGAAAAATAAGTTCTTCATTACGAACTTCATTCTGAAACAAAGAAAAGACAGCAATTAATATTTTTTGCGCCTTTTAAGATTATGTTTAGAATATTTTGAAGTAGAAGTTTTGATTTTGTTTTTTGTTTGTGCTAATGGCTCTACTTTTTTAAATTTCATAGCTAATTTATCACGTGTTTCTTCTTTATGATAAACAGTATCTTCTGGCTTCAAAGTCATTGGTTCTTTTCTCTTTTTATTTATATTTTGAAGTTTCTTGTCTTTCTCCGTATGTAACTTGTCATTTATTTGTTCATACGTTGTTTTTAGTTTTCTTTTGTGATCTACGACATATTTAGTAATAATATCCCTTTCTTGTATGTCAAAGGGATCTTTTGAATTGAAGTGACCTGATACAATTTCAAATGGAGTGAAATGAGTTGTTGAGTGAATTGAGTTGTTATAATGTAATATGGTATATTTCACTAGGGTGTTTAATGGGTCTTTAGCGTTTTGTTGCGTTTTTATTCTTACTTGTTCCAATAGTGTGGAGTGGAATCTCTCAATATAGCTATTGAAGTTTGGATTTTTTGGTGTAGTGAAGTGAGTTTCGATTTTGTGTAATTTACAGAAATCCTAAAATGCGTTGTTGTTAAATTCAACTCCATTGTCACATACAATAACTTGAGGTAGGCCATAATGGGAAATAAATACCAAAAGTCCATCTAGTATATTTACAGCATTTACTCCTGGTATGGGATAGGCTTGTGCAAATTTTGAAAATGTATCAATTATTGTCAAATATTTTTCTTTGGAAATTGAGAGTTTGTCCATGTGGATCTTTTCAAAAGGTTTTGAACCTATTGGTACCTTTTGAAATTCAAAAGTGCTGGGTTGTCTTTCATATTTAGCCTTCTGACAGATGTTGCAATTGTTAATATAATTAGCTACATCTTTGTCTAAGTTTGGCCAGTAATAGTTCCGTTTTAGAGAATCAATCGTTGTTGAAATACCTCTGTGTCCCGTTTTATAGACATGGTGGTAGTTTATTTTGTCTTGTTTGTCATTATCCATAGTAACATCATTTAATTTGGTGGAACATATTAATAATTTGGAGTGGATTCGGATCAATTTTTCCTGAAGATGAGTTATAAATAATCTTTCATGTTCTTTATCAGGAAAGAAAAGATGATAAGTTGTATTATTATTAAGATTTGCAATAAATTCTTCCAAATCCTCATCAAGATGTCTTCTACGTATGTTTATAAAAGATTTTGTATTATCGAAAATCTTTTCTTTTATACATAAGGGTGCATGTGAATCAGATATTTTTATGATCATTTGATTTTTATAGTGGTTTAGAGGTTTTTCTACATATGGAAGTGATAATACTGGTATCTCATCGGCTGAATGTATTGTGCTTACGTTGTTTTCTACAAATGACTTTATTACTTCATCCATACTAACGTCTATAGGGATAGATGTCCTTAAAATCTCATGGCTACTTAGGCATATATTGTGACAATCGTATTCTGAAGGTGAGCATTGGTATACTGGAATAGTATAATCTTTCCTTTGTAAATATCCACTTTGAAGATTCCAATTGAATCCTAAATTACGAAGGTCGCGAAAACTTATCAAACCATCAAAAAATGTATGGAAATTAAAAAGAGTAAAAATAATTTTGTCATTAGAGTTAAATTCTTTAAATGCTGGCATGTGTGCTTCATATTTAGTATTTTGTTGTCCACAAGATGTTTTAATTATATTTGGTTTTATAATAATATATTTTGCAAAATATTTTTCTGCTATTACAGGATTAATTAGGGACATATGACTGCCTGAATCCAAAAGAAATTTGAGAGGCTTATCAAAGCCTAATATTTTGATGTAAGGAAGTTTTCGAGTGTCAATATTATTTAGTTCTAGGTGGGGTTTGCATTGGAGGCCATTGTCTGAAAATTTTGGTCAGTATCTGGTAATTCTTCTATTTGAAGTTCTTGAGGTTCAAAATCCTGAGTGTCATTTAACTCAAATGAACACTGAGCATCTTGGGGTTCACAATAATTATCGGTATTAGGAAGATAATCATATAGATTGTCATCATGTGGATTGTCATCAAGTGGAATGTCATTATATGAATTGACATTATCCATATTATCAATATTATATAACTCCTCAGCAATAAAAGAAGGTCTAGATTGGGGTTGAAAATAATTGGGTTTATATGTTGGATATCTTTGAGGCTGACTTGGTTGTAGGTTTGGTTTTGAAGCTGTTTGTCTAGTGACAACAGACATGGGTGTCGGTTTAGGCTGTATGATACCTTTTGGTTTCCATACGTTGATATTTGAAGTACTAGGTTTGCCAAAAACTTGTTGGTTATTAAAGAATTTTTGTGGGGGTAATTGTCTAGGAGTAATATTTATTGGTTGATTGGGAAAGCTTTTAGCCTGAAGATGGTTTGATTGTGGATTAGAAAAATTTGAAATAAATGGGGCTTGAAAATTTGGCCTGGGTATATTTTGTGTACTATAATTAGTATTTGTATTAAAATAATCAACATGTTTTTTTCTATCTTGTACCATAGATAAAAAATTTTCCTCTTCTAATAAATATTGCATAGCTGCTTCTAAACTATCAGGTTGTTTTAGTTGTACAGCTAATTGAATTTGTGACGGCAAATATTTTTGAAAATTAATTAAAATAAGTTTTTCAATATTAGAAAGCTTGTGCAAGCTTTTCTCCGCGAGACAAATTTTGGTCACTATTAATTGAAGAAAAAATTAAACTCCTAAGATATTGACACCTAACACCAAAGCTATAAGAATTTTCTTTAGCCTACGGCCTCATGTTATGTAATTCTTGCAATAAACAAAAAAAAGATCTCTGGTCTGAAAATGAGATTCTTAAAATATCTTTTACTTGCTCCCATGTATTGAGCTCTATGCGACTAGAAATAATTGTTAAAGCTTTACCTTTTAATTTATTTAATATGGCACGAAAAATTAAATTTTTTAAATTTGCGTGGTTTGCGTACTGTGTAACTACGTCGTCGCATGCAGAAATAAAATTGTTTAATTCGCAAGGTTCACCACTAAATACAGGTATAATATCAAGAAAAAGTCGTAATTCAGAATAATTAATTTCAGGCATTATAGTATTGGTATTACTAGTACTGGGTAAATAATTATTTGGATCCGATATATCAATTCTAGCTATTTCACTTATTATTTGATCAAAATCAGTGTCAGAATCAGAATCTGAAGAACTAAGCTTTTGAAAATGTTTCACTTTTTCCCTATATTCTTTATTTTTTCTTTTTGTAATTTTTAATTTGTTAAACATAAAAAAAACAAGAGAGAATAACTCTGTTACTTAGGTAGAATAAAAAATAACAAAAAGGATTGAGAAAATTGCAGCAAAATTATAAATTTGACTTACATTCGTGTCGAAGTCTTCTTTGTGTTCAATTCTCAATTCTGGCCACTAAGCCACCTGCAAGGATATGCGTTCCTGAGGATGACTGCAAACCAGCTCGATGTAGCTTCTGGTCACTGGAGGGTTGGCCAGCTGTGTTGTACGTACACTGCTAAACACTTGGTCCCGTGTTTGAAGAAAAATTCTTTTTGAATGTCCCTCGTAAAAGACTTGAAAGTCACCAGTCAGTTAACACGCTATCCAAAAAAGTCACTACGCGAAACTTCTTGTACGGGGAATCCTACCGACTGCGCCAATTACGTTGTGTTTCTATGCAAGGTTCGGTTCGTAGAAACTCCAACTTCAAAATGATGTTTTCTATAAGCTTGCCAATGAAACACACTGCTCCCTCAGCCTCCCTCCTCCCCCTAGCCTTACGCGGTGATGTCTTACAATATACTGAATATCCAGCGTACAATTCCTAGCTAATTTATATAATTCAAAATAGATAAAACAACCAAAAATGCTGTGTATATAACTGATGTGTTTCGGTATATAATAAATGATATTACACTTAATAAACATAACTACATATGATAAGCTTCGGCATAAATAATAGTCATCAAAAAAACAAAAGATAAAATTCGGTATAAACCTTAATCAGTATTTTAATGTTAATTATCTTAAAGAGAACTTAAACAGATAAGGAGTGAGAAAATGTTCTATATGCAATAACCGTTTATTATCTACGCAGAATGGATGATATTCCAGTGGCGTGGATAGGCAACATGTAACTTCACATTCGTCTTCAGCTGTTTTTGGCTTGTTAGGTTGAAACGACGTTGTGAAACTCGGCCAAAACTCTGATTTTAAGAAAACATTTTTTTTTTCGTAAAAAGTTTACAAATACCTCAAATTCATTATTAATTGATAACTAATATAATTTTACAGCAGTATTCCATTGAGGCTATTGCTTCATGGTAATTTTTCTTACGAATCGTTACAGACTTATTCAGAAAGCTACGGTAAACGGGCGTAAGGCTCGCTTCTCGCCAATGGATTCAACGAAGGTATAGCTCTCGCTATACTTTATATTTTTATTTTGGAGTCAAAATTAACAGTAAGAATAATAATTATTTTGAATCTCCATGAAATAAAGTGAAACAGTGAACTCGATCTGGCATCGTAGCTTCGTGCCGTATCCCCCCGTGGCGTCGGACCATACATTTGAATGTCGGGGTTGCCGTTCTATTACAATTGTAATAGATCTATTTATTACTATCGTGAAGGATCTATTACTCAATTACCTAATAGACCAAATCTATTAATATAAAAGCCAAAAGCTACATATATTTTAGAGATGCATTTATAAACGTAGCACAAGTATTTGTTTGATCCCACAATATAGCTAGTTATTGGTTATTTTCATTATTTGTTATCATTTTTCCATCGTCGCGGTTGCCTTGTTTAATTTTAGGTTTTTAGCCGATTTCTGTTTTACACTACTTACTTTTTTTAAATTTTGGATGTATTATTTACCATATAACTTGTAACTAGGAGCCAAGTTATGCCAGATAAACATCGTCGGCTCTACCTGTTCCCAGTTTTAGCGTAAGTAAAGATAAGCATAACATAAAAAATTAGATTTTAGCACAAACAAATTTTAATAAAACTACGATCTGTTAATAGTTTTGAAAATCTATTCGCGTCCGATTGAAGACTCAATCAAGTCTTCAATCGGACCAGAAACAGAAAGCTTCGAAAATGCCAAATGCGATTTTGGCGAAACGTCAGCAAAATCGTTCTTTTCAGAACGAGAGTGATGAACGCATGTACACCCTGAATGAAAACACATCATATATATGTATATATATATATATATATATATATATATATATATATATATATATATATATATATATATATATATATATATATATATATATATATATATATATATATATATATATATATATATATATATATATATATATATATATATATATATATATATATATATATATATATATATATATATATATATATATATATATATATATATATATATATATATATATATATATATATATATATATATACATATATATGATGTGTTTTCATTCAGGGTGTACATCCGTTCATCACTCTCGTTCTGAAAAGAACGATTTTGCTGACGTTTCGCCAAAATCGCATTTGGCATTTTCGAAGCTTTCTGTTTCGGGTCCGATTGAAGACTTGATTGAGTCTTCAATCGGACGCGAATAGATTTTCAAAACTATTAACAGATCGTAGTTTTATTAAAATTTGTTTGTGCTAAAATCTAATTTTTTATGTTATGCTTATCTTTACTTACGCTAAAACTGGGAACAAGAGCACGATGTTTATCTGGCATATATTACAAGTTATATGGTAAATATATAAAATAAAAAAAGTAAGTATATATATATATATATATATATATAATGAAAATAACCAATATACGTTTATAAATGCATCTCTAAAATATATGTAGCTTTTGGCTTTTATATTAATAGATTTGGTCTATTAGGTAATTGAGTAATAGATCCTTCACGATAGTAATAAATAGATCTATTACAATTGTAATAGAACGGCAACCCCGACATTCAAATGTATGGTCCGACGCCACGGGGGATACGGCACGAAGCTACGATGCCAGATCGAGTTCACTGTTTCACTTTATTTCATGGAGATTCAAAATAATTATTATTCTTACTGTTAATTTTGACTCCAAAATAAAAATATTAAGTATAGCGAGAGCTATACCTTCGTTGAATCCATTGGCGAGAAGCGAGCCTTACGCCCGTTTACCGTAGCTTTCTGAATAAGTCTGTAACGATTCGTAAGAAAAATTACCATGAAGCAATAGCCTCAATGGAATACTGCTGTAAAATTATATTAGTTATCAATTAATAATGAATTTGAGGTATTTGTAAACTTTTTACGAAAAAAAAATGTTTTCTTAAACTCAGAGTTTTGGCCGAGTTTCACAACGTCGTTTCAACCTAACAAGCCAAAAACAGCTGAAGACGAATGTGAAGTTACATGTTGCCTATCCACGCCACTGGAATATCATCCATTCTGTGTAGATAATAAACGGTTATTGCATATAGAACATTTTCTCACTCCTTATCTGTTTAAGTTCTCTTTAAGATAATTAACATTAAAATACTGATTAAGGTTTATACCGAATTTTATCTTTTGTTATTTTGATGACTATTATTTATGCCGAAGCTTATCATATGTAGTTATGTTTATTAAGTGTAATATCATTTATTATATACCGAAACACATCAGTTATATACACAGCATTTTTGGTTGTTTTATCTATTTTGAATTATATAAATTAGCTAGGAATTGTACGCTGGATATTCAGTATATTGTAAGACATCACCGCGTAAGGCTAGGGGGAGGAGGGAGGCTGAGGGAGCAGTGTGTTTCATTGGCAAGCTTATAGAAAACATCATTTTGAAGTTGGAGTTTCTACGAACCGAACCTTGCATAGAAACACAACGTAATTGGCGCAGTCGGTAGGATTCCCCGTACAAGAAGTTTCGCGTAGTGACTTTTTTGGATAGCGTGTTAACTGACTGGTGACTTTCAAGTCTTTTACGAGGGACATTCAAAAAGAATTTTTCTTCAAACACGGGACCAAGTGTTTAGCAGTGTACGTACAACACAGCTGGCCAACCCTCCAGTGACCAGAAGCTACATCGAGCTGGTTTGCAGTCATCCTCAGGAACGCATATCCTTGCAGGTGGCTTAGTGGCCAGAATTGAGAATTGAACACAAAGAAGACTTCGACACGAATGTAAGTCAAATTTATAATTTTGCTGCAATTTTCTCAATCCTTTTTGTTATTTTTTATTCTACCTAAGTAACAGAGTTATTCTCTCTTGTTTTTTTTTTATGTTTAACAAATTAAAAATTACAAAAAGAAAAAATAAAGAATATAGGGAAAAAGTGAAACATTTTCAAAAGCTTAGTTCTTCAGATTCTGATTCTGACACTGATTTTGATCAAATAATAAGTGAAATAGCTAGAATTGATATATCGGATCCAAATAATTATTTACCCAGTACTAGTAATACCAATACTATAATGCCTGAAATTAATTATTCTGAATTACGACTTTTTCTTGATATTATACCTGTATTTAGTGGTGAACCTTGCGAATTAAACAATTTTATTTCTGCATGCGACGACGAGTTACACAGTACGCAAACCACGCAAATTTAAAAAATTTAATTTTTCGTGCCATATTAAATAAATTAAAAGGTAAAGCTTTAACAATTATTTCTAGTCGCATAGAGCTCAATACATGGGAGCAAGTAAAAGATATTTTAAGAATCTCATTTTCAGACCAGAGATCTTTTTTTTGTTTATTGCAAGAATTACATAACATGAGGCCGTAGGCTAAAGAAAATTCTTATAGCTTTGGTGTTAGGTGTCAATATCTTAGGAGTTTAATTTTTTCTTCAATTAATAGTGACCGAAATTTGTCTCGCGGAGAAAAGCTTGCACAAGCTTTCTAATATTGAAAAACTTATTTTAATTAATTTTCAAAAATATTTGCCGTCACAAATTCAATTAGCTGTACAACTAAAACAACCTGATAGTTTAGAAGCAGCTATGCAATATTTATTAGAAGAGGAAAATTTTTTATCTATGGTACAAGATAGAAAAAAACATGTTGATTATTTTAATACAAATACTAATTATAGTACACAAAATATACCCAGGCCAAATTTTCAAGCCCCATTTATTTCAAATTTTTCTAATCCACAATCAAACCATCTTCAGGCTAAAAGCTTTCCCAATCAACCAATAAATATTACTCCTAGACAATTACCCCCACAAAAATTCTTTAATAACCAACAAGTTTTTGGCAAACCTAGTACTTCAAATATCAACGTATGGAAACCAAAAGGTATCATACAGCCTAAACCGACACCCATGTCTGTTGTCACTAGACAAACAGCTTCAAAACCAAACCTACAACCAAGTCAGCCTCAAAGATATCCAACATATAAACCCAATTATTTTCAACCCCAATCTAGACCTTCTTTTATTGCTGAGGAGTTATATAATATTGATAATATGGATAATGTCAATTCATATGATGACATTCCACTTGATGACAATCCACATGATGACAATCTATATGATTATCTTCCTAATACCGATAATTATTGTGAACCCCAAGATGCTCAGTGTTCATTTGAGTTAAATGACACTCAGGATTTTGAACCTCAAGAACTTCAAATAGAAGAATTACCAGATACTGACCAAAATTTTCAGACAATGGCCTCCAATGCAAACCCCACCTAGAACTAAATAATATTAACACTCGAAAACTTCCTTACATCAAAATATTAGGCTTTGATAAGCCTCTCAAATTTCTTTTGGATTCAGGCAGTCATATGTCCCTAATTAATCCTGTAATAGCAGAAAAATATTTTGCAAAATATATTATTATAAAACCAAATATAATTAAAACATCTTGTGGACAACAAAATACTAAATATGAAGCACACATGCCAGCATTTAAAGAATTTAACTCTAATGACAAAATTATTTTTACTCTTTTTAATTTCCATACATTTTTTGATGGTTTGATAAGTTTTCGCGACCTTCGTAATTTAGGATTCAATTGGAATCTTCAAAGTGGATATTTACAAAGGAAAGATTATACTATTCCAGTATACCAATGCTCACCTTCAGAATACGATTGTCACAATATATGCCTAAGTAGCCATGAGATTTTAAGGACATCTATCCCTATAGACGTTAGTATGGATGAAGTAATAAAGTCATTTGTAGAAAACAACGTAAGCACAATACATTCAGCCGATGAGATACCAGTATTATCACTTCCATATGTAGAAAAACCTCTAAACCACTATAAAAATCAAATGATCATAAAAATATCTGATTCACATGCACCCTTATGTATAAAAGAAAAGATTTTCGATAATACAAGATTTTTTATAAACATACGTAGAAGACATCTTGATGAGGATTTGGAAGAATTTATTGCAAATCTTAATAATAATACAACTTATCTTTTCTTTCCTGATAAAGAACATGAAAGATTATTTATAACTCATCTTCAGGAAAAATTGATCCGAATCCACTCCAAATTATTAATATGTTCCACCAAATTAAATGATGTTACTATGGATAGCACAAACAAATTTTAATAAAACTACGATCTGTTAATAGTTTTGAAAATCTATTCGCGTCCGATTGAAGACTCAATCAAGTCTTCAATCGGACCCGAAACAGAAAGCTTCGAAAATGCCAAATGCGATTTTGGCGAAACGTCAGCAAAATCGTTCTTTTCAGAACGAGAGTGATGAACGGATGTACACCCTGAATGAAAACACATCATATATATGTATATATATATATATATATATATATATATATATATATATATGTATATATAATATATATATATATATATATATATATATATATATATATATATATATATATATATATATATATATATATATATATATATATATATATATATATATATATATATATATATATATATATATATATATATATATATATATATATATATATATATATATATATATATATATATATATATATATATATATATATATATATATATATATATATATATATATATATATATATATATATATAAATCGGGAATTTTTCTTTAACCTTATATTTATATTCGAAAACCTTATTTTCTTGGGCCTAGGTTAATAAATAATTTTTCATATCAAGTCAACGTTTCGCTCATTGTGTTGAGCTTTCTCAAGACTACACACAAAAAAAGAAATGCTTAGTTCAGAGAAATAATTATTTAATTTGAGTATATTAGGCATTAAATTGAGTAAGCATATTGTATATAATAATGTTATTTTATTCGAAGATATATATTCATTTAATTTCAGTATACTAGGCATTAAATTAAGAAAGCATATTCTATATAATAAGAATATGTATGTTTATTTTAAAACCATCTTTTTTAATTTGAGTATATATTTATACTCAATGGAAGAATGTATTTTCTCATTTAATGAATATACAGGGTGTTTCATAATTAGATCCTAATACTTCAGTGTTAATTTTTGAATGATTTTAAGAAATAAAGTTTATGTTAACATAGGTTCGCAAACGCTTTGCTTTTGAGATACAGGGTGTTAAAGTTTAAAAGAAAAAACACAATTCCGAAACAGTAAGAGCTATTTGACTAAATATTGGCAGAACCGCATTTGCATTTAAGGCCATATTTTGACAGTATTCAACAGTTTTTATTTCAACCATGGACGTATGTATGGGTAACCATTGCTGACTTCCTTAATAAAAAACTGGTACGCCACTAAATACGTCAAAAATTACTAGCTTCTGCATTTGGGGAAACTAAGAAATACACAAAACATGTCTCTTAAGTAGTTATTTAAGGAGAGAAGCGCCTCCTCCTCATTATGCATCTACCCCTCCTCCTCATTGTGCATCTACTCCTCCTCCTCTTCCCTAATATTGGAAATTATTGAAACTACTTCGTTAACTTAGCCTCGCCGCAGAAGGTTATCCCCTCTGTTAAAATAGTAGCCTAGCGGAAACATTAAATATAAAGAATCACCACTTAAGCTCAGTGTTAACATGGCAT
The DNA here is from genome assembly GCA_030620095.1 of Kuschelorhynchus macadamiae. NCBI lineage: Eukaryota > Metazoa > Arthropoda > Insecta > Coleoptera > Curculionidae > Kuschelorhynchus > Kuschelorhynchus macadamiae. The sequence goes on along the minus strand of JAUTXW010003647.1, from coordinate 81,410 downwards.
TTAGTACTGAAAATAACGAATTGACATCAACAATTCAAGAATTGCATAGTGAATTTAACAAATTACTATATGAAGTTAATGAGCATCAGATGAGAAGTCGACCATCTTTTTCTTCATTTTATTCCGAACTTTCAGAAGATTATTCAAAGGCAGTATCGTTGTGTGTTAACTATTTAAAAAATTTTGATTTGTTAGAATTTGTGCGTGAACTGATAAAGTTCGGCTTTTATAGTGAGGTCATAAGTTTAAAAAAATTTGTTCAAAATTCAACAGTCTTGAAAGAAATATCAGCGGCAGAAGCTGAAAGAGATTTTTACTTGTCAATATCTCAAGAAGGTTAAGTCTAGGAAATTGTGTAATTGTGATGGAAAAACTAGTGACCGAAGTGCTTGAAGAGTTTGTTATGTCAGAAGCTTGCTCAAGATATTTAGCTTTTGCTGGTGATGATGATAACGTGAATGCTCAAGATTTAATGAAAAGTCACAAATATTTAGAACATGCTGAATTTTGTAAAAAAGTAGTGCAAGTGTGTAAAAACTTTTTAGAAAACAAAAACAGAAAACAATTTATTGCTGATATTGACAGTTTAGAAATACAATATAATTTTAAAGTTATGTTATAATAAGTTTAAATAAAACAAAGTACAGAAAGCTAATATTATTTTTATTCATTCATAAAAAATTATCAAACAAGTATAAAACGTTTGAAAGTGCAAACATACATAATGATTTAGAGTGATAAAAACATTTTGGTTTGGATGCCATTAAAACTGGTTGTTCATCTAACTCAATAATTGGCTTTTTAGAATATTTTCTTATACATTCAGCTTTTTCCTTCCCCTTAACGTAAACGAATTCAGTATCCGCCGTCAATTCTTTGATTATATTTGAAAATTGATGCAGTGGGGTATGTCCAGAATTCCAGTATATACAATGATAATTTTTCATTAACCAAATAGCTTGCTTATGTTATTCAGGCGAAAGAAAGTTTAAAGGAAAAGGTTGTTTAAAAATATAGTGACTTATTTTATCTCCATCGTAAGCTGCCAATTCTTTAGGTAAAAATTTATTTTTTTCGTCCTTAAAACCTTGAATGTCTAATACTAGCCTCATATTTTTAATTTTGAAAATTTCGTAAAAATAAATGTTTTTTTGGAGTAATCTTCAATATCCTTCTGGAGTTTTCTTAATTTTCTGATAAAAGTTTCTATCTCTCCTACTCGAAGTGACATTATCAGTTAATCACGTTTTCTTGTCAAATGTCTAGTAACAACTGACTCTTTTGTTATTTGCAAGTTATATTTAGGAATTAAATTTAATTTTGAAGTAAAAATCCCGCATGCGTAGCTAATTTACAGTTGCTTTACAATTTTAGTAATTGGATTGTAACAAAAAACTTTATCATGTAATATTAGGCAATACGCTGTTGTGTCTTTTTCTATGTCTTTATTTAGTTCAAATTCTACTCTCATTACAATAGGTCCTGTTTGCAAAGATTCTTTTTGATGAGAACAATTAATGTATGCAATGGGGGCCTTCTCCTTGAATATAAGCGGATCAAATAATGGTTCTTCTGTTTTTCTATAATAAGTAATGCTGAAATTGGAATACATTTCATACAAGATAGCGAATTTATTTTTACTCATATCTAGTGTGAGATCGTTATAAGGATACCTTTCAGAATTTAATAGTACTTTGATATTCCTTAAGTATATGTCATTAAATTCACTCATATTGCTCTTTTTCTTATTCCATTTTTCTTGTTGAAATGCAAGTATAACATGACGGGGGGTTTCAACTCGGGTTGAAGTTTTAACTGGCCAATTGTGTCTATTAGTTTTTAATAGTTCTGGATTCTCAATTAATTCCCAGCTTCTAAACGCTATTATTATATCAGTATTTTTGTCTATAATTTTTGTTAGTGATAGTTCTTGAGGAATTCCTGCTGATGTATGAGGTATATTCTATGTAAGTTTGTTAAGAGTAATTTTTGGATTTTCCTTGTCATCTGTGGTTGAAATGGCATTGTTATCGGTATTATCCCTAACAAGTTGAGCTCTTGTTTCGAATTTAGTATTACTTTTTTATAGTCTTCGAAGAATCTCATTAAAGTTTTAAGGGGTATGCAAACATTAAAAAATCCTGTTTTTTCATCGACGAGAGATACAGTTGTTGTCGTGATCGCACCTGTTTGAAGAGTTTTAACAGGATGCCAGCCTGCATTGCGTAATTTAGCTGACTCGTTTTCATTAAATGAAAGATAACCTTTTAGAGTTGATGTGATACCAACATTTCTAACCGAATCTATAGTAACACCATTTAATTGGTATCTTATTTCTTTAAAAAGAAAGGCAATTCCATTATTTATTAAACTCAACGTTTTAGAAACTGTTTCGTCCTCTCTAGTTAACTTTCCTTCTATATAAAGAAAACTCTCACAAGGAAGGGTGTATTTTTCAATTTCATGGACAGGAATTATTATCTCATCATTATTACCTAATTTGGTGGGTAAATAAGATTCATAAGAATGAATTTCCGAATGAGTGATGGAATTATCAATTAAAAGCTTTTCTGTAACATTAAGTATATTCATATTAAAAGTTTAAGTCCTAGAGACTCCAGAAACTTTTTATTTGCAGTTGTTAGCTCTTTAACGTTAACACGTCTACTAATGTTTTTCTTGACTAATTTATGCCTATTATATGTTTTTTGAACAATTTTATTTGGAATACTAAAATTTCTGTTGTATAATATAACCATTTTTAATCTAGTTTTTTAAGGTGCAGTCTAAGTGTAACTGTTTCGTCCCGAAAATTCACTATTTCCCCGTTTTGATCTAATATTCTTACAGTAATTTTGTCTATCACTTTCACGGTTACAGGAAAATATATAATATTTTGTGGACTTTCAATTATTTTAAATTCAGGAGAGACGTTTGGAAAAAATTGATAATTAATATGAACGGGTCTTCCGTTCAAGTAGGAACCTTCAGCAATACTGCAGTCGATACATAGTGAAATAACTTTTATAATTTCTGCAGGAACATCTGAATGTTTACTTTTTTCATCACCTCTAATAACCTGATCTTTGAATCCTAAAATTTTGCCTATACTACACTCTTTAAATGTGATATTTGTAGAAGACTTAATTACCGATTGTAGATTATTATTATTTGCAAATAAATGAAACGAAATCCCTATTTTATCAAATTGTTCTATTAAATATTTATTAATATCTTGAATTTCATAGCTTCCGAGAGGGATTTCAATAAAATCGTTACCATCCCCATAGAAAAATTTATTATTTTTTTCATCAATATTTGGAATAGCATTAAAAGTTTCAAAATTAGTTAAACCTATAACATATACTGAGTCAACATCTAAATAAATTGGAGGGTTAAAATCCGCCTGCAACTTTGCTCCTTGAGCAGAGAGCGCTATTGTGAACGACATTCTAACGTATTGTCTTCTTAAATGATTCTAAGATTATCTATTGTGTGTTTTTATAAAGAAATGTTAAACAAAGGTGACCAAAATTTGAAGAATTGTAAGACTGGTAAGAATTATGATTATATATAATTTTGTTCTTGCTGCCATCGCTAAAAAAATAGGTTATAATCTCTAAAAGGGGTCTTAAATTGCCGAAACTATCAAAATAATTGATAAATTTATCATTTTTAATATAAGCAGTCCAATGTGTACCTGCTCCATTACTATTATCTAAATTTATAATACCAGTTTCATATTTACTGATAACACCACGAAAATTTGGAATTTGTAATTTCTTGACATACTTTCTTAAATCAATGTTAGTTAGTGGTTTGCGAGGCAGCATATTTAACAGTTTTTTTGCGCTTCGTTGCGATGTTTTAAATCAGAAAATGTATAGTAAGCAATATCGTGTTATTTGCAAGCTTCGTCTAAAGGATTTTTGCTCTTATCTCCTCTAACAAGCCGTTTACCTAGTTTGGTTCCTGGACCACAATAATTGTATGATGTAATGTGTAATTCGAATGGTAACTTGTTAATTAAAGTGTTTAACGGACCACCTCTCGTCATGAGCTTTGACCTCCTAATATGTTTACATCTACTTAGTCTTCCCTTTTTATATATACTGAAACTTAATTGAGGTTATATATTTAAATGAAAAACCTGAAGATATTTCTCAGATTGATTTTCCTAAAATGTGGTTAGAAAAACAATCTTTCTCGTTGCCAGTAAAAAATCATGATGTCAACTTAAATAATTTTAAAAAGCATGGAAAGTTATTTGGGGTGTGTTCGAAAAGAACTTTAATTGTAGGACCTTCTGGTTCAGGAAAAACCAATGTGGTTGTCGCTCTTTTAATATCAGAAAATGGTTTACGTTTTGAGAATGTATATATTTTTTCAAAATCCTTGTACCAAACGAAATATGAGTTTTTAAGAAATGTAATGGAGACTATTAAAGAAATAGGATATTTTGAGTCGACAAACGAAGAAGACATTGTGTCACCTGCCGAGGTAAAACCCAACTCTGTAATAATTTTTGATGATATTGTTTGCTGTAATCAAAGTGTTATCCGAGATTACGTTTCCTTTCGACGACATAAAAACACCGATTGCTTTTATTTGTGTCAAATCCATTCTTCAATTCCAAAACAACTAATTAGAGATAATGCAAATTTATTAATTTTATTTAGACAAAATGGTACGAATTTAAAACATGTTTATGATGATCATGTCACCTCAAATATGTCATTCGAAATTTTTAAAAAAATGTGTTCAATGTGTTGAAAATCTAACTATGATTTTTTAGTTATTGATAAGGATTGCTGTTTAAAATCTGGAAGATATCGAAAAGGATTTGACAATTTTATACATTTTTTAAGACATATAATATCTAACCTTTAAAATCTACTTTAGTTTATGACTCGTCGTATTTTAATCAACATGAATGTAAAAGTTGCAAAGGAACTGGTAGAAGCTCAAAAAGCTGTTAAACGAAAATATCAAGCACTAAAATCAGATTTAGCAGAGAGTAAAGTTCGACAATTAAAAGAATTAAAACCAATAACTGAACCTTTGCAAGAATTAATTAAAACAATAAAAACCGAACCCTTGGTAAAACGAGAACTTACTTCACCATCACTTTTTTCAACTCCAGAAACCGCCAAACGTAGTTTTTCAACTACAAAAAAAGACCAGGAAGAAGACAAACGAATATTTATAATAAATATCTTCCTCATGATATTCCATCATTTCTACAAGATGAAGACATTTTACAAAATTATAATGAAGATGTGTTCTTAGATGAACCAACTGGTACTCAACCCAGTCGTCTATCCGAATCATCTTTTATTGAACCCACGGCAGCAGATATAAGACAGGAAATGCTTGAATTAACTAAAAGAGGTGACGTTTACGATACGTATCTCGAAGTGTATCACCCACTCGTAAGATCATTTGTTGATGACTCGATTAAGGGTAGTCGTGAACTAGATCATACACATGGTTTTGTTCACGACACTACTAGAAAAATGGAAAATCGGAGATTCTACTGTTGAGTTTAAAGATGAAAGCTTAAAACTTAAAGATCTAATTTATAACTTTTTTTTAAAGATCCTAAAGGTTACAAACCTAATGATGTAGAAAATTATATGGACATATTAAAACGAACAAATGCTTACAAAAGAAATTATGACCCCAAAGAGCAAGTTCAAGGAACCACAGATCCGAAATACATAACAATAATTAAACCATATTTAATAGAAAAAAACATTATTAAACCTACAAGATCTTCTGCATCTAGCATTTCAAGGATCTCTAGTTTCAGTACTTTAAACAAGTTAAGACCTCCTCAGAGACCACGATCCTCGTCATCAAAAAAAGGTGGAGCAATGTTAAACTTATCGAACAAAAAAATTGACTACATTTATTTCAACAATATTAATGAAATAGTTGAAAGATTGAAACTACTTGTATCATCGCAAATGGCGGGTCATACAGGTCATCAAAATGAAATTGTGTCAATTTTAGAAGAACTTAGGGAGGCAAAAGTAATTAAATAAAAACACTGCATTGCAACAAAATATTTATTCCTCGTAGGACTTTCATGTCAATATATCGATTGACAAATTTGGGTCACATATATTAGATAGAGATAAAAATAAATTAAATATAAATGCTTCTTCTCAAATTTTAAACGTTGTCAACATCGCCAAAACAAAATTGTTTTATAACATTGTTATGCCCTTTATTGGAACCTATGATGCCTCTAAAAGAAGTTATCAACTACTTTAAGATGGAAGATTATTATATAAATTTCCATTTACTTCAGGCGAAATAATCAAAGTTGAGTACCCCAAAGATGCGGTTTTATTAAAAATAAACAATATTCCTATTCCATATGGAAAGCGAATATATATCAACCAGAATGATGCAATTAGTTTTCATCCTCAAGATAGTGTGACTATACCAACTTTTTATGGTGAATTAATAATAAAATGTCCGATAATTATTGAAACTTAATCATTGTCCAATTTCAGTCATGAGCAATAGAATTAAAGAAGATGTTGTTAATGAACTGCATAGACCAAGCAGAAAAAAATATAGACGAAGAAGGGTTATTGTAAAAGGAATAAATGATCTATGGCAAGGTGATTTAGTTGAAATGTTACCATACTGGAAATCAAATAAAGGATACAGATACATTCTTGTAGTTATCAATGTGTTCAAAATTTCTGTGGGTAGAACCAGTTAAATCAGTCTGCAAATGACGTAACTTTGGCGATGCAAAAAAAATTACAGACAGCAAAATATAAACCGAAAAATATACAAAACTGATATGGGAAAAGAGTTTTTTAATACAAATTTTAAAATTTTAATGGTTAAATTTAACATAAATCACTACAATACTTACTCAAACATGAAAGCTAGTGTCGTGGAGAGAGTAAATAGAGCCATAAAAACTTTAATGTGGAAAAAGTTTAGTTTACGTGGAAATTATAAATGGGTAGACACTTTACAGGAAATTGTAAAAACCTATAATAATACAGTTCATTCCACTACTGGAAAAAAACCATCTGAAATCAATAAAAACAATGAAAAAGAAGTTCTGACATCATCTTATAATTATAAGAAATCAATTGATATTAGAAAACCAAAATTTAAAATTGGAGACTATGTCCGAATTAGCAAACAAAGAGAAGCTTTTACAAAGGGTTACACTCCTAATTGGTCAAATGAAATTTTTAAAATATATGAGGTTAAATTAACAAATCCTAGAACGTATTTAATTAAAGATGAAAACAATTTAGAAATTATGAGGAGGAATTACAAAAGCTCAAATATCCTGACGTGTACCTAGTTGAAAAAGTTTTAAGGCGAAAAGGAAATACAGTTTTAGTAAAATGGTTAGGATTAGATAAAACTCATAATTCTTGGATTCTTAAAAAAAAGATGCATTGTAATATATTTTTATATATTTTTAATTTTTATAAACAAATAAAAAATTAACAAGAACTTAATTGTTTTATTTCAAATATTTATTTAAATACATTAAATCTTTCCCTATAAATTATATTTCTATGTTCTTTATCCAAAATATTGCTAATAATTTTTTCGTACTCCAAAATCCTATTCTCAAATCGCACCCTGTCTAAATAAGACTTGATATTCACATATTCGAGCATGTCTATATGCAAACTTCGACTTTACTAATAAATGAACTTTATTCTTAGCTTCATTAAAATGCACTGATTTCTTCATAATATTTTCTTTTTACGGTATTTTTCTTTAGCTTATTTTCCAGTTCGCATTAACATTAATATTAACATTTCCAACATTATACTAACATGTTCACTGTTGGTGTTTTGGCTTGGATTAAAAACATTATATACATTCGTTAACAATTTACCTCCCTCATTGAGATTCGAAATTTGATACATATTGAAGTACTTATCGAATTCTTGGTTTCTAAGTATTTTAAGCCTGTATTCAACAAGTTCTTGCAGTTCCCTTAATTTATCCATGGAATCACATGCAAGGCAAACATAAACTCCGCCCACTTTTTGAATTCTTATAATAGGAGTAGAATTAATTTTTTCAAAATATAAAGTAATGTCGCCAATAATAACCAGAAACGAGTCACTTCCAGGCGTATAAAAATAACTTGTTATAACTCCCTGATATATCGCTAACTTCTTCCGATCTTCTTCATTAAAACTAATAAAAAATCCATTTTGACTTCTTATTTGAATAGTTGGTGAAAAATCATCTAATCGCAATCCAACACGAAGAAACTTTGAGGCACAATTGTTCAGATAATAAATTTTAAAATTAATAAGTTTTTCAGTTAATTTTTTGCAAACTTCACTTTCACTGTTCATTTTAGAATTTAACGAATATACACTTGCTTGGGTAGTTTTACTGAACATTGTAGTTGCTATATTTAAATACTTATTAAAACATCTCTCGGTTTTATATCAATTCCCCCACTACTCTGCATTAGAATTCAAGGTTTTTTAAAAATGTTTCATATACAGAGAACTTGAAAATAATAGTATTTTAATTTAATTTATATAGGTAATAAATACACCCCAGAGAAGTTAATATTAAAATTACCAATAAAATTATTATAATATATAATATGTATGACATGCGAAAATCGGAGTTTCTGCTATGAAAAAGAGTGGAATTATATAATATATAATATTTTTTAATCCAGTTAGTGTCAAAAATCGTATTATTATAATAATATAAAATTTTGAAAAAATTACTATCTTTATCAGCTTGTTTTATCTGGCAAGAAAAAACTACTGTACTATTGTTAATTTTTTCAGTTTTCACACATATTTACTTCCAGTACTAAAGCAGTTAAAGAAACAACTGAAATCTGACTACGAGTTCTTCTGATATTTAATATAACCTGTAACCTTGAAAATTAAAAACGGAAGGGAAAATTGAATTTACAAATTTGAAATGTCTTCATGGTTCATTGACCATTCGTAAAAAGGAATATCCTGATGACCCCACGCAAGTGTGTCGAAGCTGTTAGGAATTTTAAATCTTTTATCATCAGAAGAACTTAAGGCTAATTTACTTACTAATTCGGTGTAAATTGTATGTAAACGATATTTAAATAAATACATTGTACAGAAGGTTTTTGAATTATTTTCAACAACGTCTTTGTAATGAACAAAATCTAATTGTTTTTTAATACTACTGGTTTTAATTCCCTTGGCCTTCTTAAGAGTATCACTCTCCGTTTTGACACAATATGCTTTGGCTGAAGTGCCGTGAAAACACTTTATGGGTTCACCAGCATATTCATCTTTAAACTTCCCTACTACAGATTTGGTTATTGGCATTTCATGAATATTATTTGGTTTATAATTTGATGTGTCAAAATTTTCTATATTACGTTTTAAATCTTCATACACATCTTGCGTTTGTATTTCTAATATGAAAGAGTCTGTGTCAGTGTACAAAAGCTTAACTTTATCTTCATAAAGAGGCTTCAAAAAGTTATAAAAAAAATCATACATTACAGTTTTTGAAATATCTAAAATTAAAAATCCTACGTAAATTGGCTTGTTATATTCTACTAAAACTTTTTGCATTTGGATAGAAACTAAATTCTCAGAAAACACAGTTAAATCTTTAAAATACGGTTTGGCAATATACGGTTTTAACCATGGTGACTGAGTAAACCCTAAAACTCTATGTACCCTAGTTAATCTATGTTCAATACACTGTTTTAAAAGTGTATAATGAATTACATATTTTACTTAATCTTTTAAATTTGGTATTAGTTTTGTGAAATTAGAATTGGGGGGTTTATAATTTTCAGGACAAAAAGGAAAGTCATTATGAGCATCATGTAAGTCGGTGGGATACTCCAAATCAACTTCAAGCACATAGCCTTTCTCAGAGGAGTCGGAAAGGTTTATAATATCTAAATTGTCTATTTCTGATTTTGAAAGCCATATGAAATTATTTTGTGGAAGATATTGAGACATTGCGTATCCATAAAGATTGGTAGCATCGAGATACATAATAAAATTAGTAGGTTTTAAAGGATCGAAATTAGAAAGAAATAAATTATTTGCAACGGCTTTTCTACATGCGCAAGTACTAACACCACCTCGCACACTACTTTTAAAAAAATGTAACATATCAGGGTCCGTCAGAAGTTCTAATTGAACACCTGTATAGCGTTTACAGAAATCAAAACCCAAACCGGGAAATGTATAATAATGTGACGGATCTAATTTATAGGTGTTCATACAAGTTTTTCTAAAATTTTGAAAAATTCTGCTAAAAGTAAAACATCTAATTTTAGATAAATATCAGAATAATCACCTAAGGTGTTAGAGTTAAATAATTTCCACACTTTTATTACCTTTTCATATTCTTCTTTGCTAATATGTTCATTCGTCAAGTCATTATAAAATTCCTCTTGTTCAGGTAATGCGGTTTCATTTAATATTGTAAGGTATTTAATGTAACTGTACGGAAATACCCCCTTTAGTCGAATATATTTAAATTTTTCAATATCAGTAAAATATTTATAAACCTCTTTACACTGATTATCACTTAGCTTTTCAGATAATTTTGCAAGGGAATAAGGTAAAAATTGAAAAGAGTCAATAAATCTTAAATTTATGTACTTTCTTTTTTTTAATCCCAATTTTCGGTCATAATTGTCTACTTCTATATGTTTCTGAAAGGAAATATATTTTTCTTTATTTTGTACTATTACCGACAATTGCTCTTGACTGTGGCATATATTTTTTATAAATAAATTGGAATCGTAATTTTTTAAATTATGAAATATGACTGGAATAAAATGTGTTTGCTTATAATTTAAGTTGCATAAGGAATGTGCAACTCCTCTATATTTTCCGGTTAAATGGCAATGGTCTGCCACTTTTTCGTTATCATTTTCAAATGGTTTCTTGCAAATGTGACACTCGCTTGAATACTGATAGCTCAATTTTTCTAGTTCAGTTAATTTTTCCATTTTTTTTAAATTTCCTAAATACCTAATATATAAGTCATGAACCTCCCTTTCTAGTAAATTTATAAACACTTGAGCACAATTAGGGCCTCTGTATAATTCTAGCTTTAAAACATTATCATCAAACGAACATTTTAAGTAATATGCTAATGAATAAGGGACAAGTTCAAATTTTTTTACAGTGTAGGTTTTATCTAAACCTAACTCTACATTATCGGTGCTATCAACAGGTTTAAGTACACATTCAAAATCGGCATATATGACTAAAGGAACTTCCATTTGATTTTGAATATTTTCAAATTTAAGAATATGTCCCGGTACGTTTTCCCCAAATTTGTCTTCTTTATAATCTTTTGATGGTAAATTTATTCTTACAAAATCGGAGTAAAAAGTATTATGTCTAGTTAAATATTCTTCTGAACTAAAATACTGAAGACATCCATCACATAGATATTTTTTTCCATTATGTTTTGAAACTTGACTTGATATTAATCTACTTAAATCAGAAATATAACAGTAGTGAAAATTCCCATCATCATCACTAATTAATCATAAATTAATATGGTTTGGTTTTTTAGATTTTGAATAATGTAGTGGACCTATTACTTCATAACTGAATCTAAAGTTTTTTTAATTTTTTCCAAAGAATAAATATTAATAGATATATTGTTCTGTCTTTCAAATTTTTCTAACTCCTTTAAAGCTATAGGAAAGTCAATACTTGAAGTATCCAAGATTGTTTCGAAGTGCGGATATGATTGGATTTCATATTCCAATCCAGTTGGAGGATACATTGCAGCTATCACACACCACGCCAAACAATAATGGTCTTGATTTCGAAGGTTAATAACAGCTCGCTTAAACTCGATTTCTTCCGGTAGTGGAATGTAGGAAGAAGAACGATGCAAAAGTTTCAAAAGAACCCATCCTGCAACAAAAAAAATGTATTAGAATATATTAGATTTTTTATGATTTTTAATAAAATATAAAATGGTTTTAAAATATTTAAAAAATTACCTGAAAATTTTTCTGCTAAATCATCAGCCTTTCGGTCTATTATTTCACACATTTCGTTGATGTTCGAAATAATATCTGAGCTGGTACAAATAACTTTAAAACGAGTATTGAATGACTTGATTGCGTGAACTCGGTTACCAGGATTGAATAATGCCAAATAATTCCATACTTAATTTTAAGCATGTATGTGTTTCAAGAAATTTTTCTATTAAGCTTCTAATTTTGTCTGATATATCATTGAAAAACAGTTGAATGTTTACATATAAGGCTTCTGCTAAAATTCTGTATGATATGGTTCTTTTATCAAAAGCAGATTGAATAATTTCTACTCCACTTTCTTCGGCACTCAAAGCTATGTTATTCTTATGTGTATTGGTTCGAAGGTGGCTACCCCATAGTGATGTTCTAATAGATTTCTTACAATGTTCACAATATTTGTTGCTTTCTAAAATAAGAGCATTCTCTAAATAACTTAAAATTATAATAGAAAATCACCAAGTAAATTCAAAATACGTTTACAGTGCAAAAATAAAAAAGTGCTGCAGTGACTTTAAAATAGATTTAAAATAGTGAAGTCACTGCTGTCAATATTTCATATAAAATTAACGCCTTAAAATGACTCTAAAACTGCAAATCATAACTTAAATTTACATGTAAAATAGGTGAATTTGCAATCGTAATAGCGTACTTATATTTAACAAAATGAGTACCAATAAAATTTCGTCACTTTAACTGAAAACAATCTGTATTAAGTATAGAAAAATTTTACAAGTTGAATATATAAAATAATGTAATAGGTAATATGAGTTTTAAAAACAAAGTATTGCTTTGCGTTGCCAGACCTAAAAAAAAATGTAGAATATACTATAAAAATTAAACTCTTACCTTCTTTCTTTTTCAATCTTTGCTCCGACGAATTTTCCAAAACTTCTAGTTGTTGTTTGCCTCTTGCTGATACTTTCACACACTTATTTTTTATGTGACGAATTAAATCGTCTCTTCTAGTAAAAAATTTGTTACAGTTTAAACATTTAAGATTCATTTTAGGCTGAAGTAAAAAAAAATGTGCTCTTCTTGGGAAGCAGTCATTAAGTTTCTTACGTACTGAGTTAAAACTGTAGGAACAAAACTTAAATAGGAGTTTAAAGAAGGTTATAGGGGAGAGGGGGCGATAAAAATGTGTGAATATTTTTTAATCCATAGAATCTGCCCACCCATCAAATATACATTTAATTCTATTCCAAATTTCGTCTTGTTCCTTATCGATGGAATTATTTTTTAATTGGGAGTCAAACAAGTTGTTTAAACAAAAGCCAAAAGATTTTAATTTTGACAAAGTAATCCGTGATTCCCTACTTTTAGTTTTTTTTTGAATGCCAAAATGAATTTTTTTGACGCATCGTTTGTCTGTTTGCGTCGAATTTGTCCTAAGAAAATAAAATTGCTCAGGTGTTTTTGATTCTGGAGAAAATGGTTCTAGAAAACATAGTTGCAAATTTGTAATTTCATTAGGCGTAAATTCTGCCTGAGAAATATTACTATACTGGGACCCTTGGAGAAAAATTGGAATTCTCGGCCCGCAAGTGATATCACTATCAGAATCAGATAAAACAGAAGTGAAATTCGGAGGTGAAATATTTTTGAAAATGTCATTGTTTCGACCAACTGAGAAATCAGAACCAGAAGGTGGGCTATTATCACAGAAAGTGGGTTCATTAGAACAATTGTTGGTAAAAGGGTCAACAGAAAATTTGGAATTTCAAACATTTTCGGTAACGTTTAAATATTGCAAATTGTTATCGCAAGGTATGGTATCAATATTAAAATGAAATTCTTCTGAATTTAAACTGTCATGATTGTCGGCCGAAAATATACCTAAATAGTCTCTCGATTTTGTCATGTCTTCTAAATTTTGTGAGTGAACCTCTAAAGGTTCGTCTTCATTAAATTGTAATATATCTAAATCAGAATTAGTTTCTAAGAGATTCTCAATCGGTTCCCAGTTGCTTAATCCCTCAGTTACTAATTCTGGTTTAAATACAACGCCTGCTAAATTTGAATTCTAATTTTGAGAAGAGATATTGCATAATTTGTTTTTTGAAGATCCTATACCCAAGTAATCTTTAAATTTAGATATGTCTTCTAAAATTTCGTCAGTTGGTTCGTCAATAGGATTAGAATTATTGTCCTCTAAAATATGAATTAGCTCTTGGGTCAGGGTAGTATTAGAATTAGTTGTTTGCAGGTTCTCTTCAACAATATGTTTTTTATTTATAGAATTAAGTTGTAAACGAGCATTATTTTCTACCATACCTTGCACCATGTCCCTGAAAGAACGGCTCCTTTGGCTTAAATTATCGCTTGAATTTAGAATTGCAGGAACATACACATTTTGCAAAATTTCAACTTTTTTACTATGATTAATGATCTAGTAATAGCGCAGTTAAAAATAATAGTGTTTACTAATAGTATTTTATATTGTGGTTTTTAACAATATTTCAGCAATTACTACATTACAGATAGACAAAATAACACACCAGGCCCTTTTTTTAATTTACATACATTACAAGTAAAACATATATGATTTGTATTTGTATATAGCTTAAATATATATATATATATATATATATATATATATATATATATATATATATATATATATTATTAGTCACCTAATAAGCTCCACACTTATTAACTGGGAGTTGTTTTATTAAAGTGAATGTAATAATACCATAACAAGGCTATATAACACTAATTTAGAATTATTTGAAAAATATAACCTTAATAATATCCAAATGTTATAAATTTCAGTTAGCTGTATTTTTACGAATGTCGGTATCTGGATTCTGACATAGGTATAAAAATAAATAAAAAACAAACTAACATTCTATATTTTATTTTGTATTAGCTGCAAGTGAATTTAAAGTTGTAGATGTAATGTTACAAGCATGTCTTAAATTCTACATCCTATTTTTACGGGCAATATTTTCATCCTCAAATAACTTTATTCTTCAAATATTTACCGTGGAAACGATTGTTGGGAAAATTGTAACCATGGAAAATATCCATCGAATAGAATTATATGGAGATGAAAATATCAGCCCTTAGTATAATAGCCCCATAAACATATGAATAGTCCAGATTATAGGCAATACTTTTTAATGTTAAAGCTAAAAAATAAATTACGTTTTTGGAACTTCGTCAACTTCTATTTGAATTGTATTTACATTACAAAAAACACAAATGTCTGGAAGTATCATCTGATCATCATCAATCATCAATGATTTCGAACAAATTGCACATCTAATATCTAAATCTGAATATCTAACACTTCGTTTATAATGAGTGTTTATATGTTCGTGAGAACCATTTCCAAGAGACAATTGATGTATGTAATAACAAAAATAACATAATGTATTTTTTATGTCTAATACCGTACGAACTATCAATAACTTTGAACAATACAAAATATTGAAATGTTCACGAAAAATCGGTACGAACGCCTTTTTTGCCGTTGCATTTTCATCAGCTTGGTCAATTTCTAGATCTGAATCACCCGATTCAATGTTAAACGTTCTCCTTCAGCAAGGTTGACGTTTACACAGTCATAAATGTTCACCACTTCCAATACTTCATCCGGTAAAATTTCGTTCACATTAGCCATGTTTATAGAGTTAAAATGTTCTTACAATAAACTTTCACTTCACTAAGATTCAAGTTTTTAAATTTCATAAGGTGGCAATAATGCAAAGGAATGGTTTCAGAATTAAATAACAAAATGATAAAGCAATACTCTTTTCTACACAATGGACACGTTAAAAAACTGTGCACGGTCCACTCGACTAAACAGTTAAGGCAAAATTTATGATTACAAGAATTAGGTCTGCATCTTTCTTCATTTTTTAAAGGTATATAGCAAATAGGACACTCATCAGAAATTTCTTCTGTCACTTTATTTTCTTTTTTATTTCTTTTTAATTTTACTTGCTTTAAAACTCTTCGAGAGCCCCTTTTTCTTTTAGACATTTGACAAGTTTCAGAAATGTTTGTTAATTTACATTTACAACTTTAAATTGAAGCAGCAAAATCGTATTTACCCCTTTTAAGCTTACTTTAAGAGGGGAGTCTCTCGAAGAAATACTATATTATTGGCCATAGCTTAAAGAAATAACCTTCGGCGACAAGGCTAAGTTAACGAACTCGATTAAATAGTTTTCAATATTAGAGAGGATTTTAAAATGACAAGGAGGAGGAGGAGTAGATGCATAATGAGGAAGAGGCGCTTCTCTCCTTAAATAACTATTCTCTTAGTATTTTGTGATAAAGATAACGTAAGTTTTTACGAGCAATAACAAATTCTATTTTGTTGAATACTTCTATCTCATTTGGCCCAATTTAGATGGAGTCAGAATTACTCAAAACTCTACAAAAATGATTCCTTGCGTCATTTTAAGAAAAAAATATTTAAATAATATAATATAAATGTTTTTTAAATTTTAGCACCCTGTCTCTCAAAAATAGAACATTTGAGAACATAAATTTGTAAAAACCTTTTTGAGCGTTTTGAGAAATTCTGGGGACAACAAAACTTGGCCAGTAATGCCAGAGGCGTACATCAAAATAGATTTTGTTTTTTTTTCTCGAAACTGATTTGTCTTATCACAAAATAATAAGAGGCCTTTTTGTGTACTTTTACTTGCGGTAAATGATATAGCTAGCAATTATTTAGAAAATCAGGGGTGTATTATCTATATCAGGGATGGGTACACATACCTTCATACATGGTAGAAATAAAAACTGCTGAATACTGTCAAAATATGGCATTTGAAAACCTATGTGGGTGTTGGAAAGGTTATACAAACATGAAATAAAAAAAAAAAACTATTTTTTTTAATTAATTATGTATTACTTAACACCCTGTATCTGCAAACTAGAACGTTTGCGGGCCTAAGTTTATATGAACTTTTTTTCTTAAAATCATCTAAAAATTAACATCATAAAGTATTAGCATGGAATTATGAAACACCCTCTATGTTATCTTATTTAAAGATATAATTGTAAATTATTCAAAAAACATAATATATGATGGGAGCTGTTATTCACGAGGATGAATTTTATATACGAGTCGTAGACGACTGTCAAATCATCCCAACTCATAATAGCTATTATATGCGAGTAGAATACTATACTTTATCCATAACTATCAATTTGCATGGTTTAAATTACTATATTTATTTTGTGGTTCCAAATTTAAATTAACCGCGACCTCTCTCTGACTGGACGTTTCGTAGCTAGCTTTGTTTTTTATCTTATATATACAAAATCGTATTGCAAATATTATTTAGTATAATGAATAAATTATAAATCAGAGGATAAAATTATTTATCCGCCTGATTTATAATTCGTTCATTATACATGAGCTTACTAAATAATAATATCCATTATTCACTAGTTGCACTGTTTGAAACAAACAAACACAACGTATTTTAATACGATTTGCCGATGACACGGCAACCGTAGACGCCTAATCCCTAGTAGCAAAAGCACGTTGAACTAACATTTAACAAACGTCAGCTGAAATGAGGCCAAAATTGATGCCATTGTGTCGTTCCAGAAGATTAGGCAATTGAGAGTTGTATAGTATATTTATTCCGAAATGAAGCTCTTGAAAAACATATTTGCTGTATACATGAATTAACTTTAGAGTACCTATTATTTTCTTCTATTTTGAAAAATATGTTATATTGAAAAGACCTACGCAGTAATGCAA
This sequence comes from Kuschelorhynchus macadamiae, assembly GCA_030620095.1. NCBI lineage: Eukaryota > Metazoa > Arthropoda > Insecta > Coleoptera > Curculionidae > Kuschelorhynchus > Kuschelorhynchus macadamiae. The sequence goes on along the minus strand of JAUTXW010003647.1, from coordinate 63,624 downwards.
CAAAAAAGATTAATACCTTACTTCGGAATAAAAATACTATACTTTATATTACCAGTTAGAAATAAAACAAGAATTTTATTTTACTAACATTTATATATATACTTTAATATAGTATATAATTATATAATTAAAAACAGGCTTCATTAACTTACTAGTAACATACTTTTTTGTGCATTCCGTACAACAAAGTCGATGTTTCTTAGCGAGAATATACAGGGTGTTCCGAAACTAGTGAATGAAACTCTAACACTGTATTTATTGCTAAAAAACAACTTAAGTTTTTCTTCTAAACATACTTTTATTCGAGGAACCCCACCTGGGGGTGCTCAGCCTAGCCCTAAAACTAGGCTCCTGGAGATGTTTTTTTTTAAATTTTTCAAAACGGTTTGAATTAAGAGTTTTGAAATTTTCGGACTGTACTAGCTTTAATATGTTTAATCCTAACATTGATTCAAAATTTTGATCACTTAGTCAAGTGCGTATAATTTGAGGGGGCGAGTCAAAAAAAAAAAATTTTGTATGAGCTAACTTTTCAAATTTTAAAGATATGAGGTTCTTTTTACATTAAAAGCATTTTTGTTTGTATCGTTGAGGATCAGTGTGTTCGAAAAAAAAACGGATTTTAAAATTATATTGCCTATTAAAAATTAGTGAAAATTAAAAAGTTATAATTTTTGATATTTACCAAAAGTTCGTTTATGCGTCACAAAACTTCATATTGTTATAATACACATGACTTATTTTCGTGAATTTTTAAATTTAATGGTTGACAGATTTCAATTTGGTCCTGTGTTTGATGATCAGTATATTTTTAAAATCCGCTTTCCTCGAAAACATTATGACATAAGGATACAGACTAGGAGGCACTTTTTTATAATTTTCGAAACCTGAAATTAGTTTAATTTGCTAGACTCGACCTCCTAAATATTAGGCACCTGATAGTGATCAAATTTTTGAACCCATATTTGTATTCAGTATATTAAAGTTAGTAATATCCCAAAATTAAATAATTAATAAGGCCTAGCTCCCTTAGGGGGCAATTTCCGATATTTGATTTATAGAAAAGTTAAGGTTGTTTTTGACTCATAAATACAGGAATGAAGTTTCATCCACTAATTTTCGGACACTCTGTATATAGATAGTCCGCCAAAGATTTTATATTTTTTTCTGTAAAACTGAAAGTGCACAATGTACTTATTATGCTAATAATAAACCTTAAATCTAAGGAAAAAAGCGTAAATGCTATTATAGTAAACGTAAACTAGTAATTAGCTATATCAATAACAAATATTTAAAATACATAGCATAAGTATTATCAATTTATAAACTGTTTCAAAAAACTATGTACACAATGTACTTTAAATGCTCATAACAAACCTTAAATCTAAGAAAAAAATCATAAATAAGATTCAGTAAACTTAAACCAATAAGAAATATTTAAAATACACGGTATGTAATTAGCATATGATTGATTGTACAGGTTGAGTCAATGGATGGGCAAAGTAATGGTATGCCTTAAAGATAAAATTTGTCGATAATGTGCTTTTGTATTATGATATAGTGAAGATTATTCACATTCTAAAAATATTTTGAATTATACAGGGAGCACTCACAAAATAGAGTACACCAAAAATAAATTTTTAAACCTAGCACCCTGTGTATTATTACATATTTGGATTATATTCGGAAAACTATGATTTTTTGTACCTATTTAGAATTTCCACATATCCTGAACTGTTTTCGAGATAACAGTTGAAAATTTGACACTTTGGAGGGCTGTGAAACCTTAAGACATGAAGATAGACTAAATCAGTTTGCCCTTTCCTATTTTAGTTTTTAAGACTCCATCCAATAAGACTACTTTTAATTTTTTTAACATCATCATCATCATCATTTTTTAGAGTTGTAACAAAGAAACTGATATTTTACAATCTTGAAACTAGTTGGAGAAAGCTCTAAAAACAGAGATCGAAAGTGTCAAATCTAAATTTTTTAAATTTCATTATCTCGGAAACAGTTGAAGATGCATGGAAATTCGTAATACCAAAAATTCATATTTTTCAGAGTAGAAACCAAATATACACAGTGTTCACCCACTACTTTGTGAGCGCACTCTGTATAATTCAAATAATTTTTAATATGTCGAATCTTCAACCAAAACAGGGGCATATTATCAACAAATCTTATCTTCAAGGCATAAAATTACTTTTCCAAATCGTTGACTGATCCTGTATATCAATGTTAAAGTATACTGGGTGGTTGGTATTGAAGGCGCCAAAAAGCCACCGCAAACTCGACAAGCGAAGATTGCGATACAAGCTGGTGTACTAAATTTTAGAACTTTTTATTTATAGCTATATAATATATTGATCAATTTACCAAAAAGTGTCCTCTAAGGTCATTTAATATAGGCCACTGCTATATAAACTCCTTTAGGTTAGTAATTGAATCATTGACCTAGCCTCAAATATTTTGCTCCAATTTTCGATTAGTTTTGGCCATGGTTCATTATTGTGGAAAAACCAGAGAATTTCTTCTTTATGTTTATCTAAAATTTTTATAAATATAATTATCAAAATTTTAAAAAAGATTACACTATTTCAGTGCTTTAATGTACAAAACAAATCTTAAGACATGAAAATAATTTTAAAAGGTGTCGTCAAAAAACAAACCTTTTAAATCTACATTGTTTCTTTTTGGGACAATACCATCTTCAGGATCGTCAATACTAATAGAAAGCAGTGATTCTCCAAGTTTCCCTTGGCCAAAATTGGTTTTTTTTTTTAGGGCCGATGACGTTTTATGTATAGGTGGGCGATAATACACTCCTGTAGGCTCTGTAGGAAATAAGAGCACAATTTTTGCTGCTAAAGTATTATACTCGTCTTGCTGCAGTCGACTACAAAACCAAAAAAAAATATCTCTTGAAAATTTGTTACATTTTTAATTTAAAATTAACAAAAAAGTTACTACCAGACCTTTGGTATTTGCAAAACCAAAATAAAAGAAAGACATCAAACTTGTTAAGTATTATCTAAACTTTCCTAATTACATCTGAACATAGTGTCTTATTTAAACTTACCATTTCACAATATCATTATAAATGTGTTTAATGATAATGGACACCAGTCGATTTCGTCTAGTATTATCCAATTTATTATTCACTCTATAATAATTTAGGATGCTTTTTCCTAATGGTGAAGCACGTAGTAAGGTTTTTAAAGCAAAATCTTCGTACCGTGGATTTACAAGATATGTTGTTATATTTTGATGATTTATTATAATGGGAGTGTCTTGGGTGATGGTATTATCCAAAGGTGATGGACCAGAGTTTCATCATTAAATGCTGTATTTATACTTTCAATTTCTGAATTATCATCAGTTACCGTAGTCGCACTACATTCTCGATGTTCCTAAAATCAGTGATAGATAATTGGTTTTATATGAAAAATAACATAAAAAGCTAGTAAATTATGCATAAAATAGATTTACACCCTTTATTTTCATTTATAGGCAAAGATGAAATCTTTATATTAAAGTGTTTTTACAGATGTTCTGGGCAACTGTAGAAAAAATGTTATATGGAAAAATATTACGAGCACGACGCACCCAACTTTTTTATTTTAAATGGAACACCCTATATGTATTTTGATTTCTGGACACAAAATAATGACATTTGAAAAATAACAATTTTTCCTCTTTTGACTTGCTCCAGAATCCAAACCATAAGACATACAGGAAAACGATGTGCATGTTCCTATCTTAGTTTTTTTGCTCGCTATTAAGTCACACTTAATTTAAACTTAATCCCAGGATTAAAAGTTGTGGTTACTTTTAGCCCAACGTTAAATGTAAGTTAGCTTATAAAAAACTAAGATATGAATATGAAATTCGTTTAGCTGTACTTTGTATTCAGGGTTTTTAGCGATTCCAAATTTACAAATTCCCTGACTTTTCCAGGGTTTCCTTAACTTTTACGGTAAAATTTCAGATAAAATTATAACCATTTTTTATATCTTATAAAAAAAAGTCATCAAAATTAATCGAACTAAAGTTAAACATAATTATATAAAAAATATAGATATTAAGGAAAGTGGTACAAAAAAGCAAGTAAATTAACTTTTTCAAGAAAAACTAAACGTTCCAAAGATAATAAATATTTAAAAAATGAAAGCTATATATCGAGACAATATCTTAACTGCTGCCAGCACCGGGTAGGCCAGATCCAAAGTGACCCCCTGTATCTTTTTTAATAATTAAAGCAAAGACTGGATATTTGGGAATTAATATAAGTAAAAAAAGGCATTTACTTGAAAATATCTCCAGTTAAACCGAAAGTACATCCAACTTGCATGTTTTTACGTAATCAGATTCTTCTTCAAATTTTCTTTTTAATAATGTGTCACAAACAGACATTTGCATTAAAAATGGCCCCGTAGGAGACATTTTTGAAAAACACAGTGGCCCATATCAATAAAAGCGAGCAAATGCTTTTAGTATAATGCTAACTCTTTCTGACATTTATGTTGAACATATATCATTCTCAAAAAACTTAAGCAAAAGCACTTGTTCCAACTTTAGTCATGTGGCCCAATATTGCCGTTTTAAAGGTCATAAACTTCAATTTTTAAAAGGTTTAAATTTAAATGATTAAGAATTAGACCTTCACATTAATAAATTGACGGCCCAATTATTCCATGGCTAAGTAGAAAAATAAACACTTATCTACTTAATTAAGAAATAAGTGAAATTAAATAATCAAACTAACTAAAAATTAATATTCCAGATTTGATGGCAACTTAAATTGAAAGTGTTACATATACATTTTAGTAAATCTACATTCTAATTAAACTGATGTAAAAAAATGGTGGTTAAACAAAGCAATCACGAACAAAAAAAGGGAAACTTTTGTATTATGTTAAAAAAAAACGATTCTTATGGCATAATTATTAAAATGAGAGTCTGTTTCTTAATCTCTTGAAATTTTAACATTTTGAAAATCAAACTTTATGACATCAAAAAGCAGCCATGTTGTTTCTTTCAGAGATCTCTCCTAGATAATTATCTAAAGTCGAAAAGTATTTTATATTTTTATTGTATAATATATGTAAAAAACTGAGCCATTTTTGTCCCTAAAAGAAAATATAATTTTACTTCTCTAGAGAAGTTCCATAAAATACCACACAAGGGATATTTCAAATAGTCATTAATTTATTGAAAGAAGCATGAACTAATCCTGTATTTACAGAAGAAAGACACTAAAACCACAAACAATTACTTGAAACCTCTTCATAAAATTGCTTCATAAAAGTAAGTAGTTTCCAAAAGTACTTTGTAAAACAGATTTTAGAGAAATTGGTAGATTAGAATTAGTTAAACTTGTAATCAGTTAAATTTAAAGCCCCAATAGTTATTTAAAATTTTATAATCCAAGATGTGTTTGAGCTCAGAAATCATTTTTATGACTTACCCGTGTAACTTGCTAGAAAAGCTAATAAAATTCTACTAGAAAGCTGCCCTAATGAGTCTAAGTTGAAGTTTAGTAGTATATTAGCTAATATCACTAACTAAAAGCTTTGAGACAAACAAATATTTTATCTCCAGAATATAATATACTTACAACACGACAAAATTACCTAACTGATTTCTAAGTATATGGTTACCCCTGAATTAAAATAAGCAGTAGTTAAATTCCAGTTAGATAGCTGCTAAAACATGTAATCAACAAATATTCCAAAAAGAAACATTCTATTACTAACAATACTTTAAAGTTTTCCAGCCATCGCAACAATGAGTCATCTCTCCGAGACAGAACTCGAGTCAAAAATTTGTAACAAAATTATATGGCACTAGCTGAGCATAAACAGCTATAAAAAGTATTTGTAATAACAAAAAGATTAGCTTGAACGTAGGTATACCTTTGTTCTACTACCTTATTGGTAGTATTAGAGCTGATAATGAGCCCTTAACACTCCTTTGTGCATAGCTGGCAAATTAAGCATTCAACGCCTTAAATTTAATAAAGAATAACAAGTTTAAGGTTTGTTAATGGATTTTGATAAGTTAAAGATATTTGTCAGTTCATTGTTATAATTCGATCCGTTCTTCGATGCACTCAACCGGGATCTGGTATGATAGCTACGAAAGATGGGTTTAAAAAATCAACGATGCCATCTTGTATCTAAAACTAAAAGTGGCAATAACAAAGTTATTTTTTTATTCTTAAATAAAAAAAATATTAAAATCAATTTTTGTAGAATTCACTTGTAATGGGTTTGTTTTCTGAGGTATTTTGCTTCCGAGTTTTTATTAGAACATCCTGTATGAACAAGCCATTTCCGTGAAAGCTATTAAATTCGAACATGCGGACCGAACCTTACTCTAAGGTCCAAACATATCAAAATTTCAAAACAGATCATTATTTTACTTTATGATACTTGATATTAAAACTAGACATAAATTAAAACGGAGTTTTTTAATTCAAGAAACTATAATATTTGTCTAATATTTTATTTTTAACTAAATATAATTACCAAGTTTTTTTCCTTAAGCTTCTCGATTTCTTTCAAAACTCTTAATCTTGGTCCTATTTGGGGAATTAGTTCTTTTAAAAAAGAATTAACTAAACTGATTAATTGATCAACAGTTATCCTATTATCTGAAAAAAAAAAGAATGACAAAAAATACTGGCATTAAATTGATTTTTAGAAATTAACTGAAATGGTACTAAAGTTACTAGTGAAAAGTTCAAAAAAATGTCAAAACTTACAGGGTGTTAATTAAGTTACAAGGCTCCTAGTTATGCCACTGACTTGTAATCTAACAAGATATAAAATAATAGAAAGTGGATGGGGACAACGAGGAGACAACATGGTCCAAATTTTCCAAAATATGCATAAAAGGCACTCAAATAAAAGTTTCTGCTTGTTTTATCAAAAACATATTTTTTTATTATCCTTATAAGAAAAAAATATAAATACCTAAAGTAAGTATAGGTATAAATACCTATTATTCTTACACTAGCTTTTGCATGAGCTCTTACACAAAATTAGGATTTTGTATTTTTATGCCCCCTGAATCCGTGAATCTAAAATTTTAATATAAAAAAAAAATTTTTGCATACCTATATTGCAAAATTTGGGTTGTTCGTCCACTTGTTAACCCTCCCTAGTATATAAAATATTGTTGTTTAACTCACAGCAACTTGAAATACCTAGCTAGTGTTAATATCTAGAGTGATTTTTGTTAAGATAAACTAAAATAGATGGATTCGTTTATGAGTATCACTCTAGCTAAAAGCTATATAACATCTAAATAAGTATAAAGAATACTTGTAAAGCCCTTATTTTTTAAAGTTCATGCCATTTAGAGTAGATCAATTAAAACTTTGGCGCAAAAAGATCTTTAGGTTCCATCACAGCAGTTTTTATTAAAATTATTGGCAATATACAATACAAAATGCATTGGTCATTTAATTGAGTACTTAAAATACCTAATCCCTAAAGTAATTTGATAATTTTAAATGCACAGCTGGATCCAGTTTGAAGATAGGGAAAACTAAGATTATCTATTACAGGGTTTGCGAGTATCACAATCTCAGTAAGTAATAGAAGTCAGGCTTTAGCATTGTTTTTTATTTAAAAGTTGGGCTTAATTAAAATGTAGGTTCAGGTCTTTAAATAATTAATTAAATTAATTTCCATAATTGCAAATAGGTAGGTATACCTATACTGAACTTCTTAAGAATTACTTACACTTACGAGTTAATAAGGAAGTGGATAATACTGGATAAATTATGTACCTACTTATATTTTTTTAAGAGTTTTAAAATAAATTTAAATACATACAATCTTAAATATAGGACCCAACAGAAAATTAACAGAACTGACACGATAGTCGGCAGCAGCAATATCGATAGCTATGCACTTCTAGTTATTTTGTGCCTAATATTAATTTTGAAATACTAGTCGAGACCCTAGCGGTATCGTAGAAAGTTATTAGATCGCAAGGTTAAATCCTAAACTGCATTATCTAGATTGTAGGCATACATACCTGTAAATGCAGAAATTATGTCCGAGGTCATTCCCCAGGATGTCAACATTGTTAACGTCTCTAATGATTCCATTATTTGAATTCAATTTCAAAAAGTCCTAATGGCGTCGGTCGGCAGACGGCACAATCACAAAACCAAAACACACGCAGTCAGTGATGAACTAAAATGAACATGTTTCCAAGAATGCAGTGTTGCTAATGTGATTTCGGGTCCAACTATGTTGCCAAGTTTAGCGGTCAGAACGCTAACTAACATGAAAATTAAGTAAAAACTAGATGAAAATTACTTTAATTATTATGACTTTTCCATTTTATAAGTCAATTTTGTACAATCTTTAAACAAAATGTGGAAAAGTGCTGTGTGACGTATTTAGTTGGTTTTTTCTTTAATCTACATCACTGCTCGCTGCAATACGCGAAAGGTGGCGCTGCATCTCATCTTTTACGCAGTAATCTAATCTCATCTCAAAATTGGGCATTCTTAATGGGATAGTCAAAATAGTCAATTAGAGGTAAAGAAAATATTTTAAACTGAGTTTATCATTTATTTTATCTGAGAAATTATTTGTATCGGTAGGTAATTTATATGTTATTATATGATATTAGTTTGTAGGTATATTTAAAATGAGTGCAAAATTATTCTTAATTTGAATATTAAAAAACTCCAATTTAAAAAATTTGCTTAAAATGAGGTAAAAGAAACAAGTAATTTTTATTCTATGTTTAAGCATATAAGCATTTTTAAACAGAGCGAGAGATCTTTCTACAAGTATTTATATGTTTAAATGTAGTATATGTTTTTGAGACAATATTTTTACATAGTTTGAGTATTCTTTTTTTTGTGTGTATATTTTAGTTTGCTTGATCCCTAAAAAACTATTTTTTTCATTAAAACAAAAAACACCAGGAAAAATATATACAAAGAAAAAATTGTTACATTAATAATATTACATATGCAACTTTTGGTAAAATAAAATATTTAGTTTTGACAAAACACACAAATTTAAAACAAACATTTAATACTTAATTTTATCGTACGTACATTGGAAAAGCAAGTTACATGTTGTGTTGTAAATGATATTAGACTGATCGAGTTTGGAGTGTTTCGGTTATCAATTTTTTTCTTAGTAATAAAAACGGTAGAATTTATCTGATGTTTAGCTAGCTGTGAAGCAAATAATATTTTTATAGATATACAGAGGCAAGTTTATTTTATATTTAAAATGTATAGAGGGAAAATAAGTTTTTTCAATTTTAAATGCTCTCTGATTATTTAATTACGTTGAAATATATTTGTCTTAAACCACAAATATCTTTTTTATCATTAACTGCTTCATTCTCCTTTTTTATTTCTATCTTTTCTTTAAATATCAATTTACGATAATTCTTATCTGCTAAAATCTCGGTTGCACTGAAATTAAACTCATGTTTTGTTGTTTGTCCATGGTTGTGAAGGGCAGTAGAGGTATTTTTAGTATACTTGTGGCTTTTAATCCTATTTTCTAAGCATTGTGTTGTCATTCCGATATATTTTTTTGAACATAGTTTGATTTGTTTTTTTGTGGCACTCCACTTTTTAATGGGGTATAAAGAGAATTTAATAAATTATGGGCTTTGTGACAAACAGTTATGTTTATGTTATATTTGAAAGAATGGATTTCAATTTTTCTGATAAATTATTTGTGTAAGGTAGTGCCACGTACTTGGGATTTTCGTTTTTAATTCGATCTTTCTTTTTATTATAACACAGATAAGTTCTTTGTTTAATAATTCTTAGAATATTTTTTTCCGGGTAATGGTTATCTATTAACATTCGTTTAACTTTTTCCAGAGATTCTGGTCGGTATTCTGGAGAGGTTAATGCGATTGCGCGGTCAGTTAATCCTATGATCACACTATTTTTTTGGTTATTTGAATGGTTGGAATTAAAATTTAGATATCGGTCCGACCAAGTTTTTTTGGTATACCATTTAGTTTTTAAGTTGTTTTGTGCTAGATTTCTAACTAAAGTTAAATCTAAAATAATTTTACAGCAGTATTCCATTGAAGCTATTCTAAAAAATAAATCTAATCTAAAAAATTAAGTTATAATAATATAATTAAGAAATTATTAAAAGCATTTAGTAGTTTATTTATTTTGTCTTCTGGACTATCAGTTAAACAATCATCAACAAACCTTTTGAAAAAAATTATATTAAAATCCAGTTTCTCCGTTACGCGTTCTTCCAGATACTCCATTATAAGTTGTGCTATTGTAGAAGAAATTGGAGAACCCATTGCACAACCATTTATCCGTTGACAAAAACTTTCTTTATATTGAAAATAATTGTTATTTAATGTGGTGTTTACAGCTTCTAAAAAATCTTTTAACTCGAGTGTTGTATATTCTTTTAATGTGTCCCATCTCTTTGTGATTATTTAAGGAACTAATTCGTTTGGAATGTTGGTATATAACAAAACTACATCAAGCGATACAAGCTTGTAATTATGTGGAATACAAATTGTATCAATACATTATTTAACAGCAAAAGAATCTTATAAAATAATCATTTTTCCTCAAGTTTTCGACAAGCAATCCGATAAATATTGTGAGTGTTGTAAAATGGAGAGTGTAGACAAGAAACAATTGGTCTCAGTGGTATGCCTGTTTTATGCAGTTTAGGTAAACCATACATTTTAGGGGCAACAGCATTATGTATCATTAAGTTTTTAGCTACATTTTCCGTGATAAGTTTTATGCTTAAAAATTTTTTTATTAATGTATTATTTTTGTTTTGAAACATATTTGTGACATCGTTTTTTATTTTTTTATACGTATTTGTTTCACTGAGTAGCTCAATCATTTTATTTTCATAATCATTTGAATTCATTACAACTGTTTTATTTGATTTATCTGGTCTGAGTATTTTAATTTGGGAGTTATTTTTAACAAAGTGTTTTGTTTTTGTAATTTCTTTTTGGATTTTAGTTTGAAATTTTGTCTGTTTAATATTTTTGTGACTAATTTTTATTTTGTGATTTGTGACAATATTTAGTACGTCTGCGCGGATTGTGTCCTTAATTTCATTTGGTTTGTGGTGATTTATACTTTAAGCCAAATATATTTCAATCTAATTAATTTATTGTAGATAATTAGGTAATTTTTATCCTAACTCTGGGGTTTACACTTAAATAATAACTCTCCCAAGCCAGGAGTTAATTGAATTTCCTCACTATCAAGGTTCAAGATATTTTCACTTATGTTTATAGGATCATTCCCAGTCATTAATTTTGAACCTACCTATTGCGCACCAAAGCTATCATCATAATCAGGAAACTCCATGTTCGCTGAATGTTAAACTAAAGAAGTATTCCATATAGCATATTTTTAATAGGAACATAAACAGTTAGGCATATTTATAGGGGCACAAGAGTAAGTTGTGTTAGGTAATATTATGTTATGTGTATTGAAGATCTCATAAACTATGTCTCAAGGAAACTGTAACTCTGTTTCATAAAAACATGTTTTAATAGGTGAATCAACAAAGTCGTCTATAAGATGATAACACTTATTCTTGCGATATCCCTTATATTTTACCTTAGCCGGACTGAATCTTGGAGAGTTAAAAGCTTTCAAGTTAGTTTCTAGAGTTATTTGATTAAATTTCATGACAATAGTTCTATACTTAGTATTAGTATATGTTATTACTTTATAAAAAATCTGAATGAATAGCATAATTCATACTTCCCACTTAATGAAAATTCTTGGTAAGGAACATAAACACTTACGCATATTCATAGGTACATAGGTATGTTTGTAATGTATTGTGTTGTGTTATGTTGTGTTGGACGTGTACATTGAAGATCTAAACTAAAACATACGTCAGAGAAAAAAGATGAATTTTGAACTATTTTTACCTTTCAATAGTTGTCTTATATTTTTAAAAACTTATTTCTGTCTTTGAGAATAAATAAGAGCACAACTTATGTCAAATATCTCTATTCTTATAAAATATTCTAATTTTTACAGGGTAACATAAGTATTATTAAAAACACCCGTAATGTTGATCCTATACGTTGCACTCACTTTATACACCCTATACAGCTGTATTGTACAATGTAGTTGATCTTTAACTTGCTTAAAAATATCTTATAACTCAGCAAACCGTAAAGATTAATCAGATATATATTTCTTTATTTACACATAAAATATATGAGCTTGCAGTAGTGGGAATGATATTTAATTCTATGTATGGATCCAAAACGTACAGCTATATCATTATTAGGAATAATGTGAAATTGAAACCACCTTATATCTATAAATATACAACTTTATTTCACTAATTCTTAAATAGATTGTACAAACAAGTTAGATATTTAGAAAAATCCGTTAGATAAAAAGTAGCACAGTAGGTTGCTTAACTTTTTTATTTTTCTTAACTGGCAATTTTTCTTTGGCTTCCTTCAAAATAATCGAATAATAAAAATTACCGCAAATCGGGCATTTGTCTTTTTCTCTCGTCCATTGCATTAAATATGTATAACAGAATTCTTGGCTATAAAAGTTTAAAGCATCAAGAGACGTCTCTTGCTTAGGAATATGCCAACTTTTAAATGTAATTAAGCAACCTGTCTACCTAGTTTAGACAATTCTTTTTCGAAATACTCATACGCTACAATATGTTCATTTAATATTTCTGCAGCTTGCATAAGTAGTGCGTGTATTTCTTTAATAACATATTGCTGTGTAGCAACGTCGTTTTTGCTTTTTGCTAGATTATTAACAATAGTTAAAGTGTTTCCTAAATATCATATGATCCATTAGCTGTAAGCTTAAACCCAATCCCGGGTGGACCATGTAATACTACGACTTTGGGGCATTATTTCTCTGTTCAAATTTATCAATCGTGTTAACACTGTCAATTTTAAAGTTATATTAAACTATTTTCTAGTGACTTTCTACCTATATATTGTATAAAAACAAAACAAGATAATACGTAAATATCTATTTTTCCTTATTCTTCCTTAAAGAGTTTACTGTATAACTTGTTTGAGTTATGAAATGTATATGTTATCATGCAGGCTTACAATAGTTAAATAGTTATACCATTTTAGCTACCCCTGCACTACCGATATACTTTTAAAATTTACATAAAGTCTAAATAATGTATAGTTTTAGTAAAAGCAATAAACATATTTCCTCATTTCGGTTGAGCTATCTTGACTGGTGTATTTCCACTTTTAACAAATTTCCTATATCGTTTTGGAATTGTTTACAAATATTGATGGATTAATTACATTTCTCTAGATTGTTTTTAAATAGCAGATCTTCAATTTTGTGATCAGTCAAATAGTTCTTTACTTTTTTAATCATATGAACAATTTAAGTTTCAATAAAATCTATATGCTTGCAAAATAATAACTATCACACTTATCACTTAAATACACTACTGCTATTAATTTTCTTTCTCATATAGCAGTTGGACTGAAAAGATAGTCATTGCTTATGTTGCGATATTCATATAATTTTCTCTCATATTTCTTATTTGAAAGGGAGAGAGAGAGAGAGAGAGAGAGAGAAACGAACTATGCTTTGGTAAGTGAAAGGAATTTAAAAATTGAAAAAGGAAGTATAAAAATTAAACAGTACTTTTTGCACTTAGATCAAAGATAATAAGGTTTTATGGTACTGTAAATGGATTTATATGAAAGGAACAGAGACATACTGAGGTACATTTAGAAATTTGGTTGGGTAACTCACAGTTATGACAGTTTTGGAAATCTTCCTTCTCCCTTTGAAATTACGTACTACCAACAAGAACAATCTTATATAATGTTATTGATCGATCTCTACCAAGGAGAGCATTTGCTATTATTGCAACATTAAAGAAGTAAGGCTGGGGTCCGATAACAAGATGGATACAGCAAAATGTATAGAGAGAACGGCTAGAGGTTGTATCATAAATAAACATATTTAACAAATTTCTTTTTCATTCATGACTTATATTTTCACTTGATTGTTTTATTTTAGCTTGCTATGCGCAAAATTTTATCATGTCATAGAGGTAGATACGTTTGCGGTTCAAATGGCGTCTGCTTGGATTCTATTCCAACAACTCAATTTTTTAATGTGGATGTCCGTAATAACCTAATGAGATTCGAATCTTCTGATCAAGCTGAAGCCACTTATTTTGGTATAAAAGCTTACATCAGTTGACCAATCCAGTAAATATTATATAAGTTCCAGTGATACATGTGAATTGTAAGTAACATTCTGGAGCATATATTAACGCTATAAAGTCTTGTACTTTGCTTGAATTTGTTATTGATGTAGTCCCTGGGTGTAACCTTACAAAGGAGCCGCAAAACATTACATATTTACCAGTCAACCCTGAGGAATGCCAGTTCGTCGATAACGTTACACACGCAGCTGATAGGACCAAGATTTCAAAACATATCTAAAACAGGAGTGCATATACTTTTTGACACAATTTGAAGATAGGGTATTTGGTATAACCTGCTACAGATTATTCCATACCAAGCAACAGCGAAATTAACCAACATGTTATCTGACAGGAAGTTCCAAGTAATACTTACGTAACGAAGAAAGCAGCCGATAACGCAGGTTAAACATCTGGCTACCGTAAGGCTCAGTACTAGCTTACTTATCTATTATTTTTGACCTTCCCGAAATAACAAGCCACAAATTCCGCTACGCCGATGACATAGGTGTTGCGACAGAATGTGTTAGCCCAAAGACTGTTGAAACCATCACTTACTTTTAAAATAGAGACTAATATTTAGTGCCGCCAAGACGCATGTACTATTTATCAATGCCTTACTTAAACCATTGGCTTTATTCCTATAAAGCCAATGCTTAAACATAAAATGTTTTCAAAATACCTTGGCATAATTATGGATCATATACTCTTATTCAAAAAGCACTTGACAAATATCACAGGATGATTGCATGATACTTTAAGACCACTTTTTTGCGAGTGACTTTCAAAAATAATTACCTAAAACGCAACTTCTGGATTATACGGAATTCCACTCTTGAGAGTGATGCTGACGAGGGGTAAAATGTATTTTTATTTTTTTTACAATATTCCTTTAACCGAATAAGATTTTAAAAATATGTTTTGAAGTTTCACCCTTAGTGATATGGACGTATTTTAAATTTTTTACAATATATCTTTAATTAAAGGATATTTCGAGATATATTTTGGAAGGTGACTCAAAAATAATTTTTGTTAATTCCATCTTTACGGAGGTAAAAAGGAATTAAATGTTTTTTATTTTTTCAGAAAACGTTACCTTTCTTTTAGTGTTATACAAGAGGAGGAGTGTCAGTTTAGCAATATAATATAATATACCCTTGTCTTAATGACTCCATGTACTAGTTTTCAGAACGTATAACATAAGGCGAAACAATTAAAAGTGAAATCGTCCCATCTAGCGCCTTCACCTATTAGGGATCCGGGGTATTCGCATTAGATTTTGTAATGTGAAAATATCTGGTTTGAAAAAAAAATAATGTTCTGAAAATGCGTGCATATACCCATGTCTACCAATAATACTACCTCCTAAAAATTCTTCTTCCCTGTACCACGCCCTAGATTTTTTTTCGAAATTTCCGCTTAATAGTTCCATACAAACTATTAAGCGGAAATTTGATATTTTGGAAAAAAGGCTTAGTAATTATAGGTAATATATAATAATAATACAGTCCGATTCGTAACACAAACAATTCGTTTTATTTACCTCATTTTCATTTGTATCGCTACCATATTCTGGCAAAATGAACAATCACATTCTTTGTTTCAATATATAGTAAAGTATTAAAATAAAATATTTAAACTTTTGTGCAATGCAGGCCTATTTCGAACCAGACAACCACATTCCATTAGCTCAATCATACACATTTCAATTATTAATTCAATCGTTTTGATGATTCACTTCCGATGCATATCTGTCCTTTATTAGCTGTCCTTTATGATGCTATGAATTAATATATTATGTTTTGCGGCCCTTTTGACTGGACCGCATTTGCCAGCTAAATAATGCATTTCATAATTATGAAAATGAGCATGTGGTTTTTGCTTTCGCATTTAATATTATTTTGGTTTGTTGAAATAAAAAGGTAATTATTTCAACTGCGGCTATGTGGAACAGAGCGCGTTTATTTTACGAGAGCATGAAAATTAAATATAATACAATTATAAATACAAAAAAAACTAATTCCATTAGATTATTTTAAGAGCCTAGAAATATTTATATAATTTAACAGCTTCGTACATATTAAATATTTTTGTAAAGTGTAATACATACATGTGTTACATTTATTTGCAAACACAAACGTACACTGGTTTCACTTTATTTGAGAAATTACAGTTTTTCCACAACTTTGTTAAGAAAACTCCACACATCCGTTAATGCATATTTTCGAACGAATATTTCGAACCGGCTATGCATATGAATATATCTCATGTATAAATCCAGAGCTAGTGTGCCAAGTACCGTACTCATGCACGCACAATAAGTTTTCCACAAGTGTGGATTGTCTTAAATCTTTGCAAACAGTGAATATTCGTGTCTGAATACGTATGTAGGTTTCTGGATTGTGCAAAATATACGAGTACTTGAAACAAATTACATTAATATTTTCGGAACGTGTTGATCCGTTTTACTAAAAAAAATACAGTTTATACGCCAAACTGCCAGAGAAGTTGTATTCTATAAACTATTCTTTTTATTTTATGCTAGGACACGCTAATGCCAGAACAGTAATGTTTTTTCGAAGCATTTTTGCCAGATTGCTATGGCTGTAAAACATTTTTATAACAAATTTTAGTACAAGAAATCTCTTTATTTTAAATTTTATAATAGCTTATAAAAGTTTGTATCAGACTCTGCTTCAATTTCTGTCCCTGAGTTTTCGTTCTCAAAATTATTCACTATCACTGCTGCTATCGCTGCTGTTTTAGGTCACTTTTTTTTAGTCAACACTTGACATACAAATACTAATTATTCAATTACTACAACTATTCGCTTACATCAAAATCACCATTTCAGTTTGCAAATGATTCAGGTGTGTCTGAATTAACAAAATTACTTGTACTCTCTTTACTTTACTCTTACTTTCCGATCCATAAAAGAAGCAAAATGACACTAACAAAACAACTGCACAGAAAATAATACAACCGTTACTGCTATAACAGTAGGCCTGTCAATTTACACCACTACTCGACCTTAAAATATCTATGCATGTTCAATCGATTTTCGCTATACATAGGACAGTGTCCTAAATTGTAAGGTGTTGCCGTGCGACAATACTACCGGAGATAATGTATCTGAATATAATACATTACTACTCTAGTATAGGGTTACCATATACATAGACCCCAAAAGCAGGACTTTAGATTACAAAAAGCGAGATATTTTACAAAAAAGCAGGATACTTTTTAACAATTTTTATTAAAAAAAGAATCAGAACAGAATAGTTTTAGGTACCTATGAAACGTAAAAAAATAGCGAAACTTTGATATACAAAGAAAAAGAAAACAAATAACCATTAGCGACGTAATAAACATGTCTCAACTAACTAAATAAACAAGCTATGAATATTTTTCTGCTAAACCTGTTTTATCAAGAATATTTTCTTCTGAGTTTAGTAGGAATAAATTGTTCATTTAGTCTCTCTCTCAATGAATTAAGGACCTGGTTAAGAATTTCCATAACCTCTATTCCTGATATATTTTCCTGTTCAATTAAAGCTATCTTAAAATGAAAAAGATGCATACTAGAGTGCAACCAACCAAGCAAACCAAAGATACAACTCAGAAAATTCTGATTCAAAAAGTGTGTTTAATATTCAAACTGTCGAGGCTTTTGATGAAAAATAGGCTTTATGCTGGATACATTTAAATAAGTTTCTCTAAGGCTGGAAAATTGAAACCCAGCTGGTTTTACTGTGACTTAGAAGTTGTTTATAAGTTAAGATAACAAATTCACAAAATTCATTGAGACCTTCTGTGCTCACGGTAAAAATAAAAAAGCAATTAAATATTTTGAGCACTATGTACCCCATATCCACTTTAAATAGATCAGCACCGTGTTGAAAGCAATTGTGTGAGATATATTCAGGGCAACCTACCGCGAATACTGTCATTTAAACTGTGTTTTAAACAAATCTGAATAATTTTGCCTTACGCATGAGACCCCTAAAATATACATTGGTGTTGTCGCCGGCAAAGGCGACACATCGAGATGTATTTATATTATTTTTTTTAAGTCTATAATATAAGAAGATATTGCATCTGATGTTTCAGTCTTCAATGCTTTTAGCCCTAATATTCTAGCTAAACCATTAGAAAATAAAATCGAGTGGCATGCTAGAGTCAAACACCTTGTGCATACATTGCCCACTACCTTAAAATAAGATAAACATAATTCGGGCACCCAGTTTATTGGCTGTTAATTGTGACTAACTATTGATATTTGCGTTGCTTTTCCGCTCATTTTACAACTCTCAACCTCGTTTGCCAAGTCTATAGGAAAATTCTTACTTGTATATTTAATTATGTAGCCATTATTTATACAATTCACATTAGGCCTACGTGAAATATAAAATAATGTCCATTGTTATACAGTTCATTTATTTTTTGAAACCTTTTTCAAATATACACTAAACTTTCGGAAATGGTTCAACTTGACTAAAGAGGCAACGACTTCCGGTTTCGTTTTCTCAGTTATCCGGGTGAAAAATTGCGGACATTTGAAGCCCGGAAACCTCATCCGCTATATTTCCGGTCCTTCTGCCACGCCATCATCTTATTGCTATTTTTCTCCTCCGCATTTTTTGCTTCTCGGTTTTCAAATAATTGCTCCCTACATTCATACCTGATTCGAGTAATTGAAAGCGGTATTTGAGGATACCAGTAGTTTAAATGGAAAAATTATTTTGTTGCTTATTTAATATCGTAGTATGGCTGGCTTTATTCTGACAGAATTGTAATTTTATCCACATTTAAACACATGAACACTGACATACTTATTGATATGTATCGGACAAATATGTCGATATATTTTTGTAGTTTCTCCTTTCACTTCTCACAGGACTGGACTATAATTCAGTATGTCACATCAAGGTTCCGATAGCTAAGTCAATCGATTAAAAGAATTCAAACTGTTTAGAACATTTAGAAAACATTAATAATAAACATTATAGAGAACAATGTAAAGGTAAAGAAAAAATAAAACAGCTAAACAAAAAATGGCAGAAAAAAATCGATTAATAAAAATCGTCTTGGTAGAAATCTCTTATTTTGCAAACTTCTTGTAGGTCCGAAAACAGTCTCGACCGATTGAATCGTTGGATGAATCGACTAAACGGAGAAATGTCAAATTATTTCAACTACTTTAATTGAAGCTGAGTTTACATAATAATAGGAAAAGCTCTTCATTTACAAAAACCGCTACCGTAGTGATAGAAAGTACTAGTTCTTTCCCTAAGACACTCCAAAAAACAAAAAAAAGTTTACCTTCGAAGTTGTCACCTAGCGAAATGATTGCAATATGGGTATACACATAATAATTACACTTGTGTATTCGGTCAATTAGCAAAAGTCATCATCTGATGACTTCTAGGAAAAAATGTCGTTCTCAAGACATAACCCTTACAAAAAAAAACTGAGATATATCTACCAAAATAGACATTAGGGACTTTAACATGTTTTTTTTTTTCAAATTAGCAATTGGGCCAACTGTGTTATAAGCAATGAACTTTTTAAAATATATTATATTTAATAATTCTACTGCCTTATAAAATACAAATAATGGTCACTTGCAGGCATTCATAATTTAATAGCAATAGAACAGATGCCGAGATATTTCACCAAATAAAAAGCACACAGTGTGGAAAAAATTGAACTATATATCTTAATATTTTTCTTACACATTCCAAAGATGTCAGCGATATTCTCATATATCACAAGCCAGGTCATGTAAAACCTCATTTAAAAACTCTTCGCATGAAATTCATTTCAAGTGCGGCGAGTGCTTTAACATTTGGAATTGTTATATTTATTTTTGGTTTTTACTTCACACGTAAAAGGGAAGTATTGTAATCGTGCTAAAATCACCATTTTAGATTTTTTCTGATCTTCACGTTTCAGTGTCCTAGATGCCGAAAAACATGTTTTCTTAATTCCGTCAGTCTGTCTGTCTGTTCGCGGCATAATTTAAAAACTACTTACCCGATTGACTTCAAATTTTGGTTAATAATTAAGTGTCTTATGGTTAACATTTTGGTATAAATCCAATATGGCGAAACAAAATGGCAGCCTAGTAAAATGTTAAAAAAATTATTATTAAAAAACTACTTATCCAATTTATCTTAAATTTTGCACAAACATCAAATATTATGTTGGAATCAAATGGTAACATTTTGGTACGAATCTAAGCTAGCCGAAGAAAATTGCGGTCAATAACATATTTAAAAATTCAGCCTGAAAAAACTGCTTAAAAGTTTAATTTCAAATTGTAAGCAATAGATCAAGTAGTAAAATTGTGTTACTAATTCAAGATGGCCGAACAAAATGGCGGTCAAATAAAATGTTTGTAACCCCTCAAAAAAATCACTCCGTTTTAGCGTCCAAAGATGCCAAAAAATATGTTTTATCAATTCCTTCGGTACGTCTGCCGGTCTGTCTGCCTCTCTGTCAGTTCGCGGTATAGTTTAAAGAGTACCTACCCGATTGACTTCAAATTTTTATTAAAAATTAAGGGTCATATGGGGATGACCTGGTAATATTTTGGTCAAAATCCAATATGGT
Source organism: Kuschelorhynchus macadamiae (assembly GCA_030620095.1). Taxonomy (NCBI): domain Eukaryota; kingdom Metazoa; phylum Arthropoda; class Insecta; order Coleoptera; family Curculionidae; genus Kuschelorhynchus; species Kuschelorhynchus macadamiae. The sequence continues at coordinate 42,757 of JAUTXW010003647.1, read as the reverse complement.
GAAACAAAATGGCGGCCTAGTGAAATGTTCACGAAAATATTATTAAAAAACTACTTATCGAGTTTATCTCAAATTTTGCACTAACATCAAAGTATTATGTTGAAATCAACTAGTAAATAATAACATATTTAGAAATTCAGCCTGAAAAAACTATTAATGGATTGATTTCAAATTGTGTGCTACAACTTATTGCGGAATAGGGATCAACTAGTAAAACTATGTTACTAATTCAAGATGGTGGAACAAAATGGCGGCCAAATATAGTGTTTGTAATTGTGAAAAAATCACCCTCTCAGGTTTTACATATCTTCACTTCTTAGCCTTCCTAGGTGCCAAAAAATATGGTTTATCAATTCTGTCGGTCCGTCTGTCGGTCTGCCTGTCTGTCTGTCAGTTCGCGGTATAGCTTAAAAACTACTTACCCGATTGACTTCAAATTTTGATCAAAAATTATGGGGATGACCTGGTAATATTTTGGTAAATATCCAATATGGCGAAACAATGTCAAAAGAAAATTGTTAGAGTGGTATATTATTTGGGGTTAAGATCCAGCAAAAAAAAAACAAAAGAATTTTCTTAAAATGTCGACGTAATTGTTACATCCTTATGAGGAATCAAATGTACATAGCGGATTAATAAAATATTTAAAAATTCAGCGTCAAAAAAATACTTAAGGGATTGATTTCAAATGGTGTGCCATCACTGATTGTGGTACAGAAAAGAACTGGTACTAATTCAAGGCGGCGGAACAAAATGGCGGCCAAATAAATTATTTACAATCGTGAAAAAATCACCTTCTCAGGTTTTATATATTTTCAGATTAGCGTCCCTAGAAGCCAAAAAATATTTTTATGAATATCTGGGTAAAAATCGAATATGCCGGAAAAAGCTGGTGGTCTAGAGCAACGTTAGAAAAATGATTAGTAAAAAAAATAATCATCCAATTTTCTCAAATTTTGTACAAAAAACAAATGTTACATAGGAATGGTGTTTTAATATATTGAATATAAGATAGTAAAACAGAATGGTGGCTTAATAAAATATTTAAAAAATTAGCTTGAAAAAACTACTCATTAGATTAATTTCAAAATGTATGCAAGCATTAAGTGTGATATAGAGATAAATTTGCAAAGTTGTGCTACAAATTCAAGATGGCGGAACAAAATGGCGGCCAAATATCGGTTTTAAAACTCAACGCAAAAAATATTTTATTCAATTGAATGATGAAACGAAACGGCGCCCAATTAAAATTTTTGAAAAGATGTACTGCACTAAATTGAGTCACAGTAAAAGTGGTGCCCTACTCTTATAGTTTGAAAAATATTTTTTTAATTGAATAATGCTGATCAATTGGTCAATGGCCCTTAAAAAATCCCAAGATATTAATATAATTAAGCGGAAAACAACTAATTTTTAATATTATTTCTATTTTGCAACCAAAAAGATATCTTTTTGATATGCAATGGTCTAGTGATCCAGAGGTGCGGGTTTGATCCCCGCTCGTACCATAACTTTTGCTGTTGAATATAAATATTAAAAAAAAATTCACAGTTTAAAAACAAACTGATAAAATACTTCTATGCAAAGTCTTGTCGTAATGGCTCTCTTTTCGACATTTTTTTTTCTCTACAAGGTTGGCAATGCTGAATCGTAGCCAGGTCAAATTTGAAACATGTCTCAGAATTGAAGCAAACATGGCGCACATGTAATTGTCACTTTTGGCATGCATTATGACCAACTTAAAAATGTTCAACTCTGAATTTTTTTTTAAAAGGTGATGCTTTATTAAATAATAGATAGTGCACAATATAAAAAAAATATTTTTTTTTTAATTTTTCAATCATAAAGACTTCTTTTCGATACCTATGCAAAGTAGTGTCGTAAGGTTTCTATTCTACTCTAGAAAGTTGACAATGAGGTCAACAGTTTCAGGGCCACGTGGAATTTGAAACCGAAAAACAAAAATAGGGCGGATGTATGTAATTGTCTCTTTTGCCATGGATTCTTAGAAACCTTAAAGAGTTCAACAGTAAATATTTTTTTACAGATAAGTCTGTTTTAAAATATAGAGCACACAATAGAAAGAAACACTCGTATAAAATCCTCGTTTTATAAGACATTTAACCTGACTGGTCCTTTAGAAAACCAGCCGCACTTTAGGAAACGAGGAAAGTTGAAATACGCCGCGATCTGTAGATCGGTATGAAAGTTCGCGCGTTCAAAAATATATGTTAAATTATTTGTATTCAATAAATTGTTATAATACGTAAAAATGTTATAATAAAACACTATTTTCGTAAGACTATTTCACAGCATGAGCACCAAAAGATAATGCTTTCTTAAAATATAGTGCACAAAAGAGAAAAAATTGTATAAAATACTCGTTTCATAAAACATTTAATCTCACTCGCCCTTTAGAAAATGGGCTGTAGGCACGAAAGGCAGCTTTGAAATATTAATTTCGACTAATACAAGAAAAAATACTGTAATTAGTATATTGTTTAAAAGTCTTTAACTGTAGAGAATAATTCAAGATGCATTTTTCATTAAAAAACGCCTTAGTTAAATCCTAAGATAAAATAAGTCTGGCTGGCACATTTGACGAATTTGTAATAATGACGTTGGATATCGAAATATTTCGTTTTCTAAATATATTTTACATATGAAAAAACGGCCTAACCAAGGTTAATCAAAGACACAGTGCGATATTTAAAACACGATTAAATACGTAATTATAGGTTTTGTTTGCTAGAAGAAAAAATATCGCCCGACGAACATGGAACCCAAGACCCAGTGACGGTCTTTCAGAAAAAAGCACGACGGACGAAAAAAATCCAATTTTGCTTTGTGATTGGCGGTAGGTAAATACCCATCGGGAAGTTAAATAAAAATTGGGTATTTACCCAATTTTTTAGTAGGTTAGGTAGGTTATTTACCTACCCAAAACTGGGTATTTTTGTTTTTTTCTCCTTTTATTTTTAATTATTTTAATTTAAAGTAAAGATGAATAAAAGCAAAAAAATCGATATAAATATCCCATTCTTACTTTGACAGAAGTCGATATAAATACTTCATCCCGACTTCGCCAAAATATTTCGAGGTTATATTCCGTGTGTTCCTCAAATTGTTTACATTGTCTTATAAAATTTATGTGGCAAGCAAACAGAGCTAAAAATCTTATAAAATCAGTTCATGTGCATATTGTGGTTTTCTAAAAGCAATATAAATAGTGAAAATGGGAAGAAAAAAGGAGCTTGCATGGAGACATTTCAAAAAGGATGGAAAAGCTGTAAGATGTCAATATTGCATTATCAAATATAATTTTCCAAATGTTAATAAAGTGGAAAGACATTTTTTGAAATGTCCCCAGTTTATCAAACAACTAATTTTCATTCATGAAGAATTACCGATCTCGGCAAGTTCTGCAGCAGGTTCATCGTCATCCTCCATTACAACAGTGTAATTTTATTTGCGGCTGTAACTTCAGCAGCCACTGTACGATCATCTAAGGCATTTAGTGGTATTCATACTTCAAAAAGAAACAGATTGACCACATTAACCTTCCGGTGGGATCACGGGGACACCACGAATGCAGAAAATTTGAAAATCATAAAAACGGAGACGCCACTGTACGCGGCGCTTCGTGTATTTTCGAGTTAGTATATTCGCTAGGTCTACTGGTCGGCGGGACACCGGAGATCGGTTAGTTCCGAGCAGCCCAGCAGTTAAAGTACCCGCGGGGTCAATTTGAACCAAGAGTGCCTTTTGCGTAATATTTTTGGCATTGATGTTTTTTTGTTTGTTTGTTTATTTTTGTGATTAAAAGTAATTATAGTGGCTCGTATCAATAATATAGGTATTTCTTAGTGAATATAGATAATAAAAAAACATATTGGCGCAAGCTTATGATGGCAGTTATTGGCAAGGCCCGTCGAGTGAAAAAGAATTAGAGGAAGAAATGAAGAAAATTCTGTTGGAGGAACAAAATCAGGAAACATCTGAAGATGAAGGTACCATTTACTCTGATTATGAAGAAAAACAATAAATGTCTGATAGTGAGCAGAGCGCTGAAGAGCAGAACGACGAAGAACAGAACGCTGAGGACCAAGAACCTGAAAATCGACAAATTATAAAAGGTAAAAATGATTATAAACGGAGAACACAGAGGCCTGAAAACAGGGGAAGACGTCCACATAGAAATATAGTTTCAATTATGACAGGCCCGAAAGGAGAAGCGCGAAATGTAAAAAGTCCGCTGGAAGCATGGTGTCTTTTATTTGACCAAGACATCTTAGATAAAGTCGTAACATACAAACGAAGAAATTGTTCGGCGATGAGGCGACATAAATACTTTGCAAACTTACCGCCGAAAAACTGACATAGTAGAAATTCGCGCATTAATTGGATTATTTTTTTATCTGGAGTCAGGAAATCGGACCGTACAAGTACTGAAGAACTTTGGTCAAAGAAATATAGTAGGTTTGATGATAAGTTTGCTCCAATTCGCGAAATATGGGAAGTATTTATGGTATATGTTAAACACCATACCTTATGTAGGAAAGGTATCTACAGAAGGTAATGAGCCAGTACCATCGTATTACGTACGCAAGTTTTCAGGGCCAATTCATAGAACAAATAGAAATATCATCGTAGATAATTGGTTCTCGCCAATAGAACTTTTCAATAAAATCTCGAACACAAAATCACAATGATCGGGACACTGAGAAAAAATAAACACGAAATTCCACCGTCTTTTCTTGATGGAAGAGTACAAGGGTCTTCAAAATTTGCATTTGATGAAAACAAAACTCTTGTTTCCTTAAAAAGATCAAAGTTGTACTTTTGTTGTCTACTACTGAACTATTCGAACAACATAAATCCAAAAACTGAAAAACCAGAGATCATAATGGACTACCATAGCACGAAAGGTGCCACCGATACTTTCGAAAAACTGTGTCACAGGTACAGTACTTCAGGGACCACTTATCGCTGGCCAATGCGATTTTTCTATGGCATGCTGGATCATAGTGGTATAAATGCAGCAGAATTGTTCAATTTAGCTAATAATGGCGAAAAAATGAATAGAAAAAAGTTTCTTAACGAGTTGGCTCATTCATTTATTGAACCTTTTCTTAAAGTGCGTTTTGAAATTCCAACCTTACATAAAACATTAAAGACCTATATTAGAGATTACGAAAGCGTAGAAGGGCCACAATTTTTTTATTTTTATTTTTGTAACAAATTCCGACTTCTATCTCGGAATTCCGACTTCTAACTCGGAATTCCGACTTCTATCTCGGAATTCCGACTTCTATCTCGGAATTCCGACTTCTATCTCGGAATTCCGACTTCTATCTCTCGGAATTCCGACTTCTCTCTCGGAATTCCGACTTCTAATTCGGAATTCCGACTTATCTCTATCTAGGAATTCCGACTTCTATCTCGGAATTCCGACTTGTAACTCGGAATTCCGACTTCTATCTCGGAATTCCGACTTATATCTCTATCTCGGAATTCCGACTTATATCTCGGAATTCCGACTTCTATCTCGGAATTCCGACTTGTAACTCGGAATTCCGACTTCTATCTCGGAATTCTGACTTCTATCTCGGAATTCCGACTTCTATCTCGGAATTCCGACTTCTATCTCGGAATTCCGACTTCTAAATTCCGACTTCTATCTCAGGAATTCCGACTTCTATTCCCGACTTCTATCTCGGAATTCCGACTTCTAACTCGGAATTCCGACTTCTATCTTCTATCTCGGAATTCCGACTTCTATCTCGGATTCCGACTTCTAACTCGGAATTCCGACTTCTATCTCGGAATTCCGACTTCTATCTCGGAATTCCGACTTGTATCTCGGAATTCCGACTTCTATCTCGGAATTCCGACTTCTAACTCGGAATTCCGACTTCTATCTCGGAATTCCGAATTCTTGTAACTCGGAATTCCGACTTCTATCTCGGAATTCCGACTTCTATCTCGGAATTCCGACTTCTATCTCGGAATTCCGAATTCGGAATTCCGACTTCTATCTCGGAATTCCGACTATCTCGGAATTCTATCTCGGAATTCCGACTTCTATCTCGGAATTCCGACTTCGGAATTCCGACTTGTCTTCTATCTCGGAATTCCGACTTTTAACTCGGAATTCCGACTTCTATCTCGGAATTCCGACTTCTAACTCGGAATTCCGACTTCTATCTCGGAATTCCGACTTCTATCTCGGAATTCCGACTTCTACTTCTACTCGGAATTCCGACTTCTATCTCGGAATTCCGACTTCTAACTCGGAATTCCGACTTCTATCTCGGAATTCCGACTTCTATCTCGGAATTCCGACTTCTATCTCGGAATTCCGACTTCTATCTCGGAATTCCGACTTCTATCTCGGAATTTCCGACTTCTATCTCGGAATTCCGACTTCTATCTCGGAATTCCGACTTCTATCTCGGAATTCCGACTTCTATCTCGGAATTCCGACTTCTATCTCGGAATTCCGACTTCTATCTCGGAATCTCTTGTAACTCGGAATTCCGGAATTCCGACTTCTATCTCGGAATTCCGAATTCCGACTTCTAATTCCGACTTCGGAATTTTGACTTATAGTAGTGTTGTCACATAAATGTTCCAATTTTTGCTTTGGATGCGTTGTCCAGTGACTGCACATTTAATAATTGTCCTTGTGATAAAGACATTTATGACTTGTGTAAAATATTAATTGTTGAAAATGTCTAGAAATAGTATCTAGTATGATGAAATCTAACCGCTGAAGGGTAGAAGACAAAGAAATTTTAATAAATGAGGAAAAAATAAATAAATTATTAAATTCTATTCCTTGTAGCGACACCATGGACGGCAATGCAAGCCAAACTATTTATAGGATGCTTTTACTAACATATCTATAATTAATATCAAGTTTAAATAAGAAGTGCAGCGAATCTCTAAAGAGTAGATAACTTAAATAGATTTTAATAAATAAGAAAAAAAGTATATTTTACCCTAAATAGACTCCCTCGGATCGTAGTACAAGCGAAAATATTTATAGAGGGCTGTTACCCCGATGTCTGGAAATAATATATATTATGAATTAATGTAGCAGCAGGTTTCAGAAAGGGTAGAAAATTCAAATTAAATTTAATAAAGTAGGAAAAATTCAATTAATTAAATTACCAATGTGTCTAGAAATAACAACTCTATGAATAAAAGTGACAGGATTAGAAAACTGAAACAAATTTTATTGAATGAAAAAAGTCATATTTTCATATTATGTCCCAGGCCCCGAACAAAACTAGGTAGTCAAAATATTAATTGGAAGTTGTTGTCAATAGGTCTAATAATAATATATAGTATGCATAAAAGTGGCAGTGAGGTCCTTAAGGGTAGAAGACCCCGGCTTGCCGAGTCATTCCAATATATTAATGATGTATCTGTTACAAACTTTTACGACAAGTAGAAGAAGATCCAAAACGGGTTATGAAACTTAATACATAAAAAACGTAAATGACTGGGAACATTAGTCAAAGAGTCTATAATCAGTAATATAGTCTACTGTATTAGATATTTTGTCAGCAAACCACGTATATCAAGGTACCCATTTTGATATTTTGGACAAATTAAAAGAAATACCTATTCCTTTTGTTGGGTGTGATCAACACGAAAAAAATTTACAACTACGATCATTGAGTTGTACCTTGTTAGTAGAATGCTCTTTATTTGTAAAGAGGTTTACCGAATAGATAAAGCTATAAGAAAGAAAATAAGGTGCTTGAAGAAACAATCAAAATTATGATTAACTTTTCATTGTGTTCCTGTATCTGTTTTGATAGACTGATGTCCTCCCACAAAGTTAGAAATAAGAACTACAACGGAAACTTGATTTATGAGGATATGATTTGCTAACAATTTTTTTTTGCTGAAATCATGTTACAGATTTTTGTTTTCAAACTTCATAAAATATCAATGTCTTCATTTGTGGAGGAATTCTAATAAATTATAGTTTAAAAAACTGAAAAACACGCTGTAATAGTAAACTGAACTAAAATAAAACCATTTGGACGAGAATAAAGTGATTAACAAGAAAATTAATGTCATTGTGAAAACAGCGTGGGTCTGATATCAGTTATAAATATTTTATCGGTATAATTTCTGAAAGTAAAGTCAGTATGAAAATATGGTATAAAGGCACCCTACACTTTTTTACAAAAGTAATTTTTATCTTTTTAGTTCCGTTTACTATTAGAGCGTGTTTTTTAGTTTTGTCAAACTATAATTTATTTTTCTTCGCTACCTCCCCGTGCTGAGAATGGGTAATTTGCGCGTCTGCTGCCTTCCTTTTATATGGTAGCCATTTTCCAGGGTCTCTTTCCGAGATGAAATTTTTTTATCCTGATGATCCTGTTCAGGATAATGGGACCAACTTATCAAATAATTGCATGGGCATCGATTGTAATCTGGCGTTATAAAGTGGGTGAAAATCAAATGAAACTAACAAAAGCGTTTTAAAACGAGTACATTTACTCGAATAATATTTTAATTAACAGGTATCAGGGAAATTTGGTTTTTCTGACTTTGTTTTAGTTATTATATTTTGTATCATCCATAGAATGTAACTGATTAGTTATGTTCCTGTCCTTACTTGAAAAAGTCAACCTAAAATCTTTTATACTTTGATGAAATTTAATCTGAATGAATAATAACGGAATTGAAAAATAAAGATTAATGAATAATCGTTTAACGAAATATAAGTTACTTTAATAGAGGATGCATAAACCTTTCATAGGTGCTAGTTATTTACTCAAAAAAAAGCTGTTTTTTTAAACAAATATATTTCTTTTTTTCTAAAAGAAAAACAATAATAATTATATTTAAATTTTATGTATAATAGTAAATAGTTGGCAATTGGGAAAAGAAAAGAACAATACTTATGAGTAAATGACGATAACCCTTGATGAAGAGCGAGGAGACATATGCCCCCACACTACAATGCGTATATTAAAATCTGAAAAAAAAAAAATTATATATCTGAAAATGCGTGCATCCCCTCCATGCTATTACATATTTTTAACATAATATGGATCAGATGTTCTTACTAAATGGTGTTTTATTATTTCTACTATCTATGAAAAAGATAAAGCAAAGTACACATTTTTATTTTTCATGTCAACCATGTTCAAGCCATCGGAACCGACCCAGTCATTATTTTTTAATTTGGACTTTATGCACAGTTAATAAATTTCTTTAGTTTTACTTAGCTTCATCCTGATCCCTATAATTAAAACATTAATTTCATTCAGAATGATCGCTTCATTTGACGTTAAAAGAGTATAAAAAAGTGATTGCGCTAATAAGCAGGCGTGTATTAATTACAACGCAGATAGAAATTCCGAATTTCCGAGATAGAAGTCGGAATTCCGAGTTACAAGTCGGAATTCCGAGATAGAAGTCGGAATTCCGAGATAGAAGTCGGAATTCCGAGTTACAAGTCAGAATTCCGAATTCGGAATTCCGAGATAGAAGTCGGAATTCCGAGATAGAAGTCGGAATTCCGAGTTAGAAGTCGGAATTCCGAGATAGAAGTCGGAATTCCGAGTTACAAGTCAGAATTCCGAGATAGAAGTCGGAATTCCGAGATAGAAGTCGGAATTCCGAGTTACAAGTCAGAATTCCGAGAATCGGAATTACGAGATCGGAATTCCGAGTTAGAAGTCGGAATTCCGAGATAGAAGTCGGAATTCCGAGTTACAAGTCAGAATTCCGAGATAGAAGTCGGAATTCCGAGATAGAAGTCGGAATTCCGAGTTACAAGTCAGAATTCCGAGATAGAAGTCGAATTCGGAATTCCGAGTTAGAAGTCGGAATTCCGAGATAGAAGTCGGAATTCCGAGATAGAAGTCGGAATTCCGAGACAGAAGTCGGAATTCCGAGTTAGAAGTCGGAATTCCGAGTTACAAGTCAGAATTCCGAGGTAGAAGTAGGAATTCCGAGATAGAAGATAGTTATGTTCCTGTCCTTACTTGAAAAAGTCAACCTAAAATCTTTTATAATTTGATGAAATTTAATCTGAATGAATAATAACGGAATTGAAAAATAAAGATTAATGAATAATCGTTTAACGAAATATAAGTTACTTTAATAGAGGATGCATAAACCTTTCATAGGTGCTAGTTATTTACTCAAAAAAAGCTGTTTTTTTAAACAAATATATTTCTTTTTTTTTTCTAAAAGAAAAACAATAATAATTATATTTAAATTTTATGTATAATAGTAAATAGTTGGCAATTGGGAAAAGAAAAGAACAATACTTATGAGTAAATGACGATAACCCTTGATGAAGAGCGAGGAGACATATGCCCCCACACTACAATGCGTATATTAAAATCTGAAAAAAAAAATTTATATATCTGAAAATGCGTGCATCCCCTCCATGCTATTACATCTTTTTAACATAATATGGATCAGATGTTCTTACTAAATGGTGTTTTATTATTTCTACTATCTATGAAAAAGATAAAGCAAAGTACACATTTTTATTTTTCATGTCAACCATGTTCAAGCCATCGGAACCGACCCAGTCATTATTTTTTAATTTGGACTTTATGCACAGTTAATAAATTTCTTTAGTTTTACTTAGCTTCATCCTGATCCCTATAATTAAAACATTAATTTCATTCAGAATGATCGCTTCATTTGACGTTAAAAGAGTATAAAAAAGTGATTGCGCTAATAAGCAGGCGTGTATTAATTACAACGCAGATAGAAATTCCGAGTTAGAAGTCGGAATTCCGAGATAGAAGTCGGAATTCCGAGTTACAAGTCGGAATTCCGAGATAGAAGTCGGAATTCCGAGATAGAAGTCGGAATTCCGAGTTACAAGTCAGAATTCCGAGATAGAAGTCGGAATTCCGAGATAGAAGTCGGAATTCCGAGTTAGAAGTCGGAATTCCGAGATAGAAGTCGGAATTCCGAGTTACAGTTAGAAGTCGGAATTCCGAGATAGAAGTCGGAATTCCGAGTTACAAGTCAGAATTCCGAGATAGAAGTCGGAATTCCGAGATAGAAGTCGGAATTCCGAGTTACAAGTCAGAATTCCGAGATAGAAGTCGGAATTCCGAGATAGAAGTCGGAATTCCGAGTTAGAAGTCGGAATTCCGAGATAGAAGTCGGAATTCCGAGTTACAAGTCAGAATTACGAGATAGAAGTCGGAATTCCGAAGTCGGAATTCCGAGTTACAAGTCAGAATTCCGAGATAGAAGTCGGAATTCCGAGTTAGAAGTCGGAATTCCGAGATAGAAGTCGGAATTCCGAGATAGAAGTCGGAATTCCGAGTTACAAGTCAGAATTTCGAGATAGAAGTCGGAATTCCGAGTTAGAAGTCGGAATTCCGAGATAGAAGTCGGAATTCCGAGATAGAAGTCGGAATTCCGACATAGAATTCGGAATTCCGAGATAGGAGTCGGATTCCGAGGAGTCGGAATTCCGAGTTAGAAGTCGGAATTCCGAGATAGAAGTCGGAATTTGTTACAAAAATAAAAATAAAAAAATTGTGGCCCTTCTACGCTTTCGTAAGAGATATTCTAGACATTCCTGTTCCTGATACTTCTCAACCGCAAATACCTTTGACAAAACGAGTGAGGTGTGCCTTTTGTGCCCGTGAAAAGGACAGAAAGACGAAAACTCTCTGTAGCAAGTGCAACTTAGCTATTTGCGATGAACATCGTGCCACAATATGTTTCAACTGGTACACCATAGAAAATGTAACTTTCCAAAGCTAGGTTACTTTTGTTCTCTTTTAGTTTTTAAATATACTAGCTTTTGTTTTTCATATGTCCATTTTTGTCAGTTTTTTTTAAATATATTTTTTAAAGTACATTGTTTTATCTTACATATTTCTAAAGTCAATAGAAATTGTTTTTATAACATAGGGTCTCCTAGACTCCTAGTGTCCCCGGATGGTTAAGAGCAGCTAAAATAGCATGCGATGTTAGATCCTTTAAGTCTTCCTTTAACATAGTAGCCAAATTACTAAAAAATATTATATCTTATAACGATTTACAAGGTAAATCTTAAGTGAAACAAGTCTAGTCTGTCAACTGTCGCGTTACTGCTTATACTGCCTAAATAAAATAAAGAAGAATATTTTTTGACACAAGACAATTAAGCACATGTTTTATGCTATTTTATCGACACATTTCACCATACCCCTGGGAGAAATGTGGCACTGCTTTGGTCTTGAAAAAATAAAGAGTCACTTACACAGAATATTACACCATTATTAGTTTCCACTCTAAATGCAATATGTAAATATAAACCAATCTATATTTATATATATATATATATATATATATATATATATATATATATATATATATATAACTTCTTGGTAGAAAAGAATTACTATAGGTCACCATCAAACTGTCTTACGTTTCGCCTATTTTTATAAGCTTCCATTACCACTTATTTCGTATAACAACAGCAACGTTGATTGCTTTGGGTCCATAATCTGTTAAAGATTTTTTACGAAAATGGAAAGTCAGAAACAACAAAATTAAAAGTTAATACAAGAGATCTTCTTTATTGAATAAATAAACTGTACAGATTTTAACGAACATGTTGTCAGCGATTTCCTCATACATTGAATCAGCAGATTTTTATTACACAAACATTTTCGCTGGATTGAAGGGAAGCGGTAATATGATATTCTCATTCTTTTTTGCATTTCCGGGTGAACTCAACAATGGGATTTTATTAAATTGAAAATTTTGTGACTACACAATTACCTTTAACTTTATATCGCATAATAATATATTTTATGTTCTTAAATATAGTGTTGTCCTACGTGTCAGAAATATCATATATTCGGTTTTTGTGTATCACAATAAACAACATTTGACCAGATAAAAAAATATAATTTTGTCCATCACAACGTGTCATGTAAATTTTTATATATATTTAAAAGGACTTGTATTTGTGAATTCTGAAAAAAATAGTTCATATGCAAACACAATAATTTGTTTTCAAACAACATATTTTATCAACAATAAAACTGATATAAACGGAATTTCTTGCTTTGAGTTTTAGAATCGTGATCTAGACAGTAATACATAGTAGACGAACAATGTCTCCTTTGTCCTCTTAGTGTATTAATTAATTAGAGCACATCTGTGGTGGTCCAAATTAAAATTAGGTTTTATTTTTTCGAATATTCTATTTAATATCATACTGCGGTAAGTATTTTAGAAACTAAACCAGAATTTGCAATTAGATAGTGCGTGAATAGAAATTGAAAACAATAAAAATGTGCTTTCTCACTTTTCATATTCAAAATTTCTTGGCGGGAAAAGGATATACGTAAAGAATGCATAATCGAAAGTAATACTTCCCGTAAGTAAGCCGTTTTCCTGCAAAAATTAAATATTTTTGGATTTTTGCATTCTCTTCATATATCCTTTTCCGGCCAAAAAATTTTAAACAAAAATGTGTGAAAACACAACTTACTGAAGTGTTAGGAACTGCGAAGCTTCCTTTTATGCCCACACGAAGGGCCGGATGTTGCTATTGTTGCGCTAATTCCGCTTGATTTTTTTTTGTTTTCCATACTGTTGGTAGTTTTAATGATTCCTCCCTTTTATTTAAGTCATTTTGTTTTTCAATATCTATGGCTTCTCGATTATTGTATCTTAGTTGTGCTCTTCTACTCTTGCTGATATTCACGTGTTAGTTTGCTCCACGTCAAATTTTTGTATGGTCCTGGCCCGAAATTCTGTATACTCTGATTTTCCAATTTGATTTTGCCTTTTGGGTTTCCAAGTAGAGTAGTACCGCACCGAAGATTGTTTTGTGGCTTGTGTATTATTGGTATGTTTGTGTTTTCTAAGAATTTTTCTAATTCGATCTGTTCCATATGGTAAACCTACTTATTGCCTTCCCGGTTCATAATGTTTGGTGTTCGTTTTTCGGGATCCCTGTAAATTAATAGCTTTCTCTATGGTGCGCTTTGTATGGCCATTTTTCTTTAAAGGACCAGATATTATAATATTAAGTTCGTTTTGTATCTTCTGTGTTTTAGTTAATCCCACGGATCTAGATATTTGAATATTGGCCACAGCTTGAATTTGTGCTGGGTAATGATGTGATCTTGCATTTAAATATCTGTCGGGTTGTGTTGGTTTTCTATACAGGGTGTATTCGAAACGTCGGTTATGAAATTTTGTGAGCAGAACATCTAAAAATGGATTTGAATATTTTGTGAGCAGAACATCTAAAAATGGAAGTTTGTTATATATATATATATATATATATATATATATATATATATATATATATATATATATATATATATATATATATATATATATATATATATATATATATATATATATATATATATATATATATATATATATATATATATATATATATATGTATGTATTTGTTACTGCTAGTAATACGTTATAGTAATTTTCAATGTAAAGTAAGAATATAATAACTACTGCCAAGCAACTACTTATGGAATTGACTCCAAGGTCGTCATTTCTTTTTCGTGACATAATAATAATTATTTAAAGTTACTGTTTCTTATCTGTTTACTAAATTACAACTTTTAAGTATCAATACCTTCCTGAACCTTGCAGAGACTACTCCATTATGTTCAAATGTACTCCTATAACGTATTATTATCAAGTAAAATGAGTCGTTGCAGAGTAGAAAAGATTATCGTCTAATGTTACTTTAAACTGGCTATTACTAATCGTTATTCTTCTGTTGCAACTTTGAAGTAAGAATTATAGTAATTATTTACTACAAGTAAACTATTACCTCATGTACTTGAGGTTCCGGAGATAGGGGGGGCTGATACGAGATTCGGTCTACACTCACTTACAAGAACAGGGGCGACAATGTTCGGCCATATTGCTGCTAAAATCGTTTTGTTTACTTTTTGCCTACGTTGGTTTCTTATGAGGTTTGTTGTTTGGGTGTATTTTTTATTAGTTTTTGTAATTATTGAAGTAAATATTGATTCAAACAATAAGTTCTGAACCATTAGTCATATGGAGAAATGTGTTTGTAATTATAAAGTGTTTGTGATTAATTTGTTAATGACTATGACCGTAAATGTCTAAGTTTATTCCAAGAAAAGTTATTACATATTGTACATTATTATATTTTGGTTTTATTTTCCTGTAAGAGACAATATTGTTTCATTTCTTAGTGTATGTTTTACTTTATTCAGCACTTGAATTTGAGGTAGAACCTCTCAAAGATTAGCATAAAAGAAATTTTATTTTGTACGCCTTCTTCAGTACATATTATATTACTAAATTCACTTGGCAGACAACTCTCATTAATCGCTTGTACAAATATTGTTATTTGTTAAAAATCTAAATGAAAAAGTAAGTTTGCACTAGATAGTTCGAATAGAATTATTAAAGTAAAACATTAACATAACCCTACATTTAAAACAGATGCTGACACAGGTTGTCAATGTAAAGGCGAGAAATTTAAATTTCGAATTTTTTTCTGGGGCGTATTACTGTTTGTACACTGAAATTAATAATACTTTCATTAATTAACCTTTTAGCTGATTCAGTTTTCTTATATTAATATGCTAAAGTTAATTAATTTAGTTATATTTGAGAAAAACTAACGATAATATTATGTGTGCGCCCATTTAAACCTTTAGAAAAAAAAAAGTAGCTTTCGTCATTCATCCACATCCTATAGAAAATTAAAAATATCACAACTTAATTATGCCATACCTAAACAAAACCTAAAGCGGTATTTTAAGGAAACGAAAAATCAATCCAAACAGAGGGTTATGGTTATGACAGAATTATACGACGCTACGAGCACCACGCATTAAATTTTAAAGAATCGGCGGAACGTTTGCAAATCGTAACCACTTGGTAATAATATATAGGTATCGGATTAAAGGGAACTTTGTAGATAACTAGTAGACTTCAAAGTAATTGGGTATAAGTGACAGTTGCGTATTTAAAGAATCCAAAACTTTAAAAGCGTATGGGGGCAGTCGTAGACACTTGATGTTAAGTAATTTTCTCAGTAAAGAAGTGCAGCTAACTTAAAAGTAAAAGTCCAATAGAACGCCATTGTTTATTTTCATCTCCCCTATAAATATTTAGCTATGACGTTTATTTTTGTGAGTATAAAGATTAAAAATGCATTACTCTTTATAATAAGATATATAATGATAATTACTATTTAAACCAAAGTCCAAATTTACATTTTTGAGACTTAATTGGCCAATATATTTGACCAAAATCTATTGAAAATTAAGGAATTTTAAAGGCGCGTAATTTTTTTACTATTATCATCAGCATATTCAGTAGAGAAATTAGCTGCGTTTTAATTTTAGGTCCTTAGCATAGGTAGAAAACTATAACATGTATTCTACCTAAAGAACCAATAACGTATCCTATACGCTCTTCACCATATTGCTAATTTGAGTGTTTGTAGTCGCCATAACTGTTTTGTTTGTATTAAAAAGAACCATATACATTTTTCAAACAGATTAAATAAAGACAGAAATAAGGAAGCAACAATTACACGTTATTCACGAAATAGTTACTCTAATATACTTACTATATATATATATATATATAATATATATATATATATATATATATAGCAAATATATGTAATTTCTGCAGGTACAAAACGGCCTACAAGAAGAATTGCTTTCGATTATGTCCTGCGATATATATATATATATATATATATATATATATATATATATATATATATATATATATATATATATATATATATATATATATATATATATATATATATATATATATATATATATATATATATATATATATATATATATATATATATATATATATATATATATATATATATATATATATATATATATATATATATATATATATATATATATATATATATGGGTATTTTTCTAGTAAAGGCATAATAAGTGATCCTGACAAAACTAGTTTTTTTGTTTTTGGAAATAGGACTTACCAGCTATGTATCGTCATTATTCAGGAAGAGTATATTGTCGTGTGAATACAGCAATTCATAATTCTTTTTCTAAGTCACTTTTCTGGAGGTTTTAAATTTTATGGACACAGGGGAATTACTTAAACACCAGAGTAATGATTAAAAGTGACACACAGGATTATATGGAACTTTATTTAACATTAGTTTACAAAGAAAACATTATTATGAAGAAAAAAAAAATATAATTGGTTTTCAAAAACACTTATTGGCGACGGAAAAATGTAATACACCCGGTGGCCTTTAACATTCAGTCTTGGATAGGGTAAACACCTAAAATTTGGTCTAAGTTTATAAAAGAGATATCTGACTCTTCTGTTTCGAATGTCATCCCCCACCACTCTAAGCCCCATGACTTTTATTTCGTCATCCTCTACAATACCCTGGCATACACACACATAACGATATTCAATACTCTTCTTTCCATGGCTCTTGAATGATACAAGAACATATGATTCATGTTTAAGTTGTTCCATTGGTGACATTAATACTCCAATTTCTTCTGGAATAGTAATGAAATCATCCGAAATCAAAAAATCCCTTTAAAAAATATTAACCTTTTAAAACCTTGTCTACATAAATAGCTTTGGAGGTTTGATTATGCTTATCCGAAACCATGACACTGACTTGATAATGAGAGCATTCTTCTCCGGGAAAACAGTTAAAGCAGCTCTTAGATCTAAATTCAAATCTTCTTGATTGGTAATCACATCCAACCTGGTGAACTTTAAGAGTACCCAAGAATGGCATTATGTTTCTCGTGTCTTCAGGTAAAAGACTTGTCATTTTTGTAACGTCATCATTTCCAACAACTTTAATTTTAATACCTGCAACCGATTCTCCAACAAGAGTGAGAAATTCTTCAAAATTAGAAACATCTTTGCCTTCACCAACAAGTCGGTCTGCTGTCCGCTTCAACACGCCCCCTACTCCATCTGCGGCACCTTTGCCATACCCCGCCTCTGAGTAGTTCCAGGTCAAAGCTTTAATATTAGGCAGAAAATCTTCAATCAAATTTATGAGAAAATAAAACATTTTTTTTGTTTCTGTGTTGACTTGATGGACTGTCTGTTAGAAAATGAAAAGTATTTACATCTGGAAATTATGTTGCAATATAGCTGAAAATTGGTAAAAGGTGGGCCCATATTGCGGGCGGTGTATGAAGCAAACTTTCTGAAATAGTAGCAAAGCAAATTTTTTTTGTATCAATATTTTCTTTGTAGTATATTACAACAGTATGTATGCTGATATTTTGCCTAGAAGTACCAAAATTGACAGCTTGCACTTCTTGAACGTATTTGCATGCATAATTTTCACTGAAATCTGCGTGAATTAATACTTCATTTCTAGTCATAATTGTTTTATTTATTTGTACTGATGCATTATTGTTGCAACATCGTTTAGAAATTTTGGAATTAAGTTTTCTAGCTCATATACTATTTCCCCTGTTTTTGAGTACATATCTTTTACAGTTTTCTAGGCAAATTTCTCATTTCCTATTGCATCAACATATGGTTGCCTTTTTGAAACCCACTTTTTAAACTCAATTTTTTCTTCAAAATTAAATTCTTGATAACGCACAGTATTATTGATGCACTTGTTACATTTTCTGTTTAAACACAGTTCATTATTTTTATCACAACACAGATTGTCTAGGACCTCATTTATGGATTTATAAGAGACAACATGTTTTTTCTCCAAGGCAGTGACCAAACATTCAATGTTTCCATGAATAATACAGTAACAAGTTTATCTTTGTGAAGCTCTAGGTCTGATGACCCAAAATGGACGATAGCGGCAAAACTGTGGATGACTTATTTTATACAAGTGTGATGTACAAAACTATATAGATTTTTAATTGTGTCATTCATAATTCTTATTTGCTTTTTAAGTTTATTGCGAGTAATACAGTCCTTTTTCCCTGGAAGAAGTCTACTGTTAATGTCTTGTTCAAAAAACTTTATGACATCCCGTTGAACAATTAACGGTGAAGTGAATCTCTGCGAGTTTTTCGTTGATATTCTAATTTATTCATGGTTCTACTCCTCTAAGTTGGGAAGTTCGTCTTTTTTGAGGAAGGAATTTATTACAAGCATTTAATTGTTTATTATCCTTCAAAATGTTTGCATCAACGCAATTCATTTTTGAGAAGATTTGCTTTTCTTTATCTGTTGATAGGGTCTTATAATTCTTTGTTAATTGCGAATTCAAGGATTCAGCAAAAAGTAATCTTTTAAAAACTTTTTGTTCAACTTTACTACCTGCTAGCAGGTTTTTCATTTTGGTGTTTGGTGATGGAGTCTGACTAATTTTAGTATATTTTGTTCCTTCTCTTTTTACCTTTTCTCTGTGTTTCTGCACTCTTAATTTATTCACTTGTAATTTTATTTTTCTTAACTCTTCTCTTAAGAGACAGTTTTCCCTATAAAGCTTGCTTCTATCTTTTCTAACTCGTGCGTTGCCAGTTCTTTTTCTGCTTTCTAAAAGTGATGATGATGAAGAAGTAGATCCGAATAAAGAGGAACGAACTAAAAATTTGCCTTTTGAAGTTGAAGACCTTAAAGCAGTTCTTAATCTTGAAGACAGCTTATTGTCAGATGACTCACTATTTGCATTTAGTGCTACAGATGAAGAAGAATCATTATTAACTTCGGGGCTTTCAACATTACTATTTTCAAGAATAAATTCCTCATGTTGTATTGGACTACATCAAGGAGAACATGGTGGACTATTATCTTCAACAAAATGTTCATTAATACTTTGCATTTTCTTTCTTTCTTTCTCTGTATTTCCACTGTTTTCTTTTTAATCTTAACTCTCTCTCTGTCATCTGATTTCAGCTTAACTAACTTCGCCTTTTTCTTGTTTTCATATTTTCACCTTTCCTTTTTTTTCTCTTCGTTCCATTTTATAGGATCATTCTTAATTCTCTCATAACCCTTTGCCTCGGCTTCCCTTTTCTTTTTCAAAATTTCTTCCCTACTTTGCTTTTTATTTGTTTTATGCCGGCCCATTGTTTTTTCTAAAAAAGTATAGTACTTCTTTATTTAAAAATAAAATTAATTTTTGGTTATTTCTCAGAATAGTATGAAAAATAAATTGATTAATCCAATTTAGAAACTTAAACATTTGATAAATGTGGCCTAGTTCACAAACGTTTAAAAATTATCTCTGAATAGTATAATTTTCTTGACTATGGACTGGGAAGAGCAGAATATGAAGAGAAAACTAGTCAATTACAGAATATGAATCCCTTATTAGCAGATAGGCAACCGATTATTTCAAGTGATGATAAAACAGAAACATTTAAAAAACTTGCCTCTCAATAAAATCACCATTCCCCTGGATATGGTTTTAGTACAAGGGATATGATTTTACACAGGGTAAATACAGCAGGTGAATGATGTTTATTTACAAATGTTTTTATATTAAGCAGATGGTACAACTGAAGAAAAATCCCAATTGAGCTTAGGTTATTTAGTATTGTTACTTACTTGCAATAAACAATTTTTTTGGCCAAAACCAGTTGCTGGTCCAGAGCACCAGGGGATTGACAAATAAAAAAATACGCCGCAAATTGTGGTAGTTTTTTCTGGTTTTTGTAAAATTTTCATTCACCACTAACAAAAACGGGTTAACTAGAGCACGTCCTGCCGCCAACTGCCTAAACTGGCGCGTTTTACAGGCGAAATATTTAACGGCGGTAAATTTAAATTTGCGACAGGGTAATTAAAAATCGACATTACGTATTTCTTTTAGATTATTTTGATTCTAATTGTTTTGCAAGTATTCGTGAATATATGCAAAATTATTTTTTTGGGGTTGCAATTTTAAGTGGAAACAAAAGTCATGGTGATTATGGTTTTTATTAAAAATTGGAGTCGAATTACATACCAGGGAGTGACATTTCTGGTATGGAATCTTTTTTTTGTTATTTTCACAAACCTCTGGTGGCTTGCAAAGTATTTTCGTTAATTCAAGGACTATCCATAGCTTATTAAAAAATATCTTGAAGGAACTCAGTTTCCTGATTTTAAGACATATATACAAATTTCACCAAATTATACCTTTACCAGAGAAAAACCCATATATATATATATATATATATATATATATATATATATATATATATATATATATATATATATATATATATATATATATATATATATATATATATATATATATATATATATATATCTCAAGTTTATCTAATTAATGCGTACACCAATTTATAGTATGAATAGGTAAAAACCCGTATTCATCCAATTTCTTTAAAAATGAATCCTTCAGGAAACTTGCAATTTTACTTCCTCGTATAGGCTATATAAGAAAAGTATTTAATCGCGAAAACTTACGAAACATTTAAGTTGGGAGGGGTTTTTCAACGTTTTAGAGTTTCTAGAATATGAAAAGCATTAGATAAAAAAATACATATGATGTCTGTAAGTGTGTATGTGTGTGTGTGTGTGTAAACAAAATCCGCGATAACTTGAGAACGGTCAAACCTATCCTTTTAAATTTGGTCCTAAAATACCCCAGGTAAATGTCTCGCGGGGATTTGGTGTCATAGGCTTAGATCTTCGATATTTTTAAGGGGTTTATAAAAGTTAAAAAATCACATTTTGAGAACGAGCAAAAGATGTTAGCCAAAACAAAAATAGTTAGGGTTAATGTTCTGACATCAAAAAATTCATTGTCATAGATACTTCATTTTACTTCACAAAAAATGGTAACAGTTTTTTTTATATAAAATCAATGTTTAATTTATATAGGGTTACTCTAAGGGGACAAACAGCTGCGTAAAATCAAATTTTAAATTTTTGTTATTTTTTTAAACGGTGGAATGAATGGTTGTATCTAAATAATATTTTTAGAAAAAAGCAAAACATCAAATTTCTAATTTTTTTTTTCATATTTTGAAAAAACCACTGACTTACTTCCTAATACTGGAACCTGTGGTGGAAGATAGGTCAAAATACAAGAGTTCTAACTACACTACACTACAACTTGTTTCGTTCAGCAGATTATATAAATTGTTTATATTATCTGGTGATGATGCTAACTTGGTTAGCGAAACGCGCGTCCAGAACGAAACAAGTTGTGGTGTAGTGTGGTTAGAACTCTTGTATTTTGATGGACTTACTCGATATACGGCGAGTTATTATGTTTGATACAACACATTTTTACTTCCCCATATAACAGCCAATTTATTGTATGATTAATACACTATATAGGGGAAGTACTGGAATCGCAAGCAAATTCGAAAAGTTTTACTTGACGTTTTAGACACTATAGATTACGAAAAACATATTTTTAGGTGTGTGGGTATGTGTATGGGTATAGGTATGTGTGTGTATGTATGTGTTTCAGAGTTACTAGCATTCTGCTGCTGATTGCATATAACTTGGCGTATCAAGGTGTCTAATTGTATTTTGACCCCCCTTTGACTCGCTTTTTGTTGTAAATATAGAAAAAAGTGAAATCCTTGACTAAATTTTTACAAAACTGTTTTACAAAATACAGAAGTGATCAAAAAAGAACATTAGATTCATTAATGAAATTTACAACTTACTACTAGATATAATTACGAAATTAATAATTGATGTAAACTAAAATTAATCAAAATATACAGAACTTTTAAAAAATAGCTTCATTGCCATTGGTCTGATTTAAAATCTGCTATTAGATAAATTACGAAACATTTAACTTAAATCATTGTAATCAAAACAACAGTTATATTCAGAGATAGACAAAATAAAAACAAAAGATCCAATATGTTTACATAGAATTTAAAAATATGTAGGGTGTACCATTTTAAAACATATCATTTTAAATTATACTTTTTATTGGTATACTCCAGAATAATTTTATCTAATATTTTAAAACTCAAAGAGCAACTTTTTATTTCTCAACACAAACTGAGAGATAAAGTATGATCATACATCGAATGGACCATCCTGTACATAAGCGTACGTTTAAAATACTGAAAAAAATGTGTCTACTAAACTGCTAAAATACTATTGGATCAATGTGGAAAAATTTGTTTCTGGTATCATTTTTTGCTACGTCGGAAGTAAAATTTAAATACCATATACAAATTATTTGCTCTAGCGCAACCGTCAAATCCCACTGAAAAATAACAGAACAGAGTTTCCGCCATTTATTTTTGATATTGAATTGTTTTTTGTCGTCATACTCCAGTAGCTCGGAAAAAACTACATAAGTTTGATTCATAAGTCTCTCGCTCTCGAAAAATACTTTGTTGATACATACCGATTGTGTTATCTTTTATTTTCTACATGAAATTGATTATCAATTACATGGACAGTTAAATTAATTAAGAATTAGTATAATGTCATGCATAATGTTATGACCTCAGATAACACTGTTGTGCTATTACATGTTGTCGTGAAAGTAAAGTTAAATTAAGTTTTGTTA
Source organism: Kuschelorhynchus macadamiae (assembly GCA_030620095.1). Taxonomy (NCBI): domain Eukaryota; kingdom Metazoa; phylum Arthropoda; class Insecta; order Coleoptera; family Curculionidae; genus Kuschelorhynchus; species Kuschelorhynchus macadamiae. The sequence goes on along the minus strand of JAUTXW010003647.1, from coordinate 19,269 downwards.
ATTTACTAAACGTCTTTGCCATTCATTTCACTATAAAGCATATTTTTAAGATACATATTTGGCTAGCAATGTCGTAATGGTGTCTGAACATTAAAGCCTCTCAGACTCTTGGTAGTTCTGCACCTGATGGTTTGGTTGTTATTCGAAGTCTCATGTTAATCACGGCAAGCGGGGACTGAAAAATTAAGCAGAGAATAACTTCCCCTCTGATCAACGCTGATCAGCTACTTTGTTAAATGAATGATACATCTAATAGCAAGAAATGTCTTTGTGTTAACCGGACAACAGATCCATAGTGAGATTTTGTAATACTGATATTCATAAAAATATATTTACAATAAAACCTCGAATTTGTAAAAAAGTTTTACATAGAGTAATAATGTTTGATTAATTTTGTTTTATTATTTGAGATCTTAAAAAAATATATGATAATGATGTGATTAAGGCTTTCCTTTATTGTTAGCGGCAAACTCATTAAAAACACTTTGTAGCAAATTAAGCAAAATAAATTATTACTCAGGCAAAAAGAAAGAATTAAAAGATTAATCTAATTAAATCTATCAAAATTAAAAAACGGCAACTTTATCTTAAAATTCCTTGATGCATATAAAGCTGATATAGGATTTTAATTAAAAAAAAATGTATGTAATTTTTGTTAATGATTAAATGTAGAATGTAAAAGTAATGTCGACAGTTATTATAAAGTGGATTAACAGTCATATAATAGACTGTTAATCCAAAATCCAAAAATGTTAGAATTTAACATAATATTTGGATATGGATAAAAAATTAGGCCCCTAATTAATATTCTTCTGCTTTCACATGTCTTTAAAACAAAAAGATGTTCAATTAATATTTCTTTCATGCCTAAAGTTTCTCATAACTACGAGAAATATAGTTTCAGCAAAACTTAAAAGAAAACATATTTCCTAATACCCAATAGAATTTTTAATTCAAGTAATGTTTGTAGACTCAATATACGTAGTCATTTATTTAAAATTCTAATAACGTTAAGGACTTCAGATATTTACAAACACGTCCATTTTCAAAGCCTATTTGCAGCCATGAAGTACGTACATAAACATTTTCCAGAGCATGCAGAACTACATGCCTGCCCAATAAATAATCAAGTCTTGAGCTGATATGATACTAACGGTACATCGAAATTGGGTTATTTCTGCTTGTTTATCGCCCAAGTTTGCTTGTATATTAAATTATATTTTAGAAGTAGCTAATCTTAGATATTTTCATATTCATACATATATCATTGCTTATAATAGTACAGTTTCTAATTATATTTTTTCCAAAGGAAAAAGGGTATTTACTAGTAATAAGTAGTAAAATATCACTGGCTTACAAAAGAGCGTTATGTATGATTTGGCTAGAAAGTAGCAAATGACATGAAAAGTTGATTATGAGATAATTTTCTTGCAATGAAATATTTTTTATTTAAAAAAAAATATCGATATTCATACTGTATTAACGTGTAAATCATCTCACAATATTTTTGTTTATATTTTACGGCAATATATTGTTTTTGGACACTCCTTACTAATATCCTAATATCCAGCAGTAACCAGCTAGCAGTTAGGGCTACGTCGACCTTGCTTTCTATTTTCCATGGCAAAAACGTCTTGGTGGAATCGTTTCCCACTCATCACTTCCAGTACCCACATTTCCCAGGAAAAGAAACGTAAGTTAAATAATAAATAACCAAATCTTTAGAGCCAAACAATCCTTTAACCTAGTTGATCACAGTTCATCAATTGCTAAGGTTGCCAGTAAGAGAATGGAATACCTGCCGAATCCGAAGATACATTTTACGTACCCTAACATGACAATTCAGCCCCAATCTGGGAAATGTTTTCATCACACGTATTTGTTTTATAAATACATACCTTTTCCTTCAACTAGAAAAAGATCTCCCATTTTGTCCCCAATGAGTCCAGATTATAAAATTTGTTACCAGCAAAGGTCTTCTCAACTTTTCTTAGTCACTAGTTTTTAAGTTTCGCAGCAATACACTTTTCGTCTCGTCACTTAAAGGTAACATGGGTACCTATTAGTTATGGTCTCATCCTTGTCTATCTGCCCATGGAGAAAAAAAGGTAGGGATATTAAAAATTATTACAGAAATTATGCAGAAGTTATAGTATCGAAATTTTTGATATTTCCAATATCTAATTGTTTTAAACGACTTCAAATAAAGGAGCTTCCATTTTTGACCTGTATGTGTATATGTATATGTTTGTATGTCATCAATTTTCTCTACAGCTTCTGAACGAATTTGAATGCAGTTTTCACCATGGCGTAAATTAACATATTAGGGCAGTTTTAGTAGAGAAAACATCTCGCATGGTTGACACATAGCAATATACATATATTTAAAGAAAGTATATAAGAAAAACGATCTATCTATTTATAAAAATAATAATAGAAAAACAAATCAAATAAATGTAAGCATAAAAAAATAAACTAAAAAACAAAAATAATAAAAAATGTACCTAAAAGTAATAAAAAAAATCTAAAAAGAATAGAAACTAAATGTTTATATAAAAAAAAAGTTAAACTGACTTTAAAAAGCACTGAAAAATATACAATAACATTTTAAACGACTTAAAAAATTTTACTTTTAAAGTTGGCGTTTAACTCATAAACTGTAATAAATGGATATTTGTTGACTTATTGCACCAATTTATTAATTCTTAAAAATATATGTTTTCAAGAAAAAAAACTAATATTAAATACCTACATGGATTTTCTTAGTACCTGGGAATGAAATAATAGTTTGACTTTATAAGTCAAATTTTTAAAGTCGTTTGAAATGTTATTTTTTATTTTTACCATTTTTAAAATATTTTTTTAATTTTTATTTTCATATTTTTCCACTACCCTTTCTTCTTCAAGTTTCCTACAGCTCCAAACGTTGGTTATCATCATGGCTATGAGCACTTTCTTTCCGGTATTCGAAAAAGCTCAGTGGTGGTTTCAGACCATTCTACGAGGTTCTCCTGTAGATGGCGTGATGGGATACATTTTATTTGAATTATCATTTTGAAAAATTTTGCAATCACGGAACACAGCACCTCTCTGATAGGTTTCCCCACCAGGGATGCCATGTTCTGTTGATGGTCGATTTAAGTAATCGAAACTTAATTATTATTTCGTAAATTTGAAAAATTTAGGGTTTTTTTTTTAAATGTGCAGAGCAGAGTGTCGTTATGTGCCGAATAAGAGTAGTTGTTGGGTCCTCCCATGGCCTCTGGATCACCTGTGAACTCAGAAAACGTGAAAACATGTTTTGTTTAAAATAGGGTTAGTTTTTCTTATAGGTACGTCATCATGCAATTGTACCTGATGATCTACGGCGTTTTGGTTTTATTTAATTATTCGCCCTGTACCTTTATTTCTATTGGTTTCATTCGACAGAACGTCGTTAAATTTGATTAAATCTTGTACCTCTAGGGTACCACTGACAACATTGGTGCTTTGAATAAAAATATTATTTTGCAGTACACTAAACAATGTTGGCTAAATGATTTATAACTAGACTTTTCTCTTATGTTTTGGTTTAATTTAATTAATAAGAACTTTGACGCTGAGGACAGCGATGTGGGTTAATCCGCACGTTATGTAATACTAAAGGGTCACTTTCATCATGTGACTATTATGTTATTTCTTCGGTTTCTCACTCAGATTTCGTTGATTACTATTATCAATAATTTCATGCTTATAACTACTGTTACTAAAACTAGTTACATTATTTTCATGCTTCATATTTGTTAATGGTACAGGGTTGTTATTAATAGGGTATTTAATAGGCTAACCCCGAAGGATTAGCCCCGCCACCATTTACCCGTCTGCCTGCTAGAATATGGGCACCCGCCCCAAAAAAGATTGGGAGTCCCAAGGACTCTAAAGGGAAAGAAAAGTCACTGGGCGTGAACTTAGACATATTCAATGGAAAACAGAGCCTGAAGGTGGTCTCTGTCTTGTGAAACAAGTTCTGAGAGTAACGACGGAAAGCCATGATGGGGAAAAGTAAGTCAGTTTGATTAAATAACTCACAATCACTAATTCATATATCTTAAAATTATTTACGATTTGTTCAACCTCTGTTAACGTGGACGCCCGGTGGATAATATATTACAACTAGTTTACAAATGATTTTCTTGTATCAATTTTTCACACAATCGCTTTGCGTTTAGATTAAAATGTTTTATGAAAATTTCCTGAAAACAACAACACAACCTACAATTTAAAATTTTTACAAAAATTGTTAATTTTTTAACGTAATTAATTTTAATTAAATCAATGGATCTTTTTGGGTTTTTATTTTTTTGTTGTTTTTGGTGGGAACTATTTTCTCGATTCTTCAAACGTTATAAAAAGATAACTCCATCTCTTGAAGGTCAACGTATAGACTAATCACTACGTCTGGTAGCAATCAGCTGTATATTTTTAGCAAAAATTTTTCAAAGGTTCACTTTTAACTGGAACGTACTTGGAAATTACTATCAAAAAATTTTACAATAAGGGACATTGATTGTCAACAAATCTGGTAAAGAAAATTTTACAAACGGGTTAGCAAAACTTAAATTTTGTTTAAACAAATTTAGGAACAATTTAAAATAAAATACTTATTCTACTACGGCGTTCCACGCGCCTCGAAAATGTTGGTTGCGAAATTATTAAATTATGGTAGTTACAAGACACCACAAATACATGCACGTTAAATACCATGCACCAGTAAAATGATACATAAATTCAGATCTTAAATGGCTATTTAGAATTGCACGGGTTTCTAATGCACTTATTCCAGAGAAGCCTCTACTGTTAAGACAGCTCGTAAGTTTCAGTAGCTGTGCGAGCCAAATAGTCTGAGGATTGTTTAAAAGTGTATTTTCAAAGGTACACCTTAAATACTATCTTAAGTTTATACATGCCCTAATTTGGGGAAACACTCAGTACATGTAAGTTATTGTCACAAGTTTTATCTGATAAACAATTCTAGGAATCATCCAATTACGGAAAGAACCTTTAAAAGTCACAAGATCCTGTCTTGAATAAGAACTTCGACTCACTTAAGATATAACTTAAAAGCTTTAAATTGTTATTAAAAACAGTTGAAATATATATAACTCGCTGTTTGAGAAAAATGTTTAAGTCACAAGTTGAGAACAAAATTCGTGTAAGTTTACAAGTTAATTTTAGCAAATATTATTTATGCAGAGCAACAATAAGTTAAGCAGAACAATAAATAAAAGGGACGCGAACTTGGAGAAACTTTATCAGATAACACGATGTCTGCCTACTATGGGGTGATCAGTTAAGTTCATTTAAAATTATCAAAGAAAAATTACAACAAAATGTTATCACAGGCAAGTTACAAAATACTTAAATGTTCATAAATGTTATTAAATATTGTAGAAAATTAATTAAAACAATTTTTTGAAAATGTATTAAGTTCACTAGTTAAGAAAAATTGAAATTCAAAGTTAACACTGCTGAAGGCCAAAATTGAAAAGCTCAGATATTTTCAAACACTTCAAGGGGAATTAAAAGCACGACAATTTGGCGAACCCACGGGCGAAAGTTGTACTTTAGAGCTAAGTGCAATGCAACATTTCAGATAGAAGCCCCGGCGTACATCCCTCGTGGAAGGAAAATTCCTTTTCGATGGCTTCGGTACTATACGGGTTAACTTGACAACTTCGTTGAACTTACTCCTTGTGGCCAAAAACGGGTTAGTTTTGTTAACTTTTGTTGTCCGTTTGGAGAGAGAGTCGGACCAGGTCTATTTAGTCCATGGATTGTTGCTTGACCGTAGCCTCAAAGCTTTTATTTTCTAATTTCTAAATTTTATTTTTAACACTTTTCGTTTAGACGCTATGAGTGAATATAGAAAGTTAATTTTTCAGAAAAATTTCACTTAAAAATTAAAAGTTGCCCAAAAAGGTCATGCTAGGATTCAAAATGAAGCTTATGTTAAACTATTACCTTTCTGTTTGGTTTTAAGGTGAATATCGATCTTAGTCTAGGTTTTATGAAGGGTTTTAGGGTTGGGATAGTCTGTTTTGAACTGTAAAAAATTTTTTATAGGTCTGATTTGACTCTAACTTTCAGAAACAGTGTGTTTTAACTATACCCTCCATATTCTGGAAGAATTTTGAAAATATCTTTAGAAACAAAATTTTCATTTTTGAGTTACCCGTGACGCCCTGTATATGAGCTTCTAAAATTCGGAAATAAGGTTTATCATCCGTTATTCTCGCACCTGGATACAAATAAGGAACTGCAGTGTTTTGAGAAAATTCGATTCAGCTTGCCTCTTGTTCATTTGCCTGAAGGGCTTATGATATTTAGGTAAATTTTTTAGTTTAACAACAAAATGGTGTAATACTATTGTAAAAGCGTCGATTGTCCTTAGAATCTTTATTTATTTTGGTGTAAATGAGTTATTTCAGCGCCAAGCGATCATCAGATTCCCGCGTGTGTACCACGCCACTTGAGATCTTTTACATGTGAGAGGATAGAAAAACTGGTTCTTGTCGCTTACTAAGTTATTAGACTGATTTTAAGGTTTTACTTGTGGGGAGTCCCAGGTAAATCTCCATGCAGTTCTATTTAACCAAATTACCCGAAACATGCCTCATATTGAATGTTTCCTTGTATATGTATAAATTGCCAAATAACTTTCTACAAAACTAAATTGTGCTATTTTTTACCGGGATTATTTCGCCAATTAGTTATAATATAAACTTGTTTTTTTTTTAAATTATAGAAACATCGTTTGTCCTATGCATTTTTTTGAGATTTTTCATAAACTACTTAAAAATTAATTTTAAATAGTTATAATATAGCTCAGTGTTGTGGAATGCAGTTAATGACCCTTCCACTTGTGTGTCAAAATCCTTTGTCATATTACGAGTTTTAGGAAAATTAAAATATAAAGACAGATAAAATTTTTGATTAAAATATAAATTTGACCTTCTTGAGTCTTCATTAAAATATTTATTGGTGTACAAACAACAAGTTAATAGTAAATATGTTTGGCAATAGCAGGTACTTTGATATTGACATGTCTCCTAAGTAGACAAGATTAAATTCGTTACACCGTTACTATCGCTATTTTTGTAAAATTAACCTATGCCATATAATTATACCATAAACAGTGATATTTGCATACTGGTTTTGAAGCGGTAAATCTCATTTTAGGTTTTTATGGTACTCCATTGAATATAGATATATTTAATGAAATAAATTTGTTAATATTCACGAAACCTTTGAAGTACCAAAAAACCCTAAAAACATAAAAATTTTAAACATAATTTATAGTAGGTATTCTGCTATTTAGGTATGCGCTCGGAGTAAAATATCAATCGTTATTTGAGCAGAAGCTATATACCAAGTGGTTTTGGAACACCACATTCCATTTCGGATTTTTAGGGTAATCAACGGAATATTACGAAAGCCTAGAACGGAATTCAGAAATTAAAGTCGAAATTCACAATTTAAACACTGAATTCACATTTTTTCAGTTGAGGACACATTCAAAAGCATTCAGTGAGGTTGATGATTTGTGAGTAGACTGGTTAATAATGATACCCTGCCTTAAAACTCAATACCTTATTCAGTTAATTTACTTAAGTTTATTTTATGTTTTTAAATAGTACTTTTATATAAAAGCTAGTTCATTTTAGTAATGAACAATATATTTAACAAAACGTATTAACGTAACAAACCAGTTTGTATACCTAAGTGACTATTTTGAATCAACGAAAATATTTTTAAAAAGTAAAATATTTTTAAAAAGTATGTTAATATATATTGCTATTATTATTTTTTTTCTTGTTCTTGAGCAACGTCTAATGCCCCATGGCAGCATCATGTATCATACTGCAAATATATTTTGCCTAAAAATAAAATAAACTAATTGTATTAAAAACATTGGTTATCATCAGATTTATTAATTTTGGTATATCAATATTGTGTTGTTGAATTTAATTTTCTGAGTGTCTTATAACAATAGATCTTTGACAAATTTACTTCTCTATGTTTTAAACTTTTCTCGTGTATTACAGAGCGTGGAGTCGCAAACCCCGAAACATGCACTTGCACTTAACAGAACCATTTTTGAGAACGCGGTCGTCACTGTATAACTACAACAAGTATGTACCTATTATTGGTAGCTCTTTGCCGACAGTATAAGGTCTTCACAAGCGTTTGCTGATCAATATACTTACCGCTCTCGATGACGCTTGACTTTGATTGTCGTCCGTGATCCGATCAAAGCAAGTCAACGCCGGATCTCATTATTTAGGATTCTACAGACATACTTTGTTAAATAAATTGTTATTTGTCAAAATAAACTACCTTTTATTTAAAAATAAAAAATAAACTTTACATATGTACACTGAATAAAAAGTCTATAATTTTAAATTATCTATTTACGTATTAAGTTTCAGGGCATAATATCAGTATTATCCAATCCCAATCTATTCACAAATCACTAACATGAAACGAAGCGATTCAATTTTTATACCTCATTGACTATTTAATTTCTGATAGCGCCTTCAAGTAGAAAAGTTTAAAGTCCGAAATATATATATATATATATATATATATATATATATATATATATATATATATATATATATATATATATATATATATATATATATATATATATATATATATATATATATATATATATGAATATTCATCAGATGAAAGTTACTAACTATCAATTTACTCTTTTATGCTGTAACAGATTTTTTAAAAATATTTTGGTACGCTGAATGTGTACATATAAAACGTTTCCTTGTCTATTTGAATTTTGATCGTAGATAGCCAGTTCATATGTATACAAACGAACAAAAATAAACACTGCCTATTTCTTCTTTATGTTGAACTGTTGCCAGCATCTCGATTAATATTTTAATTCCACTAATTCATCTACCACATGTCCTCATAAACAAGCTTGTTGAAATCAAAAATAAAAATATAGTTTTGTTTATATCTTTTTATTATTCTTACAATGTGTGCCGATGTTACGGAAAACCTCTTCTTAATTAACAAAATCGGTATATTTTTTTCTTTGGTACTATTTTTGTAGGATAGTTTTAATATGAGAATTATTGTTAAAGGATGAGCTTATTTGCAAAATAAATCAATATTATATGCTTACATGACTATAAAAAAATTCGTTTTGGTAATGTAAAATACCTTTTAAGCATGTATTTTTTTCATACAATATTAGGATCAACAAATTTTGTGAACTAGCTACTAAATATCGAATTTGTATCAATAGAAAGCATTTTTGTTAAAATAAATTACTGTATTACTCTAATTTGTCACCAAACCATAATTTCTCCTTCTGGATTGTGTAAATATTTATTAGGTCATGTTTAACATAGTGGTACGTTACAAATACAAACTGAATTAAAATCTTACATTTCATGAATAAGTATAGTATTATTAAATTTACGACACTCGCTTTAACTAATTAATAAGTTGGAAATAATATATATATATATATATATATATATATATATATATATATATATATATATATATATATATAGATTATTTTACTCCTTCACGGATGGAAAAATATATATATATATATATATATATATATATATATATATATATATATATATATATATGTGTTGATTTTTACTGTGTTTTCATTCCGGGTGTACATCCGTTCACTACTGTCGTTCTGAAAAGAACAGTTTTGCTGACGTTTCGCCAAAATCACATTTGGCATTTTCGAAGCTTTCTTTCTCGCGTCCGAATAGAGACTAAAAGAGACTTAAAGAGTCTCTATTCGGACGCGAGAAAGAAAGCTTCGAAAATGCCAAATGTGATTTTGGCGAAACGTCAGCAAAACTGTTCTTTTCAGAACGACAGTAGTGAACGGATGTACACCCGGAATGAAAACACATTATATATATATATATATATATATATATATATATATATATATATATATATATATACACTCATGGACAAAATTATCAATATTTTTTTATCATCACAATTACTTGAAATTCAACCGCAACAACAACAGCAATATGCGGAAAACAAAAATAACGAACAGGGGCCGCTCATATATAACCTTCGGCCTGGGGTGGGGGTATAAAAGAAGCGTCGCAGTCACTAACACTTCTGTGATTTTGGTGAAACGTCAGCAAAAGTGAATGGATGTACACCCGGAATGAAAGCACATTCTATTTTTCCATCCGTGAAGGACTAGGAGTCAACACTATATACCTCTACGGGTAGGAGATCTTTAAGGCAATCAGGACGTACGTGAAACTGAGACGTAAGAAAACTAATCTTTTATGTGATCTAATATTTCAAATTAAGTGTGGTGACAGCGATTTACTTTTTTACTTTTACATGGTTGTCTTATTTATCATACAAAGCTAGGAAAACTAATACCATATTTCGAAATGCTAGTAAGGCCTTACTAAGAGAACAAATCCATCAAACTAGAAAACAAGCTAGCCGAGACAGAGAAAGAACTTTTATTGTTACACCTTAAACTAACAGCATTCACCTTCTATTATGGAATCGCACAGAAACTTTGGCTTTTTGGCGAACAGAATCAAATAAGAATATTAAGACTGATCAACTTTCGAAAAAATATGACAATCTGTCAGAAAGTGAAAAATTCGTACTAAGTAAGGGTTTTAATTTTGCGATATCTTCTAAGGAAATCCCTGAAGAAGAAACAATAGCGAGAGTGGAGGCTGTCCTTGACTCCTCTAAAGAAACGAAAGCAGAGGAGATTCGACAAGAAGTGGTAAAAATTTTAAGATCAAGTAAACCACCGGAACAAAACCTAAAAATGCAGGATATCCTACAACACAATTATTACCAAGAAAAAACAATTAATAATAAAATAAAATGTTTACCAATAAACCCCGAAATACAACAAAAAATCAAACCTCGGGAAAAGCCGAGCAGATGTCCTACACTCTATGGTTTACCAAAAATATACAAATCAAGGGCGTCCATCAGACCTATTGTTAGTGTTGTTGATTAGCCACTGAAAAAAATGGAAAAATATCTTGCTGAAACTATGCAACCAACTGTCGAAAAAGCCGATTCATTTGTAAAAAACTCGGAGCATTTCACTGGAACTATACGAGAAATCGTTCTTGAAAAAGACGATATCATAGCAAGTCTAGATATCAAGTCGTTTTATACCAATGTTTCCAACGACGAACCATTAGACAGGATCTATGAACGAGAAGGGGTTAGAGGAAAACAACCAACTTCCATTTTTAAATGTTCTGGTCATAAAATTGTATAACGGACATTTCGAATACACCATGTACAGAAAACCAACACATACCGACAGATATTTAAATGCAAGATCACATCATCCAATCTTTTCTCCCAAAAACAGGTTCTTTACTATTGGACAAACGTTAAAAAACGACGAGGAACCTGAGGGATTGTTCCACTATTCTCCGACTGCGCCAGTTAAGGGTTATAACGTCACGGGGTGACGCCAATACCCTAATATCCAGATCCGTGCGATTAACTGAAACCATTGGCTTTATATAGGAAGGACCCGCAACTTACTGTAACATACTACTCATATGGCCAGGGCGCTAAAAGTAAGCACTTGTGGGCGCTTAACTCCGGTGGCTTCTGATTGGTCGACCATTGCCATAGCAACGGAGAGTTACAGGCGCCAGGGCAAAATTTCTTAAAATAAAGAATTGTATATTGCTCTCTTCGTGTAATGTAGGGATTCACGAGTTTTTATTTAACTTCACGCTTCCTATCTAATCTAACTGTCTAAAAATCAAATGTTGTAAGTCAATTCTGAAACACATTCCAATTTTCGATTCTGCTGAAAATTTAAATACATAACTCCGGATATAATTATGAATACATAATACCTATAAAATAATACATCTAGAGGATGTGTCTAAATTTAGTTACCAAATGTTAAACTTTTTTATTATTGAATGTTAGGTCAGATATACAGCATGACCAAAAAAATAAAAACCTACATACAATATTATGATAAAATGTTTCACGGTGCGTTTGATTGGGACCTGACTGGATCACATTATTTTTTAAATATTTATATAGTTATTAGCTTCTTAAATTATCTTAAAAGCTTGTCACAAGAAATTCATTCATATTTATTTCAACAGACGTAGTATAACGCATATATATTTCGCGGGAAGTTTATTTCATTGTTAAATAATAAAATAAAGAGATACAATCAAACTATCAAACAACAATAGGTACATATTTTTCTAAATCTTTTTAGATCGTTTTATTAAAAATGTATGTTTTATTGAAATTTATGTAAAAAGTTCGTTTTTGTTATCTTTTTGATCAAACTTGACATGTGCATTCAAATTGTACTGGCAGACCATGTGGTTTATCTCCGCCCCAGAGGGGAAAATCTGTTTCCTAATAAGGATATTTCTGGTATCTGTTAAAATGTTTAAAGGAACAAATAACTTTATTCTTATCACAAACAATAATAATCTAATAACGATGTTGATATTGTGTTTGTGGTTTTCAGGGACACTAAGTTTATTTTTACTAATCATTTTAATATTTGACAACTAGTATTGCTAATTTTTATGCATTTATTTCGTGGTGCTATGTACACTAAATACTCTGGGAAGATGTGATCATTATAGATTAATTTTTTAAGAAGTATTTAGAGTAGCGCCGAGGCCATTCCATAGCAAGTATATCAAAAAAATAAAAACGAGGTAATGACACTACTTTTATTTTTTGCCAGAAAGTTTTCGCAATAACTTTTTAATATTTTACCATATTGTCTTGAACTTTGAAGAATGAACTATAATTAAACAAAAAATATTATTGTTGCATAGCTGAAGGTAGAGCCCTGATCTAGTGGGTGGCAATCTTCTTCATGGTCAGGTTATTTCGCTAGTTCTTTTTTCGTAGTTTTTAAGGGTATGAGGTTTAATACTTCTAATCATATTAATCTTTGGTAAGGGTAATATTTATTGTTGATTTTCTAGAACTACGTAAAATCTCACTTTTTATATATTATTAGTTACCAGTTATCGTGAAGCTGGCATAATTTTAAGTTCAATATATGGACCCAGTAGGTAGGATTCAATGTATATACACAGTTAGTGACATATATTTCGGCATCGGAAACTTTGAGGCTGACGTTTAGAATCAAACCTATTATAAATAAAAAGTAAAAAAATTAAAATAAGAAATAACAGAAAAAATAAAACCGATTAAAAAAAAAGTGAAAAGTAAAAAATAATAGTTGATTCAATCTTGAAAATTTGACTTCATGAAGTCGGCGGTAACTAGTAGAAACAGCAAATTTTATTTGTGTTATTAAATATTAATTAGACGTTAGTTGGAGTCAAATTTCTAGATTGAATAAAAAATAATGTTTGACTTCTCAGTGTTTTTTTATGACGGTTATTTTTACTTCCCACGTAAAAGGGAAATATTAAGTATTGTAATCGTGAAAAAAATCATCCTCCAAGATTTTTTTAGATCTTTACGTTTCAAGGTCCCTAAATGCCGAAAAACATTTTTTTCTCAATTTCGTCGGTGTGTCTGTCTGTCGGTCTGTGTGTTCGCGTCATATCTAAAAACTAATTACCCGATTGACTTCAAATTTTGATCAAAAATTAAGGGTTATATCGGGATGACCTGGTAATATTTTGGTAAAAATCCAAGATAGCAGAACAAAATGGCGGCCTAATGAAATGTTAAAAAAATTATTATTAAAAAACTACTTAACCAATTTTTCTCAAATGTTGTACAATAACTAAGTATTATGTAGAAATCAACTAGTAAAATTTTGGTACGAATCCAAGATGGCGGAACAAATTGGCGGCTTAATAAAATATTTAAAAATTCAGCCTGAAAAACTCTTAATGGACTGATTTCAAATTGTATGCTATAACTAATTGTGATATAGAGATGAACTAGTAAAACGGTGGTACTAATTCAAAATGGCAGAACAAAATTGCGGGCAATTAAAATATTTGTAGTCGGGAAAAAATCAATCTCTCAGGTTTTACATATTTTCATGTTTTAGCGTTCCTAGGTATCAAAAAATATGTCTTACCAATTCCGTCGGTGTGTTTGTCGGTTTGTCTGTCTGTCTTTCGGTTTTCTGTCTGTCTGTCAGTTCGCGGCATAGCTTAAAAGTTGCTTATGAGATTGACTTCAAATTTTAGTCAAGAGAAAAATCCAATGTCAAAACAAAATGGCGGCCTAGTGAAATATTAAAAAAAATCATTACTAAAAAATTATTTACACAATTTATCTCAAATTTTGTATGAAAATCAAGTATTATGTAGAAATCAACCTTGTAAAATTTTGGTACGAATTCAAAATGATGGAACAAAATGGCGGCTTAATAAAATATTTAAAAATTCAGCCTGAAAAAACTACTTAATGGACTGATGTCAAATTGTGTGTCATAACTAATTGTGGTAGAGTGATAAACTAGTAAAACTGTAGTTCTAATTCAAGTTGGCAGAACAAAATAACGGCCAAATAAAACATTTTTAATAGTGAAAAGATCAATATCTCAGGTTATAAATATTTTTAAATATTAACGTCCCTATATGCCAAAAAAAGATGTTTGATCAAATCCGCCGCTCTCTCTGTCGGTTTGTTTGTCTGTCTGTGAGTTGGCGGCATAGTTTAAAAACTACTCATCAGAATGACTAAATTTTAGTCAAAATTAAAGGTCGTATGGGGATGATATATTGGTAAAAATCCAATGTGGCAAACAAAATGGCGGCCTAGTGGAATGTTAAAAAAAATATTATTAAAAAAAAACCACTTATCCAATTTTTCTCAAATTATGCACAAAAATCAAATATGTAAAAATCAACTGGTAAAATTTTTGTACGAATCCAAGATGGCGGAACAGAATGATGGCTGAATAAAATATTTAAAAATTCAGCCTGAAAAAACTACTTGATGGACTTATTTCAAATTGTGTGTTATAACTAATTATGGTATACAGATCAACTAGTAGAACTGTGCTATAAATAAAATATTTTGTAATCGTGAAAAATATTTTTATCAATTCCGTTGGTGTCGGTCCATCTGTTTCTCAGTTCGCGGCGTAGCTTCAAAACCATTCATCCTAGTGGCCTCAAATTTTAATCTAAAATTAAGGGTCATATAGGGATGATGACCTGGTTATAATTTGTTGAAAAAGCAATATGCCGAAACAAGTTAAAAAAATTATTACTTAAAAACTAATTATCAAATTTCCACAAATTTTGTACAGTTGTACAATTGTACATTTTTTTGTAAACCAGCAAATTGCTAAACAATTAATTGATATATTATAATTGAAATTCCGCATTTTACTTCTGTCGCAAATGGGAAGTATTGTAATCGTAAAAGAGTCACCCTCCCAGGTTTTTGCAGATCATCAGGTTTTAGGGTCCTTAGATGCCAAAAAAAAAACATGTTTTCTGAATTCCGTCGGTCTGTCTGTTCGCCACATAGCTAAAATCTGCATACCCGATTGGTTTCAAATTTTGATGAAAAATCAAGGGTTATATTATATTAAAAAAAATATTAATAAAAAAATACTTATCCAATTTATTTCAAATTTTGCATAGAAATCAAGTATTTCGTAACAAGAAACTGGTAAAATTTTGGTACGAACTGCGAATCTAACTCGTCACGACAAAATGGCGGCTTTATGAAATATTTAAAAAATCAGCCTCAAAAAACTAGTTACTAGATTGACTTCAAATTTTGTGCAACAATTAACGGTTGTATAGATATGAACTAGTAAAATTGTCGTAAGAATTCAAGATGGCAGAACAACATAACGATCTTGACGTTTTAGGGTCCTTAGACGCTAAAAACATGTTTTCTCTCCATCGGTCTGCCAGTACATCTGATCTTGACGTTTTAGGGTCGTTAGACGCAAAAAACATGTTTTCTCGCCGTCGGTCTGTCTGTACCTCTGTTACGATAGAAAATAATAACATTTTTGAGGGAAATCTGCCTGATTCCACTATGTTGCAAAATACAAATATATAAAGAAAGCTAACTCTATTGAATATTTTTTATTATTACAATCTAATAGTTAAACAACATGGTTTTTGAATGGAAAGAAACATAATTTTTGCTAATAAAATTCGCCAAAAGAAATCAAAGATACGTATAGAATCTAAAGAGAAAACAACTGGATCACTCCTATACACAAATCTTTCGTGCCCATGCAAGTATACAGGGTGAGTCAACGAAGGAGTAAAGTTCATTATCTCACTTGTTTCGCGAATTACAAAAAAATGTTAAATACAATAGTTTTTTTTTGGGAATGTTAAGGTGCACAGTTTAAAATTATTTTTGTGTATATAGCGTGGTTCAAAGAAATCTGAGTAGATACTACAGGAGGTTCAAAATAAATTTAGAAATTTCGACTGTTATAAACGAAAAAATCTTGACTTTCTAAATAGCACTGTATATTATCATTTTTCGGATAGAATTTACAAAATTCTTCAACTTTCGTGAGTATGTCGGACACCTATTTTTAATAGTTTGCGATTTATTTTGAATTTTTCAATTTTATTTTTAAAGATTATGTTTATGTGAATCCCTCTACAATACCAGTAGATATGAAATTCAGGATGCGTGCAGGACAATAACGACCTTTATAGTAAGGGAAGTGAAGGAATATATCGTAAAACGCCTAAAAATGTGGATTCAAGTAGACAGGCAAATGTTTGAACATTTATTACGTACTCATAATTAAATATTAAGTAAGTGGAACCATATTAAAATTATTATTTCTTTTTTTACGATAGCTAAGTGTATTAAAAACAAGAGTAAAAATTGAGAAATAGAAAAAAAAATGCAAAACTATTAGAAATAGGATATACTGAATGAAAGTTGAAGAATTTTGCAAAGTCTATCAGAAACATTAATAATATACAGGGTATGAGATTTAAAAAAAGTCGAAATTTTTCAATTTAAAATAGTCGAAATGTATAAATTTATTTTGAACACCCTTTAGCATCTAACTAAAATTTCTTTACATATCTCTTTTTTTCCATTTCTGTAACACATTCGTACCAATAATGAGCGATGTACCTTCAAAAATGGCGCTACTTGTCATTTTTACAAAACTGAAAACTAGCATTTAAAAAAAAATTAAGTATTAGAGAAACAACTAGATTTAGATATATAACATTATTAATAAAAAAGTTTGTTTTACTAATAGAATTCTACGCATAATGTAAAAACAGAATGTTCCGTTTAAAAAAACATATGTTACATCCGCCACACTTTTTTGAAGCGTGGCGGATTTTTTTGAATCATCCTGTTTACTTAAAAAATAATTTTACACTGTTAACATTCCCTAAAACTATTGAATTTAACATTTTTTCGTAATTCCCGAAACAAATGAGTCAACGTTACTCTCTCGTTGATTCACACTGTATTATATACAATACTGCTTAAATAAGGTATGGTATTATTTTATAGACACTCTATTATAATAATTACTAATGATACTGTTACTCCAGTTGAGAAACTCAGGATAACTTGATTTTTTCTGACATTTTTAGTGTTTTAATATTTGTCAAAAGTACCATAAACATATCACTTAATTTAAATTTGTAAGCTAAGAATCAATAATTAACTAAATGGATCCGGAAAAAAACGTCGTAAACAGTACTAGAGACTTGACTGGATCTATTAACTGTTACAAAAATATAATAAACAATGTTTTGAATATATTCTTCTATTATAAAAAACATAAACGAAATAATAAAAATACCGGCGTCTATTTTTTAGACGATTTTCCTATTCAAATCTAAAAAAAATATGCTTGACGGAAATGTTTTTAAAATAGTGAACCCGAATTTATGGTTATGTTGCAAAATCACTCTTAAACGGTAGAGGCGTAATATATCGAAACCATAACGAAGGACATAAAAATTAGAAATGTCTAAATAAGTTAAGAACTGGAAAAAAAAAACCGACACGCAATCAAGTCAATGTTTTTATAAAAGTATTGATGAGGCAAAAGAGTTGGAGACTCCCAAAAATCTCACCCTGTAGGTTGGTTTAAATCGTAAGAACTAAAATTAAATATTAAAAAACGCACGTCGGTATTTCCAGTAGTTAATGTGTCTGCACCCTGCACGATATACATATTATCTGATATAAATAGATTAAAGGCATTAAAAAATATCACCATGCATTAAAGGGATTAACATGCCACAACCATATATAATTTTTTTTTTCTTTAAAAGGGTGATAGCGTTGATTGAAGGAAAAAGGAAGATGCGCAACCTTATGGACGAATTCGTGGCAGTGCTGATTTCATTCCACTTACGTTTCGGCTGCTGTACGGTGGAGTCGCTCTACGGCAAAAGCATAAAACACCCATTCGCAGTCGTTCGGCTGTGAGGACCGTCTCGGCTGCGGCTTTTATCGGAAAATGATGAGATTCGTGGAAGACGGTGAATTTTATTATGCTTTATTGATCACTCAACGTTATTATTTAATCTAACAATTCTATCGCTTTAGCCGTTAATAGCAATTATAGGTCTTGACAATAGGAAAAAAACTTTGTGTTATTTTATGATTACAAAATAAAGGAGATTATTTTAAATCTACGTTTAAATCTAAATTTTAATTTAGAAAGTATTGTTACTTACCTTTTTTTAAGACAAAATTTATTTTTTACATTATTCTGAACTAATAAAAGTACAGAGTGTCGTTTTTCCAATGTTTCTGAGAGATGAAACCCTTCATCAGTGCTTCTTCATGATGAGGAACGAAACATCGGGTCAAAAATCTAGT
The DNA here is from genome assembly GCA_030620095.1 of Kuschelorhynchus macadamiae. Classification (NCBI taxonomy): domain Eukaryota; kingdom Metazoa; phylum Arthropoda; class Insecta; order Coleoptera; family Curculionidae; genus Kuschelorhynchus; species Kuschelorhynchus macadamiae. Next base: position 426 of record JAUTXW010003647.1, on the reverse strand, counting down.
CACGTCATATTGTCGATGAAAAGAAATGGCAATGAGAATGAATTTTTAAATAACTTCCGGAGTAGAACAAAAAAGTGAAATATTTTTAAATTAGGTACTTCTTTTCTGATTCTAATAAAAGAGGTAGAAATATCGAAAAAATGTTAAGTGTGATACGCTGTTGGATTTAGAATTAAAATTACTGTCTATTAAGAAGAACTCAATATTTTTGACTGTTTAAAATGCACAGTTCATAAACTAATGATCCGTTCGGAGATGAATCGTGGAATCGTAAACTTAATAACATATTTTGGTAGAGAGAATACGGTGGCTGGGTGATATGATACTTATTTGAAAATATCTTTTTAAAAAAATTCGGTAAAAAATTAAAACTATTTTCAAAAATTCCTTTTTTTCCGGATATCTTCGGAAGTACTATAAATATCC